>MU968501.1:11659306-12259306 GCA_034641835.2 Pinus albicaulis | reverse complement strand
AAAATAAATAAATTAAAAATTCATCTATTCGAAAAAACTTATAAAAAGGACTTTTTCAAATTTATTTTTACCGTTCAAGTTCAGAGTGAAAAGCAGAAGCTTTTGGGTAAAAAAGTTCCTGTGAAGATTCTAGAAAATCCGTCGGTCGAAATCGAGAACCATCAGTCCCAGGTAATCCACGACCTCTTAATCTTGCATTTCATCTGTTTACAATCCGTTTTTAGGCTTTAAATTTTATTTTTAATGGAAAAATATGGTTCGAAAATCGCCCACGGGGGTCCGCAAGTGACACACATGGTACCCGCGGACCTTGACTTTTTTCTACAAAGAAAAAAGTCATGGGTCCGCACTTTCCTCACAGAATGCGTGCGTTCCTACGCACTGTTTACAAAGGTAAAGTGCGGTCCCCGCGGATTTAAATTTAAAACTCAAATTTCTCTTTTGCCGCCCAAAATTTTTCAAATTAGATTGTTCTAATCTATCTTTTTATGTATTGTAGGATTAGCAAGATGTTGATTTGGAGAGAACGTGAACACGAGGACGTGGATGACGCTGCAATGCTCCATTTGCCCACAATGCAAGCATTAAGAGCATGCGGTATATATAAATTCTGGGCCATCCAAGGCATGAGAGCACAGGTAGAGCTCCTGACATGGCTGGTAAACAGGTGGAAAGTGCAGGACCAGTGTTTCATTATTGGTGGCCACCAGCTCGAAATCGAGCTGGAGGACATTTATTTCCTGACTGGTTTGTCTAAGAGGGGTGAACAACTCTCCTTGTTTGGGACTAGGCCAGGTGGCCAGACTGTCGCTAGTCTTCGACAAGAATTCTGTAATGATGAAGCAGACCCTAGGGACAAACGGATTGACATAAAAAATATCATCCATCCCGAGATGAAAGTTATTGCATTTACTGTTACCAGGTTGTGCGGGAGTGCAACATTGCATGTAGCTACCGGTTCTCAGATGCGCATTGCTGTGGACTGTTTTCGCGGCACCATTTTCAACTGGTCTGACGCTGTGTTGGCTAATATAAAAGGCCAACTAACTAGAGCAAAAAATGGGAAACTGAATAACTTTGGATATGGATCCATTGTCGTCTCCTTTGCTGTAGAGAGGATTCCGATGCTAGCTCCACAGAGTATCCCTGTTGATGCCGGTCGACTTAGAGAACCAAGGATGGTTCGTTGGTCCGCACTGATGGACCGTCACGGTATTGAGGGCGCTGAGATTGTTCGATTTCCTTCTTCATATTTTCGTTGGCTAGATCGCCAAGTTTTTGTCATTGAGGACTTTCCGTATGCCGGGATAGATTTCCGCGGTGACCGAGAGATGACTCTCCCGGCAGGGGAACAGTGGGATGACTCAGGTAAAATCATTTTCAACGAATTCTAATTTCTATTTTTTTTTAATTTTTGATCGTCTTTGTTAAATAATAACTAAAATTTTTTGAATACAGATGTGGGCCCACGGTGACCAGCCCATCTCCAACCTTATGAAAGAAGACAACCAGTTGCAGCCGTACCAGCTCCAGCAGGCCAATCAACAGAAATCTTGACTGATTTAGAGCATCATCTAGAGCGTTTGACTCTAGACATTCCAGAGACAAACATAGATGACATTCCACTCAGATTGCAGAGATACGTGGTTGGTGTTCCAGGACCCTTTAGGAAGTTCCTGTGCAGGGTGGCTCGGGCAGTGGTTTCTTATCGTGATCACCATCAGTGATGGGATGATCGTGTTGTAGACTCATATTTTTGACTTTTTGTGTTATCATTTACCGATCATAAGGTGTTTCCAACCTATGATCGAAGACGATGTATATTTTTTTGAAAACACTTCTATCTATGATATATCACTATTTACCGGCTATCTGTATACATGTTATGAATGTTATTTGTTTTACTGTTTTGATCACTGCAAATGTCGATTGATCATACTAGAAGCAACTGTGTCTACTAATGTATTTAAATGTCTTGGAATATGTTGATATTCAATGTAGTCGAATTCACGTTCCAAGAGACGAAATCTTAAAAACAACCGTAACAACACTGGATTTCTAATGGCATAAACTCTGTTAAGTTGTAATACAACAAGTTCAAAATCCAACTTCACAATCAAACTCCGAATCCAAAATGATATGGACTCAAATAATAACTCAATCACTGCACTATACTCGGCAATGTTATTCGTTGTTTAACCAAGGCTTACCCCATACATGGAAACTAACTCGTCAGAGGGTGAATAGATAACCCAAGCCGCGGAAGAAATGTTCCGTGTACTACGACAAGCACCATCAGCAAAACCAATGTAGGTTTGAAGAGACGTCGACATCTGAAATATCAAGAGTAAAACTCAGATAAGTAGGAAAAGTGATAAAAACACACTTCTAAACTAGGCACACCTTTCTAATCTAAGACACACCAGCAGTAAAGAAATCTAACCTAAAAAGTAAAAGATCTCCATACCAAGTTTAAGCATAATATCACTTCAGATATAACCCATTCATGGGCTTATCCAAAGGGATACCATCAAAATCTATCAACTCATAGGCCCCTTTTGCTAGCTTTCGCTTAACAATGAAAGGACCATGCCACATGGGCACGAATTTTCCAGCTCATAGCTTATCGTTGGCTTGATCATAAACTAAGACTAGGTCTCCTTCTGAAAAATTTCGAGGGGTAACACTTCTATCATATTGAGCTTTAACTCTTTTGACATGAGCCTCGTTTGCTATTGCAGCGTTTCTCCGATTTTCATCCAATTGAGCCAAGTACAAAAAACGTTTCTCCTATGCAAACGTAGCTGGGAGTAACTCTATGGCTAATTTCAAAGATGGAATTTCACATTCAATCAGCAACACAGCTTCCAAACCGTAAACGAGTTGAAAGGGAGTGAAAACAGTTGATGTTTTTATCACTACAAATATCGATTTATCATACTAGAAGCAACTGTGTCTGCTAATGTATTTAAATGTCTTGGAATATGTTGATATTCAATGTAGTCAAATTCACGTCCCAAGAGACGAACTCTTAAAAACAACCGTAACAACACTGGATTTCTAATGGCATAAACTCTGTTAAGTTGTAATACAACAAGTTCATAATCCAACCTCACAATCAAACTCCGAATCCCAAATGATATGGACTCAGATAATAACTCAATCACTGCACTATACTCGGCAATGTTATTCGTTGT
The DNA here is from genome assembly GCA_034641835.2 of Pinus albicaulis. NCBI lineage: Eukaryota > Viridiplantae > Streptophyta > Pinopsida > Pinales > Pinaceae > Pinus > Pinus albicaulis. The sequence continues at coordinate 12,256,109 of MU968501.1, read as the reverse complement.
TTGACCAAGGCTTACCCCATGCATGGAAACTAACTCGTCAGAGGGTGAATAGATAACCCAAGCTGCGGAAGAAATGTTCCGTGTACTATGACAAGCACCATCAGCAAAACCAATGTAGGTTTGAAGAGACGTCGACATCTGAAATATCAAGAGTAAAACTTAGATAAGTAGGAAAAGTGATAAAAACACACTTCTAAACTAGGCACACCTTTCTAATCTAAGACACACCAGCAGTAAAGAAATATAACCTAAAAAATAAAAGATCTCCATACCAAGTTTAAGCATAATATCGCTTCAGATATAACCCATTCCTGGGCTTATCCAAAGGGATACCATCAAAATCTATCAGCTCATAGGCCCCTTTTGCTAGCTTTCGCTTAACAATGAAAGGACCATGCCACATGGGCACGAATTTTACAGCTACTAGCTTATTGTTGGCTTGATCATAAACTAAGACTAGGTCTCCTTCTGAAAAATTTCGAGGGGTAACACTTCTATCATACTGAGCTTTAACTCTTTTGACATGAGCCTCATTTGCTATTGTAGCGTTTCTCCGATTTTCATCCAATTGAGCCAAGTACAAAAAACGTTTCTCCTCTTCAGACGTAGCTGGGAGTAACTCTATGGCTAATTTCAAAGATGGAATTTCACATTCAATCGACAACATAGCTTCCAAACCGTAAACGAGTTGAAAGGGAGTGAAACCAGTTGATGTTTTTATCACTACAAATATCAATTTATCATACTAGAAGCAAATGTGTCTGCTAATGTATTTAAATGTCTTGGAATATGTTGATATTCAATGTAGTCAAATTCACGTTCCAAGAGATGAACTCTTAAAAACAACCGTAACAACACTGGATTTCTAATGGCATAAACTCTGTTAAGTTGTAATACAACAAGTTCAGAATCCAACCTCACAATCAAACTCCAAATCCCAAATGATATGGACTCAGATAATAACTCAATCACTGCACTATACTCGGCAATGTTATTCATTGTTTGACCAAGGCTTACCCCATGCATGGAAACTAACTCGTCAGAGGGTGAATAGATAACCCAAGCTGCGGAAGAAATGTTCTGTGTACTACGATAAGCACCATCAGCAAAACCAATGTAGGTTTGAAGAGACGTCGACATCTGAAATATCAAGAGTAAAACTCAGATAAGCAGGAAAAGTGATAAAAACACACTTCTAAACTAGGCACACCTTTCTAATCTAAGACACACCAGCAGTAAAGAAATCTAACCTAAAAAATAAAATATCTCCATACCAAGTTTAAGCATAATATCGCTTCAGATATAACCCATTCCCGGGCTTATCCAAAGGGATACCATCAAAATCTATCAGCTCATAGGCCCCTTTTGCTAGCTTTTGCTTAACAATGAAAGGACCATGCCACATGGGCACGAATTTTCCAGCTCCTAGCTTATCGTTGGCTTGATCATAAACTAAGACTAGGTCTCCTTCTGAAAAATTTCGAGGGGTAACACTTCTATCATATTGAGCTTTAACTCTTTAGACATGAGCCTCGTTTGCTATTGCAGCGTTTCTCCGATTTTCATCCAATTGAGCCAAGTACAAAAAACGTTTCTCCTCTTCAGCGTAGCTGGGAGTAACTCTATGGCTAATTTCAAAGATGGAATTTCACATTCAATCGGCAACATAGCTTCCAAACCGTAAACGAGTTGAAAGGGAGTGAAACCAGTTGATGTTTTGACTGAGGTTCGATATGCCCAAAGTGCTGAAAATAACATGGAATGCCAATTCGTTTTGTGAATACCAATAATTCATTTGATCATAGTGACTAAAACTTTATTTATGGCTTCGACCAGACCATTGGCTTGCGGATAATACGGAGTGGAACTATCGTGGAGTAGGCAAAGCTGTTCTGTCAATTCAGTCATCATGACATTCCAAAAATGGCTTCCATGATCAGTAATAATCGCTTGAGGAACACCGAACCTCGAAATTATGTGATTAAACATGAAAGTTGCAGCAGTCTTGCCGTCAGCTGAAAATGTAGGCATCGCCTTGGTCCACTTAGTAAAATAGTCTACTGCTAAGATAACATATGCATGCCCCCCGGCCGAGTGAGGGTTACATGTAATAAAATCGATACCCCATTTTGTGAAAGGACCAACAACAATTATGGGATGAAGAGGAGCAGGTGGTGCGCACATCTTACGATCAAAAAGTTGACAATTGTGGCATTTCCGGACTGCATAAATACAATCTTTGAATAATGACGGCCAGAAATAACCAGCGCGCAATATCTTTTGGGCTGTGGCATACCTAGACATATGACCGCCACATGCTCCAGAATGGCAGTCATTTAAAACCTTTTCAGCTTCTTCATGAATAAGACAGTGTCAGAAAACAGAATCCACTCCATGACGATAAAGTGTATCACCAATAATATTATACTGTTGGGATTGGAAACATATCTTCCGCCTCTGAGATCGTGAGATTTCAGGCCGAAAAGATTGGGTTTGGAGATAAACAATAATATCTCCATACCATGGATCAAGAGTACTGATAAGAAATAGAGATTCATCCGCAATGGGTTGCTCTGCCACAGTTTCAGTATCAGTAGAGGGGAAATCACACATTAGTTCCGCAAAAACCAAGGATTTCTTTGCCTTAGATTTTTCAAATTCCAAGTCGAATTCCTGCAGGATGACTATCCATTTGGTATATTTGCCCCCTAGCAACTGTTTGGTCAAAATTTACATCATAGGGTTGCAATAAGAAATTACCGTAGTTTTGCGCAACAATATGTAATGTCTAAATCGTTGGACAACTTGAACAGCTGCCAGAGCCAATTTCTCCACATGTGTGTACTTAATCTTAGTCGGATGCAGATTTCGACTAAGATAGTAAATCACATGTTCAGTATGAGATTCATCTTCCTGAACTAACACCATTCCAATAGTGGAATGAGAGGCGGTGAGATATAAAATGTAATCCTGGTTGTAGTTGGGAGGATACAATAACGGTGCATGGGTCAACGCGTGTTTAAGTGCATCAAAAGATCGATCAGCGATTTCATCCCAAAAGAATTGAATGTTCTGTTTTAGCAACCAGGTAAAACCTTTTGTAAGCTCGGCGTAGTTAGGAATAAATCGACGTAAAAAGTTTGATTTCCCCTGCAAACTTTGGAGTTGGCGTAACGTCGAAGGAGGAGGTAACTTGACAATAGCTTCGACCTTCGACGGATCGACGCGAATACCTGCTTTCAAGACAAAAAATCCCAGTAAACGACCTGACTCAACACAAAAAACACATTTGTGTGGATTTAGCTGAATTCGATAATGCCGACATCTCATAAAGATAACACGTAAATGTGTAAGATGGTCAGCTCTGCGTGATGAATGAGCAGGTAAATCATCGAGATACGGTTGCACAATGTGCTTAATGTCATGAAACACATAAGACATTGCCCGTTGAAAATTTGCTCCAGTGTTCTTCAATCCAAAGGGTAGTTTGCAGTAAGCAAATGTCCCCCACAGACAAATAAAAGTTGTTTTTGGCTGATTAGCAGGGAGTATGTTTATTTGATTATACCCTAAAAAGCCGTCCATAAAGGAAAACATTTCACTTCCGGCACAATCATCGATTATTTGATCGATATAGGGAGTTGGATAATTGTCTTTAGGACAAGCTCGATTAATATCCCTATAATCGATACATACTCGTATCGTGCCTTGTTTTTTAGTCATAGGAACAGTATTAGATACCCAATCCGTTAAAGGAATCAGATAAATAAAACCTGCACGAAGTAATTTTTCAACCTTCGCTTTAATAGCAGCAGCTTTTCTAGGATGCATTTGACGTAGACGTTGACGGACAGGCTTGGCATCCGGGTAAGTCTTGATTTCATGCATGACAATTGACAGATCAATTCCTGGCATTTCTTCGTAGGCAAACACATCACGGAATTCTTGAAATATGGCTTTATAACTTTGAATTTCTTCTTCAGTACAGGAAGCACCTATATGAATGTTTTCAATTATTCCAGGTTTTACTGAAATGTCAATGGGAATCGTTCGAGAAATATTTTCCAAATTTAACTCAGAATCAAGATTTTTCAATGGATTATGTGGTTCTTTGACATATTCAGCAGTAAATATTGAAGCGAAATCACCTTCAAAATGATCGAGTTTAGGTAAAAACGAAGATCGATGATGTAGATCTTCCCATGGTAAATCATCAACAGACAGTAACTCACGAATCTGCTCATCAGAATGAACAGGTTCAGGAAATGTCGTTGTGTTTGAGATAGATATTGAGAGTGATTCCTCGTGGATCCCATTCACTAGATCAATTTCGGTTGAAGAGGGGTCAGAAAATGACTGTACGGCCTGATATGCAAGTTCAAATGGACTCAAAGGCATCATGCCATCAATTGAATCTAACTCGGATTCAGAAGGTATGATCCAAGGATCATCAAACATAACAGAGTCTGACGAAATCATATGAATAGTTGCAACAGAAGGTGATACGTTAGGAGGAGGAATGGAAAAATTTCCTAGCAAACCAGAATATTTAATCAATCCTACTCGAACATCCTTATAAGGGATAGTCGTTTTACCAACTTGCTGGATTGTTTCTGTAGAGGCTGGGTCAGAAGTAAAATAAGTTAACTGATCTATTGTAACGATCCTTCCTTGATATGGAAATTTTATGAGTCGGAAGACCGAAGAGACAATAGCATTCATAGCATAAGACTAACTACGACCTAGAAGAAGGTTGTAATATAGAGGGGCATCAACCACTTCCACATCTAAATTTACAACTTTACCTTCAAACCCTATGGGTAAATCCTGCAAAATACCAAAAGGTTGGAAACCTTGACCATCAAAAGCCTTAAGAATCGTCGAAGATTGGTTTAGTGTAGGAGAACCAAGTGATTTCCAACACTAAATCGACATAATACACATTGAAGCTCCCTCATCAATCACAGTTCGGTAGATCGGTCTGCTTTTGACGAACACTGGTATCTGGAAAGCCATCTGATGAGGTAGACGAGGTGTACTATTTTCTAGATCGAAGATTATAAGATTAGAATCCTAAATATCAATAGCTCCTATGGCAGACAAAAGCAATTGACGCTGTGCTGGGCATGATTGCAGCACTTCCAAAGACGACATCGTTGAAGGAGAAATAGCTAAGTCTTCAACAATGTTGTAATTCTAAGAAGCTCTCGCATGTGGATTGAAAGCTGATTTACGAAGAACACCTTTAGCAGGCAGTTTGATCATTAAGTCTGGATTTCGTTTCTCGATCTGTAGCGAACCAAAAACAGGAGGAGGTGTAGTTGATGTATTCGCATTAGAAGATTCTGCTTCTTTATCATCAACAGGATTCTTAGTACCATAATATTTCGATCACGTCGCAATCCTTACATGATACATCATCAAAATGGGCTCTTCTGAAGTAGTCGAAGTAGAACCAACCATCTTACTATCTTGAGTCGGAAAAGGATCCTTCAAGACAATAGGTTGTGAACCCTTGACGAATTTTGCAACCTCGGCATGATGTGGGCATTCCTTAGTAAAATGATCTTCATCACAAATGTAACAAGGATAATGTGGTTTACGTTTTTCATCATTGGATTCATTTTTATCAGTTTTTTCTTTCGAATTATTTTTGTTTTTATTCTTCCCTTTCTTTTTATTACCGGATTTAGATTAAGCCATGGATGTCTCCACAACATGAATATCGACAGAAAATTCGGGGGAAGATTCTCCTTTCGGGGAATCAGGTAAAGTTATAATCGGAGAAGAATTCTTTGAAGATTTCTTCTTACTTTTAGTATTTACCATACCAATCATACCGTCAGCGGCATGAGACCCTGAAGGAGCAGCAGCTATTTGACCTTGTTTTGGAAGGTCTGGGATTTTTTCATGTAAAGTACCCGACTGCGTATAAAAGAGGTCAAGGTACTAAGCTTGAGCAATTACTTTCTCTTCAGTAACAACACCAGCCTTAGCTACATCTTCAGTAATCTTGGTTAACAATGATTTAACAAACCATTCTGCCAAAATTTGATCTGGAATATAAACTTTCACCAAACGTCTCCTACGTCGCCATTCATGAATATGATCAGAAATATACGTGGACGTGGATTGCTTCAGTGAAGTTAATAATTCCGTGCCATTGTCGTATCTGACAGGCAACTGAAAATGAGTCAAGAAGGCAGTTGCTAACTTACTGAAGTTATGAAATGAGCCTTATGGTAACTCAATGTACCATTTGGCTGCAAGACCAATAAGAGTTCTTTGGAAAAGACGTAAGCGAATCGAATCATCAATGATTGAATTAGACGCACACCAAAGGTGATAAGTCATGACATGATTTGATGGATCCTCTCCTGACTTACCTTCAAATTTCGGTATATCACTGGGAAACTTATGCGGCATTGGTGGCCAGTACTGATAATAGAAAATCGGATCATTCGTAAGGCGCATCAAATCAGGTAAATCCAAAGTTGCGATAAATGGTAACTGACGGTTAGGGTCACGAAAACCTTGAGTAGCCAAAGCAGTTCTAGGAGGTGGATACCCAGGATAACTGGGAATCGGATTAGCATTAGGAGTTGTATAACCTCCTGGAAAACTAGGATTAATCGTACCAAACTGGGGTTGTTGAGGCTGTTGATAAGTATAGCCAGGGTAAGGTTGATACTGATAGTTTGGATTTTGTGTATAGGGACCGAATTGTAGCTGTCCTTGGTACGGTTGATACATGAATTGCAGCTGACTTGTGACAACTATACTTGTACCGGCTTGTCCCGTAGGCATCTGAACCGAAGTCTGGACCGAAGATCCTGGCTGGGGTATAAAGACTTGAGGGATTTTCACGGATGCAGGGATAGACGAACTCGGGGTTACAGATACTCCAGAAGCAGGTGTTATAGGTTGAACAAACGTAGCAGCTGTTGCAGCAGTTTGAGGCAGAGTCTTAGGCGAACTAGGACCAGCTTGCTGTATAGGACCAGGTGCAGGAGTTTGAATAGTAGGCTGGACAGGTTGCTGAGTTGGACCAGTAATTAAAGGCTGTCCAGGTTGATAAGGCAACTACACATTAGGCTGCATAGGTTGTTGATATTAGGACGGATCCCACACTATATTCATTCCGGGGTATTGCCCTACAGAAGGCTGAACGTAAGGACCATAACCTGGTTGAACGTAGGGTTGATAAGTAAGGGGTACATTTCCGGCTCCTTGAATGGATGGCTGACCAAAAGGCCATTGGAAACCTTGAATTGGGTACTGACCTTGAGGTTGATAACCCTGAGGCGCGTACTGAAGTTGGGGCTGATAAGGACCCGAGGAGCATATTGAGTTTGGGTTTAACCTTGGGGCATATACTGTCCTGAAGGTTGATACCCTTGAGGTGTGTACTGCCCTTGGGGTTGTCCCCCAAAATAATATGATTCCACAGTTGGTCCTGGGAAAAATTTACCTTGAGTTTGCCCTCTAGGCGGTAACTGACTTCCTGAAGGTTGCCCCCCAGGAGGTAACTGACTACCTGAAGGTTGCCCCCCCGGCGGCAGCTGACTACCTAAAGGTTGCCCCCCAGGCAGTAACGGATTTCCCTGTGTTGGCCCCCCAGGGAGTAACTGACTGCCTTGAGGTTGAGGATTCGAAAAATTACTAGACATCATATAGATTTGCGCTGCGTTCAACGTTTCAGTTTTAACACCACTATTACCAGATGACAACACTTGTTCGAATGGTTGAGGAGCTGCTTCAGAGAAAGTACCAGATAGAGCCTGATATCCCGAAGGAACAGAAGGATCACCATGTAAAAATGATTCTGGTGTCTGAGAAAACACGGATGACTCTCCAGCCATAATGGATGGCGGATAGTAACCTATGGGTGTAGGATGAAATGGAACTCGAGGTGGAGAGAAAGTAAGACCCGGATTCTCTAAAAAATTTGTTAAAGATAGATACTAAGCACTAGTTCGAATAGGGCTGTAGAAAATAGATTCTCGCTCCCTAAGATTTAAATATTGAGGGAAGTCGGGAAGAGATATATCTTCGTCTGGATTAGTAAGTTCTTCAATGGAAATAAGACCAGCTGGAAGATCGTCAGTGACAATATTTCTTACCCTAGGTGAACCAAGATCGCTAGAAGTTGGTGAAATAAATCTTGAGGATGTTTCTAAAACAGAAGGTTTAGTTTCAGGTTCAGAGATTTCAGGTTCGTCAGCCAGTTCACTGGAAGCAGGAATACTACCAGTAACTTCAGAAACTGAAATCGGTTCTTGAATGTATTCTGTTGTAGGTATTTGATGATCAAGATGAACAACTATAGAAGAACTTCCAATTTCTGTTGATTGAATCCTACCACTACTAGATGATACCAGAGCACGAAGCCCTTCAAGCTGAATTGGAGAATATTCAGGGGGTTTCCCTTGTAGTCTCTTGGATTGTCTCGACAATTCCGCCACGATTAAAGATTAACTAATCACACGCAAAAAAAGAAAATTTCAATGAAAACACCTAAAGTTTCTAAAGAAACAAACAACTGAATCACATGCTTAAAAAATCTAAGAGTTAAAACCACACACAAATAGTAACTTTCCGTACTAAAAATACTAGTTGGTGATGAAATCCAACTTAGTAGAAATTTTAATACAGAAAGGGTGGTTGGAACAGTTACCCCGACAACCTGCTTAATGAAACAAACTGGCACAAGTTTCCTCACAAAACCATCTCGCGTGAAGAGAACCCCCCAGAGAGTCCAAGTGAGTCTAGTCGACGTCTGCTCCAGGTACAGTGAGATCTTTCCTTCACCATCACCTTAGGAAATAATCTTAAGATAATGGACACTAAGGTTACCAACAGTAACAAATATAACTGGGGGAACAGTCTATGATCCGATTTCACGCGCAAGGGCAGAGTAGCAAGCTCAATCCCCTTGAAGGCTCCTCGACATGGTTAATCCGAGGTTTACCGACAAGTGACCCCAGGCTCCTTGACAATGGTTAATCCGAGGTTTATCGTTTGTAATAAGCGCAAAATATTCTATCTTCCCCAATGAAACATAATTGATTGTTTCAAAGGTTCGGACATGACCTCGTGATTGACTTCTTTAAGAGAAGCTTCCCAGATTATACAAATTACAATTGAATTTATCTCCTACCGTAAGATTTGTCTACTTGTTTGTTTTTACTACCTTGGAGAGTTAATTACTCCCTACTCCAAGATACTAGCCTAAGCTATGTTGGTGATAAGAGCCCTAGAAAATAAAAAGATTGCTAGATGAATTTTAATTAAGCGTTACTTTTAAGAGTTGTTTCTTAAGTCAATGGGTGCGGAAATGAAACTTTGATGGTTTGAAATGACTCGATTTCCAAAAGACACTAAAAATGCACCTAAAAATGATAATCAGATTGTTTTCTTTCAATGAAATTCTAATTAAGGAAAAGTTAGAGAATGCAAATCTTTTAATAAACAATTCCTTCTTTAAACATAAAGAATACTTGAAAGAAAATATTTTTGTCTTTTCCAATAAATTATCAAAGCTCACAATAAAAATTCTTTCACTTTCCAAAAACTCGAAGCTACAAAACAATTTTCCTTCAAAAGAAAGCTAGAAATTTTAAAAGCACTCAAAACTACAAACTAATTTCGAGATCTACAAAGTTTAATAGCACTCAAAACTACAAACTTTAATAATCTAAATGAATAAAAGCTTTAAGATTTTTTGAAGAATGTTTTTACTTAGTTGTTCAGCAAACTAAGGATCTATTCGTCCAGAATAACAAAGAGATAAAAAACACTCAATTATGTTTTTATTAAAAAATGAAATTCGAAAACCAATAACAAAGTTTCTTTTCGAAGATTTGCAAAAAAACAGGTAACTCTATTTCTCAATAAAGGATGATTTCACAATCAGGTCAGATCCAGCAAAAAGACTAAAAAGACCAAGGTAATATGAGGTACTTCAAAATGTCAAATACTTCAAATCGCTACAAAGACCAAGTGAAATGCAATCCAAAACGCAAAACTTCTAGAAAATCATCAAAACACCAATACTGCTGAGATTTATTAACATAAAGCTTTTGACAAAAACAATCATCAATCTGGGCAGAAAACAAAAACTGAAAATTGAAATCAAGATAAACTAAAGAAAGAAATCTGAAGTTTTTCAAAACTTTAACAGGGTCTGCAGGCTCCAAGATATCACAGGTGCGGTCCCGCACTGTTTACACAGGAAAAGTGCGAAACTGCCCGCACTGTGAAAACAAGGCAAAGAGCGGTCCCAGGAAAAACTAGAGAAAAACTTAAAGGATTTCAAAATTTTCAAAAATAGAGAAAACCTAAGCTACCCAGGCAGATGTCAATCAATCAAAAACCAAGAAAAACGTTTCCTCAAATCAAAATAAAAGAGAACCAAAAACAACAAGTTCTTTCCCCAGTGGAGTCGCCAATTTGTTGTATGGATTAATCCGTCTTGCGGACAAGACCGATCTCCCTAGTACTAAAAGTATCTAGCAACAAATAGCCAAACATACTAATCTTTCTCTAAGCATGTAAGGTTTACAAAAAACTCTATAAAGGTGTAAAATACTTACCATTTGTCCAGTGCTTGTTTGAAGTCGTTGTTGTCCCTCGCGCGCTTGAAGGAGTTTTCCTCGTAAACCTGCAGTCACAAACAAGAAAAATATTACATAGCACCTGTATAGAAATCATTATAAACCATGATTATCATAGTGATCAAGGAGTCCATGAAATAAACCATTGATTGAAAGCTTATTGAGAAAAATGAGTATATTTGTATTAATTTCAAAAGTAGAAAATCCTTACAACCTGAGCCTTGATGTTGCACAGGACTTTCCGGGGTCTGAAGCAGGAGTCTCATTTACTTTGACAAGTTTTGCACTCCTCCAACCAAGACAAATAGAGGTATGTAATCTCTCCTCACAAAATTCTTAGTTAACTGAGTCTAAATCTCAATAGCACTTAACTTCAAATATTCTAAAAGCTTGAACTCCCTTTGAGGCTACCCAATGCCTCTTTTTATAGTGGACAAGAGGGGGTTTTTTGTTCCAAGTATGAAGGGATAGAATCCTCCTTCAAAGGGATAAGCTCCTCGCATCAAGGGGTTAGCTCCATAAGGTAAGGGATTCATGCACCTCACAAGAGTGGTTCTGCCACCGTAAAATCCATTCTAGAAGCTTCCAGAATTTACTTTTATTGAGATTTTTGGGATTTTACTTGCGCCTTTTTAATCTTACACGGGTCCACACCTATAACAAAGATAAAGTGAGTTCAGGAACGCAGGTAAGCTGAACATTGGGTGCGGGACCGCAGGCAAGATAGCCAGAAAGTGCGATACCAGAGTTTAAGAGACTTTTAGGAACTTTTTCTGATTTTCAAGGCTTGACGTGAGGAACTGATATATTAGACTTGCAAAAGGGAGAAGTATGAGTAATAATGAGCTCATACACATCGCAGAATGTCAGGATGACAATTTTTAGTGTAACAGGGGCACCCATATTTGAGAGACCAGGAGAAGTATTTCTCCACAACTCTCCTAGTGTATCTGGTAATGTAGACTCTAGTACCATTATTCTTGCACATTTAGAAGAACTTCTTGAGTCCCATATCACTTCAAGGGATGATACCCCTTATCGTTCCTTCATCTTACATCAGCAACCCAGTCTTTTAGACATCGTTGTTGACCAACCTATAGGTTTTCTAAGAGAGCATCAGTTCATTATCTCCAAATCCTCTTTTTGGGATAGTGACACTAGGTATGCCAACACAAAAACTTAAAGTCCATTTGATTCATACATGCAGTGCTAAAAGAGATTGGTAATCCTCCATTTTCTTTCTCACACTGCATAACCATAACGAAAACAAATGATGCACCATATCATTAAAATGTGTTTAGATTCCCCTTTTTTCTAAATACATTTTGGCATGACCACCACATGCTTGGGGGCACCTATGCCCCTCAACCATACAAATCCCATATCTCCACCAAAAAAGAGAACCATTATCATTTTTTTTGGCATCTCATGCTCTTCCCTGCTTTGTGGGCTTATCGTACTTCTGTTAAAACCGCCACCGGTTTCACTCCTTTCCACCTTGTCTTTGGTGAGGAAGCAGTCTTACCAATCGAGTGTGAAATCCCTTCCCTTCACTTGGCCGCTGAACTTCTCCCTGATACCCAACCTCTAGAAAAATGACTTATCATGCTCGAGCGCGCCTTTGAAGACTGTCGTGTTGCATTACAAGCTCTTGAAGTGACCAAAAAGCGCACCAAAGCTTAGTATGACCAAAAAGTCCACCCTCGTACCTTTCATGAAGGTGACCTTGTTCTAGTATATGACCAGGCTCACGATACCCTTGGTCATGGGAAGTTCAACTCATTATGGCTAGGTCCTTACATTATCAGTAAAGACCTTGGTAAGGGGGCATATATTTTAGAGGACTTTGAAGGCCACATCCTTCCTAATCCTTGCAATGCACTCTATCTTAAGAGATATTACCCTTAGCATTTTCCATTCGAAATGCATGTTTTATTTTCTTATAGATAGCTAGCACCTGTTTGTTTTTCATTTCGCCACTTCACCAGGACACATTTTGTCCATGAATTCTTACTTCACCTCCCCTCCAAATCGGATTTTCTCACTTACAACACATGTCATTGGGGGCACCACCTTGCCTTCACACTCATTCTTGTTTGTGTCAATTTCCGTCATGAGATACCATGTTTTACTCATGTTTTTTATGATCCCCTTTAGATCATCCCCCATTTCATTATCATCACTAATGTCCGTCTATTCGTCGCTCTACTATTTTCTCCCGTGCCTTAGTTGGGGTCCCCTTCTTGCCTCTCCTATAGCAGACCTACTTCTGTCGACATCAGCTCATCTACTCCAGAAGCCAGGTCTAGGGGGCAGTGTACCTTGGTTCGAGCTCTTTTCCGCATGATCGTGATCTATACACTTGATGGTCCAGTGATGCAGCAGCAGCTATTGGTGATTTCCGGGCGTGTGTGAGATGTCTCAACCCTCATGAGGGGGCAGCCCTATAGGTAGCCCCCCACATGCCCGAATGACTTCTTCATTTCCGCCCTTGATGTAGCTCCTCTCATTTGATGATATCGGCCTCAACCGCTTGCAGGGCCTCTTTGATTTGCATGTATCAGTCAGATTTTGTGAGCCCTTGCCCATGTGTAGGGGGCATTTGGGTGTATTTGTATCTCATGTACTAAAATATTCTTGTATAAGTCCTGAAGGTTATTCCAGGCATCGCATGTATGTGGGATTCATCATTTTTATTTGGCTCATGTTTAGGCCAGCACATGCTTCATTATTGTGTTCCGTGGTTTTCCGGGCGCCTTATTATTTGTACTATTGTCTCGGCGGGCATAGGTATGCCTCCCCCGCCGCCTTTAACACTGGCATCACTTCATCACCTAGAGACTTGTTGCGCCTATAAGTCTCGTCTCCTCCAGGTCTAGTCCTTTAGCACATTAGACTACCTTACATTTCTCTCTCTCACTTCCGTCTTGATGCCTAGTGATTGAATTCTTACAACGTACTTCTGTCATACGATTTGCTCCTAACACTCGTACGTTGGGGGGCAATCTGTTACACCATTTTTTTGGTCATCTAACCCATTATCATTAGATGAACCCAAGTACACCATGTAAGACCAATTTTACCCTAAGTAAAATTTCTTTCACCATGTAAAATAACATTTATCTATATTTCCTAGTCATATTTAACCCAAAACAAGGAAATTAATTAACTAAATCATTATTTATTTAATTATATTCCCACCATCTCCCTAAAATAATAAATAAATCATTTATTTATTTATTGTTTATAAATAAAGGAATTGACCCAAGTCAAAAGACCTTTTCCCTCCAACAAATATAATAAAATATTCCTAAAAGGTGATTCTAGAATTTGATTAATAATATTTTATTCATGCACCGAGTTCTAGAACACCCCAATATTTGGTTATAAATAGAAGGGTTTTCCCCATTCATTAGTCACCTCCATTGCATTAGATCACACTAGATCTACTCTTGGTCACCATTTTTCCATTTTTTCTTTGTGAGCTCCCATTGAGTTCTATGTTTGTCAGGGTTTTCTACCACAATAAGAGAGAGGAATTTTAGATATGAAACGCTGAGGACTTTCAAGAACCCATCCCATTGAGGAGAACCGGAAAACACCTTTCTTGTTTTCCTCTCAGGTGCCCCATTCTTTAGTATAATATAAAACATTCTTTTAAACACATTGTTCTTGTCTAGTCTATTGGATGCATGGAGCCATATTGTATTTTATCTGCTTAATATCTTTTGTGCTTGGATCTGGATTTGTGCAGCATTATTTGGATCATCTAATTGTAGATTTAAAGATGTTTGGCAGCCATAATCGATGTTAGGGCTATTTGTTATGCATAGCTAAAGTGATCTTTTACGACGAAAGAATCATACTAACATGAAGCAATTTTAAGGAGATAAGGATTCGTGTGCCAATCTGATGGTAGAGGGCCCCTACTGTCCGAAAGGCTTTGTGCATATTTTCTAGATAAGTGACCTTTAACTCTGTTTTGTTCTTAACTTAGGCAATTTTTTGAGTTTATCCTCTTGCATCATGCTTATTTCATTTACTTATATCGAATATTACAGTCAATCTTGTTCTCATGAGCTGTTCCAATATATCACTAATGTGTGAATGAGATATAGCTGTAGTACTCTTGAGTTAATTGCACTTTAGTTCAGTTTTGTTCATTGTATTTTAGTTTTATTAGTTAGTTGCATTCTAGTCCTATTAATTAGACTTAAAAGACCCTCATTATTTTATAAGCTGTTCTTGTTCTTAACTTCTTCTAACACATCATTATCATATGAACAAGAATTAGTTATATCATTTTGAGTTCTTGACTGTTCTGCAATTTCTCATAATTTTACAAACAACCTCTTTCCAAAGTTATTCGAAGAGATCTCTAATCCTTGAATGAGGCCTAATAGTAACATTTTGAGTTGCAGAATGAGTTAATTCTAGTGTCATAAGTTATTTTTGCATAGGATTCCTTACTATGTTGCAGATAATATTTTCTCAAAATGTTCCAACAAATTTCTAACAATGGATGAGATTTTCTCTGTGATATTTTAAGTTGTTGTTTACTAAAGAGAACCTCATTACATCAAACTTATCCTTTTCTCAGGTTGTTCCAACATACCTCTAATGAAATGAATTGGATTGAGTTTAATGTTATGAGTTACTTTTCTTATTAGCTTTACAATCTGTGGATTAGCATTTTCTGTTCTTAGGTGCCATACATAGCTTAGAGTAGATTTTGTTCTGTTTTAGTGTGATCAGTAACTTCTCTTTGCCAACAATTTAGTTCTTTTTTATCTTACCATAAAAACACAAAACAAAAAACAATAGAAAAACACTAAGCACAACGAAGTAGGAAGAAGATACCTAGGCACATATAGTGCATTTCACTTCAACAGTCTACTAGCCCTGGTTGACAATTTATGACATCAATTTAGGAACACTAAGTTGAGTAGAAATTTTGGCACCATTGCTGGGCAAGTGTAACTGGGTAGCCTTGTTTCTTACCTCCAAAAAACAATGATATGCGTAGAGAAAGAGACTCAAGGGGTAGATTCATAAGAAGAAAAATCTTGATTCCTAGAACACCACTTGTTCCACCAAGACCAAGAGGCAGCACACCTCCAACTCAAACCCACATCCCATATTTTACTGATCATAGAATTCCAGAAGACTTAAGATCGAATATTCCATCAGAAAGACCTTCCAATTCATCCATTGAACCTATCTTAGAAGAAGATTCAAGGACCCCTGCTAGAGACATAAAATTTTCCACTTCCACAGGAGAATCAACCATGGCAGAAGAAGGGGGAGGAGGAGTCTTTAATGGAGAAAATACACTATTTGGAGGAGGTAGAGGTAGAGGAAGAGGAGAAGGAGGTAGAGGTGCAGAAGGAGAAGGAGGCAGAGGAAGAGGTAGAAGGGAAATGGGAAGCTCTTTTGGGTTTCCTATAGTAGATGAAGAAACCAATGCAACTATGAAAAATATTTCAACCTCTGTCCTTCCAAACTTTTATGGACTCAAAAGTGAAGATCCTGAAACCTTCCTATTTGAATTTGAAGTCCTATGTAGAACCTATGATTACTTACAAGATGCCAAAAAACTTAAACTATTCCCTTCAACATTGAAAGGAGCAACATTAAAATGGTTTATGAGTTTGATCAACAGTTCTATTAGGACATGGGAAGACATGAAACATGCATTTCTAGAGAGGTATTTGGATTACTGTATGCTAGTCAACCATAAGGAGGAAGTGTTTAAAATGCTACAAAAAGAGGATGAAAATCTGGAAGATTTGTTGGAAAGGTTTAACTATAACATCAAAAGAGAAAAATTGGAAAACTTAGACCAAGATAATTTGAAAGCTCTCTTGTTGAAGAAAATTAGGGATGAATGGCTAGATATCCTTAATATGATGGGAAAAGGGGATATATCTCAGCTCACATTACCTGAAATAGTTGAATTATGTATCAACCTTTCAAGAGGGAAATCTAAAACTGTAAAAGGACCAAGAGACCCTGCTCTTGCAAGGGCAAGTAAGTCTGCTTCTGGGACAGTAAGTAGGGCAGAAATAGGACATATGCTTGATGAATTTAAATCTGATATTTTAGGGAGTCTTAGTGAATAAATTTACACCCTTAAGTTACAAAACAAGCAAAAAGCTGAATCTGATGCCTTAGCAATCTTTTGTCCCAAATGTAGAAAGAAGCATGCCTTGAGAGAGTGCCCTTTGGATGCAAAAATAGTAGAGAATTGTGTAATTTGTTCAGAAAAACATGAGACCAAGAGTTGTCCTTCACTTCCTGGTCTTAAAGCTGTCTTTCAAGAAGAAACCCCTACAAATTCCACATAATCTCTCAATTTTGTCTCTAGGAGGCCTTGGCAGGGACCTCAAACACAAGGATTCCATGATCAGCTGTATAATCAACCCCCACCAAATTGGAATTCTTGGCAGCAACCTTGGCCCCAATTCCAAAATTAATCTCAAAATTGGGCACAAGGAGCACAAAATCCCTATGGAAGATACTCTCAGTATTATCAATATCCACCATATCCAAATTTCCCTCCTCAACAGAATCCTCAACAAAATCCTCAAAATCCACAACATTAAAATCCACCACTTCCATTACCATTTCCTCAGAAAGCAAATCAGTTACCTGCCCAACCCATACGAAACCCCGTCAATAAAAACCCTCAGAACACATACATGATAGAAGGCCAACAGTTCCCAACCTATTTGATTACTCCTTTAGACGTTAATGATGTTCAACTTAGGTCTGGAAGAATAATTGAAAAGAAGAAACCTTCTGTAATCATACAAGAGAAAAACAAATCCGAGGAAGATTCTCTACAGGTAAATAAAAGTCTTGAAGATAACACATCTCTTTAGAACCCAAACATTGAAAAATCAAAACAAAAAGAACCAATAATTTCAGCTCCTATATTAGAGCAGCCATCAACATCCACCTCTACACCTCCCTTTCCAGAAAGATTACAAATTGATAGGGGTGTAGAAAAAAAATTATGGTGCCTAATTATGATTTCCTAGATGAGCTAAGGAATGTTTGCATTAAGATCCCATTATTAAAAGCTATCAAGGAAATTCCAATCTTAGCAAAGACAATAAAGGAGTTGAGCATGAAGAAAACAAGAAAAAGAATAAAAGAGACAAAGAAAATTCAACTAGTAGGAAAAATAGCAGACATTATGATGGGTAAGATTGATATTCCAAAGTATCTAGACCCAGGAAATCCAGTTGTTAAAATACACATCAATGGAACTGATATCCAAAACACACTTATTGATTTAGGGGCAGAAATCAATATCATGAGTAGACAAATCATGGACAAACGAAAACTTTCTAATCTTATTTTTACACCCACATTATTACAATTAGTAGACAGATCCGTGATCAAACCTGATGGGGTAATAGAAGACATTCCAGTGTCCCTAGATTCTTGGGAGTATTCTGTGGATTTTATGATCCTAACTCCTAAAAATAATCTAGGAGGGCATCCTATTATATTAGGAAGACCTTGTTTAGCTACAGCTGATGCTTTCATTAGCTGTAGATCCGGTGATATGTACATCTCTGATGGTAGTTCAACCAAGAAATTTACCTTGTATCCTCAAGAAAAAAACAATTACAGAGTTAGATGATACTCAATGGATTGAGGATGAAGAAGACATACAACCTCTCTTCACAATTTCAGAAATTAGTGAAGATAGGCAGATTCTAAATACCTTAGAAAATTTTGAATCCTCTTCGGAATACAAACATGAAAAATTTCAAGAAGAATCCAACATTGAGTTTTTATCATCAAGACAAATGTCTCTTTACTCCATGGATAAATTCGGCAACTCTACAATTGAGATATTTTCAGGTAGAGCTTTAAACATAAACAAGAACCTAGAGAAATCTCAACAAGAAAAGCTAGTCAAGATATTACAGAGACATTCTTTTGCATATGCATGGGAGTACACTATTATGAAAGGGATAAGCCCTAAGACTTGCACTCATCACATCTACATAGAGGAAAATTGTAAACCAATCAGACAACCTCAAAGACGGATGAATCCAAACCTTAGGGAGATTGTTAAAGAAGAATTGCAGAAATTGTTAAATGTCAACTTTATCTATCCCATTTCAGATAGTCAGTGGGTTTCTCCTTTGGTAATTGTACCAAAGAAAAATGGTAAATGGAGGGTATGTATTGACTACCGGGAATTAAACAAAGCTACCCTTAAAGATCATTTTCCCCTACCTTTCATAGATCAGGTGTTAGATACATTAGCTGGAAAAAAGTACTTCTCATTTTTAGATGGGTTTAGTGGTTATAATCAAATTCAAGTAGCACTTGAAGATCAAGACAAAACCAAATTTACCTGTCCTTGGGGTACCTATGCTTACCGAGTATTTCCATTTGGACTATGCAATGCACCTGCAACATTTCAAAGGGCATTACTAGGAATCGTTTCAGATCTAATACATGATTTTGTAGAGGTATGTATGGATGATTTCATAGTTTATGGAAACACATTTGAAGAAGCCTAAGCAAACTTGGAAAAAGTTTTAAAGAGATGTAAAGAAGCAAATCTTTCACTAAGTCACGAGAAGTGTTTTATGATGTTTACTAAAGGAATTGTTTTGGGGCATCACATTTTAGGGGATGGGATTAGAGTTGATGAGTCAAAAGTTGAAGTCATCTCTAACTTATCTGTTCCAAGTTGTCAAAAAGATGTTAGGAGTTTTCTAGGATTTACAGGATATTATCGAAGGTTTATAGAAAACTTCACCAAGATAGCATCTCCACTTTTCAAATTCTCACCAAGGACTGTGAATTCAAGTGGAATCCTGATTACCAGTTAGCCTTTGAGACCCTGAAAACAAAAATATCTAAAGCACCTATTTTAAGAGGACCTCACTGGAAATTACCTTTTCATATTTCAACAGATGCCTCGGATAGAGCTTTATGAGCTGTATTGGGACAAAAAGACCTGATTCCTTATGCCATCTACTATGCCAGTAAAAATTTGACTCCTTCAGAGTTAAATTATACTGTAACTGAAAAATATTTCTTAGCTGTTGTTCATGCCATAAATAAATTCAGACACTATATAATAGGCTATGAAACATTTGTTCACACAGATCACTCTGCAATTAAATATATAATGAACAAATCAATTACTAATGGCTGATTCATAAGATGGTTATTAATTTTATAGGAATTCAACATCACCATTCTAGATAGGCCTGGGAAACAAAATACAGTAGATGATTTCCTATCTAGAATCCAAAACATTAAAGACAATACTCTAGTTGAAGATCAATTCCCTGATGAATATCTTTTTGCAATTTATACTCAAACTCCTTGGTTTTCTGACATTGCTAATTATCTAGTTTTAGGGAAATTTCCTTCAATAATGAATGCAAGAGACAAAAGAAAGATCATTTATGACAGTGCAAAATATTCATGGGTTGCTAATGAGTTATACAAAACAGGTCGAGAATTTATCATTAGGAGATGTGTTCGAGAAGATGAGATGCCTGAGATTCTCAAGGCATGTCATGATGAACCTTGCGGTGGAAACTTTGCTGATAAAAGGACAGCTTATAAGATACTTCATTTAGGATAATATTGGCCATCCCTTTTTAAATATGCTAAAGAGTATGTCAAAAGGTGTGACAACTACCAAAGGGTAGGGAAACCTTCTCCTTCAGGTGAGATGCCATTGCAACCTCAGGTACATATTGAACCTTTTGAGAAATGGGCTTTAGATTTTGTAGGACCTATTATTCCTCCATCAAGACAAAAGAAATATATATTAGTTTTCACTAATTATGTTACCAAATGGGTAGAGGCCAAGCCATTACTTTCTACTACTGAAGCATCTGTAGTTAATTTTCTTTTTGAGGATATTTTTACTCGTTTTGGTGTCCCAAGAGAAATTGTTACAGATCAAGGAGCTCAATTCACATCAAGGCTAGTGGAACAAATGGTGGAGAGGTACAAAATTAGACACAGAAAATATACTCCCTATCATCCACAAGAAAATGGCCAAGTGGAATCTACTAATAAGGTCATTAAAGGGATCCTAACAAAGACTGTTCATTTACATAGAAGATATTGGGAAAACAGGTTTCCTGAAGCCTTGTGGGCCTATAGAACTACATGGAGAAGCACAACAGGTCATACCCCTTATGAACTTGTTTATGGAAAACAAGTCTTATTTCCCATAGAGTTTCAGATTCAAACTTTTAAAATGGCAGTCCAGCTAGGACTTGATCTAACAAAAGCACAAAAGCACAGATTGGAGCAGATTAATGAATTGGATGAGATCAGACAGGATGTAGTCCAGAGAACAAATATAGTCCAACAACAAAGGACTTGATGGCATGATAAGTACATTAAGGAAAAGAAATTCAAAGAAGGTGACTGGGCCCTCTTGTTTGATTCAAAGTTCAAAGATTTTCAAGGTAAATTCCAAACACATTGGCTTGGGCCATATGAAATTGTGAATTTTTTTGACAATAGAGCAATAAAAATCAGGGCAATAGATGAAGATAAGGTCACTTTTCTTGTAAATGGTCATAGATTGAAACTGTATCATAAGCCACTTTCAAGAGAATAATTTGTCAAGAGGTTTCAAGAGAACAATGATGTGAAGTTAATGAAGAAGAATCCTTCTTCTTCATCAACTGAATTGTATTTTATGAAATCAGATGATGAAAAAAAAAAAAAAGTATAAACATGAAAACTAATCATTGATTAGCATGTTTATGTAGAAAAGATAAGGTGAAAATCAGAATCCTTCTGACACTTTAGCTTTTCAAAATTGTTCTTTTCCTACAAACAACTATCATAAAATCATAAGTGCAGGCTCACTTTACATATCACATTCCACTTATGATCCATTTCACTTCATCATATCTCACTTCATTCATATTTAATTCACTCCATTCATCCATACTTAATTCACTCCATTTCATGATCCATCTCATTTTCATTTCAGATTTTCAAAATTGATCTTTTTCTGCAATTGAATATTACAAATCATAAGTTGCATGCCACTTTTCATATTTCATTCCACTCCACATTTATGATCCATTTCATTCCATCATATTTCACTTCATTCATGCTGCATTCCACTATATTTCATGATCCATTTTATTTCATCTCATACTTCATTCCATCCATATTTCAAATCATTTCATTCCATGTCTCAAATCTTTTATAGGTACATTCTGCAGCCATATATTCTACAACCAGACATTCTGCAGCCAGACATCCAAAAACCACTTGTTCAGAAGCAAATTGGTCCTGCACACCTACTTCAACAAGCAAAATAAAAAGGATTATGAAGACTAAAAGATCAATAATTTCCAAAGAAAATACAAAGCATATTAAAACAACAAAAAATCAAAAGAAGGGCTAAGGTAAAATTGTGTGAAATTATTATGATAGCAGATTATGAAAGATATAGTATGGTTAAGTCATATGTATGTTTCATAAATTTATTTTGATTATTCGTATTGATCGAGCCTATCATAAAATCCTTGAACAAATCCCTTCCATTCCACCCATATCAAATCATCATTTATTAAAATTTAACGGTCAGTACTTGAAGTGACCTATTAGGTCACGTCACTAACCCGAAATATTCATTGATGATTTTGAAATCCTCATGGAATTTCTCCATGGTCTTTTACTCCATAACAACTCTCAAAGTCATTTATTCGTGTGATTTACCCTCACCGTATTTCACTCATCTCATATCTAGTTCATGTCATTTTTCCGTAGCCAATTCCTGTTTGCAGAAACAGAGAAGTCATCTTTAGGGTGAAAACAACCCTCTATAGCCATTTTTACCTCGAATAGGACAACAGTAACAGAGCAGTAAATTGAAATTGAGGAAAAGAAGCCATGGGACTTATTGTAAGGTCCGAACCAGTCGGAACCAAATATCTAGAAGGTTACCCACAGATTAGAGAGATGTTACAACAAGTTGGATGGCTATAGTTTTTGGATAAGTTCAATGGATTTCATAAGGAGGTCACCAAGTCATTTGCCCGGTCATTCAACGGGTTAGAAGTTGAAATAGGTGATGTCAATTTTATTATCACAGAATCCTTTATAGCAGAAGCAGCAGAGTTACCAAGGCAAGGTGAACAATGGTTCAAAAACAAAGAATTTCACAATGAAGCATGGAGGTAGATGCTTAAAACACCAGGTATGGATATTTCAGTTTTTAAGAAAGGCATTCCTAGTTCAGCATTGAAGAATAAATGGCGAAATATGTTGCTAATTTTGCAAAAGCTTATAACCTGTGAGGGAAGGTTTGGCACCCTATATGTTTATTACATTCGACTTATGATGAATTTCCTAGATGAAGAGATAAATTTACCCTTTTTCTTACTCCATAGCCTAAAGAGGATGGCTTCTAATGTCCAAAAAAGGGTTCAATTCTTAGAAACCACCTTATATCATCATGGCCTAGTCAAAATTCTAATTGAGCATCATTTGAAAAAGATAGGAGACAGTTGGGATGAGTTCCTCTTGAGGAATCATTTTGAAGAACCTAAAGAAACTCTATCTAAAGGAAAAATTGTAAGGAGAAGAAGGAAGGGAAAAGTTGCCAAATCTGTTGAAATTAAAACTGATAAATCCATACAAGAAGATAGTGAGGAGATTATCTCTGAAAAATTGGCCAAAATCAAGAAACAGCTAAAAAAGGAAAAGATAATAAGAAAGTATGCTAAGGAGAGAGGTGAGGGACCATCTAAACTGAGAAGAAGTCATAGGCTTAAAGGCATATTGAAGAAAATAGGAGTTAAGCAAATAGGAATCATAGATATTGAAGATGAAGAGACACCAACTGACAGATCTCTTGAGTACCAGTATGAAGAAGATATTGATAGAGGAACTCCGGAGGTAGACCCAGCCCAACAACAGATCTATAATTATGTTAAGTCATTAGGAAAGAGAGCCTCAGAAAACAAAGAAAGAACTCCTAGCCCACAAGAATCTTCAATTGAAGTGCTGAGAAGAGACAAATATGAATTGGAAGTACTCAATAGGCATATAAAAAATGAAAATGAAATTTTAAGAGAACAAGTCAAACTGAAAAGTGATATGAACACAACTCTCTCTTTGCAAATGGAAAAATTGTACAAGGCTAGTGAGAATCTAAAGAAGAAAAACAAGAAATTGAGCAGGGCACTTATAAATCTGAGGTTCAAATTGGTCATAATGAAGCCTAGGATGCCATTGAACACCAAAAAAAGAAGAAAAATGAAGCTATATGTCCTCGCAAAAGTTTTAGAATATATGGATTGATTGTATGAGGACATACAAAAGTTTTGCAGTGGAGGTATGTTGAGCCCTAAAGATGTCCTTTCCTTTCACCAAATTTCACTTCATTCCATTTGTCCTTTATCAGTAATAGGCTTAAAAGATCAATAGGAATTATTAAAATCACTTTAAGAATGCATGCAATGACTGACTTATTATACTTTTGTGGTTTTGTTGTCATAGTGGTCTTTGATCAGACTTAGCTACATAATGCAGCCATTCTGTAGCTAGTCGCATATTCTGTAGCCATCTTTATGTTCACACAGATTACAAGTGTAATTTTAGGGAAAGACGCCTATGGTTAAATTCCAGAACTCTCCTACATCATTCCTTGTCCTTTGCGAAGGCTGAGCAAAAATCTAAAAGTGGTTATGCACATGAATAAAGCCAAAACTAAGAAGTAGACTTCTATAAGGATAAGGACTCTGTAGGTGTCTTCAGCAAAATACAAGTCCTCAACAAGAGTTCTAGTTCAATTTTGATTATAAAAGACACCTATTCCTATTTCTACTCAATGACAGTTATGTATTTTCTTATAAGAATAACACAGTGAACCGAGAAACAGTTAGTTGATGTTTTGTTGTTAGTTCTTAAAAGTCTGTGATACTCTGTTTCTGAGCGTTTTTCCTTTAATGAAAGAAGTACAACTTTGATGCATGATCTGAAGCAATTTTAATGAGATAAGGATTCGTGTGCAAATCTGATGGTAGAGGGCCCCTACTATCCGAAAGGCTTTGTGTATATTTTCTAGATAAGTGACCTTTAACTCTGTTTTGTTCATAACTTAGGTAGTTTTCTGAGTTTATCCTCTTGCATCATGCTTATGTCATTTACTTATATCGAATATTACAGTCAATCTTGTTCTCATGAGCTGTTCCAATATATCACTAATGCGTGAATGAGATATAGCTGTAGTAATCTTGAGTTAATTGCACTTTAGTTCAGTTCTGTTCATTGTATTTCAGTTTTATTAGTTAGTTGCATTCTAGTCCTGTTAATTAGACTTAAAAGACCCTCATTGTTTTATAAGTTTTTCTTGTTCTTAACTTCTTCTAACACATCATTATCATATGAACAAGAATTAGTTATATCATTTTGAGTTCTTGACTGTTCTGCAATTTCTCATAATTTTACAAACAGTCTCTTTCCAAAGTTATTCCAGATCTC
This sequence comes from Pinus albicaulis, assembly GCA_034641835.2. Taxonomy (NCBI): domain Eukaryota; kingdom Viridiplantae; phylum Streptophyta; class Pinopsida; order Pinales; family Pinaceae; genus Pinus; species Pinus albicaulis. The sequence continues at coordinate 12,230,979 of MU968501.1, read as the reverse complement.
TAATTCTTGAATGAGGCCTAATAGTAACATTTTGAGTTGCAGAATGAGTTAATTCTAGTGTCATAAGTTATTTTCACATATGATTCCTTACTATGTTGCAGATAATCTTTTCTCAAAATGTTCCAACAAATTTCTAACAATGGATGAGATTTTCTCTGTGATATTTTAAGTTGTTGTTTACTAAAGAGAACCTCATTACATAAAACTTATCCTTTTCTCAAGTTGTTCCAACATACCTCTAATGAAATGAATTGGACTGAGTTTAATGTTATGAGTTACTTTTATTATTAGCTTTAAAATCTGTGGATTAGCATTTTCTGTTCTTAGGTGCCATACATAGTTTAGAGTAGATTTTGTTCTGTTTTAGTGTGATCAGTAACTTCTCTTTGCCAACAATTTAGTTATTTTTTCTCTTAGCATAAAAACACAAAACCAAAAACATTAGAAAAACACTAATCTCAATGAAGTAGGAAGAAGATACCTAGGCACATATAGTGCATTTCACTTCAATAGTTTACTAGCCCTGGTTGACAATTTATGACATCAATTTAGGAACACTAAGTTGAGTAGACAGGGTGATGAGCAGTTGATACACTCATGCAAGGCATATCTTGCAAAGGAGTTTGAGGTGAAGGATTTGGGCCTCCTTCATTATTTCCTTAGATTAGAAATATGGCAGTGGGAAGGTGAACTGTTTGTGTCTCAAGGCAAGTATGCTCAAGAGATACTTGAGAAGTTTCACATGCAAGGCTACAAGCCTATTGATACTCCTCTTCCAGGAAATTGGAGGAAAGAGGATGCTACATAAGTAGAGGTTGTGGATGCCACTGTTTATCGACAATTGGTGGGTTTGCTCATGTATTTAGTTAATACAAGACCAGACATATGCTATGTGGTGAACCAACTTTCACAAGAAATGGTTAAGCCTACCAAGTTCTTTTGGAAGGTAGGCAAGCTTGTCCTGAGGTATCTTAGGGGCACATCTGAGTATGGCTTATGGTATAGACTAATGGATGAAGTGAAGTTGCATGGCTTCATGGATGCAGATTAGGTAGGCAGCCCAACAGACAGAAAGAGCACATTAGGAGAGATTTTCAGTATCAGATCTACAACAATTTCTTGGTATAGTAGGAAACAAAGATCCGTGGCACTTCATTTAGCTGAAGCAGAATACATGGCAGCAAGTCAAGCTGCATGTGAGGATATCTAGATGAGGAAGATCCTAGTTGGTTTGTTTGGTTCACATTTAGATCCTATTATGATACATTGTGATAATCATAGTTTCATTAAACTCTTGATTAGTCTTTTGTTTCATGATAGATCTAAACATATTGATATCCGGTATCATCATATCAGATATTGTGTGCAACGGAAGATCATGTTGCTTTAGTACATTCCTACGGAAGATCAGGATGTAGATATTCTGACAAAGGCACTCACCAAGAGAAAATTCGAATACCATAGAGGTAGGATCAGGGTGAAGGATAATCCATATCTTGTTGAGAGGGAGTGTTCAGATTCAACAAGATGATGATCTTAGTGAAAATCAGTCACCTTCACTAAGTGGGCCCATAGGCTATTTTTAGGTGTAACTCTATTTTTAGACTGTCTATTTTTAGACATGGTGATCATATTTCAGAAGTTGCAGGATGCTATTTGTGGATGGTTGTTCAAGTTGGAAAAATATATGAAATCCTATTTTTAAAATATTGGGCGAATTTTATCTATAAATCGTCGATATTAAAATATAAGTGTCGATTATTATTAGCTCTTAATAATAATCCGATAATAAACATCAACTTATTCTCTTGGAGCACTTAATTTTAGTGTACAGATTTGGAAAATCCATGGGCTAGAGGAATTATGCAATTCCTAGGGTTTACTGGTGGTTCATGAATGGAGGACTCAGTTAGAACTGAGGTGGCAAAGTTATGACAGAGTTGGAAGAGTAGTTCATGGAGTTTTTATTCAGTTTAACTCAGTTAATGGAGTTAAACTCAGTTGAGGTAGTTGTATCTAGTCTAATTGAATGATACACTAGTGAGAGTGGAGTGAATTAATTAGTTAATTAATTCACAAATAATAACTCATTAATCAATTGAACAAATATAATAGTTAACTAAAGTGCATGTTAGTTCTAGTGGAGACCAAGTGGAGGGATAGGTGAAAGGGCAAGATGGACTATCCGTTGTGACTATAGTGATGCATTGATTGCATCACACACACATTGGATTTGCCAATGATGATTGCACAGTCAAATAAAGGTAGATTTGAATTCATTCAGGGGTCTTCTTCAGCAGGGATTGCATAGTTGAGGCAGGCTACCAGGTGGCAAGAAATCAGTGCATGGATTTGCAAATTTCTTCTGATTAGTGTGTGACGATTGATTGTACTGAGAGCTTGATGTACTAAGATTTGTATGAGATTGTTACATGATCTACATGATACATAATATATGATAATTGGGGTTTCCAGCTTCAAGCTTTCTCGTTAAATAACTGTGTTATGTGCGATTGTTTTTATTGCTTCAAGTGTTTGCAATTGTTTTTAAATTTCATCAAAAGATTAACAGTGGAAGGATTCTGTATTTATCAAGAAGATAGATATTGTTAGATTAAGAGAATCTAGATATATACATGCGTCTTGTATATAATTTCTACAGCTAGGAAGGAGAATATTAGAACCTCAAACCATTCAATTTTTCGAGAGAGCAGCAGAGTTAATGACTGGGTGTATGCACATGGAGGAATATAATAACCCCATAAATCATGTTGTCTCTGTTAAAATAGGTGATGTCCTTTTATCTAATGTACTTACATACTTGGGGGCAGCCATTAATTTTATGACCAAGAAAACCATGGATCAACTTGGATTGGTCCATATTCGTCCCGCTCCCACTATGCTTGAACTAGTAGACAGATCTAAAATCAAGTCAGAAGGGGTATTGGATGACGTGGTTGTTTCTTTAGATTATTGGGTTTATCCCGTAGACTTCATTGTGCTTAAGCCAAAGAATCCTGTGGGAGGACATCCCTTGATCTTGGGACGACCATGGCTTGCTACGGCCGATGATTATATTGGATGTCGTTCTGGTGATATGTATATTTCCCATGGAGAATCTAGGAAGAAGGTCACCTTGTATCTGCCTGCTAGATCCATTTAGGAGCTCAAAGACACTTATGGTTAGACTACAATAGTGATGAGGAGACTCAGTCTGTTTCCATGATCCATCAATATGCTGAGTCCACATAGGAGGGTGAGATTCAAGACTTCCTGAACAATCTAGACACTATGCCTAATTTTGAGTCATTGAGTCAAATTTTCATTCTAGATTTTCAAGAAAGTCATGACTCTCAACCTCTCTCACCACCATATTTAGTGACACCTTTGTGTACTCTTGAGCCTGATACAACTCTTGTTGATATTAGTTTGGGAAAATCTTTATATATTAGTTCATACTTGGACTTATCCCAGCAAAAGAAGCTTGTGAATTTGTTGCGAAACCATCTTAATGCCTTTGCACAGGGCTATGAAGATATGAAAAGCATCCCTCCTGAAGCTTGTACTCACCATATCTATATTCACGATGGAGTTCGACCTGTCTGACAACCCCAAAGGCGTATGAATCAAACTCTAAGAGATGTTGCACAAGAATAATTGCAAAAACACTTGGATGTTGATTTTATCTATCCTATTTCTAATAGCTAGTGGGTCTCTCCATTGGTATTAGTCCCAAATAAAGATGGGAGATGGCACATTTTCATTTACCATAGAGAATTGAACAAATACACTCTTAAGGATTACTTCCCCCTTCCTTTTATCAATCAGTTACTCGATACCCTTGTTGGTAAGAAGTAATTTTCCTTTTTAGATGGCTTTAGTGGTTATAACCAAATATAGATTGCACCTGAGGATCAATATAAAACCACTTTTACATGTCCATGGGGCACATTCACTTACCCATTACTCCCCTTCGGGCTATGTAATTCCTAGACTACCTTTCAAATGGAAGTCTTGGCTATTTTTGCTGACCTTGAGTGTGTAGAAATCTATATGAATGACTTTTATGTGTTTCGTGATTCATTTCATGGAGCCCTAAAAAATATAGAAAAATTTCTTCTTCGTTTCGAAGAATATCATCTTGCCTCAAGTGACAAAAAGTGTAGATTAATGTGCAAGGCGGGAGTGGTTCTTGGCCATCTTATTTTAGACAAAGGGACCCAGGTTGACCTTGTAAAAATAGAAATTATTTTGAGTCTTCCTGTACCCAAAAATCAAAGGGAAGTAAGAAGACTTATAGTGCATGCGGGCTACTATAAAAGATTCATTGAGAACTTATCTAGGATAGCTACCCCCCTTTTCCGAATTTTGTCTAAGGATAGTGAGTTTTCTTGGTCCACAACTTGCCAACATTCCTTTGAGACATTGAAGGAGAAACTAGTTCAGGCACCAATTTTGAGAGGACCAAACTAGTCCTTGCCATTTCATATTTCCTTCGATGCTTCAGATACTGCTATTTGCGCTGCTTTAGGACAAGAAGAAGATAGAAAATCCTATGCCATTTAATTCATCAGTAAAAAGTTGTCATCTGCTGAATTAAATTACATAGTTACTGAGAAATAATTTTTAGCTGTAATATTTTCCATTAATAAATTCAGACACTACATCACAAGATATGAATTATTTGTACATAATGATCATTCCGTGATAAAATATTTAATGAATAAACCATTAAATAGTGGTAGAGTGACTAGGTGGTTATTATTGTTGCAGGAATTCAACATTAATATTGTAGATAGAGCAAGAAAATATAATGTGGTAGCACATTTTATTTCAAGATTAAATAATCCTGGTGAAGAAATTCTTGTTGAAGATTATTTTCCTAACGAACATCTATTTTTTGTGTCAACATAATCCCCGTGGTTCGTTGACATAGCTAAATATTTAGTCACAGGAAAAACACCACCTCACTTATCCGCTCATGAAAAGCAGAGTAGCATACAGAAAAGTGTTGCATATTCTTGGGTTAAGGAGATCTCTTTTACACTGGACCATACCTTATTATCCGAAGATGTGTAAGAGAGGAAGAAGTGTTTGATATCTTAAAATTTTCCCATGATGAACCTTGCGGAGGTCACTTCGCTGATAAGTGGACTGCATACAAAATTATGCAAGCTGGCTATTTTTGGCCTTCCTTGTTTAAGGATGCCAAACAACATGTCAAGCGATGTGATAATTGTCAGTGAGTTGGCCAACTTAATCAAACCAATGAAATACCTTTATGTCCTTAGGTTATGATTGAGCCTTTTGAAAAATGGGCCATTGATTTTTTAGGACCAATAAATCCAACGCCATTAAATAAAAAACATATTTTGGTTTGTACATATTTTGTTACAAAATGGGTAGAAGCTAAAGTTGTTTCTTTTGCTACTAAAAAAGTTGTTGTTGATTTTATTTTTATTGAGATCTTTACTAGATTTGGTGTGCCTAGAGAGCTTGTTTATGATAATGGTCTGCAGTTTATTTCTAATCTGGTATAGGGTGTGATGGAGCAAGGCAAAATTCGGCACAAAAAATATACACCATACCACCCGCAAGAAAATGGTCAGGTGGAGTCCACAAATAAAGTAATTGAGTCCATCCTTACAAAGATAGTCAATATACATAGAAAGGATTGGGAAGATAAATTATCAGAAGCCTTGTGGGCATATTGAACCACTTGGAGGAATAACACAGGACATACACCATATGAGTTGGTGTACGAAAAACAAGTCCTTTTGCCGATAGAATTCCAGATCAAGACTTTCTGAACTTCAGTACAATTAGTGCTAGATCTCTCTGAGGCACAACAACAACGTCTCCTATAGTTGAATGAGTTATATGAATTCCGAAAGGATGTTGTTTAGCAGAACATATTGGTTCAACAACAACGCAAGAAGTGGTATGATAAGTCTATCCAGAAAAAGAAGTTCCAACCAGGTGATTGGGTACTCCTTTATGATTCTAGATTTTAAAATTTCAAAGGCAAATTCCATTCACACTGGATGGGATCTTATGAGGTAGTTAAATTTTTTGAGAATGGAGCAGTAGAAATTAAAACCATTGATGGACATAATTATGTGTTCCTCGTAAATGGGCATATATTAAAGGTATATTTTCAACCCCTTATTAAGGAGATTTTATGCAACAAGTACAAAAACAATTTGAAAAGGATATGGTAGGTGAAAACACTGACCCATTGAAGATTTGATACTTTCTTTTCCTTATATAACAAAATGAAAAAAAAATGAAAAAAATGAAAAAAAGAGAAAAAAAAATTTCTGTAATTATGAAAATCAGTTCACTGACATGATTGCAAGGATCAACCTGAAAACTAGCATGCTGGAAGGAAGATTAAAATCAAATAAAAATGGAATATTGCTTGATTTTTAGATATTTTTGCTGTCACCAAGAAGTAGGTTCAAGGAACCCTTACCCAAGTCTGGGATAACTAGCATGGAAACTTTTATCCAAGTAACGCTTAATTCTAGTTGCATCTACATTTTCTGGCACTAGTGCAGGAAAATTTTCAAGGTAGAAATTATGCCTTTCTTCTATTTCCCATTTTGTAAATTCCCAATATCTTTCTTTTCTTAAATCCCATAATGAATTACCCTCCTTTTCTTCTAAGGAAATTACCCTTACCCGATTTCGTAAAATCCCTCTTTCTCCCTTGAATTTTTTTCCCACATCCCATTTCACTTATCCCCCTTGGTGATATTATTCCTAAAATACCTATTGTAATGTTCCTTCTGATTCTGAAAATTACCCTGTTCCCACTTCTTTATTCCTTCATAAATTGATTGCAGGATTTGATGCAATCAATCTAGAAGGCATGCTCATGAAACACCAAAGGATGGCGAATACAAATTTTTCTTGTATATTTAGGAAAAAAATTTGAAGTCCTGCTAAAGAATTGTGTTTTATCAGAATTTTTATTTTGGTAAAGTCCCTGGTGCAAAAACGTGCAGTGCAAGCAGGATCAGTGCAAGCACGGTGCAGTGTAGGCACAATTAGTGCAAGAACGTGGCTGACTATGAAAGCACAGTGTAAAACAATCTTAACAAAGTATAGGAGTGCTTCATGCAAAATGCTTATGGAATTTTATTACTCTACGCATAAATGATTACTGCACTGATAGATCATAGCATTGTATTTTTAATTAATACTTGTTTTATCATTTACTGACTTAGGACATTTTTTAAAGTTCAAGATATATTGGGTTTTGAAATCTAATATTTTTAATAAGTATTGAAATACGTCTTAATTGAATTATGAGGTAAAACGTGGAATAATACATATTGTCCGAAATCCCATACTTACCCCCTTTGAAAGGATCCTCCATCACTTGCTTAGCATTATCTTACCTCATAACCCAATCATCCATGACTGTTACACTGCCTCCATATAAGCCTTTGCCACATCCAATTATCATTTCTTGCTCGTAGTAGAGTGATACGTGTATGCATCCGATCCGAGGAGCCATTTTTAATCATTAAACGGGATTGGATAGATGGGACCAAAAAGATGGCGGATGGATCAACCTTCGGCATAAAATTCTTGGCAACCTTTGATACTTCTCCTTGTGGAAACCTTTTGAGGCTGTGATAGGTAATTTAGACAGGATTCTAATATGGCACCTATAAGAAATTAGCCATCATCCTTGAGGGAGATAGAGCAGACCACAGAACACTGGAACAATCTTACACTATTGCAAGAATCCGAGCTCATTTCATTTTTGCAGAAGTTTGATGTCTTCGACATGGCCATGGTTCTGGAGTTTGTGAAGAAATTTGAAGAAGACCGAGATAGAATCAACTAATTAGAATTGGAAGTCACAGAGGAGTCCATATCACGAGCTACAAGCTTTCGAACTACAGGGGAACAATGGTTCAAAAAAGAGCAGCTTGAAAAGAAATGATGGCATCAGTTTGTGGTTGACAGAAAGCTCAAAGTCGATTGGAAGAAGGGGCTTCCACACAACTCCATGATCAGAAAATGCAGAGACATCCTCTTCATTTTATAGAAGTTCCTGACCTGTGAAGGAAGTTATTCCTTAATGTTTGTATATCACCTTTGGTTATTGCTGCACTTTGAGTCGGGGAAAATTATTAATTTTCCCTACTACCGGCTTCGAAGTCTTGAGAAGATGGAGAAAGGTATGCATAGTGGGGATGCAAGCCAAGTTGCACATAATTTATATCACCATGGGCTCATCACAATCCTGTTTAAGAAAGTGCTGGAAGAAAAGGGAGTGACCTGGAAGGCATTCCTGAAAGATTTTCGGGCAAGGAGTGAAGAGAAGTCCGTTGGCACAAGTGCAAGCAATAAAAGGAAGGAAAAGACACCATTCTCTACGAAGAAAAAGAGTAAAAGCAAGCCAGTGCAAGCAGAAAAGAAGTCTGTCAAAGACGCTTCACCCTCGGCAAATAGAAGAGTGACGAGAACCCTGACCAAGAAGAAAATTTTCTCTCTAGGGACAAGTTAGCATCGGTTGAGCTCTCTGATTGTGATCGATGAATCACCCCAGGTTTCACCTGGAGATAATAACCTTTTAGTTCTTGCAAATGCAGCATCTCACACTGTGGTGAATGAGGAGAATGTGAAGAGGGAGGATGACATATATCTATCAGCCTTCATCCACAAGTTAAAAAGACAGAAGACGACACCAAGTGCAAGAGAAGATCAGGCATGGGGTCAAGAATATGACGAGGCGCAATACATAGATGCCTTCGAAAATTTTGATGAACAAGGCACTGAAGTCCCTGAGGAATTAGGTGTGGAAGGTACTAATGCCCTTGGCACAAAGGATGTGGAGGGTACTGAAACCCTCGATGACATGGAAATCCCTAGCGTAGAAACCCTTGGTAATTTTGATCTTGGCAATGATAGGACTTGCTTTGAGTCCATTGCAGAGAAGGTATTCACATCATAGGAGCTAGGTACGATGAAATCTACCCTCTACCTCAATATCCGAATAGTAGAATTGGAATAGCGAGTTCATGACCTGGAGGCTTTGAACCAGGTCATGAAGGAGAAAAATTGGCAAAAGCAAGGTCAAGTAGGGTCAATCGCAGAGGTTGAAGAACAGAAATGGTAATTTAGGATATGGAAGTTTCAGGCTTTTAACTGCTACAAGTGCCTCAAGAAGGTGACAAAAAAAATAAAGAAAGTTCGAGATAAAAAGGAAAAGGTAGTGAAAGCCAGAATCAACATTGAAGTGCAGGATTGAAAGATGGCCATCATTTTTGAAGATTTTTTGCAGCAAGTAAAATGTTGTGTGAGGACACACAACAGATTAGGGATGGGAGGATTTTGGTGTGCCAAAATGCCCTAATTTTACCCTCTTCCCATAACAATTTACCTTTTTTTCATCTCTATAAACCTTGTCATTCCTGTACTAGTCCAAGATAATCGTCTATTCCTACATATACTTCGTATTTCATAATTAAGAGTTATTAGGTGCTTAATTAATTATTTTATATAGATTTCATGCTTTTAATAATTTCTTGTAACTTATGATTACTTTCCTAAAAGTAATTGGAAAACTAAGTATTAATTATTATGTAGCATGATCCAGTGTCGGCAGATTCCTGCACCGCTAACATATATTGCTCCGTGATCTCCACAATAGTTGACCATTCCACGCAGGTGTTTTTATCCAAGTCTCTTATTTTGGGTGTAGAATATCTGAAGATAAATATAGGCGGAGTACAACCAGGGATAATTTCCCAAGATATGGTCTATGGTCAGCAAAGCTCATGCCTTGTTATAACCATTAGCTGATTTTGTAATATCGTTTGTTAGTACGTTCAGCCGAAAGTTTCGAATTGTAAATGGCTTTGTAATTATCATATTATGGCTATAGGCTGAAATACTACATATAATATAGATCTTAGGTAGAGCCAAGTTAGCGATATCCGGAGATTGTAATTTTGTTTACTTTTTAATTTTGTATCGCCCTCGTTCTAGGCTGGACTCGCATTATAATGTATGTTTACTGATCGAAGTTAATACAAGTAACTATGCCAATATTTCTTCATGCTATGCTTAAATTTTATTTATGCGTTGATCAAGTGCTCAATCGTTTCGTTTCCTAAATGGGAAACAAGCTGGTTGGCTAGGGCCCAACCAACCCAACTCGTTTACCCTTGTGCTTTCGTCATTTAAAAGGTTTGTGTGTGTATTTATTTATTTGCATTTGTGTGTCTTGAATTATTATTACTTTTGTTTCACAGTTCTGAGTTAAATTCATTCCATAATCGAAGCATGAACAGATCCATGTGTCGATGTTTGAATTAAGTTAAATTCTTTCCTACAATTCTTTCCTATAATTTCTTTCCTGCAATTATTTCCTACAATTTCCTTCCTGCAATTTTTCCTTAGTTTGCTTTTTCTTGGATCGTGCAGGAAGATTCTTCCTGCACCAGTGCATGTCAGAATCTGCACTCTGGTTTACTCTTTTATTTCACAAGAAGTTTTTCATTCCTTTTTCCATTTATGATTTCATATATTCCTACAAGTAAAGCATTATTAATTCAAGTAACCATTCTCAATATTAAAATTAAAACTTATGAAGGTTCTAAGAATGCCTACGTGGATTAAGAAAGGACTCCATTGCAAAAATTACACTTTACACTTGCAGCTCACGACTTGAGAGAAAGGATTAGAAGCAATCTGTAATGTTATAAGTGAATTGATGAAAGTTAGTTTGAATGCATGTGAATTACTTTGATTGTTTCTTGGATTGTTAAGAATTTTTTCTGCCTTGAAAAGTTTATTTTCATTTCAAAGATCATTTAATTAAAGCATTCCTTTTTCTGTGTGTAATGTATCTTAGAATTCTACCTGCAATTGCAATTCTTTTCAGCACATCTTTTAATTATTTTCGAAATAATTGGTAACTTTAGTGAAGGAAGCTTTGTCTTCGTGCAAGAGCTAGTGTCTTGTTATAGGAACAGAGTGCTCTAAGCCTTGAGGCTTATAGCACCTACACAGAGACATAGGTCTTCAGTAAAGAAGGTAAAATATACTTTTTCACATAAGTTCTGTACCTGCACTAGTGCAAGCAGATTGCAAGAGTACAAGAACTGTTTCTTAGTGTAGAAGGAAAATCATTTCGAAAACAGATCTTTGCAAGGGCCCACTTGTTAAGCTATCAGCCGTCTATACTGAAGATAAACATAGATTTCATTTCATCATTTAAGATTGCTTTAAGTTGTGTGAAAGTTCCTTTACTTGATTTCCTTGCAAATCCATTCTTTTACATTGGAGCACTAGAAATGATTTGGTGTTAATTGCATTTGAAATTGTCTTCTGTTTTATTCTACAATGTTTCAATTAAGAAGTAGGAATAGGTATAGGAAAATTTCATACCACTTCTGGTATTTCCTAAGCTTCATCTTTAAGTTTACGGAACCCTCGGGTTGACAATTAAGTGTTGGGGAGTTTGCTTAAGTGTAATTCCTGCACCCAACAATGTGGTTTCTCCTCATCTTGAGGTTCATCCTTTGGAACCAAGAGTTCCTCATCTGCATGAAAATCTAGCTCCCTCTCAAGGGAAAATTGAATGGATTTCTCACACTTCTCCATGGTACATCCCTTGCATGTGTCTATCTGTGCAAGAGTACCCTTTGGAAGCTTCATAGAAATATCTTGCATGACCTTCAAAGCTCCATCGTGTAACTCACGTTCATCCCAGCTCACCACTTTGTCTACTTTACCCATCAATGCTACATAGCCATCTACATCAAGTTTATAGTTATTTTTCACACAAATCCAATTATTCTTGGCTTTTCCTATTGCTTTGTGTTGAAGGAAAGCTTTTCCTTCACTAAAAACAACATCATAGCCTCTATCCTCCAACATTGCAACTGAGACTAAATTTTTCTTCAAGCCTATTACGTGAATTGCATATTTTAATACAAATGGTTTACCTGAATGTCTTTGGAATGTAACTGTACCAATCTTAGTATCTCTATACCTTCCATCGTAACCCATTTCGATATGCATCTGGAGGTCCTTCTCCTCCAAGCTACTAAAAAATTATTTGTCTCCCGTCATGTGGAAAGATGCACCACTATCCAAGTACCACCTTGATCATGTCGCACTTAACACCATGCATGTGATCAGTGATAATTCCAACTCAAATTGTGAGGCCAAAGCCTCACTAGCTGCAGATCCTGAAGCCTTCTTGTTCTCCTTCTTTTGTGGGCAATTACTGGCATAATGTCCATGATCGCGATAGTGAAAACATGTTGTGAAACCAACTCCAAAAATAGAAGAAAAGAGATATCAACGCCTTAGAAATAAGCCACTTCGAGGGGGCAACCTCCAATACATTACATGAATGAAAAATTCTTGGATGATACAAATTACAAAACCTCCTTTCTATATATAGGAGTCCATGGGTCACAATGTAATCCTAACTGACCTAACAATAATAATTTAAGGGCACAATAATAACAATATGGGGGTTACATGGGTACAATAATAACAATAAGGGGGTTACACTAATAAAAATAAGGGACTATACTAGTAATATAGGGACCTAACATGCCCCTCTCCCTCAAAAAGTGTTTTCCTCAACGCTTGAGTAGCTCTGGGTGCTTCTGTATAAAATTCTCATCCTCCCATGTAGAATCTTCAGTGAGAAGTTTTTCCACTTGATGAGATACTCTGAAATTGATCAATCGTAGCTGTCGAGTTCTTGTTTCCGTGACCGCTTCAGGTTCCAATATGATTTTTCCTTCCTCATCAAGTTCTAGAAATATTGTTTGAACTGGAAGATTTTCACCTATAAACTTCTTTAAGCATGAAACATGGAAAACTAGATGCATTCGTGAAGAAGCAGGAAGCTCCAATTTGTATGCCATAGTACCAATCTTTTGCAACACCTTGTAAGGACCATAGTGCTTTGGCGATAATTTATTATCCTTCTTAGCTTGCTTGAGGGACATTTGTTTGTATGGTTATAGCCGTAAAAATACCCAGTTTCCTACATCAAAACTTCTCTCCCTGCGATGTTGATCTGCCTATTGTTTCATTCGATTTTGTGCCAAATTCAGGTTATCCTTTAAGAGTTGGAGAACTTCTTGTTGATGCTCGATGTGATATTCCACTACTTGAACCTTCGAATTTTCTCTTAAAGATGATGTGATAGATGGTGGATGATATCCATAAAGTGCCATAAATGGGTTCATTTTTTTCTGTAGTATGGAAGGAAGTGTTATACCACCATTCAGTGAGAGGTAACCACTTGACCCATTGTGTTTATTTATCAGATACAAAATAACAAAGATATCCTTCCAAACATTTATTTACTATCTCAGTTTTACCATCAGATTAAGGATGATAAGATGAACTATGAGCTAATTGAGTACCCAAACAAGAAAATAACTCCGTCCAAAAATTTCCAGTAAAAATGGGATCTCTATAGCTCACAATAACCCTTGGGTTTCCATGTAGCTTTTGAATTGTGTCCATAAATGTAGTAGCAACTATACTTTCTTTAAATGGATGAGATAATGCACAAAATTGTGCATACTTGGTAAGTCTATCAACTACCACCATGATGACACTCTTTCCTTCAGACTTAGGTAAACTTGTGATAAAATCCATTGAAATCTCCTCTCAACATTGACTTGGAATGGATGAAGGTTGTAGAAAACCCGGGGTCTTAATTGTCTCAACTTTATTCTGCTGGAAAACCAAACATTTTGCCACAAAATTTTGAATATCAGATTTAAGGCCATCCCAAAAAAATTCTTTCTTAACCTTGTGGTAAGTTTTTTAAAATCCTGATTGTTCTCCTAAAGGAGACGTGTCCAATTCCAAAAGAATCTTTTGTTTTAGTTTGGAATTCTTACAAAGATATAAGCGATATTTGTACCATAAGGAATCATTTTTCCAACTAAATGTATTACATGTACTAGGATCTTGTTGCAACTTTTGAATGAGTGTCCACACTTCTTTGTCCTTCTTCCATTCATCTCTTGCTTCGGTTATCCAATCTAGTTGGATAATAGAAATGGCACAAAGCAATGCTTCCACCTCTTCATTCTTTCTTGAGAGTGCATATGCAACAACATTTAGCTTCCCTTTTTTGTAGATTATTTCAAAGTCATAACCCAACATCATTGTGACTCATTTTTGCTGCTCTTCTGAAGATAGTCTTTGTTCCAAAAAGTGTTTAAGACTATCATGATCAGTTTTTATCTCGACGTGTCTTCCCATTAGGTAAGTTCACCATTTATTTAGTGCATGCAGTATTTGCTAACATTTCCTTCTCATAAATAGGTTTTTGTAAATACTTTCCTTTTATTGGATGACTTTCAAAAGAAATGGGTCTTCCTTCTTGCATTAAAACAACACCAATTCCATTTCCTGAGGCATCACGTTCCACAATAAAGGTTTTTGTAAAGTATAGTGTAGCTAAGACCTATGCTAGGCACATTGCCTCTTTAAGATGTTCAAAGGCCTTAGTTTCCTTAGGAGTCCATGAAAATGCATCTTTCTTCAATAATGTTGTTAGGGGTGCTGTTATTCTCCCATAATTCTTAACAAACTTACGATAGTGCCTTGTAAACTCGAGAAATCATCGCATCTGCTTTATGGTTGTGGGGACTTTCCATTCCTTAATGGCTTTAATTTTGTTAGGGTCTACCTTAACACCCTCATGAGATACAATATGACCCAGATATTCCACCTCTTGTACTCCAAAGAAACATTTGGATGTTTTTGCATATAATTGTTTCTCCTGCAATAGTTTGAGAACCCTGTCAACATGATGAACATGATCCTTCGAAGATCTGTTGTAGATTAGTATATCATCAAAAAATACTAGCACAAATTTTCTAAGGAAGGTTTTAAAATGGAATTCATCAACCCTTGAAATGTAGAAGGTGCATTGGTAAGGTAGAAAGGCATGACCAAAAATTCATAATGACCCTCATGAGTTCGAAATGCTGCTTTCAGAATATCTTCAATCTTCATTATAATTTGATGATATCTTGAACGAAGATCCAACTTGGTAAAACAAATTGCTCCATGTAATTCATCCAATAATTCATCAATCACAGGAATGGGAAATTTATCTTTAATGGTGAGTTTATTGAGCTCCCTATAATCTAGACACATGCACCATGATCCATCCTTCTTGTGTACCAATACTACAGGAGAAGAGAAAGAACTTTGACTAGGTTGAATTATGCCCGCCTCTAACATTTCTGCAATCATATGTTCAATTTCGCTCTTTTGGACATAAGGATATATATAAGGCTTAATGTTTTGAGGAACGCTTCCTACAATCAAATGAATAGCATGATCATGATCATGAATTGGTGGGATTCCTTTGAGAGTTTCAAACACCTTGGAATGATTGTCCAATACTTTTTGGAGATCTGTAGAAATAGATGATTTTGGTGTTGGAACTTATAGTGAGCATAATTGTGCAATTACGCCTCATTTTTCTCTCTTTATAAGCTTTGTCATGACATTATAGCTTATTATATTTCCCGGCTTCCCTACAATACCCCATAATTTGATTTCCTTTCCTTTTGAAAAAAATTTCAAGAAAAGTTCTTGAAAATTAAAAGCGGCGTCCCCAAAGATTGTAACCATTGTACTCCTAGTACAACATCAGCACGTCCCATAGGAATGGAAAGCATTAGACCATTCCATACATATTCCCCCATGGTTAGATTGATATTATGGCATTTTCCAGAGCAATTTATAGTTCCTCCATTTGCAACCATCACTTGACATTCTGGTGCTAGGTATAGGAAACAATTCAATTCCTTGGCTACCTTACAATGACTAAAATTATGGGTACTACCTGAATCAATCAAAACTATTACCTTTTTCTTCTTGATATGTCCTTCTATCTTGAGAGTTTGAGGAGTGGTAATTCCTATCAATGCATTACACGATATGGTTGTGTTATCACCCTAGTAATTCTTAGGTCGTGGGATTTTGGTTTATAGTTAAAGAAAACCAGGGGTAACCAAGAACCTCTTTTGAAATTCAAGATCTAGCCTTCCCAAATTCCGGAGAGGGATCTCTCCTCAATATTTAGTTTGATTGGTTATAAGGTTTTAGGCTAGGTATGATTGGACAGTGGGATTTGTTTTGAAAGTTTGGTGGGAATAAAAGGCGTTTCAAGGTAAACCACAGGGGGATCTACCAGGCCATTGGGCTATGGAGTCAACTTTGTAGGCAAGCAGAGCTAGGAAATAAGGTCTAAAGAACAAATATACTAAGGTAAGGGTAGATGAACTTCAAAGGGTTTTGATATAGGATTTTTGATGAAATGGGTGAAATCTGAAAAAAAGGGAAATTAAGAATCCTTAGGTTACAAAAATGAAGATGATAGGAGGGGATCAAACATGGACTAAGAGCATTTAAGAATTCTATAGTCTAGTTATCAAGCAGAAAACACAATAATGAACAACTAGTAAAAAACAAGGAGCTTTTTTAACACTAATCCTATTTAAGCTTTCCTAGATAATCATTAAAGATAGAAAACATTAAAATGAATGTATGGAAACTTTTGAAAGATAAAACAGAGAAAATAGGAAAATACTAGACTTATCTGGTCAGCACAAGAATCCTGAGTTATGATGTCTTTAATCTTAATTCCAGTCTGCTGCTCTACTGATTGACTCACACAAACTTCAATATATCCAGCAAAATGACTATAGTAATCTTGATAAATTTTATTCCACACTAAAATACTCCGAAGAA
Source organism: Pinus albicaulis (assembly GCA_034641835.2). Lineage (NCBI taxonomy): Eukaryota > Viridiplantae > Streptophyta > Pinopsida > Pinales > Pinaceae > Pinus > Pinus albicaulis. The sequence goes on along the minus strand of MU968501.1, from coordinate 12,214,197 downwards.
TGAAGTATTTATACAAGTAAATTGTTTACAAAATATCTCAAAAGTTTGAGAGAATATCTCAAGAGAAAATAGGAATTATTAAATAAGAAGTGGGACAACTGCAAAACAGATGGGAAAGCTATCCTCTTTTACAAGTAAATTAGAATAGTTTATCTAATTAAACTGATTGTTTGTCTTGCGGGAAGTATTGCTGGCACTTGGGACAATATATTGTGGAAGATGACTTGTATTATACTCTTCTTTCACGTTCTGCTCTGATACTCTTTTAATCTGTTTCTTCACTGTTTACTGCTATAAATTAAAAATAACCAGTAGTAACTTTTGTTTTCACTGATACACTTTGACCACTGATACTCTTTATTTACTAATTTTTCATCTTGAGGTAACAGTAAAGTTTTTCTTTCATGTGTAATTTTCTGCACTGGTTTGTCAAATTCACATCAGATCTGTGAATTCTTGCCACTGCTCAGCAGTAGGAATCTTCATATTCTTTAACTTTCTATAACTTTCATTTGCTTTAGTATACTTTGAAAAATTTGGTTTCACAATGAATATATGCTTGATTTCATTCCGCAGAAGAAAAAAAATTCTCAAAATATTGCAAAACTAATTTACCACTTGGAGATCCTTGTGGTAAAGGTTTATTCACCTGTTCTTTAGCATAAGCTCTGATTTTCTGGTCATAGTCCTTTTGCACCATTAATTTCTCATTAAATCCATGGATATCTGGAAGTCCCGATTCTTGCAGCAGGTCATATTTGGTCTTGAATTTAGCAATTGATATGTTCATAGTATCACACTTTTATTCCAGATTATTCATAATGTTTCTTTTGGTGAGTACTTTTCTGATTTGCAGGATGGCCTCTGTTCTGTCAGCAATTTTCAACTCTTGTAATTCTTCCCCGTTCTTGCTGTTCAAAAATGCTATGAGTTGGGCTACTTGTGGTGGCTTATTTCCAAGTTCTTTCTTTTTTTTATCAATTTCTGTAATTGCAACCTGTAGCAACTCTTTCTGCTCATAAATGATCTAAATGGAAGGCCATTGTGAGTGAATGCCTTCAATGATATTGGTCCATAAATAATTTTTAATGTAGGCAACTTGATCAGTGAAATTCACTTCCTTTTGGATGATCATCACCCTTTTTTCTAAATATTTGACTCTTTGCTCATGACCCTTGTAAGTTATCACAACATCTTTATAGGAAGATTCCAAGTTTTGATTTGCTTTTTTCAAATTTTTAATCTCATCATTCTTCAAAGTCATTTCCTCCATGGCTTTTACTAAATCTGTGGCTCCTGTTTATGTCCCTGTTTGTACTTGTGTGTTAGAAGATGCAGCAGCAGAAATATATTTTGATGAAATTGACACTGCAGTTGTCAATTTTCTTTTAGGTGCTAGATGTTCTGCTAAGGTGGATGGTACAAAAATAGTCACTAATAGAATGACTGTGGGAATGAATTCCTTAGCCTCTTTCAAAGCTTCATTTTCATTCATTAAAGCTTCAGTCTGGTTTTCCATTTATTTAAGTTAAGCAATCATATTTAAAACCAGCTGGCTTAATTCATCATTCTCTGTCTTTTGCTGAAGGATCTCTTTGGCTTGGGGATGTTCACTCTGAGGTAATTTGAGTTGCCTTCTTAGGGCAGCAATATCTTCATTTTTCTATTTTATCAAAGCCTTTGCAATTTCAACATTAGCTGGATCTGCTACAGCTTCAATTACCAAATCCTCTAAAGCTTTGATTCTCAACTCTTTGGCATGCAAAGATGCTTTGTCCAGTTTTTATTTGTGTTTGCAAATTGTCACAGTTTTCTGTAGCATGCTAGCACTCATTGTTTTGTTGACTCTTTTTGAATATAACATTTCTGTATTGCTTCTATGGAACTAAATTTGATCAAGTTCATGAATTGCCTCAGCATCTACCTCCAAATCTGTCTTTGAATAATCTGCAACTGTCTTGGGATCAACCACTATAGGCTTCAAGAATGACATTATCATTTTGTTGGAAGAATAGTCAAATGCAGTGAGAAGTCTATCCTTATTTCTTGGTTTCTCTTTGAGAAATTTGGAATAGACTTCATTTTTTATTTCTTCATTCCTTTCCCTGATCTGCCTGAATTTTATCTGAATGTCTAAATATCTGTTATCAGTTGCCTTTGAGGAAGAATGAATCTCTACATCAGTTTGTTTTTCAACAATCACTGTATCTTTATCCTATGTTTCAATTTGGCTCTTTTGAAGTTCTCTGAGTGTTTCAGTTACTATCACTGTTGCCTCATCATCAGTTTCCTGACCATTATTATCATCAATTTCTATTGCTTTATCCTTCTCTTCAGTAGTCAATTTGGTTCTCTTGTTATAAGAGGTTTTAAATTTCTTTTTTGTGATGGTTTCTGCAGTATAGTTGACCTATTCTCTGCTTCTTTTGTGAGATACCTCTGCTTCTTTATCAATTGTAGTCACATGTGCATTATTCACCTGTGTTCCTTGTGTATCAAAATTCTACATTCCCTCTGTATCAACACACTGCAATCCCTATGCATCATCATCAATCAAAGTATTTGGCTCCCATTCAATCTGATTGGAAAATTTCTCAATCTATGGCTTAGACTCATGTAGGAAAGGAGTCAACTTGCACTTTACCCTGATGGTGCTCAAAATACCCTGAGGGTCATAGTTCCACATGAAGATTTCTTGGAACTTGTACTCTTTTAATTTGATAGCTATCTCTTTCATAGCTTCCCTGTTGTTAACTATAAATGGACCAATCTGATTCTTGAGTTTGAATTGGGTCTTCTTCTTGGAAGCCATGAAATTTACTGCGTCTGCATTTAATATCTGTCTTAAGTATTCCAAGGCAAAGATTCTAGTAGTAAAATTTTTTGGTAATTTGTATGGAGCCAAGAGTGCACCATATACTCTTATCTCTGTATGTTTCTTATATAAATATCAATCCCCTACTTTACAGTTCTCAAACAACTGTAAAATCCTTTTGGTTTCTTCATTTATTCTCGGAGTTTCTGCCTTATTCAACAAGTTCATAGCTGGTATTATAAAAAAATCATTGAAATCTGTATATGTGTATTCACTGCTGTCTTTCCTTAAAAGAAATGTCCAGAACACTACTGAAAGTAATTTCTCTTCTACATCAAATTTCTGTAACTCAATAGGGAATTTTTCTGCCTGATAGTATAAGAAAAGATGTAATAGATATGATGTATATCTAAATACCCCCTCTGGTAATTTTTTCAATTGATAGTGCATGTTTTCTTCAATGAGATTAGCAAAATTGAACATTATTGATGGAGGCTGGCCAGGAGACAATGTAGATAGGAAACCCAAAATGGAAGCATCATTAAATTCATCATTATCATATCCCAGAATAAATGATAGCATAGAGATAATCTGTCTTGTACCCTCATGGAAATCAAAGGTATCATATGGTGGATTTACTTTGGGTATATCAACATGAGTTTTCCAAAAGGTCTGAAAGGTATTGAATCTGGTAGGAAAATCTAAATCCAAGTAGAGCTGGGTCAAATCCTCAATTGACAGTGAAACTATTCTGGGGTCATGGCTCATTTGCAGCATGGCATTAATGGAATTAGCATTGATATAAAACAAGAATTCCCTATATTTATTAACCATACACCTCTAATCTGGAAGATAATGCAACTGACACAATCTGATGAAATCTGGAGCCTGATGAGTGATAGGGACTATGTACTCTGGCAAGTTAGAGTCCCAAATGGATACATCATCTTTAAATTTCTCCACAAACTTTTCAAAACACCAATTATGGACTTATAGCGAGTTGAATTCTACTGATGGGTCAAATATTATATAATCCACATCAATCAATGAGCTACTTTCTTCAGTGGTTATGGGTGGTTGAACTAGTCTGACTACTTCAGTTGTTTCTGTAGTGAGAGCAGGAGTAGGCTTATTGATTTTGGAAGGTTCAGGCTGTGGAAACTTGCTAGAGGTATTTCTCTGAGATTTAGGACCTCAAGATTTTGGGGTGACTTGTTTCTTGGTCATTTTGAATGAATAGAGCAAGATTACACAGTTTGCTCAGTTATTTTTGAGAAATAAGAGACAATTGAAAGGTTCTTTGACAAAAATCAGAGCCTGATAAGGGCTTTAGGATGACAGAAAGGGTTTACTGTATGCAGAAGGCCAGAAAAGGAGTTTTTAAGGCTCTTAGGTCAATTTTATGAGTTAATATTGTCTTGGAATGGTTAAGAACCTTTTAAAGCTGAAATGGTGGATTCTAGGAAAAAATTGACAGGGTTTCCCCTGTATTTTGAAAGTTTAGGGACTTCTCAAATGGATAATTCAGCTTTTTAAAGTAATGGCAGTCTAATTGGTCTATTATTCCTTTGAATTGAGAACTTTTTGTAGGTTGGATTGATGAAAAATACCTTTGATAGGTATGGTTGCAGTCGCAAGGGGTTCTTGGTCTGTAACAATCTTCAAATCGGTCAAATTTGCTTGGTATAAGGCGTGAGTAGTCTTCTGAATTGAATTTCAGCAGGAAAATGGCTTAAAGGTTTAGAAAAAGCTCGGCAATGGCGTCAGGAGGCTTTGCAACGGTATCAAAGGGTTTGCTATGGTAATATGCACAAATGCTATGAAAATAATCAAAACAATAAGGTAAAACCTTATGTCTTATCACAATTCATTACATTTATTGTAGGTATGATACTAATGGCCGGAGCAGTTTTAATTTGGAATCGGTGGTTTTTGCGTTACTTTGGAGTGGTAAGCTGTATTTACCTTTTGGAACGCGATCGAATGAAAAGGGGACACGTAGAATCGGGCGGTATTGGGAAACAACTTTTATCGCGTGACTTTTTCAAAACTTGGGTCGATTACTTTTATTACGCGATATTGGATCTGCATCGTCGGATCTGACTCCGCGATGAGAATGGTGGAGATTTAATTCAAAGGTGCAGGGTAAAAGAAGTGGGGCCGGGGCTTTTAACATAAGCTGTTGATCTGGTAACGTATAGATATATGGTCATAAATTAATGCGATGGGAAATGGTGGGGGCGGGAGCAATGAGTTATCGGGTTTGATTTTGACTATCAGATTAAAAATATATTGATGATTGAACTGATATTACTCAAAGCGATGGGGGAAAGATGGGATATGAAGTCAAGCAATCGCGTGATTTTTGTTTTAAACATATAAAATATGTTTAAAGATTTTCTTTGTATTTTTATTATATTATATAGTTTTTAGACTATTTGAATTGTCCAGAACTATAAAGAAGCGAGATATTTGAATAATGATATTTTTAGCCAAAGGGGGTTTATTGTGGGTTTTTATTAAAACATGTGGGGATAATAAACTTTGGCTAAAGTTATAATAATGGGTTTTTGGGGCTATTTAATAAAGGGAATTATATTAATAGGAGAGGGTTATTTTCTAGGGAATTAATAAATATGTTAAAGTTAATATGACAAAGGGGATAGTGGAAACTCAAAATACATAAATATAACTAAAAAAAGTGACTTTTTAAAGCAAAGATTTATTATCATAACTTAATCACTTCAACTTAGGATAAAATGTCATTTTGAGGGTTTTATACTTAATGATATGTAGGAAGGCAATCAAATGGGCCTTTATGTAATATTTAAGTAAGAAAAGAGTTCTCACTTATGAAGTTAAATGGTGATGAGTGCATGAAAGGGTAAATGATGAAAATTTCTGGGATTAATATAGAAACTTAACATTTTCAACTAATCAGTCATTGAGCCTTGGGTCCGGTCTCAACAGAAGTCAAGGACATGCCTTGAGCCTCTTTGACTGATAGTTTTGAATGTCAAATTGCTATGGGGAGGGGAAATTAGTTATTTGTTGCCAGGTGAAATATATTTACATTGATTTCTCTCACCTTCTTCTACCTACTTAGTCATTATCTTCTAAAAATTTTTCCTTCTCTTTTAATCAGGTGTGTCAAACCAGGAGGTAACTCCTCAAATCAGAATGTGTATTAGCTAAAGAATGTACATGCTTTTATAGATGGGAGGTGAGGCTATTGGGATTCTTCCCCCAATGACTCTTGGCCTTCCTTATTTCCTAATATTAAATAATATACAAAAATACATATGCACACCCATCCATAGGATTAGGTGTCAACAAGGTGCATTTGAATTAGCAACCTTACAACATTTTATTCTTTTTGAAAGCAGTAAACTATCTAACTCTACACTCATTGAATCCAAGAATCAAGATTAAACCGTTGGATTCTTTATTTCTCTACCTAACTAATGAATTGCATGATTAAACTATATGACAATTTTTTATTTTCTATCTACAACATTTGAAATTGAAAAATGACGAGTCAAGATTAAATTGTTCAACTCATCACAGATTATGGAATTTATTGACACTACCATAATCAACTGAAAAAGGTAAAAGTAATGGCATTTAGACTTGCACACTTTCATGTTTTATTTATCTTTTTCTTTTGGGGTATACTACTTTTTCTAAGTCCTTTGATTTTTCTTTTAGGACTTTTTACCCTCTTTTTGATTTTTTTTATTTTTTTTATTTTTTTACAAAATATGGGAATACAACTTGCAGAAGGAAAAGTATGTACATATTTACAAGATTACCATCAGTCAAGTCAAAATTATGAATCCTATATTTATAGGTCACTAACAGGTCAGACTCATTCCTTCCTCTTTTAGGGCTAGTTCCCGGTGTATATCCTCTTCTTTTGAAGATTCTTGTTCATTTTATTCTTCCTCTTCACAATCTATGTAAAATAATTTCTTCTCAACACACTTATGACCTTTAGTGTATTTGATATCACAACTGCAGCAAAGCCCTTTTGATATTTTTTCTTCCAATTGTTGTGGTGTCAACCTTGTAGGTTGTGGAAATCTAGGAGTAGCAACACTTCCATCTTTATAGAAGTGAGTGGTAGGCTTCCTTTTCGCCATAATTTTACATTCAATTTTTCTTGCCAACCAGAATGCCTTCTCCAATGAATTAGGTTCTAAAACACGAACTTCATGTTGGATGTTATCCTTTAAAGTACCTATGAAGAGATCAATCCTGTGTTCTTCTAGAATATCAGTTACCCTTATATTCAATTTTTGGAAGTCCTCAATGTGCTCCCCCATTAAACCATTTTGTTTGAGATTTATCAATTGGCTAAAGAAGGTGTTGTTCTGTGTATCCTCATAATGTGCTATCATTTCCTCTGTAAAAATTGACCAAGTGACAATTTTTTTATGGGAGCAAAGCCATCGATACCATACAAATGTATTTTTTTCTAAATGGAAAGTTGAAATGCGTACCTTTTGTGTGTTTTTCACATTATTGAGATAAAAATATCGCTCCATCTATAGTATCCATGTTACATGATCCTTTCCATCAAACTTCCTCATATCCATTTTTGGAATGTGGTGGTTCTTCCCTCCAACATTAGAGTTTATTAAATCATGATTAACATTTATTTTGTTCTCATCATGAGTTTCCTCTACTATCTTTTCACTATTAGGAAACATTTCTTGTATCAACTTTGTCAAACCTTCCATGTCTGCTTTTAGATCATTCTTCATGTTTTCCATCTTAGTTCCCATGTCATCTATCTTAGATTCCATGCCAGCTTCCATGCCATTATTCAAACCATCCATATTAGATTCCACACCTTTCTTCAAACCATCCATCTTAATTTCCATGCCTTTATTCAAAACTTCCATGTCATTTTTTGTTGCTCTTTGCGAGAGCGAAATTTGTTGCACTTGCTCTTGTAATTTTGATATGTCATGTTGCCATTCTTCATCTTCATGAGTCATAGTAGAGCCTTCTAAAGGCTTAATGGGTGATGAATTATTTTTAGGGACATTGTAAATCACATCATATTCAGTTTCATACTATGCTCCTGGAATTCAATTCAACTTTGATTTTTCAACAAGACTTATGTACTTAAAAAACAAATACACACCTTTTACTTGCTTTTGAGGAGATCTATATTGAAATTGAATTATCTCTATACTTGCAGATCCTCAATATTTGAAATTCAGCCCTATAGTATTCCTCTGAAGCTTCTTTCAAATGCCACAGGTCTGACTTGATTTGGATTCTTCAAGTCAAATTTATGTCCAATCTCCCACAATGACCTAATTATGGACTTGTTCAGTAGAGTGAACTTGTACGAATTTCCACGTGTCACTTTTTTCTCCTTTGGATCTAAAGTTTATAGACAGGAAAATATAGTCCGTGTACTTCCATTAACATTTTACAGAATTCCAATCCGATGCTCAAAGAGAGAGTTATGAATATTTTCCCACAATCACCTCTTTGAGATGAAATTCGGGAGCTTGAAAAATACCTAACTTCCAAAGATCATATCTCTGAAAATATTGCAAACCAAGCTCTAAAATATTTTGAAGATTTTCCTCAGGATGTTGGCTTCGCGCTCTAAAAATTTCAGCTTCTGATCCTTCTTAGAAAAAATGTTATAGTGAAAATTCTGCGATGACTGTTTTAAGTGAAATTCAGGAGCTTGAAAAAATCCCTAACTTCCACAGATCATAACTCTGAAAATAATGCGAACCAAGCTTTGAAATTTTTTGAAGATGTTCCTGAGGATTTTGGCTTCGCACTTTCAATTTTCAGCTTCTGAACCTTCGTGGAAAAAAATTTATAGAGAAAATTCCACGATGACCTGTTTGGGGTAGCGAAACCCTAGAATCTAAAGCTCTGATACCAAATGTTGTGAAACCAGCTCCAAAAATAGAAGAAAAGAGATATCAACACCTTATAGATAAGCCACTTCAAGGGGGGAACCTCTAATACATTACATGAATGAAAAATTCTTGGATGATACAAATTACAAAACCTCCTTTCTATATATAGGAGTTCATGGGGCCATAACAATCAGTGGGCTTACAATGTAATCCCAGCCACCCAATAATAATAATTTATGTACACAAAATAATATGAAGTACAAGGGCAGCAACACAACAACAGAAGTATACCTAATAACAATAAGGGACTATACTAGTAATATAGGGACCTAACAAGTAACCACTGACATGTCACGCTCCTGCTCTTTCATCTGCCCCATTTAACACTTTCCCTTCCCTTATTCACCCTTGCCTTCTTCATCAATCTTAGATTTGGAATAGGATTTCTTTCCCTTCCCTTCTTCACCTTACTAGCCAAGGCGCAGTTTTCTTCATCATCTTCCTTAGATGAAGATCCATCCCTGATATTCCACCTGAATTATTCTTGCACCAAATCTGACTAAAGTCGTTCCCAATCTGGCAGCTTTTCCCTCCCATTGACAGAGTCCTGATAACTATGCCAACTCTTGGGAAGTCCTATAATATCTAGGCTCACCAAGTCATCATTTGCGACAATAATTCCTACACTCCCAAGCTCATCTCGACATTGGACAAACCTGGTGAAGTATACCGGAATAGTGTCACCTTTCTCCATTTTGATTTTCCTGAGCTTGTCCTTCAGTGCCAATTTTCTATGATCATTCCTGCTCTGAAATAGATCTATCAAAGCCTTCCACATTGCATATGGAGTTTCTTTACCATGGATACTTGAGACAATGTGGTCTCGTACTCGCTTTAGTAAGATCCTCCTCGCCCTTGCAACCTTCTTTTACCAAGGATCAAGATTTGCAGCATCTGCTACAATGGGTTTGGGAAAATCATTATCAATTAATTATTTCAACCCATTGTCTCCTGTAATCTACCTATCGTCTCACACTCATCTAGACAAAATCGGGCCAACACTTAGTCAATTCTCAGCCTGTCTTTAGCCTGTCTTTCTCACAAAATTCCTGATAAATGTAATCCCTGTTCTTTAGGAATTTTAGCCTTCCTCAACTATGCAAGTATCATGGGAAATCATGTGGTGTTTTAACTGCATCTGGGTAGTCACGCTCGCTTGTACCATAGTTGTCTGAACCTGTAAATATTTTAGGCCCTTATGGACCTCCACCAATACCTTCCTGTATTGGTCTTAAATATTACCCCATAGGTTCTCGGTGATGTTCTTAACAATATCTCCTATCTCATTGAGGTCCCCCTGAGTGAGGACCAGTGTTTTCGAGCCAAAGGAAAAACTGGACTTCACTTTATTTTGCACACCTCCACTTTGTGGTTGTCATATTTTAGTAGTAAAAGGGGAGGAGGGGCTAGATGGATCCATAATTGTATCATTATCGTGAGCATCACCCCCTATTATCTCTAGGACCTCCATTTCAGTCTCAACCTCTGCTTCGATTTCTTTACTAGTCACAAATGTGACTATCTTGCATGTCTTCCCAGTGTCCTTCTTTCCCTTCGTCGCAGTGGAATTCACACCAGTCGTCCTTGCTTTCTCTGTCTCCATGCCTTCAGTGGGCAGAGTTAGCCAATCACTCAACCTTTCAATGATATGGCTACAACATATTCCTCTTCTAACAGGTATGAAAACTTGTACCAGACCCCGGAAAGGTACTTCTTTGCCTAGATATGAACATGGTGGAAATCAAATTTGAAGTCTATGACCTACTGATATTGGTTCAAAATACTTGGTGATAACCGGGGATTTTGGCTAATCAACGTGCATAGACTCATTTCTATTCCAAAACAAAATATTTTGTTCACCATTACCCTAGTGGGTTCCTTTGAATGCCACAACGAGGCATACCATGCAACCTTGCATAGATCAGGGTCCACAGAGGAGAATTGCACCTCCTCAGGATCCCTGCAGGCCATCAATGGTATTAAGAGAAAGAGCCACGCATAGTGGAACTGCTTTTTCTCCTTTTGAGCTTTGCGATAGTCAACTAAGAATTCACTGCATTAGTATCCTGCCCAATTATAGACAAATCCCTTGCTACACTTTAAAGCCAAAGACACTACCAGCGCAAAAACCTCCTCTATGCGACACTTCCACATGATATTTCCTACCCAAATATGCACAGAAAAGTGCACAAACATATTCATGATGGACTTAATCAAGTAGCCCCTGGCCCCCTTCGTTAGATCGTAATATTGCTTGATCTGGTTTTCCAACTTCTTGTCCTAATCCTTGCCCAAAAACATGTCTATGGGGTATAAAATGAGACAAGGAAGTGCCGTGATATTCCTTATCAAAATCGCATCAATAGGAATCTGATTCCCCAACCATAAGTAGTCATCGTGCACCAAGGCCAGCATTTGGCATAGATAAATTGTGTTGATGATACTTCGCCCGAAGTGTGGAACATATAGCATGTTTATTATCCTCGCATCCTGGATACTAGCCACCCACTTCATTGGTTCCAGTATTTTACTCTTGTAGCTTCATAATAGGTGGAGCGTAGATATCAACTTATCTCAAATTGCAAGTATTTGCTACGATCGTTAAATTCCCAGTCCTCCATCCACAGCTAGGGCACTTTTCCCAACAAATCCCCCTCAACATGTACTTCTTCCGGTAGTAATGGTATAAAAATATTATATTTTACTACGTCTGGATACTTTGTAGGCTTCACAGCTTCCGAATTCCATGGTGGAATATATGGGGGAAATCTAGAGATAGGTTCTACCTCCTCCGCAACAATATCTTCTAGTGCGATTTCTTCATCATCTGAATCTTCTACGTCGATAGCCTATTTCTATCAGCCTTGGGCCCAATTACTCCTTTGTTCCTTGGGAAGATTCTTTCATGGCGGTGATCGTAGTAGCAACTACTTTGGTTTCTTAGATGTAGCCGCGCCCACAATGGTATGCTTCCTGGGCTTCCTCAGCCCTGCGGTATGTGTTGGTGGTGTAGCCATCATTGTGTGCTCTAAACTTGGATGAATTTTGTGCCCGTGCCCTGATTTGATCAATTGTTCTCTAAAAAATTCAAATCTATTTTCTGACATGCAACAACTTGCTCGGCACTCTAGCGGGCACAAAATCTGATTTCGAATACTTAGAGCCTAAAGTGTTTGAATGTTGAGCGGGATTCCTGATATATAGAAAAATTCAAATTCAAATTCCATGATCTCTTTCAGATACGCCTCATAAATGCATATTTTGTGGTAGAGCTAGCCAGATATGCTCATTAAATACATCCCTCTCGCTCCTTTTAACGGCCAAGTCCTTTTCATATCAACAATTCCTGCTCCAACAATCACTTTTTGGATGAACTTCGCCATAATCATCCTGTCGGTGCAGTCCTTCTTCCCTCGGCGCAGTTTCCTCCATTCGTCACATGCTTCACAATGATTTGACTACAACAAATCCATCCTTTGGTAGAATCATTTATAGTCCCATGTTCTCTTTCAACTGCGTGGAGCAGTAGGACTCTTCCCTGACCATATAGTCATTGCGAACCTCCAGGGATAGATATATCTTGGTACAACTTCAATCTACTGCCATTGATATGTCCAGGGAAAAATTATCCATTCAAACTTTTGAGCTAAACTGTGCCTCCTTCTGAAACATTCCTGATAATGTAAGGGCCTAAACTGTGCATTTGTAGCTTACCCAGGAACTTCGCGAAATTGATGTCATGTAAAAGCACTGAGTCCACATATTTGAATGTATTTTATTAATATGCTTATCATGCCACGCTTTTTCACTCTCCTTCTATAACCATTGGTGAAACCCATCGATGAACGTATCTTCCTCCAACACAAACAATTATTCCAATCTCTGCTCCATAGTATCGCAGTCTGCCATATCTGTAATTGCGGTGATGCGAAGACTAGACATAATGTATTCCATCGACAACAAAACTTCCTATCATTACACTAATCTAAATGGAGCCTGACTGATCAAATTCTTAGAGGTAGTCCTGTAGACCCATAAAGCTGTAGGAATGCGCAGATCCCAGTAATCCCTGTTGACGTTGCACACCTTCGTCAAAGTGTTCTCTATAATTTTGTTAAAGGCCTCAACCATGCCATTTTCCTGTGGGTGATATGGAATGCTCTTCTGGTGATGCATTTTGAACTTCTCAATTAATTCTTCAATAGTAATTTTTAAGAAAAGCATACCTTTTTTCGCTCATCAAGATCTTCGGGCAACCAAACCTTAACAAAATATGTTAAAAAAAAACTTCGTCATTGTGTCTACACTACAATTTTTCACCAGTTGTGCCTCTGCCCATATTTTGAGGTAATCTGATGCAATAATAATATACCGCACACCTATTTTCTTCCTAGGTGTATCAATGGGTCCCACGAAGTCAATTTCCCATTTATCAAATTTCTGCAAAGTAACTTTGGGGTGCAGTGCCATTACATCCCTTCATGAAGGTCTACTAGTTCTCTGACAAACATTGCAAGTGCTATAATATTCCTTCGAATCCATATGCACCATAGGCCACCAAATTATAGCCCATAGAATATTTCGCGTAGTGGCCTTCCCTATGTAGTGACCTCCAACAATTCTGCCATGTGCTTCAACCAAAATAATGTGTCGCTCATTCTCAAGAACATATCTCCTCAGAATCTCGTTAGCCCCCATATTGTATAGATGTCCTGCAATCGGAGTAAAATCGGCTGCCTTGACTACCATCTCTTTCCTCTGCTACATAGTGGAATCTGAAGGTGTAATGCCCATAGTCAGAAACTAAATGATATCCAGAAGGTGTTCATCTGCAACCCGAATAGCAAACAACTACGCATTAGGTAAACCTTTCTCAATATTCATTGGCTTTTCTCTTGTCTCAATCCTATACAAATTATCGGGTTCGACATTCAAACTTTCGAGCATGATAATTACTTTGAAGTCATACTCTTGGAACAACAATAGCCATCGACAAATATTCCATCCCAACATAGGCTTGTTGACCAAGTATTTCAAAGCATAGTGGTCCGTGAACATTTTGAAGTGTGCTCTTAATAGATAGTGTCTAAATTTTTGTTGCACATATACCATCGCCAGTCCTTCACGCTCTATGGTGGAGTAGTTCTATTCTGCCTTAGACAACTTCCTTCTTACAAAATCAACAGGGTGATCTAGATTTCCTTCTCTTGCAAATTAGCCAATAATGTAGGACAATCTGTAATATTCCTAAATTACCAGACAGCTAATCAGAATATTAATTTTAATTTTTACTCTTAGATAGAGGAATAAGAGGGTATGGAGACCCATAAATCTCCTTAGAAGGAATAAAATACAATCCTAGTGTGAATGGAGGTCATATAAAAGTTGGATTGAAGACCTTTAGGTGTGACAAGGGGCTAAAGCATGTTGAATAGGTCAACTTTGACCAAATCAAACATCACTGTTATGGAGGAGTGGCATTCATGATTGGACAACACAATTTTGGAGGGAGATTAATTACATGATGATGGAAACCCTAATGAGTGGGACCCAAGGTGAGAAGGCTCACATTTTTTATAAGGAAGAGGATGGCAACCATATGGGGTTAGCTTATGATTATTATTTTGATATGTCTGTTTATAATTTTGCTCTCTTCAGTTTAGCTAATATTGTTGGTGTTGTTTAGCACAGGGTGTTCCCAAGCGGGAATCCCACCTATTTCCTTGAGAGGCCTCTTGGGAGAGTAGTGATATATCATTTACACATATTTGGCATTTGGCAAGCTTCAGTCTTCAGCTATAGTGTAGTTTCTGCAGAATATTGTGTTGTGTTGCAGGGTGTTGTAGTAGAGGGTTGAGAAACCCACTTTCTAAGCTAGTTTTTCATAGGAGGAAAGATTCCTTCTCTTGGGAGATCAGCAAGGAGGGATTCTGAGGATATTTCAAATCTTTGGCACCAGGCCAACCTATTCCCATCATTTATAGTGTATTTTCAGCTGGGAATTATGTTATTTTGGAGGGCAGCTTTAGAGGAGGATCTGTTGGTTCTTTTAGAGTGTTTTCCTGTAGGTGGAGGGTTCAACCTTTCATTTGAGGATACCCTTGAGGAGATCCACATCAGATCTATTTTATTTTAGCCTTATATTTTCATGAACTTCAGTTTGTAGTGACTCTTAAGTCCTAGGGATGTAGATCACCATTTGTATTTGGGTGTATTTCTAGAAACCCTTCCCGGGTTTTCTTGGATTGGTATAAAAGAGACTGAATCTCAGTTTTTAAGCTCTTTTTAGTAATATATCAGCAAATCCATTTGTATCTCTAATTTTGTTGCATAAACCCTCATTAAACTGTGCTATGAATTTCTGCAGTATTTCTGTGTTGCAGTAGTCATGGGGTTGCAGTGTTTTTGGGCTTGGGAGGCCCGTTTAACTAATCTATCATGATTTGTTTCTGATATCCTTTTATATTTAGTTGCTATAATGTATAAAATAATGGATCCATGGGATGTTCTTAATTGTTATAACATAAATTTTTGAAAAATGTGTTTTTTGTGCTTATATTTCTAATTTTACCTTTTTGGATATTACAGTGGTATCAGAGCATAATCTTGCCTCAACTTGTGAGTTTCAGCCAATATGCTATAAGAAGAAGAAGAGAAGAAGAAGAGATCTAAAATGATGGAAGGAATGAGCTTTGTCTCATTAGTTTTCAGATCTATGAAGAACCTCTCCTAGGAGGTTAAGTAGATGAAAGAGGAGAGATACAATGAGACCTTTAGAGTGTTTCAAGAAGAGGAAGGCCCATGTACTTCCTATCATCAGAAGAGAGAATCAGTTTTGCATGGAACTCCAAAGCAATATAGTATGCTCTTCTCTTTTGAGGAAGAAGACAAGAGGCATGGATATGGAGGGCACTTGGAACATGATATCCTAAGTGGATACCTGGAAGAATATAAGTCTCAACCTAGAGATTTCAAGGAGACTCTCACTCTCCCACAGTTCATTCAACTTGAAGAAGAAAGGATACCTTGCAGAAATAGGAAAATAAAGGGTAATATATTTCCATTATCTACCTTTGATGGGTCATTCGCATGTACATCAAGGGCTTGGGGAATGAAGTTGGATGCATTCTTCCTACTACATCCAGTGATAGAAAGAGAAGCTATTGAGATTGCAGCACTGCACCTTGAGGGTGAAGAAAAAATTTGATGGTTTAGCCCTTTGAGTCATGCAAGAGTGACTACATTCGAAGATTTTACTCAAAGGATGATCAAGAAATTTGACAAGAAGAAATCAGAGGAGAAGAGGCCTTCACCACCACTTGAAGAGAATTTTACCAGTGCTGATACAACTATGGAAGATCAACCATCATCATCAACAGTTGGGGAAACCATCACATTGGAGGAAGGAACCCTTGTAGCAGTACAAGATGCTCCCAAGCTTTACCAAGGTATGCATATGTTTCCACTTTCTGTTATTTCAACACATCTTATGGAGGGTTGTGGAAATATGCCATTGCATGACCAAGGGTCAAAGCATATTGCTGATTTGGAGCAACAGACTTTCATTGCGTTGTGAAACCTTGAGTTGTTCAAGGAGGGGATAAACAATCATCCAGATTATTCATTATTGAGATGCACACAACTCCTGGGGTTGGGGTGTGGATTGTTGGAGGATAGGATGAGTATTTTCCTAAACAATGCAATGCAGAACTATGTGTTCAAAATTGACCATGATCTTGAGACAACAGATGCACCATCATGGAGATCAACAACGCTGTCATTGAGCAGCAATGATGAGTTGGGTGGCCAACTAATATTGAGACATTCTGATGACCAACACACTTGTGTAGCAGTGGATAGATAGATGATTGATGGAGGAAATATTATGATGGATGACATCCTTCATTATTATGATGGATACTTCTTGATAAGCACTTCACATCTTAATGAGAAGTTTTTGCCTACATATCATTTGCATCCTTATGGGGTCAATTTGGTCATTGATGAGTGGTATTTATTTGGAGATTTCTAGGAGATTGCATTTCAACATCCCATGAAATGCAAAGATAAAAATTGATTTGGGAGGATGGTATTATCCATCAGAGGAATACCAATTTTGAGCATGATAGTAGACACTTGCCATTGGTTGGATGGGTGATGTTGATGAGCAAGAGGTTGGGAAGCCACTTGCAGATCTATGAGATAGGTCAGTAGGAGGCAAGGCTGTGTTGGCTACTCTTGAAAGAGTTTGTTCATCATGTGACACATTCTATTTCAAAGAGTATGTTGTTGGTTAGGACTTGGCATGGCACTTGCATCATATGGAAGCAAGGAGTTTGGGTGTATGGGGGTGATGTGATATCTTTCATGTCAACCATAATGTTGTTGCTCCACAGTTTATATGGTGATGGTGTGGGGAGGAAACAAGAGTTGTTGTTGATTTGGAAGTTCTTAGGAGAGTATGGGCTAATTTTCTCCCATACTTTGCATAATGTTTCGG
The DNA here is from genome assembly GCA_034641835.2 of Pinus albicaulis. NCBI lineage: Eukaryota > Viridiplantae > Streptophyta > Pinopsida > Pinales > Pinaceae > Pinus > Pinus albicaulis. The sequence goes on along the minus strand of MU968501.1, from coordinate 12,196,925 downwards.
GAGTAGGTGATGGCACCATCATGGTGAAAAGGGGCTAATCCTTAGCCTTGGAGGATTATGACGTACTTCCACTTTGGAATGAATCTCTCATACATAGCAGCATTATGGTGGATGACTTTCACATTTGGAATGTGAAGGGATGGAGCTATGAGATGATAGGAGCCTTATTAGAAATGCCAACAACACTGTCACTTGGGAGCTTGGGTTTGTAGGTTTTAACCCTGTACCTAAATTATCTGAAAACGAATCTTAAAAAAATAAAATAAAAAATAGCGAGAGCATAAAACATAAAATGGATATACACAGAGATTTTCTCCTGGATCCCAAATCAGGAAGACCAGCTTGATTTTTCATTATATTCCTTTTAGTGTTACAACACATATATATACATGTCGAAGCATACATAAACCCTGGATTAGAACATAACCGTAGTTCCCTTGACCGGATCTACAAAATACCAAGGTTCGAAAACCATCATGCCCCAAAACCATGTGCAAACCCATGCACGAAACCATGGGCGTGTCTTCCCACTGAAAAATAAGGACCACAATTTTTTTCCTGGGGCGCTGCCTCGGACCCCAAACAAGGGGGGCTACCACCCCCCTTGTGACCCCCCCATGCATGACTAGTCATGGAAAGAATATAACACATACCCAACATTCTCCCACTTGTTGTTTTCTTTCGCAGGAGGCCACAAGAGAGCTTAGTCATTAGCCCAACTCTGCAACACCCATTGTTTCTCTACACCAAGAGATCTTCTGAGTGCTCACAGACTTCGTCAATGAATTTGAAACATTCTTCAAGATGTCCACCTTTACCAGCAACACCCTTTTAGCCTTAACCATATCTCTCACAAAGTGATATTGAACATCAATGTGCTTTGTCTTTGAATGATAAGCAAGGTTCTTAGCCAAGAAAATTGCACTTTGGCTATCATAGTCTATCCTTATAGCTTGCTGCACCAACCCCATACTTGAACACAATATCTGCAACCAAACTGCTTCCTTTCTTGCATGAGTGGCTGCTATGTATTATGCCTCTGTAGTTGAAAGAGCCACTACAGATTGTCTTTTACTCATCCAACTGGCTGCACCTCCAAATAGGCTAAACACATACCCACTTGTTGATCTTCTTTGGTCCAGATATCCAGCCCAGTCTACATCAACAAACCATAAATTCCCAAAACTCTTTTCAATCTTGGTCTTCCCTGGTAGCATAAGCCATAATCACTAGTGCCATGAAAATATCTGAAAACCCACTTCATTGCTGTCCAACGCTCCTTCACTGGGTTTGACATAAACCTGCTCAATACTCCCATTGCATGTGCAATGTTTGGTCTGATACAAACCATTGCATACATCAAGCTACCCACTACACTTGCATATGGAACACGGGACATATTCTCCTCTTCTTCTTGTGTCTTGGGACACTGTTCAGTAGATAGCTTTGTACCTAGAGGAATCACCAGTTTACTATCTTGCATATTGAACCTCTACAATATAGTCTCAATATAATTACTCTGGTTTAACCAAAGCTTCCTCTTTTCCCAATATCTCTTAATTTCCATGCCCAAAATATAGTTTGTAGCACCAAGATCCTTCATGTCGAATTTGGAGAATAGTTAGGTCTTCAAATATTGGATAATTTCTTTGTCATTTCCAATCAACAACATATCATCCACATACAAGAACAAATAAATATGTTAATTAATTAATTTAAAATAAACACAATGATCCTCCTTGCTTCAGAGTTGCAGTCTCGTATAGGCATCAAACATACCACATCCTTGGTGACTATTTTAACCCATACAGAGACTTCTTTAACCTGCATACTAGTTCTTTCTTCCCCTTCACCATAAAGCCTTCATGTTGTTTCATGTAGATCTCCTCTTCCAGATCCCCATGAAGAAATTTTATCTTCACATCCATCTGTTCTACCTCAAAATCAAATGCAGCAGCAACAGATAAAAGTAATCTAGTAGAAGTAACTTTGGCAACGGGAGAAAAAATATCACCAAAATCAACTCCCGACACCTGGGAATAACCTTTTGCTACCAAACTAGATTTGTATTTCTCCACCTTGCCTTCTACATTCTTCTTATTCTTAAACACCCATTTTCTCCTGATGGGATTCCTTCCAGCCGGCAACTCCACCAGATCCCATGCCTCATTTTTATGCAAGGATGCCATTTCATCAACCATGGCATCCTTCCAAAGTTTTCCATCCTTTGAATCTACGGCCTCCCTGATAGTTCTAGGATCATCATCAGTTATAGTTAAAGAAAAATTTGAACAAAAGCAGATAGACTATACCTTTCTGGTTTTCTTCTTTCCCAAACTGATCTTCTCACAGATGGAGTTTGTGGCTCTTCCTCTTCTGAGTCTTATTCTGTTGTAGAGTTTGATTCATCCTCCTTTAGCTCAAACTCTATCTTTTTAGGTTCCTTTGGTAGGACTTCATGTTTAAAAACATATTTCACCTCTCTAAACACCACATCTCGGTTGTACACAAACTTCCTTGTTTCCGGGTTCCAAAGCTTGTAACCCTTTAAACCATCCTTATACCCAATAAAGATGCATCTTTCAGATTTATTATCCAAATTTCTCCTTTTCTCCTTTGGGACATGTACATATGCATCACATCCAAATACCCTCAGATGTGAAAGAGAGGGTTTCTTACCAGTCCATACCTCATGTGGAGTCTTATCCTCCAATGCTGATGAAGGTGATCTGTTAAGCAAGTAACATGCAATCTCCACTGCCTCTTCCTAGAATTCTTATCCTAACCCGATACCACTGAGCATGCTTCTTGCCTTTTCCATCAGATTTCTATTCATTCTTTCTACAACTCCATTTTTCTGAGGTGTGTATGGAGTAGTCTTCTGCCGTGCTATACCACACTTCTTACAAAACTCTTCAAATTCCTTCTTGCAGAACTCCCCACCATTATCTTTCCTCAACACCTTTATCTTCTTCTCTGTTGGTTTTCTACCAGAGCCTTAAATTCTTTAAATCTGTCAAAGAATTAAGATTTATTCCTCAAGAAATATATCCATGTATTCCTTGAGAATCATCTATGAATGAAACATAGTACACAGACTTACCTAGTTTTGGAACCGACACAGGTCCAAACACATCACTGTGCACAAGCTGTAATATCTTGTTTTTCCTCTTAGCACTAGAAGGAAAACTCACCCGATTCTGATTCCCATATACACAATGTTCACAGAAATCAAAATCCAGAGAACTATTAGAAATACCTTCTACCATACCATTTCCATGCAGTATTCGAAGGCCCTTCTCTCCAATATGTCCAAGCCTTTGATGCCATAGCATGGTATTTCCTCCAGAGACCACTAGGCTTTCCACTCCAATTTCAGGAACCACAGAACTATTGCACCCATCAATAATAGTGCTACAATGAAGCTTGTATAAATTTCCAATACAAACTCCTTGCATTAACACTAGTGCTTCCCAAACCATCTTACAGGAATATTTATCGAACACTGGTTTTACACCTGCATCATCCATCTTGCTTACAAAAATCAGATTTCTGGCCAATGCAGGAATGTAGAGAACCCCAGGAAGTGTTCTAATCCTTCCATGTTGCAGCTTCAACTTGAATTTTCCACATCTAACGATTATGGCCTTCCTATCATCAGCGAAGAAGACATCATTGCCATCATATTTATCATACTCATAGAACCACTCCCTATGAGGAGTGAAGTGAAAGTATGCACCTGAGTCAATCAACCATGACTCATGATCTACATGTGGTGATTTTTTCCTCTGCAGAAGGAACATCATTAGATCCCTTTTCTTTCTCAGGAGATTTAGATCTATAGTCCTTTTTGTAGTGCCCTTCCTTTCCGCATTTCCAGCACACCTTTAAAAACTTTCCAGGAGATTTAGATCTCCCTCCAGATTTAGATCTCCCACTCAAAACCTTATTCTTGTTTTTGTTTTGGGACCTTCCTCGTACAGATAAGGCATCTCCATTCTAACCCTCCATATTTCTTCGTCTCATTTCCTTCGATAGCAAGGCTGAGACAATGCCATCAAAATTCAAGGTAGTTGTATTGCTACCTATTGCAATAACCAGACTGTGCCACGAGTCTGGTAGAGAACACAAAAATCTGATGCACTTATCTTCATCTGATATTTTAATATCAACAGATGACAGCTGACTTACCACAGTATTGAAGGCATTCAGATTCTCTATCATCGAGTCTCCATCCTTCATCCTCAGGTTATACAGCTTTTTCCGCAGGAACAATTTATTCACCAGAAACTTAGATTGGTACAAAGTCCCAAGTTTGTCCCACAAATTATTCATCATAGCTTCCCCAAATACATTCAACAATACCGAATTTGAGACACACAACCGTATTGTGCTCTTCTCCTTCTGATCCAAATTCTTTTAGTATTCATCTGACATTGTCGTTGGTTTAGTACCTAGATATACCACGATCCACTGGTCTTTATCCACCAACAGATCCTCCATCTTGAGCTTCCACAACTCAAAAATCTGACCATTAAATTTCTCAATCTCTATCTTTCCACTGCTCGCCATCTTCTTTCACTACAAGAATCGATCCCGCAAATTTCCCACTGAACAGGGTCTACCATAGGCCCGAGAAAAAAACCCTCATCAACAAAGGCATCCCCTTGAAGCCAAAACAACTCCAATACCAAATGTTGGTTTTAATCCTATACAGAAATTATCTGCAAATGAATCTTAAGAAAAGAAAATAAACAATAGCGAGAGCATAAAACATGAAATAGATATACACAGATATTTTCCCCTAGATCCTAAATGGGGAAGACCAACTTGATTTTTCATTATATTCATTTTAGTGTTACAACACATATATATACATGCTGAAACATACATAAACCCCAATCCATTAACACTGGATTAGAACATAATCGTAGTTCCCTTGACCAGATCTACAAAATACCAGGGGCTGAAAACCATCATGCCCCAAAACCATGTGCAAACCCATGCACAAAACCATGGGTAGGTCTGCCCACCAAAAAATAAGGACCAAATTTTTTTTCCCAGGTCGCTGCCACCCCCCCTGTGACCCCCCTGCTGCACCCAGCGCAACGTACAGGGGGGGCTATCGCCCCCATGCACGTGACTAGTCATGGAAAGAATATAACACATACCCAACAAGGTTTCTTGATGGAGTGTTCCCAGGATCACTTCAAATACGATGCACTTGATGGATAAGTAGGAGATGAGAGTGATGGAGTAGTGGGCAGAGACATCTATTACCATGATGTGATCTTCTTGACTTGGATTTCCAAGCATAAGAGGAAAGATCTTCATGAAACACATAGTTCATTCCTCTTCATGGGAGTATGTCATACCACTATGGAGGGCTCATTCATGGATATTATTACTAGCTTACTCTCAGTACATGGTAAGAACTGTGATTTTGCACTTATTGATTTGCATTCTCTTACTATTTCTATTCAGTGCATTGCTCCACAAGAGGGAAAGCCTCTAATTGGACTTCGTGGTCATTTTGAGACCCACATCTATGATGGTGATAACCCTTTCTTGTATGTCTTTGGGCTAGTGTTTTACTATTTCCTATATGCTCAGTTTATATACAATGCCATTTACTATTTACTAGTAGATGAGATAACATGCACAACTAGCAAATTATTTGAAGACAACTGTGTTGTGACTACTTGAAAAAATGTTGGTACCTTCCATCACTATGTAAAAATTTCAGTACTTCTCTCATTTGGATTCCATATGATGACAATGTCATATTAATTTTATATGAGCTGACTTGGGCAAGAACCAAACAGTGGGTCTTTGAGGATCATATTTCCTTCTTACTCCATGAAGGCAACATTATTGCAGCCCATATTTAGCAGCAGCTCTACACTTATCATAAGTGGAGAGAGAGATAGTGTGGGATAGATAATTTGATCCATCATATTCAACTATGTAGCCCACCTTCTTTGCAAGAGCCTAAGGTGGAGGAGATGTTTCATGAGTTGCCATGTTGGAGGGTGGCTCACTTTCTGTGGATGATAGCTTGGGGATGGAGGCTTCACATGGGAATGATAATTCCCAATATATTTCATATTCCATGCCTCAAGAAGGCCCCTAGGCTACATATAGTTTCTTCCATGGATATCCCACTTGTTCATGATGAGAGACAATTGGGATTTCACCAAAGGCATACTTATACAGTTGGAAGGAGCAACTTGAGGACATATTGTTGAGAGAGCATCTTGTTCTTTGGAGGGACCTATCCTATGAAGATGCTGCAGGAGGAAGAGGAGAGGCTCTTCAGTTCTAGCCTTGAATTTTCTTGAGGACAAGCAACATTTGGGAGGGGAGGACTATAATATTCCTAAATTATGAGACAACTAATTGGAATATTAATTTTTTATTTTTTCTCTTAAATATAGGAATAAAAGGGTATGGAGACCCATAAATCTCCTTATAAGTAATAAAATACACTCCTAGTGTGAATGGAGGTCATATAAAAGCTGGATTGAAGACCTTTAGGTGTGAAAATGGGCTGAAGCATGTTGAATGGGTCAACTTTGACCAAATAAAACAACTTCGTTATGGAGGATTGGCATTCATGATGGGACAACACAATTTTGGAGGGAGATTAATTGCATGATGATGGAAACCCTAATGAGTGGTACCCAACTTGAGAAGGCTCACATTGTTTATAAGGAAGAGGATTGAAGACATACGGGGTTAGCTTATGATTATTATTTTGATATGTATGTTTAGACTTTTTCTCTCTTCAGCCTTTAGCACAGGGTGTTCCAGAGTGGGAATCCCACCTATTTCCTTAAGAGGCCTCTTGGGAGATTATTTATCTAACATTTCCACATATCCAACATTTTTGCCAAGCTTCAGTCTTCAGCTACAACGTAGTTTCTACAGGATATTGTGTTGTGTTGCAAGGTGTTGCAGTGGAGGGTTGAGAAACCCACTTTCTGAGCTAGTTTTTCATAGGAGGAAAGATTCCTTCTCTTGGGAGATCAACAAGGAGGGATTTTGAGAATATTTCATATATTTGTCACCAGTCCAACCTATTCCCATCATTTACAATGCAATTTCAGCTGGGAATCGCGTTATTTTGGAGGGCAGCTTCAGAGGAGGATCTATTGGTTCTTTTAGTGTTTTCTTGTAGGTGGAGGGTTCAACTTTTCATTGGAGGAGACCCTTGAGGAGATCCACATCAGATATATATTATTTCAGCCTTATATTTTCATGAGCTTCATTTTTCAGTGACTCTTCAGTCCTAGGGCTGTAGATCACCATTTGTATTTGGGTGTATTTCTAGAAACCATTCCTGGGTTCTCTTAGATTGATGTAAAAGAGACTAGATCTCATTTTTTCAGCTCTTTTTATTAATAAATCAACATATCCATTTTTATCTTTAATTTTTTTCATTAAACCTCAGTAAACTACGTTGCCACTTGCTAGAGTATTTTTGTGTTGCAGTAGTCATGGGGTTGCAGTGTTTTTGGGCTATTCTGGGCTTGGGAGGCCATTTAACTAATATATCATGATTTTGTCATGATGTACTTTTATATTTGGTTGCTATACTATATAAAATAATGGATCCATGGGATTTTCTTAACTGTTATAGCATAAATTTTTGAAAAAATCATTTTTGGTGCTTATATTGCTAATTTTCCCTTTTGGGATATTACACAATCCTATATTTCATGATCAAATGCGTGATAATACCTATAAGATAAATCAACGGTATTTTGAAAATATCTGGTGAAATGCCTAGGTTAACCAAAATTATAGCATATGATTTGTCTATGACCACGTCTAGCGCCTCCTCCTTGACCACACCCTCGGCCTTGGAAACCTTTGCGTGCTATTGGCGAAATTGGATCTTCTCGTCCAGCTTTTACTGGGTATGCTCCAAGACTCTACATCATTAGACTATAGCTTCGACAATTCTTGTCATCATGTCCCACCAAACTACAGAAATTACATAATAATTGCTTCGATGACTGGATGTACTTCTGTAGAAGATGACAGTAGTTTGTGGAGTGTTGGCTTGCAACTTCGCATAAGCTACACTAGAAATTTGGTCCCACATTTGGTCCAGTGCTTGGCCTAGTTATCAACGGACTTGGCATCTCAGTGCCCAATTAATATCTAAAATTAGGACACTGATCCTTATGGTAGCCCTTCGCTTTACACTTTATGCACCATACTTCTATGCAAAATTCTTTTCCCTTATTTAAATATTGAAGTTCCATACGTAATCTTGCCAACTGGGTTTGAATCTATTGAACCAATAGGTTAGTATATGCTACCAACGTAGCTTCTAACTTCATTGCAATCTCTAGTTATTTGTCTTGGGTTGCAACCTTTTGTTGCGATAATGGAAATCTAAGATGAGGTAACAACGTAGCGATAAACCATTCCTTGTGCTGCTTGTTAGGGACCTCCAAGCTAACTTGAATTATAAGTGTTTTAAACCTTTGATCAAATTCCCACACCATTTCACTGACCAATTGCTTGATCTCTTTGATCTCTGTAATACACTGAGACTGCGACTTCGAATTCTAAAATTCAACATTCATTGCAGCCTTAGTTTGGGCCAACGTAGCATTTTGGTTCATCATGGTAAATTTCATGTACCAGGATAGTGCTCTGTCTTGCAACCCTATGATCAACTGCACTTTCTTTATATTTTCATTAGTAATGTTTTGTGATCTCCATATTTCTTCTGCAACAAACTAGAACTGCTTGAGATCATCCAATCTCTTGAAAACAGGCATATTTGACGCTTGAATCATGGTAAACAGGGGAGGTGGAGGAAGAAAATTGGGATGGGTGGTGATGGGGGTGGACGATTGTGGCAATCCAAAAACACTCTAATGATATTCAAACTTTATTGACGCACTTCTAGGTGTAGTGGGGTTGCTTTCTCTTTCTTTTTTTTCAGATCCAAATAGTAGACTATACTCATATTCAATATAAGTATCCTGATCGGTCCTAAACCTTTTACCTCATTGCATGGTACTAGTTTCTCTTCCTTCGAACATCAATCTAATTACATCCGTAGTACACCTTTTTCACACAATAAAATCTCAATTGAAAGCTTCAATGAATTCAATTACTTACCTCGCGGGACTTTGAAAATTTTACGCTTATCTTCACTATAAGATACATATGTATTGACTGCAAACTCAATAATAAAGCCTCCAAGGATACTATCGATCCAATAATCAAATTCCCTTGCAATCTCGTTATCACTTCCATTCAATTACTTAATCAACTCAAGAGTCCACTTAGTAGGCTTATTTTTCAAATGGGCTATTTGATCAGCTAGTATTAATAGCCACTCGTACAAATCGCTAGAAAATTACGAGAACAAGATCTCATGCTGATCTGTAAAGATACACTTTTGTAACCACTCTTCAATAGATACGCATAGATTTATGTTTGCTTGCACAACAAACTTGCATTCTTTTAGATATACCTAGTCTTGAATCTCTTTCTTAGACGCATGCCACATCCACATATCGATCAGTCAGATCTCGGTCCCAGCAATGGAACCATTTGTTGTCTTGGTGGGGACCTAGGTTCAAATTTGGCTACACGAACCAACAAAACCCATTATTACCAGACCTTTCAGAAATAATTAGCTTTACATGCCGAAGTATCAATCAAGAAAATATAGGGGGATACTAGAACCAGGTTTATGCATCTAGAGGCACAATGGAGTGTGGTTTTAGGGATTATATTCCTTTATATACTTAACATAACTTTGCAGAGCAGATATACCAATTATACAATCGTTGTTCAACAATCCTATTGACCAAGCTTGCAGATTGCGCAATTATTCTTTAACATTCATAAAACAACATAAATGATCATGAACAAGACTTCACGATGAAATTATAAGTAAAAAAATTACTTCAACATAGATAAAATAAATTATAAGTAAAGCAAATCCATAAAAAATAATAGATGGCTATCTTCAAAAGTCCTTCAATTAATGCTCATATTTCCCAATACAACTAGTTCCACCTTACGCACTCAGATGCAGGGGTATACGCACTCGGTTGCAGACTTCCTAAGGTCCTCACACGCTTAGTTGTAGGAGCCTTTCATCTAATCCAACCCATAAAATACAGTCTCAAAAAAACGTTACATTCAAGTTCATTGTATGATCAAATATGAGATATATCTATCACGAATGTCCTAGACTCCTTATATAGTATTTACATTTACAATAACATGGTCCAAAAACTTAGCTTTGTGCTTCGCTCCTCAATCTGCAGAGTCTTTCTCAAAATCTTCTATTGAGGAGTAATTTTTCCAACATGTGTTGATCTTGCAGATGAGATATCATGCCTGAATTATGCTAAGGTACATTGGTTTGTTGTGATTTGGTTTAGTTGACATATTATTCATTGTAGGAGAAAGAGCATAATTAATAGAAAAATGTTAGACTACAAAGACACTCCCTATGAGTCAGATGAGTAGCATGGGGTTGGGCACTCTTATGACTTGGCAGACACACTAAGAATTTTAAAGGAAGAAATAAGGATTTGAAAGGAAGATAATGACATATACATACATGCATAGGAAAAGAAAGCAGGGGTTAATGCATACATCCTTCAAAGTTTGTGAGAATTACAGAAATATGGGCCACTTCGGATCAGCTATGGACAAGAGGATGTGACCAATGGAGCATATGGAAGTAGGTTTCCCAGCAGTCACAGGTTGGATAGAGATGACACAATTAGAGATGTCATAATTTTGTACACTCCGGATAAGAGAGGTGACAGACACAAGTATCATTCTAGTTCTGGTTTTGACAGGCATCACGATCGTCGTCATTATCATCCTTATAGGAGGAGTGACAGGGGATATTTTTCGGATTATTTTAAGAAATAAAAACCACCTCCATTTGACATAGAGATGAAGAAACCATAGGATGCAGAGGCATGGTTGCTTGGTACGAAGAATTTTTTCAGGTTGCATGATTACTAGGAAAACATGAAAACTAGAATAGGTACATTCAACCTTAGAGGTAGAATAGATATTTGGTGGGAGGATGTGAAAAACTTCAGAGACATTTATGAGGAGGAGTTGACTTGGAGTGAGTTCGAGAGGCTATTCTAGAAGAAGTATGTATCAGAGAGATACTACGATGATGGGGAAAAATATTTTTATGAGCTGAAGATGGGTTCCATGAAAGATGATGAGTATACTAGCAGGTTCTTGGAGTTACTGAGATATGTGCCTTAAATCAAGGAGGAGAAGGCCAAGATTCAAATATTTATTAGTGGGTTGTCCATATCATTCAGGGATAGGATTGAGTTTGATGAGCCTAGATCGTTGGAGGCCATTTGGAAACACAAGTATTGATATGACAAATCAAAGTGAAAATCTAAGGAAATTCCAGATTGCAAAGGTAATGATAAGAATAAAGGAAAATGGGACAAGAAGCAAGCAAGACCTTAGGATACAGGTAACAAGGAGAATGTTTCGTCACCTAATAAGTTCAATGCATGTGGCAGAGGATAGGGATTTCAATCTGAGGAGTAGAATAAGGATGAAGGATGGAAGCCTATATAGTGTTGGATGTGTGGCAAAGATCATTGTAGGAGATATTGTCCACAACATCATGGTGGTAGGCCATGGATCTATAGTGTGTAGGAGGAAAAAAAATTAGGATATGTTGGAAATAGTATTCCCAATATCTATGCAGCACTAGAAAATAGGCAGGTAGATCATCAGGGATCTATCGTTGAGATTGTTGGTAACCTTTGTGATAAATTTATTTCTATTTTTATTTCTCTAATTATATTTATGTTAATCCTAACCTGGTGAATAAGTGTGGTTTGAATAGAAAATTTCATGCAGAGTCTTGGTTAGTGTAGTTGGATACAAGTACCAAGAAGAGAGTTCATCACTAGGTAAGAGCTTGTGCATTTGAGTCGAATGGCATGTCTACAACAACGCACTTAAAAATATTACTGTTGGGGTCATATAATATTTTATTGGGTATGGATTGGATATATATTCACAAGACCAAGATAGATTATTATGACAAGGCTATTGAGTTCTTGGATGACAATGGGGAATAAAGAGTCCTACAGGGTAAGAAGAAAGCAGCATCAGTTAGGATGGTTACAACTATGTAGGCCAATTGCAGTCACAAGAAAGGGCTTGTGTTGTTTGCAGTGCATATTTCTAGTGACAAAGGTAAGGAAGTTGAGGATTCAGATTTTTTGAGCAGATACCGAGTTCTACAAAAATTTCAGGATGTATTTCCTGCAGAAATTTTAGAGTTTCCACCTCATAGGGAAGTAGACTTTTCTATTGAGTTGGTATCAGGGGCAGCTCCAGTATCATAAGAACCTTACAGGATGAGCACACCTGATTTGGTAGAGTTAAAGTTGAAGTTGAAAGAGATGCTCGACAAAGGATGCATTAGGCCAAGTGTATCACCATTGGGCTTAATAGTATTGTTTGTGAAGAAGAAGGATGGTACTCTTAGATTGTGCATTGAGTATTGGTAGTTGAAAAAAGTGACCATCAAGGACAGGTACCCATTTCCTAGGATTGATGATTTATTTTATCAGCTGAAGGGAGGAAAAATGTTTTATAAGATAAAATTGAGATCAGGATATCATCCGGTACGCATCAAAGAGTGTATAAATATCTAAAAAGATTCAACTAATCTTGTAATGTACTACAAAAAATACTGAATCAATTCTACAATTTGCATAAACCAATTAGGATCGCACAATCACATGAACAAGAAAGAGAAAGAATATCAATCGCAAAACACAAATATTTATATAGGGAAAGCCTCAACTAAAATCCCCTCTATGTGTATATTGCATAAAGTCAAGAACATGAAACAATACAATGCTATTTCCCTTCTTGAGAACCCTCTACAATCTGCTGACTATATCACTCTAATCTAAGCAAGTTTGGTCCAATATTTAATAACTTCATTTCCTCTTCCTGACAAGACTTTCTCACACATTCCTGGGATAATTGATCCCCTATTAATTAGGAAATTACCATCAATAGATTTCACAATACATCCAAGGAATCCTGATGACCTTATGCATGACCTGCACAATTTTCTAATTATACAATTGATAGTTCTCTTGCCTTTATCTCTAATATCAACTGGGCCTTCATTAGAAATTACATGAAACATATATTTATAAAAAATTATCAGTTATCTGATTGATCACTACTTGTGAATTAAATCATATTTAATTCAATGGACCTATCAACAACTCATCTCTTAGTTATAACTAGTTAAACTAATTTTAACTCAAATATTTCAGTTAACTAATTACAACTCAAAATAAGCTGCAATTGGACCTCCTGAAACTTAGGTGTGGAGTACTAAAAAGGTATGCTTTTGATGACTATTTTAGTAGCTTTTTAGTAGAATTTGTAAACCTTTTCGCATCATGAATTTGGAAAATAATAAGGAGTTATAACAAAACATGTGAGAATTGATATGTAAGACTTAACCGCTGATAATGGTTATTTTCTATGCAGGAAAAGGAGAAAACGAGGAGTTTCCGTTCCAAAGGAAAGGAAAAAGTCGAGATAACTGCTGTCCCTCTGAAGGAGAACCGAATGCAAACAAGGCGAAACAGATCAAAGCAAATCGGCCCGGAAAAGGAGGAGAAAACACCAGCTCGGCGCAAAAGAAAAGAAAGAATAAAGGATTAATAGTTTGGCGAATCCCTCAGGATCCTTGATCCTGAGGGATCGCTGCTTTATTTATCTTGTTACTTGGACATCTCCGCCGTCACCTTTATATAAAGGGACAACACTGTTAGCTTAAGGATACGATTTATGTAATTTTCTGTTAAACATTAGCTCTGATTATTAAGTCTCGTTGAGAACTGGTTCATTGTATTTTTGTCCGATGCATTAATATAAGCTTGGCGATTATCTCATCTCTGCTTCTGGATTAACTTAAGGCAGTGTACCCTTGGAGGCTAAGGGCCCGGCCCCGGAGGACACTTGCTTCTGTATTACTACGATTTGATTTCCGCGTGGTTTGTTTATCATTGTTATTTGGTAATTTGATATGCTTTATAAGTTGATATTACGTGCTCTGTTAAGATTAAATCATTGAGGTTTTTACAGATAGAATCGTGTATTGACTCTGCATCAAGTTACTAATCCTTTCAGAGTTAATTGCATGTTATTAGTCTTAACCGAATATTCTTACTGTTCTGTTACAGAGCTTTTATATTGAATTCAGAGATAATACTGTTCTGTTTGGGAGCACAGTTGAATTCCTGTTAATTAAGATTACTATTTCAGCATGTTGTGCGCGTATATGATTTACCGGAGCTGTTCCATAATCTGTCAATAGTTAATGCTGTTCCATTGGTGTGTTCTGCGTGATTTGCCTTAAGAGTGAAAGATTGTTGCAAAGAGTGTATTTGGGTTAATAGATTAAGTTTGGTTACGACTCGCGAGACTTAGTTCTTTGATTACTGTTCCATTCCAGATTTGCCGTTCAATTCTTTATTTGATGTTCCATTTACTCGCATTTGTTTTTTTGGTGTGAGAGATGATCTAAGGCTGTAGTGAGCTTTGGAATTCACTGTCTAGCTCCCAGACCCGTGGTCTATGCTCTAATTTCCTTTCCATTAGTTTCCGAAGGGATGGGTTATCGCTGCCGAACCCTTGACTGATAAGCTGCCTAGTTTCTGAATGTGTGATTTATTCTTTTGAAGTAATTTAGTTATAGACAAGCATCCATTTACTCTTGTATTTCTTAAACACTGTACTACTAGCATTACTCTGACAAGTGATAGCCTCAGACTGAGACACTCTTTGGAATAACAAAACGCTCCCGGATTGACATATTAATGTGAGGTAATTAGAGGTGAAAGAGACCCTTTTTATAGCTCTACATTAGGGAGAACTCTACATGCCTCCAATTTGACCCTCAAATCGAATTGACTAATATGACTAAGACTTCCTAACTCAGTTAACTCATATAAGCTATCATAAGATGTGGAATTACAATTTCCTTCTAATTTAATTAGGGGAAAATCAAATTAGAAGCCATTTCTTGTTTCCATTTCAAAACTCCCTCTCAACAAGAAAGGGATTATTTTATACCCTAATCCTATCTTTGTGGAACTCAAGTTTTCTTCTTGACAATGCCTTCATCAAGATGTCTACATCCTTCTCCTCTGTGGGAATGTACTCTAATGACATAATCCGCCTCTACACACAACCTCTAAGATGGTGATACTAGATATCAATATGCTTGGACTTGTCATGAAAAGCTAGATTAACTAATATTTTTATGTAACTTTGAATATCACAATAAATCATTGTCGAATCCATCTGTCGACCAAACAAAGAAAGAAGTATCTTCCTCATCCAGATGACCTCACATTCTGTCTGACTGGCTGCGAAGTTCTCTACCTCTCCTGAACTGAGTGCAATTGTTCTTTGTTTCCTACTATACTAGTAAAATGTTGTTGATCCTATGCTGAATATGCCCCCTAATGTTCCCTTCTTGTCGGATGGACTCCCCACCCAATCTGCATCTGTGAAGCCTTGAAGCTTCACTCCCTCTATCCATGTATACCATAGCCTATGTATAAATTTAATACAGATTATGTATTGCCTGGATTCTCCTGATCTAACAATTACATGCCATTGTTAAATACATAATCGATTCTACAAAAATTCTTGCGGAAATTTAAAAAACGATCGCCAATTGCAAACACATGAAGAAAGATCAATCACGCATAACACAAATATTTTTTTATTGGGAAAGTATAAATATAAAAACCCCACTATCATATATTATGTATATATCATGGATCATGAAATAATCTCATAAAAAACTCTAATCCAAGAGCTCTCAGTACAATATACAATCGTCTCACACTATCATACAAAAATTGGAAAATACATGCGCTAATTTACTGCCTCCTGACATCCTGCCTCCACTGTGAAATCCCTACTGATTACAATCCATGAAAGAATGAGATCCTGCTTGCCTTGATTGAGAAATCCTCATGGGCACATCCAATGTGTGTGTGGTTGCATGAGTGCACCCACTAATGTCACAACTGATAGTCAAACTGTCCCTTTCACCTATATCTCAACTGGGTCTCTACTAGATCTGACATGCATGTAGTTAACAATAGTAAATATTCAGTTGCATGTGAGACCACTGATTGTGAATTAATTAAATAATTAATTCACTATTCTCTCACTAGTGTATGTTCAGTTACAACTAGCACAACTGAGTTACACTACTTTACAACTCACATAACTACACATCCAACTCTGTTACAACTTCGAATCACTTAGTTACAACTAAGTCCACTTACATGTCCCACCAACCAACCTTTGAACTTGAATTTCCTATAGCTAACTGATTTTCTACTTTAGTTAAATCTTTCCAAGTTCTCATTCAGAATAGATTAATGTTTATTGTCCAACTATTATTAAGGGATAATAATAGTCGACATACATCTATAAATAGACATGCGATCTATAAATAGAACTTGCACATACATCTAAAAATAGAACATCATCTATAAATAGAATTTTCTTACCATGTATAAATAGACATCAAATATAAATAGAATTTTCTCATCCATTCTAAAAATAGACTTCCACCTAAAAATAGCCTAAGGCTCCATCCTTGTGTAGGCTCCTAATTTTTACAAGGATCATCATCTTTTTGAATCTCAACACTCCCTCTCAAAAAGAAAGGGATTATCCTTCACCCCGATCCTGTCACTATGGTGTTCGAATTTGCTCCTGGTGAGCGCCTTTGTCAGAACATCTACATCCTAATCTTCTATAGGAATGTAATGAAGCAACATGATCTTCCGTTGCACACAATCTCTGATATGATGATACCAAATATCTATATGCTTAGATCTATCATGAAACATAGGATTAATCAAGAGTTTAATGCAACTCTGATTATCACAATGAATCACTGTCAGATCTAAATGAAAACCAAGCAAACCAACCCGGATCTTTCTCATCCAGATGACCTCACATGCAGCTTGACTTGCTGCCATGTTTTCTGCTTTCACTGAACTGTGTGCCACAAATATATGTTTCCTATTGTACCAAGAATCAACTGTAGATCCGATACTGAAGATCCCCCTTGATGTGCTCTTTCTATCCGTTGGGCTACCCGCCCAATCTGCATCCATGAATCCATGCAACTTCACCTCATCCATTTGTATGTACCACAACCATACTCAGATATGCCCCTTAGGTATCTCAGGACATGCTTGCTTGCCTTCCAAAAGATCTTGGTAGGCTTAACCATCGCTTGACTAAGCTGGTTCACTGCATAGCATATGTTTGGTCTTGTATTCACTAAATACATTAGCGAACCCACTAACTGTCGATAGTTAGTAGCATCCACTACCTCTCCAGATGTAGCATCCTCTTTCCTCCAGTTTCCTGGAAGAGGAGTATCCATGGGTTTTTAGCCCTCCATGTGAAACTTACCTAGTATCTTCCTTGCATAATTTCCTTGAGATACAAAAATTTGTCCATCTTGCTGCCATATTTCCAATCCAAGGAAATAATGAAGGAGGCCCATATCCATCATCTCGAACTCCTTTTCAAGGTCCTCCTTGGATGAGTGTATCAGCTGCTCATCACCAGTCAGTATTAAATCATCAACATAAAGAATAATGATTAAAACCTTACCCTCCACCACAAGTTGGTATAGGTTTGTATCCGCCTCACTCTTGGTGAAGCCAAGTTCAGTGAAATAGCTATCTATCCAAATGTACCAAGCACAGGGTGCTTGCTTTAGCCCAGACATCGCTCTTTTGATTCTGCACACATGCGACTTGCTGCTGAAGATCTCAAATCCTTCAAGCTGCTCTATTTACACCTCTTCCTCAATGATCCCATTGAGAAACACAGTCTTCACATCCATCTGATGAAGGTGCCAACCCATCTGTGCTGAGAGATCAAGGATGGTCCTAATGGAAGAATACCGTGCAACATGTGCAAAGGTTTCTTCATAATCTATCCCCTCGATCTGTGAGAAGCCCCAGGTCAAAAATCTTGCCTTGTATTTCTCAACACTCCCATTGGTAGTTTTCTTCACCTTGTAGATCCATCTCGAACCTACCACTGATTTATCAACCAACCTTGGAACAATTTCCCAAGAACGGTTTCTGACAATGGAGTCATACTCCTCCACCATTTCATCTACCCATGTGGGCTCTTGCTCTGCTTCATGAAAGGAAGATGGCTCAGTCACAATAAATTTTCTCATAAGAGTCATGTATCTAGTAAATCGGTCAGGAGACTGTCTTTATCTGCGCTATGAAGTAGGGGCTCCTATGTTCTATGCAGCATCAAGTCTTATCCTATCAACTTTTGTGGTATGCTTTCTACCAGTTCTGATGTTTGGATTTGTGTGAGTGGAATCCTCCACTCCATGAAACTCCTCCTGTGGCTGATCCACATCTAGAGACTCATCTTTTGGAACCAGTGGTTCCTTCTCCACATGAAATTCTAGCTCCCTCTCAAGTGACAACGGCATGGCTTTCCCCTCATCGAATTTTATATCCCATCACATAACAGTCATATTAATATTAGGAAAATGCACATGATAATTATGGGGTGTTTCTGTGTACTCCACAAATATCCCAACTTCAACAGTTGGCTCTAGCTTCTTCCTAGCATTTTTGGTCACATGCACATAAATAGATGAGCCAAAAATCTTAAAGTTAGAAACATCTGGTTTCTTACCAGTGAAAGCTTCTTCAGGTGTACTCATGCCAAGTACTCTATGAGGACAACGGGTTTGCACATAAACCATAGTGTTTCATGCTTCTGCCCAAAAATGCATTGGTAGGCCCTAATCATGCAACATCGCTCGTGCTGCACCCATGATCATTCTATTATTCCTCTCCATGACCCAATTTTACTGTGGGTTATGAGGCACTATGAGTTCTCTTCAAATTCCTTCTTTGCTGCAGAAGTCTTTGAATTCATTGGAGATGTATTCTCCACCATTATCGCTCCTCAGAGCCTTCACTTGCTTCGACAACTCTTTCTCCACCAATGCCTTAAAATCAAAAACATTTGAGAATGTTTGATCCTTTTTTTTCTTGAAGAATATCTAGCATTTACGAGAAAATTCATCAACAAAAATAAAATAATACCTGTGTTTTGTTGTTGAAGAAACCGAGAATGGTCCACACACGTCTGTGTGAACTCTCTCCAGGATTACCGAAGCATGGTTCTCCTTTTCATGAAAGGTGGACTTTACATATTTCTCCATGGTGCAACCCTTGCACTGATCTAATTGAGAAAGTGTTCCCATTAGAATTCCAGTAAATATTTTCTACATGAATTTCAAGGCTCCAAAGATGGCCCAATTGCCTGTGCCATAATTCACCCTCATCTCGGCTCACCACTTTTTCTGCCTTGCCCATCATGGCAGCGCAACCATATACCTCCAGCTTGCAAAGATTCTTAACTCGAATCCTTATCCTCTTGGCTTGACTTGTTGTTTTATGTTGCAGGAAAGCCTTTCCATCGTTGAAAAAAACGTCATAGCCTCTGTCCTCCAACATTGCGACTGAGACCAAGTTTTTCTTTAGACCTAGAAAATGCATAACATCTTTCAATTGAAATGGTTTACCTAAATCCATCTCAAAGGTAATGGTACCAATTCCGTTCGCACTATATCATCCATTGTTTTCCATATATATATGCATTTGGAGATCTTTCTCCTCCAAGTCACTGAAAAGCTCCTTATTTCCCATCATGTGGAAGGAAGCGCCACTATCCAGATACCACATTGATCCCAATGCACTTGAAACGATGCATGAAATCAAAGAGAAATGAAGTTAAAATTGCGAGGTAAGGGCCTCACCAGCTTCAGCTCCAACAACCTTCTTGTTCTTCTTATTCTGCGGACAGTTAGTAGCGATATGCCCATGTTCGTGATAGTGAAAACACTTCACCTTGGACAAATACAACTTCTTCCCTTTAGACTCAGATTTTGAGTGGAATTTCTTCCCCTTCCCTTTCCTTGCCTTGGAAGCCAAAGCAAAATCCTCTTCATCATCATGCTTTGATGAAGAGCCATCTCTGGTGTTTTGCCTGAAATCCTCCTGCACTAGATCTGACCATTGTCATTCCCAATTCGACATTTTTTCCCATCTGTTGACATAGTCTTCATAACTATGCCAACTATTGGGAAGTCCCAAGAGAGCCAAGCTCACCAAATCACCATCAGCAGGAGTGATTCCCAAACTCCCCAGTTCATCCCGACATTGGCAAACTTCGTGATATACTTTGGAATGTTGTCGCCCTTTTTCATCTTGATCTTTTTGAGTTTATCCTTTCGCGCCAATTTCCTATGCTCGCTACTGCTTTGGAAAAGATCCATAAAAGCCTTCCACATAGCATATGGTGTGGCTTTCCCATGAAGGCTTGAGACAATGTGGTCTCATAAACCTTCCAATAGAATGCTTCTTGCCTTTGCCACTTTCTTTTGCCATGCATCAAGTAATGCAGCATTCGTAGAAGTGGGTTTAGGAATATCACTATCAATGAATTCCTTCAAGCCATTATCTTCAAGAATTGCCTCCATCTTGTCCTTCCAGGAAATGTAGTTCAAGCTACCCTCGAGTGCATACTCTAGTCGTAAGCCATTGAAATCCATTTTGATGTTTACTCAACTATTGCACCAAGAAATTCTTGCAGCAAATTCGAATTGTTTCCACCAACAAACTCAGCTCCTGCTTCAAAATTGCAATCTCTTGTGCTCCGATACCATGTAGAAATTTAATAAAAATTATGTATTGCTTGGATTCTTCTTATCTAAAAATTATATGCCACTGTTAAATACATAATTGCTTCTACAAAAATTCTTGCGGAAATTTAAAATACGATCGCCAATTGCAAACACATGAAGAAGTATTAATCACACATATCACAGATTTTTTATTTACCGAGAAAGCATAAAGCTGAAAACCCCGCTATCACATATTATGTATATATGATGTATCATGAAATGATCTCATACAAAACTCTAATCCAAGATATCTCAGTACAATATACAATCATCTCACACTGTCATACAAATATTGGAAAATACATGCGCCAATTTACTACCTCCTAACAACCTGCATCCACTGCGCAATCCCTGTTGATTACAATCCCTGAAAGAATGAGATATTGATTGCCTTGAATACGCAATACTCATGGGCACATCCAATGTGGGTGTGGTTGCATGAGTGCACCCACTAATGTCATAACTGATAGTCAAATTATCCCTTTCACCTGTCTCTCAACTGGGTCTCCACTGGATCTGACATGCATGTAGTTAATAGTAGTAAATATTCAGTTGCATGTGAGATCACTGATTTTGAATTAATTAAATAATTAACTCACTGATCTCTCACTAGTGTATGTTCAGTTAAAAATAACACAACTGATTTTAACTTGCTTAACTGAGTTAAACTACTTTACAACTCACATAACTACACATCCAACTCTGTTACAATTTCGAATCACTCAGTTACAACTAAGTCCACTTGCATGTCCCACCAACCAACCTTTGAACTTGAAATTCCTATAGCTAACTTATTTTCCACTTCAGTTAACTATTTCTAAGTGCTCATTGAGAAAATATTAATGTTTATTGTCCACCTATTATTAAGGCATAATAATAGTCAACATGCATCTATAAATACAACTCGCACATACATCTAAAAATATAACATAATATATAAATAGAATTTTCCAACCATCTATAAATAGACATCATCTATAAATAGAATTTAATCATCCATTCTAAAAATAGACTTCCACCTAAAAATAGCCCGAGGCTCCATCCTAGTGTAGGTGATTAATTTTCACTAGGATCATCATCTTGTTGAATCTCAATAGCCTAAACTCTGTAGTGCCTCTGAGGTATCTCAACACATCCTTTCCCGCCTTCCAAAAGAGCTTGCTAGGCTTATCCTTAGCTTGACTAATGTGGATAACTGCATAACATATGTATGGTCATGTGTTCACCAAATACATGAGTTAACCCACAAGCTTCCTGTAGATAATAGAATCTACTAAATCTCCTGAAGTAGCATCCTCCTTCCTCGAATTTCCTACTAGAGGAGTCCCCATGGGTTTACTTCCCTCCATGTGCAACTTCCTGAGAATATCATTGGCATACTTTCCTTGAGATACAAATAATTCCTCATATCTTTTCCATATTTTCAATGCAGGAAATAGTGCAAGAGCCCCATGTCTTTCATCTCAAATTCTCTTGCAAGATCCTATTTGCAATACTTGATAAGCTGCTCATCAACTATCAATATCAAATCATCTACATAAAGTAAAATGAAAAAAATATTACCTTCTACCACAATATGGTAAAGTTTCACATATGATTCACTCTTGGTGAAGCCTAACCCAGTGAACTAATTGTTGATCCTGATGTACAAAGCACAAGGTGCTTGCTTCAACCCATAAAATGCTCTCTTGATTCTACACACATGTGATTATCTGTCAATGGTCTCAAATCCTTCCAGCTTCTCAATGTAGACCTCTTCCTCAATCACCCCATTGAGGAAAGTTTTCTTTACATCCATCTGATGTATATGCCATCCCATCTGCACTAAGAGTGCAAGGATGGATATGATTGATGAGTAGCTTGTGTTGGTGTCCCCTGATTTGGAAGATTGGTATACCAAATGACAAGGCAATATGGAACCAGTCTTTAGAGTCCTAGGACCTAGCCTTCCTAGACTCAGAGAGGGATCTCTCTATTTTTTTGCAAAGGATATGAAATTGTTTTCATTATAGGGTTTATTTTAGGCTAGTTATTAATTACAAGATTTGTTTGATTTGTTTTGGTTGGGCATAATGATCTAGAATCATAGGTAGAAAGAGGAAATCTCTAAGTCATTGGGCAATGGAGTCTAATGGAAGTCATGATAAGTTCATCAATAGATCGGGGAGCATCATAGGGAAAATCTAACTTGGTCAGCGGATCTTTCAAGTTTCAATGGTAGTGAGATGGACATCAATGGTAAGAATGACAAGTAGGATAAAGGGAAATTAAGAATCCTTTATCATATGTACTTCTCAACAAAGGGACTTAAATATCACAAAACATGAAGAGGCAATCAATAGACAGGGCAAACCATAAATTCTATAATCCACACTTCAGCAAATAATAATTCAAGAAAAATTTTTCCAATGAAATATAGAAGGCGAGAAACTCATTTAACTTCTAGTGATTTCACTTTCAAGGACAGAAAACACTTAAAACACATATATAACTGTAATCAGAGAAGAGGAAACTCCTAAACATCCTTGATTAGAGTTATGAAAATCTCTAAAACAATTAGTTAAGGAAGTACAAAGGGTATGATCGAAACAAAACAGCTTTGGCAGACTTGAAAGAATGGTACTTTAGAGAGAGACTCCAAAAATTGTGTTTTTAGTGGCAGCAAGTAAGCAGGGAAAACCATGAATGATGCTTGAGACCTATTATCACTCTAGTAATTCTAAAGTCGTGAGATTTTGTTTTTTTTAGTCAAAGAACACTATAGGTAACCACAAACCAAATTCAAACTCTAGGATCTAGCCTTCCTAGGGTTCAAAGAGGGCTCTCTCTTTAAAATTTAACTTTGTTTCAATTTGTAAATATTAGGCTAGTTATGAATGTGTAGCTTTGGTTTGGTTTTGGTAGATTTGATGGGAAAAATCACTTGAAAGGATGGATAGTGGGAAATCTATTTTTCCATTGGGCTAAGGAGTCAAAATTAAGCAAATAGAACTGGGATCAAGGCCAAAAGGTCAGATGTTTTTAGGGAAAAATAGATAACCCTTTAAGATCTTGGAAAGTTGTTTTTATGAGGTGATATGATTGAGATAAAGGGAAGTTAAGAATCCTTTGATCCAAAAAAGGAAGTAGAAGAAATAGATCAAATGAGAGAGGGAGAAATTAAGGGTTCCCTACACTAGAAATCAAGGGAAAACATATAAATGATAACTAGTTAAAAACAGGTGATCTTAACAAATCCTGTAGTAATACTCCTAGTTATTCATTCAGATTTAGAAAAAACATAGATGGATGCATGTAACAAAGAAAGATAACAATGACAAGTAAGGAAATAATTCACTCCAAATAGCTCATCACAAGAATCCTGAAGCATGGTGCCAATTGGTTTGATCCAGCCTGCTACTCGAAATTTGACACACAAAAGCTTTCAAGTCCAACAAGAAATGACTATAACAATCTCCAGCAATTTTATTCCACCCAAAATACTTCTAAAGATGAAGTATATATACATAGTTCTTTACAAAATATCCTAGAATGGTTCTAGGAATTATCTAAGGGAAAATAAAATATATTTACAACAATAATAGGGACAACTGCTTAACAAATTAGCAAGTTGTCCTATTTATCGAAAATAAATAGAAACAGCTTTGAGGATAAGATGCAGCTGGTTGCCTTGGTGTCCTCCTTGCTAGCTTTAGATATTTAAATTTGTTTTTGGAATCTGATCTGTCTTGCCTGATACTCTTTCTCTGATTATCTTTATTCACTGATACTCTCTAAACTCTGATACTCTTTAACTGTAATAAAAAATTATTTACTGCTGTAAAAACATCTGTTTTGACTGTAAATCAGAAAACAATTTTCTCCTTCTTTCATCCATCTGTCTTTTATCCTTCATAATAAATCTGTGAGTGATTTCCAATCCTCATCTTTAAGAATTTGTATTTTTTTTAATTTATTGGAGTTTTCATCAGCTTCAGTATATCTAGCAAAGGTTGGCTTAATGACAAACACGTGTTTTATCTCATGTTGCAAATAGAATAAGTCTTCAAAACTTTTGAGTAATACTTTTCCAGTTGGAATGCCTTGTCCTTGTGGTTTATTTACCTGTTATTTTGCAAACTCTCTAATTTTCTTATCATAGTCATTCAAGGCATCAGTTTATCATTAATGATCATAACGTTAGGCAGTCATTTTTGCCTCAAATTTGTAAACTTGACCATAAACCTGGTTATGGCAGTATTCATATTCTCACACTTTTCTTCCAGTTGCCTCATCAGATTATTCTTTGTAGTAACTTTCCTAATTTCTAGGATAGTTTTTGTTGTCGACCCTAGAGACAGCCTTGAGTTGTGAAAGACCAGTGCCTAGGACATCTTATACAACAAGGAGCATATGATATAATATAGGAAGTTATCCGAAAAAGGCTCTCATGCTATCTCTTGTAAACAGGAAGGTTAATTTGAATGGGACCAAAACTTTCAGAAACTTGACACAGGGAAAGCAATACTGCAGAGGCAAGGTGTGAAACTATAATACAAATGTATCAGACAATTCAAAGGTAGCTTACTGTAAAGAGGGTTGGGTTCTAAAATATCTCACAGAGATGAATAATTAGAAGGTGTTTACTGCGTATGAAAGATTGAGATAATACTAATTGTCATTGAGATGATATCCAGAAAAAAATATCACCATGTAATGGGCTTACAAAATTAAGAATCCATACATGACAATAGCATTTTAAAAATAACATCCCATAGAAGCTAATATAGCATAAGTATGGTTGAAGTTGAAAATGAAACAATATATCACACCTGAGCTGTATTTAAAGTGCTTGATAGGTTCTAGCATGAGTATCAATTAGGATAAATTCATACCAAAAACTGGTGAGCCACTCTCATTCCAGAACATGATACAAGTGAAATGGATGGAAACAAGATGAACAATTAAACTATCACATATAGGGGAGAGTTACAGACTGTGAAGCACAAAGACCAGAATCCTTGTTAAAGATGGAACTCCTCATCACTGAAACCCAACGGGCTCTTTGCATTCATATAAAGGTTCAACAAAATGCATACAAAATTCTCTCATAGCATAGTTTTCTGAAAATCTGGAACCCTATACAATCTGTTCTTGGGGATTTTTATAGGAGAAAAACCAGTCACAGGAGTGGGTGCTAAACACTAAATTGATTCATTAAGACAACATGGAGGAAGTGTCCACGCCCCTACTACTTAATGGCACTGCATTGCTGTATTTACTTTATAGTATGGCTGAGGGGTCTTTGTCAGGTCGATATCAGACCTCTGATGTTTCTTTGGAGTCCTTTCTGGCTGTAAGGCCCTCTGTTCTATCTTCTGAAGCAAGTAAGGTGACTGAAAGATCTTCAGGTCTCCATGCTTCCATAACTACCATTCTGACAGTCTTTAAGAAGTTTCTGTCAGAGTAATTAACTGTTTCTGGGTTCGAGGAGGCATGGAGACTACTGTAGGAAGGTGTACCTCTGGCGAAAATGCGTTCTTATGTTATGTAGCACTGATATGACTTGCTGGTGTGCTCTTTAGTTTGCAAACTGTGCCTTTATCCTTTGATCATGGGATTAGGTATTTAATATGCAATTAATAGGCCCGAATCCCTCTAATCCGTTTCTGCTGTTACCTTCGGCCGCTGTTGCAATGACCTCTCTGCCTTCGGAGTCATAGTGACCGTGACTATGGAAAATAGAGTGAATTCATCACTCCTGTGAACCCTGCACAATACGATAAACTCATTAAGAAATCCAGGGAGTGGCAGAAGGAATGCTGTGAAGGCCCGCGGGAGCGGTGGCGGAATAATGGAGAACAGTGGAACTATGAAAGAATGGTAGAGGAACGATATTTAGTGTTAAACACTGAGGTTTGGGCCTTTGAATAGTGATACAAAGGGGAATATGCGAAAACATATGAAATGAGTTTGATGGTGGGACCCAGCATGGGCGGAGGGTGATCAAACATGAGCCGTTGGATCTAGATTGAATGGACGGTCATGATTGGGTCGACAGATCGCAATCAGGGGAGGCAGCGGGTTTGGCATATTGTGAACTTCCGATTGGCAATGGTGCGATTGAGCGCCAGCCATCCGATCTGGGTCAAGATCAAAGGCGGGGATTGAATCGGTGGGGAGGAAGACTGGAGCGATGGTAGGGGAGTGATGAGATCTAGGGCATCGGATCTTCGAGAGATCAACGGCTAGGGTTGGATTGGAGGATCGCGATCGGGGGACGTGGAGGGGGATGCATTGAAAACTTGCGATCGACGATGCTCCGATTGCGCGATAGCCGTCGGATCTGGGTGGTAGATTGACGATCGACAGGCAATCGGAGGGATGAAAAGGGAGAAGCGATGGGAATTATGGGATTAGCACCGGGCCATTGGATTAAAGAGAAATCGATGGCGGAGAACGAAGCATAGGTTCACAAAAAAAAGTTTCAATCGCATCGAGAAAACCACTTAACAAATAAATGCGCACATTTGACTGTTCCGATTGCGATATGCGCCTATGGGCTTAGCGCTTGGTCTCGGTTCTTGGTCGCATGGTGGGGGAGTGGTTAAGGGGGCTGGCCGAGAGGGGCTTAAGCCTGCCATATGTTAAAAAGGTGGGATTTTGGCCTATTTTTAGTGTGTTTTAAGGCCAAAAGAGGGAAACGGTAGAGGGAAAAAGGGGCTATTAAACCAATCAAAGGGTATTTGTAAGGTTTAAAAGGGGATTCGGGTGATTTTAAGGGGTTAATGAGGAATTAAGAGAGGGGAAAAATGTGAAGAAGCAAAGGTTAAGTGGGAATGAAATAAGAGGGAAAAGGCCTTTTTGGGCATTCTTCTTCACAAACAGAGAGGTTTCAAAACTGGAAACAGCGGTGAGGATTCCCCAAAGAACAAAAGCACCAGGAGGCTTCGAGGATGATGTTTTTTTAGAGGGAATGCATTCCTTGAAATCTCAAAAATAGTTTGACCTCCTGTTTGCTTGTCAAAAAATAATAGGGGGCTAACATGATCAATAGTTTTAGTCCTATCAGTAATCTTGAGTTCTTCTAACTATTGTCTGTTTTTACTGTTGAGGAATGTGATCAACTTTAAAGCTTGTTATGGTTTATCAGCTAGTTCACTTTGAGTCTTTTGAATTTCTGCTTGGGCTTTTAGTAATAACTCTCTCTGTTCAAAAATTACCTGAATTGAAGGCCATACATCATGGATGGCTTCAATGACATTGTTCCAAAGGTAATTTTTGATGTATGATATTTGCTCCTTTAATGTAAATTCCTTCTACAATTTCCTTAACTCTTCATTCAGTCTGATGGCATTTTTTTCATGTGTCTTTGCATTTATCTAAGCCAATTTATTTGACTTCTCAAGATTCTCTATTAATTGTTTTAATCTGTTGATTTCATTTGTCTTTAGAGATTTTTCCTCCATAGTTTTCACCAATTTGCTGGCTTCATCTGTATTGTGCACTGCTATTGTAGATGATTCAGTAGCTGAGGTTGTGGAAGAAGTTACTGGCACTATAGTAGCTAGTGGTTCTTTAGGTGTAAACTTTTCAGCTAAAGTTGAAGGCACTGTTGTGGTGATTAAAGGAATAATTGTAGGAATCTCTGGTACTTTCACTAATTCCTTTTCATGGACAAGTTTTTCCATTTGAATCTCCATATCCTTAATCTGTCCTGTGAGCTGAAAGATTATGTTCATCATGTCATCTTTGTCATTCTGTTCCTATATCATTTCTTTTGTTTTAGGATGTTCACTTTCAGGAAGTTTGAGTTGTTTCCTCAAAGATGCTATATCTTCATTCTTATTCTTCACCAATAACTATGTTGCTTTGATATTAGTAGGATCATATCCCACCTGCAAAATTAGTTATTCTAAGTCTTTTATGAAAATTTGGGCAAGGTTACCAGCGCTACGCTTTGGAGCAGGCGCTATGCCTAGGGCACCTGGCCCTGCGCGTAGAGGAGAAATTGCAGTGTAAATTTACACTTCGCTACGCTTATACCTAGGCACTACCCGTTCACCCAATGGGAGGACCCGACAGGCACAAGAAATGCCCGAGAGGCCTACACGTGGGCAGTGTTATGCCTAGGAGTACCCGACTGGCCCATTTTCTGCTCGGTGCTGTGCCCAGGAGACCAGCAAGCCTGCATGACTCATGCAGCGCTGCGCCCAAGAGCCCAGCATGCCTGCACGACTCATGCAGCATTGCGCCCAAGAGCCCAGCAGGCCTGCACACGTGCAGTTATGTGCCTAGGATGACTCGATTGGCCCATTTTCTGCCCGGCGCTGTGCCTAGGAGGACCTGACTGGCCCAGATTTTTTTCGGCATTGTGCTTAGGGAAAAAAAGCCTCTTCCACCTACAAAATTGCCAGAAAACACAAGGGATCCACCTCCAAGCTGCATCCAAGGACCCACAAAGGAGTAAAAAACTATTAGGTGCCTGTTTCCCTTATCCTCTAAGTGGTATTGTTGTTTTAATGGTTAAATAAATTGGTTACAATCCTATAGAATAGAAGCCCTATTTCCTCTTGGAAAAGCCTTGTTTTGACCTCCAAAAAAAAAATTATCAGTTAAAGGAGGTTTCAATTAGGGTAATTGAAATTAGTTCAAGATAAACCTTCATCAAAGCTCAAGGGAGGTCAATCATAAACCCAGACCTCCATCTCATTCATTTACAAGAACTACCCTCACCACATTTTCATTTCATTCCTCCTACCAAGTTTCACAGGCATGCCTGAGTTTGTCTAAAGGCAGCCCTAGTCACCATGTTAGGAGAGGAAGGGAGTGTCAGCAGTGAAGGAGGCCAAGAGCCTATGAGGAAAAAGCACAAAGGTAGGAAGGTTAACATATTTGAGCCTCAAGACACAGTGGAGATTACTTCCTCCCCCATGATTTTCACATGCTTTCAAAATGTGGGGTTTTTTCAGTTAAGTGAAAAGGTGAAATAAGTAAAAAGTCACCCTGAAATCACTAGCTTGTTTTTCCTCAACCTACACAATAAACAAGTAAATCTTGCAGGGGTGGAATTTGAGCTATCATCAGATACCATTTCCCATGCTACTGGACTTCTTGATGTTGGTGAGGAATGGTTCAAAATGGAAAAGTTGGACATGAGTTTCTATGAGCCTTTCCTCAAGCCTAGGTACAAAGAATGCTGCAAGACCATTTTCCCTTTCTCACACCTATTGGAGAGGTATGAACCCTTAATGAAGGTCATCATGAAATACTTTACCTGTGAGGGGAGATACTCTAGACTCTATTCCTACCATGTCAGATTACTCATGCATTTCACTAGGGTCAAGATGCTTCGTTTTCCCTATTAATTATATAGGAGTATAGACAAGATGTCTTATGTTGTCTGAAGGAGGAGTTATACCCAGCAAATGCATAGTTTTTTCCACCACTCCTTGATCAAGATGGTGGTACTACATCATTTGGAGCAAAAAGGCATACCTTGGTATGTGTTCATAACTCATGAAATATTCACAAGCCCACAACCTCATCATCAGCCTAGTTTACCCTCATCATCTCATCCTCCACCCTACACTCATTCATCACCTCCTATAGATCATGCCTCATCATCTAAACAAGTTGCCTCTCCTCAAGAAAACCTCCCTTCCTCACCTTCTCCTGATGCATCAGAACAAGAAGGAAGTGGCAGTGAGCAAGAAAGTGCCAATGAGGGTGATGGTGACAATAATTCAAGCCAAAATGAGAGTGAGGGTGATGATGAGTTAATCCCACAAGAGGCAAAAAACATGGAAATAGAGGAACAGGGAAAATTTTAGGGGCTAATATTCACAGGTGGGCTAGTTTTCCATGCTTTTTCCAAAAAAAAGATTCATAAATTTCCATTTTTTTGAAAATTGATTTGCCCAAATTTTATAGTACAAAATTATTTTACCCAAAAAATCACCAAGATTTTATATATACTAATATAAAATAATTATAAACCTATATAGTTTTACAAAAATATCATAATTTTTTTTACAATTTACATATTAGGGGCTAGTAAGATTCGCCAAGGTTTCTAAACTTTAATATAAACTTTCATCCTTAAAATTTTCCCTGCAGAGGAAGAGGATGACAATGAAGAAGATGAGGAAGATGACAACGGAAATGAATTAGGAAGTGATGAAGAAGTGGTCAAAAATGAAACAGAAGATATGGAAGAGGATGACAATGATGAGTATGATGAAAGTGTAGAAAATGAAGAGGCTGAAAACAACAATGACACTAAAATCCCTAATGATAGTCCAAATAGTGATGCTCCTAGTCATGACAGAAATGAGGAAAAAGAGGTAGAGAGCATCCAAAATGAAGATGATGACAGTGCAGAATATAAAGAGGATAAAGGAAGCAATGACACCCATGAAGCAAGCCTCAGTGATGAATAGGCCAGTAAGGAGGAAAACTGTCATGACAGTCATGAAAATAATGAAGGAGATGAAGGGGCTAATAGTAAAATTGAAGATCACAACAATGAAGAGGTAAGAAGCTTTAATTAAGAACAAAATGACAATGTAGAAATCAGTGAAGAGGTTGAGAGTGGTCATGATGTTGAGAACAAAGAGGATAATGATGAAGCAGAAAGCATGATGACTATGATACTAATGATGAAAATGAAGAGTTTGATGACAGCAGCAAGGATCACAGCCATGAGGAAGACACCAACAAGATCATAGAAAAACCTCTTCCATTGACATATCAAAGAGGACCAAGGCTTGTGTTTTCTGCCTCTAAAAGGCAAGGGACCATGCCATCCACCTCAGCTCAAAAGCTTGACAAGGGCAAACAAAAGGTAAAGGAAGAAGAAGAAGATCATGAGGTTGAGAGGGAGTTTGAAATCATCCAGGTCGACAGTGATGAGGAGAATGCAGCAAGGATCTAAAACTTGCTTATCCAGAACAAAAATTCCATAATTGAATACCTCCAAGAAAATCTAGATTGGGCCAAGAGTGTAAATAATGTCCTTGACATGGAGAATAGGCAGCTAGGAGCACAAATTTCAATTTATGAGGCTAGAGCAATCAAGGCCTGAAAAGAAGCCCAAAAGGCACAGGTAAAGTTGGAAGAGTTCATGGGCACCTATGAGAAAGTGAGGATGAAGAAGGGCAGTCTAGGAGGAGACCTAGAACCATGGGGTTGAAGAAGGCATTCGCAAGACAAAGGGAACAAGAATCAGCCTTAGCAGAGCAGCTCCCTCTCAATGAGTTATTGGCCATGGAGATATCACATTATCGATAGCCTTGGTTGGAAAGAGCCAACATAAATTTGGAGGCTAAATTGAAGAAGGCAAATCAGAATCTCAATATCCAAAGGAAGGTGACCAAACATTATGCCTGGAGAAACCAAGTTGCAAGGTCTAAACTCAAAAAGGCCCAAACCAAGATCTAAGCACTCAAAGAGGCAAAATTCCAAGCTAACCTTGCAATATTGGCACAAGCTTCTCTACAGGTCTCTCAAAACCCATGAGGCACAGATCCACCAAATTTGGGGGAATTTTGACAAATTTTGGTTTTTTGTGAATTTGGAGGCCTCTAAGTGCAACACCCCTGGTGCTACGCTTTCATCTCAGGCATTTTCAGAGGGAAAAATTTGAATTTTTGGAATCCTTATTTCTAGTACAATATTATCACCAATTTCAGAGCATTTGGAGCATTTTTAACCCCTTTAAAGGCCAAAAACACCTCATTTTTCACCTTTCTGCCTCATTTATAGACTTGGCATTGCGCCTAGAGAAGTGTTGCGAATTTTTCCTTTTGGACAAGCTAATTGAGCTCAATTATAAAAATAATGGTAGATTTAGAAATTATACTAGGCCAGCTTTCCAACAGGCCATCATGGAGCAAATTCCGGCATTGGGAAGGTCACCAAAACTTGGTTGCAAGTGGACCCATTTTCTACCCGAGAAGGTGCTACACGTTCAGACCTCACTTTGCATTTTTGGCCAAAATTCAACAAAAGGCACTCATTAATTGAAAAATGATATTTTAATGTTTTTATAGGCAAATCAATCCAAAATTAGGTGCTAGGAGTTATTTTGGCATTTATTTCATGAGATATTTTGTGCCTTGGGCCCTGCATGGTCTCTTAGGCATAAATGGCATTTATGGATGATTTTGACATTTTCAAACCCTAATTAGGGTTTTTTCCATCCTTTGCTAGATAAATAGAGCATGAGGGCCTCATTATAAAATGTTTGAATTTGATGGCTCTTTGGAGCAATACATAGTTTTTTTTGGAGATTGGAGAAGAAATTGGTGTTGTGGAGTTTGTGAATGGCTTGTTTTGATTGATGATGGAGAAGGCTGCTTGCAGGATCCCTAAGCTTGGTTAATGGTGATGTGCTTCTATTCAATTTTTTTTTTCTTATGTATCATTGTGTTTCATCCTTATTTATTGTAGTAGGACAAAGGTTTTAGACTAATAAATGTTTTCAAAGGCACCTTAGCTCTATTTGTTCTTCACTGCCTCTATGTTTTCCTTTGCTAGGACATTTTAGAGAATTTGTAATTGCTCTCTAGACCCCCTAATATTGTTTATCTCATGAATGGTTCAATACAGTAGGTATCAAAGATTTTTTATGGTTAGCCTTGCTTGTTTGATGTACTAAAACACTGTTTTTGAGGTCTCTCTCTAAAGTACCAGTAATTAGGTTTGCCAAAGAGACTATGTTTCGATCATAACCTTTGTCCATGCTTGAATAGTTGTTTTGGAGATCTTTATGGCTATGATCAATGATGTTTAGGCATTCCATCTTCTTTAATTAAAGTTATCTATTTATCTTAAAATTTTTCTAATCTTGAAGGTAAAATCACTAGAAGTTAAATGAGTTTCTTGCCTTCTATATTTCATTGGATTGTTTGTCTGAAATGCTTATTTGCTTGAGTTGAATCAAAGATTTATTGGTGTGCCCTGTCTATTTATTACTTCTTTATGCTAAATAGTGTTGAAGTCCCTTCCTGTTTTAAGTACATGCCAAAGGATTCTTAATTTCCCTTTTCCTTACTTTGTTCACAAACTTGATGTTCATTTCATTTCACAAAAACCTTGAAAATCCATCTGACCATGCTAGATTTTCCCTGTGATCCACCTTGATTTATTGTTGAAACTTTCTATGACTTTTATTGACTCCATTGCCTAATGACTTGAATATTTCCGCACTCTATCTATTCTACTTGATCATCTTACCCAAACAAAGCAAAAAAACAAACCCTACACTTAAAAAATAGCCTAAAATAAAACCCTAAAAGAAAACAAGTTCACATCCTTTGCACAAAATAGAGAGAGCCCTCTCGGAGTCTAGGAAGGCTAGGTCCTAGGACTCCAAAGACTGGTCTAATGTTACCTTGCACATTTGATCTCACCATTCTAACAAATCACGCAAACCTAACATAATGGTGATCATGGTGGGACCTTCTGAGTAAGTAAAAATCTTATACATCCTTAGAAAATTTAGAAGTGCTTATCACACAATATCTATTGATTTATCACCACTCACCACCTAACATAAATGGAAATCAAGGTGAGAAACTTTCTGAGTTAGTGACAATCTAAGTACTCCTTATAACTTCATAAACCCTTGTCAAATCATAGAGAAACTCAAACTGTTAGCCAAAGAGTAGAATCTGGTTGTTTCACCATCGTAGCAAAATGATGACCCAACTGAAGAACACTCATAGAAACCTTAGGGCTAAATAAAGGAACTCAGAAAACCCCAAAACATCCCTAGATTGGTTTTTTTGTCAGTTATTGGTGGTGGACCATAAACACATATCCTTAAAATAATAAAACATCCACTTGGTGATTCCACAAGCCTCCAATAGGCCTTCTAACTTTACTAGTGTTCATAGACTTCCTTAGGATTGTGTCAAATCGGACGTGAAAGGTTTAGAGGCCTCGTCACACACTGTGTGAGTTTAGTAAACACTAAGAGAGGTCAGCCTTCCAAAAATAGTCATAAACTTTCAGCTTCTCTATACCTTGGGTTTGAAATATGGCTTCACAAAGGATCAGTACCAGATCTCATCCGGACCCAAACCCTCCCACCATAGTTGATGACTCAGAAAATATTTTGTGGAAAAATTCTACAACTGGAAACTCAACTACTGTTAGGACCATTCATAGAGCAAGCTATGTCCCTGAAAATCTTACAGCCTTCTAAGACCCCCAGTTTGACTTACACCATACAAGAAAACTTTTCAGAACCAAGTAACAAAGTAGGATTGACAAGACTGACATTGAGCCCATAGATTTGCAATAGAGTTCTAGTAGAGAAGCATCTCCTTCCACTCCCAACTTATAGATTCTCCATCACTTTGGCTCGTTTTATCCCAAGTCTGCTCAAAATTAGTTTGTTGGTCCAAGTACCTCTACCAACCCCATCCAAAAATCAACTGTTAAAAACACTCCACTTCATTCCTCACCCCATCTTACAAACCCTCCCCTTGTAAATCCCCGTTAGATTCCATTCCTTCCCATCATGGCAGCATGGTATGCCCCCCTGGCACTGCCACAACCTTTGTTACCTTTGCCACATGACTACCAATCCAAAATTCCTCACTTTTTCGGAGTTGAATCCATCACTGCCCAACAACAGGTAGATAGGATAAATGATGCTTTTGATTACATGGAACTGGAGGAAGAAACCATAAAAGTGAGTATTTTTGCACAAAGTTTAGGAGGAGAAGCCAAAAAATGGTTCAAAATCATGACTCCTAACAGTATACATGATCTCCCTTCCCTTTACTAGACATTTATAAAAAAGTGGGAGATCAAGAAAAACCCTCTCCAAATTCTCTCAGAATATAAAAACCTTAAGATAAATGTAAGGGAAAGTGTCAAAGACTATTGTACCAGGTTCAATATTGTTTACAATGCCCTCCCAATAGATATGAAACCCCCACAAGGCTTAGCTTTAGCAAAATTTCGGAAGGTTTAGATCCAGACATGGCCTATCAACTAAGAGAGAGAGATCCCCTAACTTTAGAAGACATGCAAAAGGGAGCTATAAGTGAAGAGGCCAACCTAATTGAAAAAAGGGCTAGGATGAGATCAGAAAAGTGAGTCACCTACAAAGATGAACTCAACCTCCTCATCTGATGCCAAGATTGAAAATTTAGTGAGGGTAATGGAAAGAATGATGGAAAGAATAAACTTGAGTGAAAGAACACCTCCTAGGGAAATCCAAGAAAATCCCCAAAACAGAAATAGGAATCCAAAATTTAGAAGAGACTCTCCCCAAAACAGACCGAGAGACAATGACCAACAAATTTGGCCCCCTTTCCAAGATAATTATGTAGATGAAGAAGGAAGAGAGTCTGAAGAACCTGAAGAAAACCATGTTAATTTGATAGGTTCTAATAATGAAGGAGATGTTTTTCTCACTGAAGAAGAACAAGGTTTCTTTTCCTCATATCAAACTGAAAGAAACTATGAGGATTCTGAAGACTATCAATTAGGATTTGAAAATTCAATAATGGAAGTCCATAGGCAATATGACCTTAGAATAAAAAATAACCAAGAAATACCCAAGAAAAACAAAGAAGACATTATTGTTAGGAAGACACCTGAAAATACTCCTAAGAGGACAACAGACAATACCAACACCATGGCTAATAAAACTGATCCAAACAGAGACAAAACTAGCCAACGAAGTGGTGACACAAGCTGCCCTAGTGCCTCTACTAGTGGCCCTAAGAAAACTCTTTTGTCCAAAGTCCCAAATGA
Source organism: Pinus albicaulis (assembly GCA_034641835.2). Lineage (NCBI taxonomy): Eukaryota > Viridiplantae > Streptophyta > Pinopsida > Pinales > Pinaceae > Pinus > Pinus albicaulis. The sequence continues at coordinate 12,160,315 of MU968501.1, read as the reverse complement.
AAATCAGCAAATCAAACTTGTAGAAAATATTATGGCTGATAAGACTAATGTAAATATGCCCAAAACACAAGTTACATTCAGTTTTGAGGGAGAGATTACTAAAATCAAGATAACCATGCCTCTCACTGAACTAATAACCTAAGATATGTACAGATCCCAAGTTATGAAAGTTTTGAACATGGGAAATGATACTGATATTCTAAACTTGACAGATGAAAAACTAGAGCTGTTGTTTGGTCACAAAGTAGAGGGAAAATACCAAGAAGGAGCCATTCCCCCTTTCTATGTTAGCCTAAACATACATGAAAAAATCTTACATAATGCCATGCTAGATTATGGTGCCTCTCATAACCACATGCCAAAGGTTGTGATGGAGATATTAGACCTAGAAATAACCAAACCTTACAAAGACCTGTATTCTTTCGATTCAAGCATAATCAAGTGTTTGGGTCTAATCAAGGATTTATTTGTCAATCTGGCACAAATCCCTACTAATTAGGGCCTGGTCATGGACATAGTAGTATCTGAAATTCCCTCGAAGTATGGCATGCTTTTATCCAGATCATGGGGAGCCAAGCTTCAAGGGAACGTCCAACTTGACATGTCATATGCTACCATCCCTGTTTTTAATCAAACAAGGAGATTTTATCAGGAATCACACATGAAGTTTATGGTTAGCAGCCAAGAAAGACCAAAGAACACACCTCTTTATTCCATCCATTCGGATCTTGACTCATTAATTTTGTATAATGAAGAGGACATTGATGAACAATTAAGTGAATTTGAGATAGATCTGGACGTACCTCAATAGTCAAATCAGGCACTGCATGAAGAACTCAACAGCTTAAACGCTAGCAGCTTGGTACAACAACAACATGATGGTAAATCTGAACTTAATTTTCTTCAAACTGAAAATGAAATTGCAAAACCAAAAACCAGTTTATAATCTAAACAAGGTTGCTCAAATGAAGAACAAGCATAAAAAACAGAACCATTCCCTTCTGCTAATGTAAAAATGCTGCAATACTTTCACATAACAGAATTTTCTAGGAATTTGGATCAAAGGAGCCTTAAGGTATTACCATACAAAGATAACTCATCACCAAAAGGTTTTGTCACTTCAGAAGAGTTGTTGATTTCCAAAAATTTTGTTAAGGAGCCTGTAATATCCCAAAAGAGGGACAACTAGCAAGGCATGACTGGAAAACACATTTTCCAGTAATGGCTGCTACAGGAAGTGAAACCAGGACCTGGATCCCTTAGATCAATGTATCTAAGTCCTAAATCCAAGAGATGGCTCCAAATAAATCCTTCTAAATGGGTTAAATAGATCTCCCACACTTATATGTCCTTAGAAAATGCCCATTGAGGGACTGCAGCAAATGTAAGCACATGTAATGGAATGAAAACGTTATTCTTATAACTATAAGCACATGAAGATATATATATAAAAAATATATATGATATAGCAGAAAATGCATACAATTCCTTGAGGAAACAATCACTCAAACAATACAATGTAAGTCTCAGAAACACATGTACAAGGAGAGGAAGAAATCTGCTATATAGGAATAAACCCAGGCTATGACAACGCTGTCTATAGGAGACACTACAACATAAAAAATGATAATATGATGATATGACAATATCAGCTCAAATAAAGATGGGGGAGCAAGCTCTCAACCCCTGAAAACACTAATACACAATAATACACAATCCTTAGAAGGATTGGCTGCAATACATGTACAAATGGAAAATCTCCAGAAATGCCAGAGTTGCTGGGAAAACGCTGCAACTCAATACTGGAAATACATGGAGATGGCTGAATATGATGCTCAATATGAAATAAACCTCCTCCAATGGATGTCTCAATGCAAGGTTGATCCTGGCACTGAAGATCTTGCCTCCCAAGAAGCTGGTGCAACTTCTCACTACAAGTGTGCATTGAAATAACGCAGTCTAAAGGATGGACTACGCTGTCTATGATGGAGGATGTTGGCCTTGATGCCAAAATATGAAAATATGCCCTGGAGACCTTCCTTACTAATCTTCCCGAGGAATAGAAGCTCCCTCCTCTAAAAGATGAGACAAGGAATGGTGTTGTGGAATCCCCCCACTGCAACACCCAGCAACACTACGTTATACTTCAGTAGAAATAACACAGTGACTAAATAATGGCTTTGGCCTTGAGCCAAGATGTGGAGAAAATGAATTGAAATCCTTCAAGAGGCCTATCAAGAAGGAGAGGAAATCCTAAACAGGAATCCCTCGTGCTAAGCAACACTGTAACTTAGCTGAATAGCAGGAGAATGCAAATAGTCTTCAAACTAAAATCAATATGCTCAAAGATGCGTCACTATGGCTGCCTCTTCCTCCTTTTATGAAAGTGAATGCATCTTTTCCCTGGATCCCACACATTAGGGTTTCTTCCACAAATAATATTCCACCCTCTCTAACTGCGATGTCTTCTCTTGCAAGCTACACCTCCTAGGCAGCGCTGCTGACTTGGTCAAACTTGACCTTGTCCTCATGCATTTGCCCCTTTTCACACTGGAAGGTGAAAAATCAAGCTTCTCCATGGATCATTTTCACATTATGAAGGATCTTATTCCTACTGATGGGCCTTTTACCCATTTTATTCACCTCCTAGATGAAATAAACAAAAATTAATGTTCTAATTATCTTCATGAAAATTTTGGAACATTACAGTCCTCCCCTCTCAAAGATTGCTTGTCCTCAAGAAAGTGCAAGGATAGACTGGATTATTTTCTCCTCCTCTCCCTGTAGCATCCCTGTATGATGATCTCCTAAAAGGAAAGTGATGATATCTCATCAATCAAGCCTCCACATTGCCTCTCCCCCGCATGTAAGTTAGCTATCAAGCTATCATCATGTAAAGGTGAAATACTCAAGAGGATAGAAAAGTGATGTCTAGAGGTTCCCTTGAGGAATAGGATCTGAAATATGATGGGAAATATCTCTCCCATATGGATCCTCCATCCCCAAGCTATGAGCCATGCAAAATGAGTCACCTCCCAACTGGGAAACTCCTAGAAATTGTCATCCACCTTTGGCTCTGGCAAAGTAGGTGGGATGAAATCTGCTCATGGTAGACAATGTAGCCTACCCCACATTGTCCATCTCCACTTATGATAAGTGTAGAGAAAGTGTTGATCCTGGGCTGCAAAGTACTTTCCCTCAAGTGGCAAGGTGAAGACTAGATCTCCAAGGATATCTCCTCCAACACTGCAAATCATGCTGGCCCAAGTATCTCCATATATGATGAGTTGGAAGTCATCAACATATGGCATGTCTTCTATCATATGGCTCACCTCATATGGGAACAAATGAGTTGCTCTAGTGGCCACATCATCTCCCATGTTCCCCTTAGAACATGTAGTGTAAAAGGTGTGGGAGGATTCTCCCCCAAAGGACACATTCACCTAATGTGTCTCTCTCCCAAGCATGCTCCTCATAAAGACAGCAACAATAGAACCATAGGGAGAAAAAATGAGAATCATACTTGCTGCCATGTGCAACAAATGTGAAGTACAATGGTCCCTCAAGTGCCACCAGCGCAGCTTGACTCTCCACTGCCATAGAGACTGATAAAAAAAGTGGCCTCTCAACCACTTGCCTACTGCTCCAATCTCCTCGTAAATATGGAGGAAGTGAATGAGGTAAGGTGTACAATGAAAATATCCTCCATAATATGCCTCTTCCCCAAGTCCTCCTAGGGAATGGCCATCAATCATGCTTATGGTCTCAACTAGACCATGAAGCTCAAAAGAAACGTTGTTCATCCTTGGAGCAATATCCTGCACATGTATGGTTAAGGGAAATATACATACATCATATATATGCTCATGTAAACAACAATGAATACCCTTACCATACTCTCTGTTCATACAAATGGAGTGGCTCATAAATGAGTCTCCTCTCATCCTCAAAGTGGAAAGAGGTGGTTGTGCTAACTCCTCCAAAGAGTTATGTCTATCCTCCATATCCATCTGGTCCATGCATCTACTCATATGCTGATATATCTCCTCCTCAAAGCCCATCCAAAAATACCCGTCCATGATGGTGTGATATGCTCTCATAGAACAAGTGGGAATGAAAAGGAAATCCTCCTGAGTTGCTTGTAGCAACTTCTCCTTGAGCTTGGAAGCTCTAGGAAAGAAGGTCCTACCATGATATAAGATGACCCCTTCTATGACTGAATACCCTTCCTCATGCAACTGGTCATCCAATATCATACAAGTATGAAGATCCTTGGAATACTCCACCAACTGCTGGGAGTTCCAATATGGATCTATCCTCCATAGTGACAGTGCTGATGATCCCTTATGAAGAGCATCTGTCATATGTTCACCCTCCTCTTTGACATCTCCTATGCAAAGATGCAAGTTGGAAGGTTGTTATCCTTCCCTTGTTGCTTCTGCCACAACGTAGAATCTGAAATAGAAGTGGGTACTCTCTCTCTCCTTGAGTCTACCCAAAACTCCCAGTGCTATATCAAGCTATCCCAAGGTTTCAACCCTCCTAGAATCAATGAGTGGTGCCCCAACATGTGAAGCATCCATCCTCCTCTACTGGTCCAGTGGTCTCCCCGGGAAAATTTCTCCATGCAATGAGACATCCTTAACAAGAGATGACTGAATATATGAATGGAGAAAACTCTCCATGATTCCACTGCACAATCAAATCACCTTCTTAGGTGCATCAACCTCCAGAAATGGACAGGTATGTGTACTCCTCATCTCATGATGCTAGGTCTTCTCCCTACCTCCTCCTTGTGTCTCCATGGTTCCACACCTCCTCAACAATGGCACATGTAGAACATGATTTGTGCCTTGATCTCCACACATGAGATCCTGGGGACTTCCTTGCAAAGATGCAAGCATCTCTCTGCTTAGAGCAAGAGCTCCTCCTTCCTCTGCATGAGGTGCTAGATCAACTCCAGATCCAACAGCGTTGTTTCTCTCATATTTTCAACATGAGTGGGAAACCTCCCAATGATTGGACCCCTTTTTGAAAAAGAGATCTCTATGCTCTCTTGCTCAACAATGTGAGAAGAAAGTTTCTCTTCTCGCAAAGTATGGTGCAAGTTTTCATGCAAGGGTTTTGCTTGATTTTTCTTGTTTAGTTCCGCCATGTGTTTCTCATGAATCTTTTTATCAAATCTTTTCACTAATGCCTTAGTGAAATTTGCATAAGATGCAATGTTTACATTTCTCAAAGAAAAAGATTCAAAAATCCACCAGGCATAAGCCTTACCTCTCAAATGCAGCGCTGCAACTTTGATGGCTTCATCCTCTGGCATTTGGTGGTGCTGCAAGAAGATATATAACTCTTGCACCCAAGCTTTGGCTGAACCTACAGGCGACCCTTCAAAGGTAGATAGATGAAATCTATACTGCTTCTCTCTTTCCTTCACCTTCATCTTGCAAAACTCTGAAAAAATGAGATGATCTCTAAATTTCTGAGTTTGAGACTCATAATCCTTTAGGAAATAACTAAGGGTTTCCCTCCTAGCAACCTCTTCTTCTCTTTCCATCCCTCTTCCGGCAATTCTAGGCATCCGATTGCGCTGTACAAGATGGTGTGTAACTGCTTTCTCACACTCCTTATGTGCAAATCTAGAGTTTGCATTTGGTACAAACCCTCTTGGAGATTCTTCACACATCTCCCTTCGGATCTCCTTGAACTCTTCATGAATCATATGTATAGATTTAGGGAGAATATTGGTAAGCTTATCCCATTTTTCTTTTTCTTCTCCAAAAGATGGAGTCTTTCTCCTTCTTATTTCTTTGTCTCCTTGATGAGAATAGGAAGTGCAGGGCTCTTCCTCTTATTTATGTTTATCCTCCTTAGGGATGTTCTTCATGGATCTAAAATATGATGACATAAAACTCATCCTCTTCAATATTCTGATCTCATGGGCTTAGACTCAGAGGTTGAGCCAAGACTATGCTTTGATACCACTGTAATATCCCAAAAGAGGGACAACTAGCAAGGCATGACTGGAAAACGCATTTTCCAGTAATGGGTGCTACAGGAATTGAAACTAGGACCTGGATCCCTTATATCAATGTATCTAAGTCCTAAATCTAAGAGATGGCTCCAAATAAATCCTTCTAAATGGGTTAAACAGATCTCCCACACTTAGATTTCCTTAGAAAATGCCCGTTGAGGGACTGCAACAAATGTAAGCACATGTAATGGAATGACAACATTATTCTTATAGCTGTGAGCCCATGAAGATATATATAGCCAAAAAATATATCATATATCAACAAATGCATACAATTCCTTGAGGAAACAATCACTTAAGCAATACAATGTAAGTCTCAGCAACACATGTACGAGGAGAGGAAGAACTCTGCTATATAGGAATAAACCTAGGCTATGACAGCGTTGTCTATAAGAGACATTGCAACATACAAAATGATAATATGATGATATGACAATATCAGCTCAAATAAATATGGGGGAGAAAGCTCTCAACCCATGAAAACACTAATACACAATAATACACAATCCTTAGAAGGATTGGCTACAATACATGTACAAATGGCAAATCTATAGAAATGCTAGAGTTGCTGGGCAGCAGCTGCAACTCAATACTGGAAATACATGGAGATGGCTGAAGATAGTGCTCAATCTGAAATAAACCTCCTCCAATGGACCTCTCAATGCAAGGTTGATCCCGGCACTGAAGATCTTGCCTCCCAAGAAGCTGGTGCAACTTCTCACTACAAGTGTGCACTGAAATAACATAGTCTAAAGGATGGAATGCGCTGTATATGATGGAGGGTGTTAGAATTGATGCAAAAATATGAAAATATACCCTGGAGACATTCCTTACTAATTTTCCCAAGGAATATAAGCTCCCTCCTCTGAAAGATGAGACAAGGAATGGTGTTGTGGAACCCCTCCACTGCAACACCTAGCAACACTACGTTATACTTGAGTAGAAATAACGCAGTGACTGAATAATGGCTTTGGCCTTGAGCCAAGATGTGGAGAAAATGAAGTGCAATCCTTCAAGAGGCCTCTCAAGAAGGATAGGAAATCCTAAACAGGAATCCCTCATGCTAAGCAGCACTGCAACTCAGCTGAACAACCAGAGAATGCAAATAGTCTTTAGACTAAAATCGATATGCTCAAATATGTCTCACTATGGCTGTCTCTTCCTCCTTTTATGCAAGTGAAAGCCTCTTTGCCCTAGACTCCACACATTAGGGTTTCTTCCACAAGGAATATTCCTCCCTCTCTAACTATGTTGTCTTCTCATGCAAGCTACACCTCTTAGGCAGTGCTATTGACTTGGTCAAACTTGACCTTGTCCTCATGCATTTGCCCCTTTTCACACTGGAAGGTGAAAAATCAAGCTACTCCATGGATCCTTTTCACATTATGAAGGATCTTATTCCTACTCATGGGCCTTTTACCCATTTTATTCACCTCCTAGATGAAATAAACAAAAATTAATGTTCCAATTATCTTCATGAAAATTTTGGAACATTACAGAGCCCAAAGTAGTATCTACCAAGACTGATATACAGGAATACAATGTAGGTAGCCTAGAAAACCCAAAATGATTAAGTTATCCAAAACTCTATCACCTTACATAAAATAGAAATACATAAGGTTGTGCGAAGAGTTTCAACATGCTTTTGTATATGGTGATGAAAGCTTAAAACATTGTGACACAAACATTATTCAAAGAAGGTGTCCTTTCAAGAGAGACCAAGAAAATTTTGAACAAATTGTGTCAATAAGAAAGAAAGCAAAGGGAAACATGCTATGTATAGACTTTAGGTACCTAGAAAAAACCTCCATGAAGGACAAATACCCTTTTCCCAAGAAAAATCATACTTTACAAAGCATAGGAGTTTCTAACAACATGTCCTTACTTGCTAGTGTTTCAGGTTACAATCAGGTGATAACACTTCCAATTAATCAGCATAAAGCCACTTTCAAAGGACCTTGGGGCACTTACATGTTTGATAAAATGCCTTCTGGGTTAAGGAGAGTGCAAATTATTTTCCAAAGGGCCATGGCTCCTGTTTTGAGTTATTTCACTATGATATATATTGATGACTTCATTTTCTATTTTGAAACTAATGAAGGATACCTTTTTCACCTAAGAAGGATCTTTAACAGAAGCAAAGTTTGGAAGCAAGACTCAAGGAGAAAATGCAAAGGAAAGAATGACCTGTTTGAAAATTTTTGGAAAGATCTTTACACCATGCACTCAAATGGAGGTAAAAATGTGTTATGTTTACCAGAGCTGAATGGAGAAGAGTTATTTGGAGATCCTGTCAATGGCAGGATGCTCAAGCACTATTTGTGTCAAGAGACCTAGTTTGGAAATTTCACCCATTGTACATAACATTTCATGATGAGAGATTATAAAAATAAAAAAATAAAAAACAAAGAAAGAAAGAAAAAGAGGGAAGATTTGAAAAAGAGGTACAGCCCCATACCCAAAAAAGAGTACTACTAAAAGTGTGCAAGCCTAAATGCCACTACTTGTTAAGAAAAAGGTCTTGTTCGGTCATCTAGCCTAATAATGGCTGAACATGTTTTGAATTTCTGTTGATAGGTTAGTGAAAGAAGGCTTGTAAAAACATTTAAACTTGACTTGTCAATAGGAATAGATTAGGAATAAAGATGCTGGTTCTCAATGCTGAGATCTGAACCAAAGAGAAAGATAGGAATGATTAACAAATGATGAAACGCAACCCTCATACTCTAGTTTTGTTTGTACAAAAATAATGTCTGTGTACAACTTGTCTCAATGCCACAACCCGTGGTAAATCAAATAGCTTAATCATTTCTTAAATCATGTTTTCAATTTTGTGTCAGTAGATTAGAGAATGAAGCCTATCAAACAACTTAATCTTGATGGATGAGTAGTCTAGGTAGAGAATAAAATATTTCACTAGCATAATCTAAACTCTTGGAAGTTATAAGGGTACAAGTAGATAGATTGTTTTTCTTTCAAAAGAAAATTAATGTCAAGGGTTTTCCAGTCCAAGTGCACCCACAAGAGGAAAAATGGTAGGCAAAGGTATGATGGGTAGGTAGAGATGAGTTTGAAGAAAACATGTCTTTCATATTTTGAGATCATAGCTTCAAAAGAAACATTAGCAAATGAAAGAAGAAAAATATGCCCAATGGATGATGCACTGGTCTTCATAAACTCAGAGATTTGATATTTGAAGTTCTGGACACCTCCTAAAAAGGAGCTTCCCTCCCCAAGTGGAACCACTATTAGTCATCAGTAATTTTTGCTAGTTTTTGATGACTAAATATTTGTCCTGGATTTCTAGAAACAAGATTCATGAATATAGTGAGTTTTAGAAATCTCACTGCCTTCATTATTTAAAACAAAATTTTCACTACATTACTACTCTGCCATTCCCTGGTTAGCCTATCACTCCTAGAAGACCCGTCATGGGCTTATGACACTCATATCTGTCCAATTTTCACACTCATAACCTCAGTACTCTATTTTACCTTTGCCTAAACCCTCCACTTTCCATCTAAAATTTCCAAACAGCCTACCCTTTCCCATGTTCATCAAATGCCTCAAGCATTGATGGTCTCAAAACTATCTCTGTAGGCTCTTTAGATAAATCAAGTATATTTGATTTTGGATCTTCAATACATCAATTTGTCAAAAACTTTGTTTTTTATACTTGAAGACCCTAAGCCAATATTTTAGTCAAAGACCAAGTCAAAGAGCCTTCCACTAGGTCACTAGGGTTTCATAGGTTGTAGGGTTAATCTTGGTGTGATAAATCAATGTTGTCCATGAGCTAGAAAAATGAATCAAAATGTGAAAAATATCAGCACCTGTTTGTCCAAGTTAGATCAAGAAAATCTCCAAGGAAGACTGCTTTGCCAAGGACAAAATTCTAAAAAAGGAAACTATTCATTTATGAAATTTCTGTAGGAGTGTCAAGATGAATATTAGCAGAGAGTAGGTAAGGTAAGAGGTCTGCTCCTCATTAGAAGATATACTCAAGAAAATGGCAGAGGAAGTAGCCTATGTTCAAGAAAAATCAGGGTCTTTAGGCACTGATTGGATCAGCAGTATACCAAGCAAAGACCAATGCACCAAATCACATGGATAGAGGGACACCAGTACTACTAAGCATGAATTGAAGATTTTTAGAAATCAAATATGGAAAAGGGAAAAGGTGAGGTGAACTGAACAGAAATGAATTAACTTGAAAGGGCTATAGAGAACTTAGAAGACAACACTAATGATTCTTCTCTAACAGCCCTAAAACCTAAGGTTTTGGAAATATAGGCAAAGAGGGTGAAATGAAGATGAGGAGCCTCCATGATGACACCAGAAAGAGAGTTTGAAGAGGCTCTTAAAGGTGACTGTTGTAGGTAAATTCTAGGGTTTTCCAAGCTGAATATGTCCAACACCTAGAAGCATCAGACAAAGCTGAATCATTATGTCGTAGCACCTGAAACAAATCATAAGTTTCCAAAAGGAGATGGCATAGATGGTTATCAAGAAAACAATACTAATCATAGATAGGTTTGTTATGCCTCAAGAAAATCAGTGAGCATGGCCCAAACATAGTAAAACATGAGACTCAAGCAAAAAATCTACAAAATAGAGTGACAAAGGCACAAATGGGTCAAAGGAGGTCAATGTACCACATGTCACTTACCTGAAAAGCAACAAAGAAAATGGTTAGAAAGGAAAGGGTTCACTTGAATGATTTTAGCCACCTTCTAAAAAACTCAAATGATAAATCAGTAAAAGTGAAACAAAGGACTGAAACCTTAGCAAAGTGGGATTTTGAGTTTAAATTATTTTTCCTAAAAGGTATAAAGGGCCATTTTGTTTTCCTCCCATCTCATCTTACAATTGAAAGGAGAAAAAAACATTCAAGGGAGAATTTTTCTGATTTATTGTGAAAATATGGGCAAGGTTACTAGCGCTACGCCTAGGGCACCTAGCGCTGCGCATAGAGGAGAAATTACAGTGTAAATTTACACTGTGATGCACCTAGAGCAGATTGCGCTGCGCTTAAACCTGCACGCTACCAGTTTTCCCAACAGGAGGATCTGACAGGCATAGGAAAGGCCCCGCAGGCCTACATGCAGGCAGTGTTGTGCCCAAGAGGACCCAACTAGCCCATTTTCTACCGGTGCTGCTCCCAGGAGACCAGAAAGCCTGCACGACTCATGCAATTCCACACCCAAAATCCTGGAAAGCTTGCACAACTCTTGCAGCACTGCGCCCAAGAGCCTAGCATGCCTACATGTGGGCAGTGCTATGCCCAGGAGGACTTGACTGGCCCATTTTCTGCCCGGTGCTATGCCCAGGATGACCCGACTGGCCCATATTTTTCCCGGCACTGTGCTTAGGGCAAAAAATCCTCTTCCACCTGCAAAATTTCCAAAAAAACACAATGGAGCCACCTCGAAGCCACATCCAAGGACCTGCAAAGGAGTAAAAAACTAGTAGGTGCCTGTTTCCCTTATCCTCTAAGTGGTTTTTTTGTTTTAATGGTTAAAGAAATCGGTCACAATCCTAAATAATAGAAGCCCTATTTCCTCTTGGAAAAACCCTGTTTTGACCTCCAAAAAAAATTTATCAGTTAAAGGAGGTGTCAATTAGGGTAATTGAAATCTGTTCAAGATAAAACTTCATCAAAGCTCAAGGGAGGTCAGTCATAAACCCACACGTCCATCTCATTCATTTACAAGAAATGCCCTCACCACATTTTCATTTCATTCCTCCTACCAAGTTTCACAAGCAGGCTTGAGTTTGTCTAAAGGCAACCCTAGTCACCATGCCAGGAGAGGAAGGGAGTGTCAGTAGTGAAGGAGGCCAAGAGACTATGAGGCAAAAGAAAAAAAGTGGGAAGGTTAATAGATTTGAGCCCTAAAACATAGTGGAGATTACTTCCTCCCCCATGATTTTCACATGCTTTCAAAATGTGGGGTGTTTTTAGTTTTGTGAAAAGGCCAAACAAGTGCAAAGTCACCCTGACCTCACTAGGTTGTTTGTCCTCAACCTACACAATTAACAAGTAAGCTTGCAGGGGTGGAATTTGAGCTATCATCAAATACCATTTCCCATGCTATTGGACTTCCTGATGTTGGTGAGAAATGGTTCAAAAGGGCAAAGTTGGACATGATTTTCTATGAGCCTTTCCTCAAGCCTAGGTACAAAGAAGGCTACAATACCATTTTCCCTTTCTCGCACCTATTCGAGAGGTATGCACCCTTAATGAAGGTCATCATGAAATAATTTACCTGTGAGGGAAGATAATCTAGACTCTATTCCTACCATGTCAGATTACTCATGCATTTCACTAGGGTCAAGATGCCTCATTTTCCCTATTACTTGTATAGGATTATAGACAACATGTCTTCTGTTGTCTGAAGGAGGAGTTATACCCAGCAAATGCATAGTTTGTTCCACCACTCCTTGATCAAGATGGTGGTACTACATCAATTGGAGCAAAAGGGCATATCTTGGGATGTGTTCATAGCTCATGAAATATTGACAAGCCCACAGCCTGATAATCAGCCTATTTTACCCTCATCATCTAATCCTCCTCCCTTCACTCCTTCATCACCTCCTACATATCATGTTTCATCATCTAAACAAGAATCCTCTCCTTAAGAAAACCTCCCTTCCTCACCTTCTCGTAATGCATCAGAACAAGAAGGAAGTGGCAGTAAGCAAGAAAGTGCCAATGAGGGTGATGGTGACAATAATTCAAGCCAAAATGAGAATGAGGGTGATGATGAGTTAAGTCCACAAGAGGCAGAAAAAATGGAAACAGAGGAAGAGGATGATAATGAAGAAGATGAGGAAGATGACAATGGAAATGAATCATGTAGTGATGAAGAAGAGGTCAGCAATGAAACAAAAGATATGGAAGAGGATGACAATGATAAAGATGATGACAGTGCTGAAAATGAAGAGGCTGAAAATAGAAATGACACTGAAATCCCTAATGCCATTCCAAACAGTGATGCTCCTATTCATGACAGAGATGAGGAAAAATAGGTAAAGAGAAGCCCAATGAAGATGACGACAATGTAGAAAATAAAGAGGCTAAAGGCAGCAGTGACACCCATGAAGAAAGTCTCAATGATGAACATAACAACAAGGAGGAAAATTGTCATGATAGTCATGACAACAGTCATGAAAAACATGAAAATAATGAAGGATATGAAGGGGTTGATAGTCAAATTTAAGATCATAGCAATGAAGAGGTAAGAATCTTTAATGAAGAACAAAATGACAATGCAGAAATCAGTGAAGAGGTTGAGAGTGGTGATAATGTTGAGAACAAAGACGACAATGATGAAGCAGAAAACATGATGACTGATGATACTAATGATGAAAATGAAGAGTTTGATGACAACAGCAAGGATCACAGCCATGAGGAAGACACCAACAAGATCACAGGTAAACCTCTTCCATTTACATATCAAAGAGGACCAAGGCTTGTGTTTGTTGCCTCTAAAATGTAAGGGACCATGCCATCCACCTTAGCTCAAAAGCTTGACAAGGGAAAACAAAAGGTAAATGAAGAAGAAGAAGATCATGAGGTTGAGAGAGAGTTTGAAAGAATTCAGGTGGAAAGTAATGAGGATAATGAAGCAAGGATCTCAAATTTTCTCAGCCATAACAAAAATTCCCTAATTGAAGACCTCCAAGAAAATCTCGATAGGGCCAAGAGTGTAAATGATGCCCTTGACATGGAGAACAGGTAGCTAGGAGCACAAATTACAATTTATGAGGCTAGAGAAATAAAGGCCCAGAAAGAAGCCCAAAAGGCATAGGTAAAGCTGGAAGAGTTCATGGGAACCTATGAAGAAAGTGAGGATTAAGAAGGGCAGTCTATGAGGAGACCTAGAACCATGGGGTTGAAGAAGGCATTGGAAAGACAAAGGGAACAAGAATCAACCTTATCAGAGCAGCTCCCTTTCAATGAGTTGTTGGCCATGGAGATAGCACATGATCAGGAGCATTGGTTGGAAAGAGACAACATACATTTGGAGGCTAAATTGAAGAAGGAAAATCATAATATTGATCTCCAAAGGAAGATGACCAAACATTATGCCCGGAGAAACCAAGTTGCAAGGGCTAAACTCAAAAAGGCCCAAACCAAGATCCAAGCAATAAAAGAGGCAAAATTACAATCTAACCTTGGAATATTGGCACAAGATTCTCTACAGGTCTCTCAAAACCCATGAGGCACACATCCACCAAATTTGGGGGAATTTTGACAAATTTTGGTTTTTTGTGAATTTGGAGGCCTCTAAGCACAACACCCCTAGCACTACGCTTTCATATTTGGCATTTTCAGAGGGAGAAATTTGCATTTTTGGAATCCTCATGTCTAGTACAGTATGATCACCAAATTACAGAGCATTTGGAGCATTTTTAACCCCTCAAAGGGCCAAAAAACACCTCATTTTTCACCTTTCTGCCTCTTTTACAAACTTGGTGTTGCGCCTAGAGCAATTTTGGGAATTTTGCCTCTTGGACAGACTAGTAGAGGGAAATCAGAAAACCAATGGTATATTTGGAAAGTAGAGTCAGCCAAATTTCCAATAGGCCATCATGGAACAAATTCTGGCATTAGGAAGGTCACCAAAACTTGGCTGTAAGTGGACCCATTTTCTGCCCGAGAAGGTGCTGCACGTTCATACCTCACTATGCATTTTTGGCCAAAAGTCAACAAAAGACACTCATTAATTGAAAAATGATATTTTGATGTTTTTTGAGGCAAACCAATCCAAAATTAGGTGCTAGGAGTTATTTTGGAATTTATTTCATGAGATATTTTGTGCCCTGGGCCTTGCATGGTCTCTTAGGCATAAATGGCATTTATGGATGATTTTGACATTTCAAACCCTAATTAGGGTTTTTTCCCTCCTTTGCTAGATAAATAGAGCATGAGGGTTGCAGTGTAAAACGTTGGCATTTTATGACTCTTTGGAGCAATACATAGTTTTTTTTGGAGATTGGAGAAGAAATTGGTGTTGTGGAGTTTGTGAATGGCTTGTTCTGATTGATGATGGAGAAGGCTGCTTGCAGGATCCCTGAGCTTGCTTAATGGTGATGTGATTCTATTCAGTTATTTTTTTCTTATGTATCATTGTGTTTCATCCTTCTTTATTGCAGTAGGACAAAGGTTTTAGACTAAGAAATGTTTTCAAAGGCACCTTAGCTCTATTTGTTCTTCACTACCTCTATGTTTTCCTCTACTAGGACATTTTAGATATTTTTAATTGCTCTCTAGACCGTCTAAGCTTGTTTATATCATGAATGGTTCAATGCAGTAGGTATCAAAGATGTTTTATGGTTATCCCTGCTTGTTTCATGTCACTAAAACATTGTTTTTGAGGTCTCTCTCTAAAGTACCACTAATTAGGTTTGCCAAAGAGGCTATGTTTCAATCATTCCCTTTGTCCATGCTTGAATAGATGTTTTGAAGATATTTATGGCTATGATCAATGATGTTTAGGAATTCCCTCTTCTTTGATTAAATTTATCTGTTTATCTTAAATGTTTTATAACCTTGAAGGTGAAATCACTAGAAGTTAAATGAGTTTCTCGCATTCTATATTTCATTGGATTGTTTATCTGAAATGCTTATTTTCTTGAGTTGAATCAATAAGTTATTTGTGTGCCCTATCTATTGATTACTTCTTTATGCTAATTAGTGTTGAATTCCCTTCTTTTTTTAAGTACATGAAAAAGGATTCTTAATTTCCCTTTTCCCTACTTTGTTCACAAACTTGATGTTCATTTCATTTCACAAAAACCTTGAAAATCCATCTGACCATGCTAGATTTTCCCTGTGATCCACCCCGATTTATTGTTGAAAATTTCTATGACTTTTATTCACTCCATAGCCCAATGAATTTAAGATTTCCTCACTCTATCTATTCTACTTGATCATCTTACCCAACAAAAACAAAAAAACAAACCCTACACTTAACAACTAGCCTAAAATAAAACCCTAAAAGAAAACAAGTTCACATCATTTGCACAAAATAGAGAGAGCTCTCTCTGAGTCCAAGAAGGCTAGGGCCTAGGACTCAAAATATTGGTCTAATGTTACCCTGTGCATTTTATCTCACCAATCTAACAAATCGCGGGAACCTAACATAATATTCCAAAGACCACTTTGCATGTGAGATCCTTGAATTGGTGACCGATGAGAGGTATAGAGTGATGGATGAGGTCATCTATTACCAGGATCAGGTATTCTTGGCTAGATATTCTAAGCTCAAGAAGAATATTTTGCAGGCATCACATGATTCTCCACTTGCAGGGCATCAAGGATTCACCCAGACATATCGGGCTATTCGGGAGATTCTCATGGAAGGGTCTCAAGGAGGATGTACTCCAACACATCAAGGAGTGTGTAGTTTTCCAGCAGAACAAAGGAGAGCATAACCATCCTACAGGATTATTTTAGCCACTCCCTATTCTGGATAGGAAATGGGAGAGTATTTCCATGGACTTCATCACCAGTCTACCTACAAATCAGGTAAGGATTGTATCTTTGTATTTTTTGATTGACTAACAAAGTATTCACAATTATTTTCTTTTTTTGCATGATATAAGGCTTCAAAGGTAGCCAAGATTTTCTTCAGGGATGTGTTTAGACTCCATGGTCTTCCAAAGACCATAGTCAATGATCGGGATATCCGATTCATGGGTGGATTTGGCAAGAGATTTTCCAGTTAGTGGGTACTGAGTTGACACCAAGCACCAGCTATCACCCATAAACCGATGGACATACTAAAATAGTGAACAAGTGGTTGGAAGGATACTTTCGAAACTTTGTTTTAGGGCAGAAAATATCATGGTTGCATTGGATCCATTTGGGGGAGTATTTCTATAACAAAACTTTCCATATGCCCATTGGAATGACCCCATTTTGAGCCCTTTATGGGTATGATGCACTATCATTTGTTGATGTGATGTTTGGGGAAAGTAAAGCTGCTAGAGTAAAGGAGTGGATTCAAGAGAGTCAGGATATACTCCAGGTCCTCAAGGAAGGAATTGCTACAACACAAAACCAATAGAATATGTATGCAAACCGTGGTCGGATAGAGAGGCAATTTGAGGTGGATGATTTGGTCTATCTTTGTCTTTAGCCATATAGACAATCCACACTCAAGGAGAAAGGAGATGAGAAGCTTAAACCTTGGTTCTATGCAGCATACAGGGTGATCTATTGTGTTGGAGAAGTAGCATATGAGCTAGAGCTCCCTGTTGGGAGCAAGATCCATAACAATTTTCATGTCTCATGCCTCAAGAAGGCCATTGTACAACATGTGGTTGCCACCATGGATCTCCCACCTATTGATGATGAGGGCCATCTATTTTTGCAACTAGAGGTTATCTTGGATGCTCGAGGGAGACAACTAAGGAGCAGGGTGATTAAATAATATCTGATTCGATGGAGGAATCTTCCTGATGAGGATGCCACTTGGGAGGGAGAGAAGATTTTTCAGAATCCTTCTTTACTGTTGCTTGAGGACAAGCAACTTTTCGGGGGGAGGGACTGTAATATTCTCGATTATCTTTCAGCTAGTTGGAATATTATATTTTGCTTCTATTTTTAGTCTAGAGGAATAAATGGGGTAGGGAGACCCTTAAATCTCTTTAGTAGGAATAAAACACTTCCAGTGTGAATATGGATTAGTTTAGACAATCAAAATAAAGCCACCTTGGGTGTGAAAGGGAGAAATGCATGTAGACTAGATCAAGGCTGACCAAATCAACACTGCTGCCAAAGAAGAGATTGGAGCTAGTGGGGACAACACAGTTTTGGAGGAGGATTCTTTGCATGGAAGTAACCTCATAAATGAGTGGGGCCTAGGGTGAGGAAGATCACTAATAATATAAGGGAAGGGATGGCAACCATGAAAGGCATTCAGAATATTGTTTATGTTTGAGTCTTATGACTTATTGGATGCTTCAAATGTTTACCTGGGTTTGATGTACTGTTTAGTACAAGGGCATTTCCATGCGGGAATTCCCCAATCTTTCTTGGAGAACTTGGGAAGGCAATCTAAGAGGAGTATTTTTAGCTTCATTTCCACCATCCAGCGTTGGGCCAAGAACTGACCTATAGCCACAGTGTAGTCTTCTTTAGGAACTACGTTAGTTTTCATGGTGTTGCAGTGGAAGGGTCAAAAACCCTATTTATGAGTTATTTTCCTTGTGAAAGGATCAGCCTTTCACCCAAAAAGCTAGTAAGGAGAAGTTACAACCATTTCTTTGTCTTTTCAGCTATATTTATGCAAAGCTTCAGTAAGACAACTTGATTCAGCCATAGATCTACAATTTATACTTTTTATATCTCATGCCTTTCAAGAAACCCTTGCCTGGTTGTCTTGGGATTGTGTAGAAGAGACGAGTTCTCAAATTTTCAACTCTTTTGAGTAATATATCAGCAAATCCATTTGTTTTTCCATTTCTGTAGCAGCAACCCTCATTGGAATACATTTTCATATGCCTCATAATTTCTGTGTTGCAATATTCATGGGATTGTAGTGTTTCTAGACTTGGGAGGTCTGTTTAACTAATTTGGAATGATTTTTTTCTCATCCCATTGTATATTTGATTTCTATTACACATAAACTTATGGATCCATGGGCTGTTCTTGACTTCCATAACATAATTTTCTGAATATTTCATTTTTGGTGCTTATATTGTCGTTTTTCCTAATTAGGAATATTACAGTGGTATCAGAGCTCTAATCTTGGCTCAGCTTGTGGGGAAATACATCTATAGCCATGGAGGAGAGAGAGATTCCAAAAATTCCTCTCCATACCATGCAGGGCATTGCAAAGGATATGAATGAGATGAGGTTTGAAAGGTAGAAGGAATCCCCTAGAGGGTTTCACCATGGAGAGATATCTGACACCTCACATTTGTGGTGGGAGAAAACAATAGCACAACCTTCTTCAAAACGCTCCACTATGCCCACATTCCTATCTTTGGAAGGTGAGGAAGGAGGACCCTTGAGGGAAGAAACTCTTGGTGACTATTTTGTGGAATATGAATCTCAATCCCAAAGGTTCAAGGAACATTTGAACTTTCAGGAGTTCTGTCAGATCAAGGATGTTAGGAGATCCTTCAATCACCATTAAAAGGGAGGGTACATGCAGAAATTAGATCTACAGTACAATTTGGGAAGATTCTTTTTTCCCTCTTATGATGGATCACCGAAGTGCACAGCAAAGGCTTCGGTAGAGAAGTTGGATACTTATTTCCAACTCAACAAAGTTTTAGAATTGGAGGCTATCAAAATAGCAGCGCTGCACCTAGAAGGTGAGGCACATGAGTGGTGGTTTCATGGGTTATCTACACTTGGGAATGCTAGTATCACTTCATATTTAGACTTCACCAGGAGGTTGGTGGAAAGATTTGATCCTAGGGATTCGGAGGCACACTTTGTTGGGCTAACAAAGCTCAAGCAATTGGGAGATTTAGAAACCTATATCTCTGATTTTTTGAAGCTTTCAGTCATGGTATCTAACCTCACTATGACCCGAAGAGTATGCATGTTTATTGATGGGTTGGTTGAACCATTGCATGGGTTGGTTAAATCCACTAGATGAACTACGCTTCAAGAAGCTATGGAGAAGGATAGGGACTTGCAGCATGCTTTACCCAAGGCCAAATCCCCATTCCAGAAAAATATCTCCTCTTACACAAAGGAGAATCAGGAGAAGACATCTCTTGATACTGATTGGAGAGATCTAAGGAAGAAAAAATATTGTTTCACTTGTCGTGAGCCATGGGTAACAAATCACCAATGTGTTGCAGGAAAAGCACATTGCATTGAGATATTTTCTAATGAGGAGAAGGAGACTAGCGCTTTAGCAACAGAAGGAGGTGCACCACCCAGGAGATGCAGTGAAGGCATTTTCTCCAATGGGAGGGACTCTTGCAGCTTTGAGGGAAGTTCCCAAGTATATAACTTTAAGAGTTAGAGGCACCATTCTGAGACAAAGAGTATCAGTATTGGTAGAAAGTGGAGCTAACCATAACTTTATTAACACACAGTTGGTGCAAAGGAGGGGTATTCACATAGAATAATTTTATGGTTTCTCAGTATTGGTTCCACAAACTAGAACCATGCAGTGTGCCAAATATGTTGCTGCATTAACCATCATATGGGAACCTACACACTGACAGACCACTTCTTTGTGGTTGATATTCTAGACACCAATGTGATATTGGGTGTCCAGTGGTTAATCACCTTAGGGAAGGTTTCCACAAATTGGGAAACCTTAGAGATGGAATGGACAGAAAAGGGGAGTGGTAAACATCAGAAAATCAAAGGCACACACACCTATCCACCCCATATTGTCTCAACACATAGGATGTAAGCAGATTTGCACAGAGGGTACATAGAATGGGCAGTAGAACTATGATTTTTAGAATAAGGGAGCAAGGATTCATCATTACATCCAAATGTACAATCTATTTTGGACCGGTACTCTACACTGTTTGGAGATATTCCACCTGGGAGACCTCCTGACCGAGGTTTTGAGCACACTATTGAGTTGGAGCAGGGGATCCAAGCAGTGATCACCACACCCTATAGGAATCCCAAAGCCTGTAGAGATGATATTGAAAAAGCCATTCAGGAGCTTTTGGCCTTGGGACACATTCAACCTAGCACCAGTCCTTTTGCATCTTCAGTGGTCGTGGTGAAGAAGAAGGATGGCACATTGAGGATGTGCATTGATTATAGAGCTTTGAACAAAAATACCATGAAGAACAGATACCCAATTCCTAGGATCGATGAATTGATGGATGAATTAAGAGTGTCCAAGTGTTTGTCCAATATTTATTTGAGATCGGGGTATCATCAAATCAAGGTGAGGGAACAAGACATCCCCAAGACAACATTCCGATGTCACTATGGACATTTTGAGTTCTTGGTAATGCCTTTTGGGCTAACTAATGCTCTGGCAACATTCTAGTCTTGAATGAACCACATATTCCATGGTCACTTAAGGAAGTTTGTATTGGTCTTTTTCGATGACATTCTTATTTATAGACGCACATGGGAGGAGCATTTACAACATATTGAGGCATTATTGTGCATTCTTAAGGAGCAGTAGTTCTATGCTAAGTTCTCTAAGTGTGATTTTGGGCTCACAGAGATGCTTTATTTGGGTCACATCATTGGAGTGGATGGGGTGAGATTCCATGAAGAGAAGATCAATGCTATTAGAGATTGGTCCAAACCAAATAATGTCACAAAACTTCAGGGGTTTGTAGGCATCTTTACCTATTACCGAAAGTTTGTGAAAGGGTTCTCTCAACTAGAAGCACCACTTACAAATCTAACCAAGAAGGGAGCTTTTAGTTGGACAACCACAATGCAGAGAGCTTTTGATAAGCTCAAGGAGGTGATGAGTAGCTACCTAGTGTTGGTCCTACCTGATTTTACCCAACCCTTTATGTTGGAATGTGATGCTTCGGGAGAAGGCATTGGAGCAGTATTGATGCAAGGGGGACACCCCATAGATTTTAAAAGCCGGAAGTTGCTGCCACATGAGAGGCTATACCCCATATATGATAAGGAAATGCTGGCTATTATGCATGCCTTAGCCAATTTTTGGAAATATTTGGTGGTAAATAGATTCCGAGTGAAGACTGATCACAATAGTCTCTGATTATTTCTTGAGCAGAAGCAGCTTCAGGAGAGGCAGCATAAATGGGTGAGTACGATCCAAGCATATGAATTTGACATAGAATATGTCAAAGGAAAGAGTAATGTAGTGGCAAATGATTTATCTGGGAGGCCAGCAGTGCTGTCATTGATGAGCATGAATGCAGATTGGAAGGCTTAATTGTTAGTGGAATATTCCAAAGACCACTTTGCATGTGAGATCCTAGATGGATTGGTGACCGATGAGAGGTATAGAGTGATGGATTAGGTAATCTATTACCGAGATCGATGATATATATTTATGCAGGAATGCAACAGAATACACATATAACCATAAATACAAAGATGTACTGAAAATAACACTTCATTTCATTAATATCAAAGAACTGAAATTTTCTTACAGACAAAATGGAAATAAACTAGCTAGGGCATTGGTAGCTTATCTCTGAGAAGAGATGTGGTGGCTATAGTCCTCTGAACTGAGTTAAAATGAGGCTTGAGGACCCATTTATTATTTAGAAATAATGGAAAAACCTAAATGTCCAAAAACCTAACCCTAGGAGATGAAGCGTCAAAACTATGGGCCCCGTTTGGGTAAATTAGTGTTTCAACTTCCCAGGGATGTAACTTTGGCATACTATCTCCGTTTGACACACATGATACATCATTAGAAATATGTATCTGAGGACTACAAATATTGTCACGAATATAAATTCTGGAAATAAATGATATTAGTTTGACAAACAATGCCCAAAAAACCTCGTTTAGGGCTTCAAAATGGCTCTGAAAGTTCAGGACTTGAAAAATTGCTAAAAATAGTAAGTTCTGCTGAAACTGAAAAATTGAAAGCAAGTGGAATAGGCAGGTGTCCACCAATATCCATCTCAATCATTCATCCCTCCTTAGGAAGCAATGGTCCCCATTGCGTTGGGTTCCTCCATGAGATGAGGAAACTTCTGCTGAACTTGGTCCCTGGTGAACCACTTGCCTTGGTGCAGGAGTTGGCCAGCTTTGACAACCTGATACAGTTGGATCTTATGTTGGAGAGTGTTCTTTATTTTCATGTCCATGATACAATCTGTGGTGGCCTATTCCATGCAGTCTGGGTTTAATTCTTTTGGTGTGAGTTCTTCTGCAATGTCAGAGGTGTCCAGTAGAGGTGGGAAGTAGGGACGAAGGCGGTCTACATTGAATACAGGGTGTAGACCAAGGAATGGTGGAATACTGAGCTCGAAGGAATTGTTCCCTATAGCCTTGGTGATGGTGTAAGGCCCATATCGAAGCAGGAGAAGCTTGCAGTGGGGTCCAGTGAGGCACTCCTTCTGCAAATGTAGCCACACTTTTTCGCCAACCTGGAAGTTGTGTGGCACCCGATGTTGATCATTTCGTTGCTTGTACTTAGCATTAGATTTTTCCAATATGTCATGAACCTATTGGTATATGTGCTAAATGTGATTGATGAAGTTTTTTTGGTTTTTCAGCTTCAGACTGGACATGATCTGAATCATCCTGAGTAGATGCAAATGGCATGGCTACGTCAATGGGACATAATGGTTGGAATCCTAAGCCCACCTGAAATGGGTTGTGGCTGGTTGAGCTATGGAGAGCCTGGTTATAACTGTGTTGTACATAGGGGAGGCTCTCATCCCATGTGTGTGGATGCTTTGAATTGTACATGTGAAGAATGTGTGCAATCATCCTATTGATGACCTCTATCTGGCCATCAGTTTGGGGATGGAAAGCTGTGGATTTGGTGATCTTGGTGTCCAACAGTGACCAGAGGTTGGACCAAAATGTGCTAAGGAACCTACTGTCATGATTTGATATGATAGACTGTGGGATCCCAAAGTGCACCCACACTCATTCAAAGTAGAGTTTAGCAGTGGCTTCTGCTGTGATATTCTTCTTGCAAGCCGCCATAATGGCCATCTTTGAGAATCTGTCGACGAAAACAAAAACAAAGTCATTTCCATGCTTAGTAGAAGGAAGGCCTGACATGTAATCCATGGATATGGATTCCCAAGGTCGAATAGGGGTAGGTAGCGGAGTATAGAGCCCTTTCTTCTTGATGGTCGGTTTGGAAATGGTGTAAGCAGTGTAAGATCTGATGTACTTCCTGACATCCTGTCGAAGGTTTGGCCAATAGAAATAATTCTACAGTACTGCCACTATTTTCTCAACCCCAAAATGCCCAAGGACTCAACTTTAGTGCGCTTCCCAGATCATCTTGGCATGCTCGCTCGAAGGATCACAAAGGTGTCCTAGGTGACATAATAGTGCATCTTGGAGGTGAAAATTTGGAACTTGTGTATCCCCCAAGAGTGTCTTGTATGTGTGGCTGAATTCTAGATCGCTCTTGTAGAGAAGAGGACAATCAAAAGTCTTGTGCCCAGAAGAGTTGAGAACGGTGGTTATGGCCATGATCAGTTGTCGGTTGAGGCAGTCTGCAACATTATTGGTGCTACCCTTCTTGTACTTGATGTTCAAATGAAATTTTTGCAGATATGTGGACCACTTTTGATGGCAATTGTTCTGCAACTTCCCTTGTGTCTGTATGAACTACAAGGGTCAGTGGTCTGTGTGGATGATTGTCTCATTCCACAAAATGTAATGCTTCCATTGTCAACAAGCCTACACAATGGAGTACATTTCCTTGTCATAAGTGGGATAATTTCAAACTGTGTCAGACAATGTCTCACTATGATATGCCACTGGATGCCCCTGTTAAGTAAGAACTACCCCAATAGCATAGTCAGAGGCATCTGTCTCGATCTCAAATGGTTGTTGCAAGTTTGGTAATGTGAGCACTGGGGCATAATAGAGGCGATGTTTCAATTCTATGAATGCGTTCTGTTAAGATTATGATGTTTCGCTCCTCCCTTGGTGACTTGACTCAAGGGCCAAGTGATATGAGAGAATCCCAACACGAACTTGTTGTAGAAATTAGCAAGACCCAGAAAGCTGCGAAGCTCTATTAGAGTGGTTGGGATTTCCAATCCCGAATGACTTGGATCTTGGCTGGATCCACATGCACCCCCCTTTCATCAATAATGTATCCCATATATTGAACCTGGGTCATGCCAAAAGTGCACTTCTCCAAATTGGCACACAACTTGTGTTGCCGTAGTGTTTGGAGGACTTCTTGGATATGGTGGAGGTGCTCTTCCCAAGTTTGCCTAAAGATCAGAATGTAATCCAAGTACATCACTACAAATGAGTTGTTGAATGGACGCAAGATGTCATCCATCAACCTCATGAAGGTTTCGGGAGCGTTCGTCAACCCAAAAGGCATGACGAGCCATTAGAAAAGGCCCTCCTTGGCTTCGAAGGTAGTCTTCCACACATTAGAGGGTTCGATTGGTACCTGGTGATACCCAGACTTCAAGTCGATCTTGCTGAAATATTTTTCCCTTTTGAGTTGGTCCAGAAGGACATCAATCCGTGGGATCAGGTACCTATTCTAGACAGTGATCTTGTTCAGCGCCTGATAGTCAATACAAAGTATCCAAGTCCCATCCTTCTTCTGTACCAACATGATCAGGCTCTCACAAGGTGATGAACTTGGAAATATGTGACCTTTCTACAGCAGTTCCTGAATCTACCTCTTGATTTCATCATTCTCCAGAACAAAGCACCTATAGATCGGTCCATTGGGTAGCGACGCACCTGGGGTCAGGTCAATGGGCTGCTTTACCTGACAGTGCAGAGGAACCCCTGTGGGTGAGGTGAAGATGTCCCCGTACTCCTCCACAACCTTGTCCATTTTTTGTTGTCGTGTAGAGGAGCCATGTATGGAGGTCGTGGCCACAGTATTATTCTTTCCCTAGGGGTGGATCATCAGGAAAACAAATTTCCTGGTTTGGGAAATGAGCTTACTGCATTGTTTTGCAGTAACCAAAGAGATAGTGGGAGGTGGTGGCACCTGTTATCACAAAATCATACCTGATAGACTACCAATCAAATCAATCTCATGTAACTATTCAAACCAATCTTTTTATTGAGGCTTAGCCTCCTCAACCTGAGAGGGCTCTCTCAAGGATTAATGATTTTTGATAGAAATATAGATAGCTAACTCTATGTGGGGTAATAAGTAGATAAATGATAGATATTGGTTGTAAATCACATTATCAAGTGCACATTGGGCTTATGGAGTCAAAGTAAATTCAGTAAAACCAAAAAATCTACTTAGCATGGAAGTCAAGGCATATCAGAGTTCTAGTCAAGAGATATACATGTGAAACTGTAAAACACAGAGTCAGTTTGTTTATGAAGGAAGTCAGAGCATTAGTGATGAATTTTTAGTAGCATAAGCAAACACCACTACAATAGGGTAGTAAAAATATGCAATTAGAACAAGAAAACACTAGAACTCTTTATGAATCTCAAGTTGGCTAAGTAGAAAACTCTGTATTAAGCTGAAAACCAGTCACTTACAATAAACAAAGTATTTTGCTAAAAAATTCCAACCCCTAGCATATTCAACTTCTTCATCTTTTACAGATAATCTACAACATAGGATAACCTTATCCTAAGCTAGATTCATCGAATTCCTACTTTTTGACACCTTTCCTAACCATATGACATGGTATTTATTACAAAATGACAGCTGGAAATCTAATAAATAGTCCTATTACAAATAGGATTCAAACTCCTTAACTTTACTCATAACAACCTTATCTAAACTAGACTATATCATTTTCCAAGTGTATTGACATAAGTTCGAATCCAGATGATAAGCTCCAACTCTTTATGACCTCAATACTGATCTCCATTAAACTAGGAAACTGCCCCCTATTTCTAGGCATAGGATTCTTTGCATTCTTGAGACACTATAACCATCATGAAACCAGCACTTTAAAGTTATTTACTGTTATAAATTGAATTAATACCTTCCCAAAATCATTCTTAAGTCCTAGCTATCCGAAACCACCGTTAAACTATTCAAAATAGCTAAAATAGACCTGCGCTACGAAAACAACACAGTTTCGTAGCGTAGCCTTTTTACCCTTTTACCTTCAAAAATTTAGTTTCTTTCCTCCAAGATTATCTTAATTATCATTTAACACAACTCCTCTAGCAATTTCAAGTCATAATCCATACATTTTCCCTTCAAAAATTTATGAGAAAGAGTGAATAAAGCTGCTACAGCAGTTTCGTAGCGCTTTTCACTCTTTTTGCACTGTTTGCGCTACGAAACGACTGAGTGAGCAGTTTTGCCCATATTTTTTCAAAATGAAAAAAAAAATGTTCCAAAACTTAGAATACCACTGGTTTCATAAAAAAAAAGTCATACGAACTGAAAAACACATTTTTCATGAGGTTCCTTCTTAATTTTTTCACTTGATTTAGCTTTTGACCTTTTTAATGATTGTCATTTTGCACCTTTGTTTTATAGCTCATCCTTAGTACGTTTTAGCTACTACTCCAAGTCCTCCACTTTATCTCTAAGTATTCTATTACTGGCTCTCAAGTGAGTATTGATTACTCTGACAAATTTAGCTTCCTTGATGGTTGGAACTGTCCATGTGAAAAATTGTTCTGCACTGCTTGGAATTTTAGACCTAGAACCAGTCTGACCTTCCCATACTGCCTTCATTATTTTGAACTTTGTTTTCTCAATAATATGCTTTTTGGCCCTCTTTCTCATCATAGAAATCTCTTGATTTTCTAACCTCAATTTCTCCTCAAGATTTTGACACTCTGTCATTTCTTCTTTTTCCTTCATTGTTCTGCTGGCTACATGTTCTATTATTGGTGATGAGAGATCAACCACTTCTTCAGGGAATTTAGCTATTTCAATAGTTTCTTGGACCTCCTTTCTGCCTTCCTTGAGCTTCTTAGCATGCCTAGTTAAATTTTTCCTTGCTTGAAAGATAAAGGCTGCATTTTCACCCTCAAATTCAAATTTCTTTGCTGACCGAACCTTTTTTTGTTTGTGTTCATCTACTCCAATGAAATCAACTTGCACAATGGGTGACTCCTCTATATCAATTGCATGAAGGATGTCATCTAAATTTCCCTTTATCACTGGGTTGTCCTTTGTAGCTGTAGCAACTATTTTTCCATTAAATGCCACTGCTTGGCTTCTTGTCACTCTCTTGATTTCCTGCTTGCTAGCAACTTGTTTTTGTTTTGCCTCTTTGACATTTTTTGACATTTGTTTTGCAGGTGATGGAGTTGGTGCAACAAGCACTTGTGTCTTATTTGTCCTTTTCTCAACTTGTTTCCTTGGTTTCAACTTTACAAACCTCTTTTATTTTGTAACCAGAGGGCTGACTAGATTTTGCTACTGGTGGTGAAGGAGTTCCTTTAGTTTTAGGGTTTATAGATGGGGTTAAGGTTTCTAGTTCAAAACCATTCATAAACAAAAAGGAAGACCAATCCCTGCTTATTTTCTGAAGCTCATTCAAAACCAATAACTTTATCAAACCATGGTGAAACAAAGATGTTTCACAACCATCATATTTGGCTTGTACTTTATCAACGATTTTAGCAAGGCTTCTATGCAAATAAAAGGGAAAATCTAGTGATATCATACCTGTGAAATGCAGAAGCAGCTTGAAATGATAAGTATAAACTTTATGGTATCTTCCTTAACATGTAAAGTATCTTTGACTGTTGAACAACATATTTGCATAGGTTTCTTTGATACAGCTTCTAGGTATCGCATTATTTAGGTCCATATCTACATACTCAGGTTTCATGAATTCCTTGCATGGTTCCACGTCAAATTTAAAACCTTTAAACCAATTTTCCTGCCCCCTTGGTATTTCTGTCACAGAAGAAATAATCTCAGGTGTAATTGGCACATTTAACATCCCAACTTTGCTAGTTGTTCCATTAAAGTGCAAGGAAAATTATTTAGACACTTGTGTATGGAAACATTGCAGCTTTTCACAAAACCGGAGACAACCTACTTTGCTAAAAGCCTCCATCACTATTTGATCTTCAATTATAGCCTTCATTTTTTCAGGCTCATATCTTAAGCAATGTCCCCCTATGTGGAATTTCTTTTCCTCTGCCATGCTTCTTAGAAAAACCTGTAAGCTTCTCTTGAATCTATAAAACAGCCTTTCTTGATTAGGATATCAAAAACCTTGCTTGAGTATATGGAACAACCTCGCTTGATTAGGATGAATATAACCTTTGCATAGAACAACCACAGGCTTAGCTTGACTGCCTCAGAGCTCAGACACTGGTATGGAGGCAAATGAAAACGAGAATGACCAAATCAGGCAAGATTTTGAATTTGAAATGTCATCTCATAAATGAATGATGTCTCGTTCATTCCCTATCATGACGATGATGACTGTGAGACAGGTAAGTACATTGAATCTGATCACTAACTGACTCACCATACCGCTATACTATCATTTCCTAACGGATTTTAATAAATTTCAGCTCAATTGACAACATGGTTAAGAAACGCGCTTTCGTAACGCCCACAGTGTATTTTCCCTAGTTTGCGCTACGAAAGTACTAGCGCTTTCGTAGCACAAATCCACTTTTTTGAACTAGAGGCGCTATGAAACAGAGGATTCTTGGCTAATTGCAGAAATTTAACCCGAAACCTTATGGAATGACTCCTAAATGGAAAATGTGAGTATTTGATCATGGAATGGACCTTTAAAAGAATTTATTTGAATTCAATGATGATCTTAAAACTTATAAAAACTCTAACCTACCCTTAACAAAATCCTAAAATGACTTTCAAACCCATTTTGAGACCATGATCAAAAACAGAGTTGACACAATGATGTTTTAAAATTTTTTGGGTGACAATAGTACCTCTGGTATCATGTACTACTTATTTCCCAAAGTAACAATAACAGCGCGAGGTCGGGACTCATACACAGCATGTCGCTTCCACAAGTATGGTTGGCCTAATAATACATCAAAAACATCAATAGGATCAATGTCACACAATACCTCATCCGTGAAGGGCTTGATGATATAGGGAAGGCGACACTGCTAGCTGACGCGGAGATCCCGTCCTTGGTGAAGCCTCCTGATCGTGTATGGTTGTGGGTTCGCTATGGTCGGCAAGCCCAACTGCTTCACGAAATATACTAAAATGAGGTTCTTTTGGCTCCCATTGTCGACAATGAACTGTAGTGGGAAACCCTTTACCCACATCTGGGAGTGGAAGATACGCTTTTCCTCCTCTTGACCTTCTGGATCTTTGCAATGGAAACAATGGCATTGGGATCCGTATCAATAATCTGCTTCCCTTTTTCATCCCCCTTATTAGGTTCTGATTCAGATTTGGAGCATGCATATAATGCAGAAGCCCTCATCTCGGCCACCAGCAACTTCTTGTCCCGACGCTCACTTGTGTTGTGAGTGGATCTCTTATGGAACTCACACCACATTCTCATGTCCTTCTTTGGCTTTGTGGTGTTTTTCTTTGATTGTGGCTTTGGTAGGTTGTCTTGGGCCACCATGCCTTGGATTTTTCCTTTGTTCTGTGGTTTGGGGGCACCTTTCCCTTGCTTTTGATTCACAGATCCAAAGTCTCGCTTCTTTTGTTTGAATTTCTGCTCAATCTTGGCAGCATAGCGGTATGCTGTACCAAGCGAGGAGGTTTCAAGGAAATTTGTTTCCTCCTGAATGTATCTATGTAGAAAACTATGATACTTTAGCACCAAATGTTTCTCTGAATCTTTGATACCCAACTTTGTGCACAGAGTATGGAACAGATTCGTCAGCTCATGCACATCTTGATCCCTTTGTTGTCGTAGCATGGTCCATTGTATGTACTTATCCTCATAGTTCCCCACAGGATAATATTGTTCCTTGATGGCATCTCAGAAGGAATTCCAAGTGGGTACAGCTAAGAACAAAGAGGGTTTCTGTCTCGTCCTTTTTCTCATAGTAGGTTTCCCACCAATCCTTGACATGGGGGGTAGCTTTTAGGAGTGCAAAAATAGTCTTCTCCCGATCGGAAAGGTCATGAACCGAGAAATATCCTTCTAATAGATTCAAACATCTATCTACGAAATCTGCATCTATTTGATCCTCAAATATGGGACTGTCAAATTTTACTTGTACCCTAAAGGGAGTCGTGCCTCCAGAGTAGCTGCTGGATGCAGATGTGTCGCTGGTGGGTAGTCGTTGAAGGACCTGGGCAAAGTTATTCATCATCGCGTTCCTTTGTTTTTCGAGGGCCTCCTCGAGCAATATTTTTATAGGATCTCCTGGTCCGTCATATTTCTTTTCATCCCCCACAGGTATCCGTCGGGGTTTGCGAGGCTGATCTTGCTAAGGTTCCACCAAATCGAGCCCTAACTCCTTATACCCCAACCTCATTAGGGACATGCAAAGAAGGATTGAGAAAAATCAGACCGCTCTGATACCACTGATCCAAATTTATGCATGAACACAATAGAATACACATATAACCATAAATACAAAGATGCAGTGGAAATAAAACTTCATTTCATTAATATCAAAGAACTAAAATTTGCTTACAAACAGAATGGAAATAAACTAGCTAGAGCACTGGTAGCTTATCTATGAGAAGAGATGTGGTGGCTACAGGCCTCTGAAATGAGTTACAATGAGGCTCGAGGGCCTATTTATTATTTAGAAACAATGGAAAACACTAAACATCCAAAAACCTAACCCTAGGAGATGAAGCGCCAAAACTATGGGCCCCGTTTGGGTAAATTGGTGTTTCAACTTCCCGGGGACGTAATTTTGGCATACTATCTCTGTTTGACGCACATGATACATCATCATAAATATCTTTCTAAGGAATAAAACTATTGCTGCGAATATCAATTCCAAAATGGAATCATTTTTCCAGACAAACGATGCCCCAAAAAATGTCGTTTAGTGCCTCAAAACGGCTCTGGAAGTTTAAGACTTGAAAAAATGCTAAAAATATTAGTTGTGCCAAAACTAAAAAATTGAAAGAGACAATGGTGGGGCTCCAAGTGCAATAGGTGGGTGGCCACCAATATCCACCTAGATCAATCGGGTCTTCTTGGCTAGAGATTCTAAGCTCAAGAAGAAGATTTTGCAGGTATCACATGATTCTCCACTTGCAAGGCATCAAGGTTTCACTGAGACATATCGGGCTATTCAGAAGAGATTCTCAAGGAAGGGTCTCAAGGAGGATGTACTCCAACACATCAAGGAGTGCATAGTTTTCCAACAAAACAAAGGATATAACAACCATCCTGCAGGATTATTGCAGCCACTCCCTATTCCGGATGGTAAATGGGAGAGTATTTCCATGGATTTCATCACCGGTCTACCTACAGTTCAGGGTAAGGATTTTATATTTGTAGTTTTTGATAGACTAACAAAGTATTCACATTTATTTGCTATTTCTGTATGATATACTGCTTGACAGGTAGCCGAGATTTTCTTCAGGGATGTGTTTAGACTCCATGGTCTTCCAAAGACCATAGTCAGTGATCGGTAACCAGGTTGAACGTAAGTTTGAGAATTAACTGGAAAATTTCCATCTCCTTGTAATAATGGTTGACCTGAAGGAGGTTGAAAACCTTGAGCTGGGTACTGACCTTGAGGTTGATATTGACTCTGAGGCATGTACAGAATCTGGGGTTGATATTGACCTTGAGGTATGTACTATCCTTGGGGTTGATATTAACCTTGAGGTATGTACTATCCTTGAGGTTGCTCCCCAGGAAGGAAATATTATCCTACCGTTTGACCTCCAAGTGGTAAAAAATTACCCTGAGGTTACCCTCCGGGCGGTAATTGACTACCTTGAGGTTGCCCCCCAGGTGGTAACTGACTTCCTTGAGGTTGAGGATTTGGAATATTTCTAGACATCATAAAAATCTGTTTTGTGTTCAACGTGCGAGTGTTTGTTCCATTTGTACCAAATGATAACACTTGTTCAATTGGTTGAGGAGCTGCTCCTAAGAAGGTATTAGAGAGCGACTGGTATCCCGGAGGAACAGATGAACCACCATATAAAAATGTTTCTGGAGATTCAAAAAACATAGATGAATCACTCAACACAGCTAATGAAGTTCGATAACCTCTCGGTGTAGGGTAAAAAGGAATTCGGGGTTTTGAATAAGTAAGACCTGCGTTTTGAAAAAAATATGTCAATGATAAATACCAAGCATCATTTCTAAAAGGACTACAGAATATTGATTCACGCTCTCTAATATTTAAAGTTTCTTGGGTTTTGGGAAGAACTACGTCTTCATCAGGACCAACAAATTCTTCAATACATATGAGATCAGAAGGAAGATTTTCGGTAATGTGATGTCTTACTCTAGATGAATCAGGATCACTAAAAGTCGGAGTAACAAATCCTGAAGATGATTCTAACATAGCAGGTTCAGTTTCTGGCTTAGAAATTTCAGGTTCTTTAGCTAATTCATTGGTTGCAGAAGCAATGTCAGTGACTTTGGATCTTGAAATTGGCTCTTGAATATATTTTGTTGTTTTTGATTGATTTATTTCATGATAATCAGGATGAGTAATTATGGATAATTATCCTGGTTCTGTTGATCTAATTCTGCTGATACTATGCGGTACCAAATCTTTCAGTCCTTCAAGTTGGCTTGGTATATACTCAGGGGGTTTCCCCTGAAGTCTACGCTATTGTCTTGGTAATTCAGCCATGATTAAAAATTATTAATCACACGCAATCAAAGAAAATTTCAATCAAAAGCCCTAAAGTCACTAAGGAGACAATCAAATGATAAAATTCTTATAAAATCTAGGAGATCAAACCACACACAAACAGTAGATTCCCACACTAAAAACACTAGTTGGTGATGAAATCCAACATTGTAGTATTTTAATGTAGAAATGGCAGTTGGAATAGTTACCCCGACAACCTGCTTAATGAAACAAACTGGTGCAAGTTTCTCCACTTAAAACATCTCGAGTGAAGATAACCCTCCAGAGAGTCCAAGTGAGTCTAGTCGACATCTTCTCCAAGTACAGTGAGATCTTTCCTCCACCGTCACCTTAGGAAAAAATCTTAAAGTTTATGGCCACTAAGGTCACCAACAGGAACAAATATACCTGGGGGAATAGTCTACGATCCGATACACGCGCAAGGCAGAGTAACAAAGCTCAATCCCCTTGAAGGCTCCTTGACATAATCCAAGGTATACTGACAAGTGACCCCAGGCTCCTCGACAATGGTCAATCTGAGGTTTACCGTTGTTAATACGCGCACATATTCTATCATTCCCAATGAGATGGAATTGATCAGCTCACTGGTTTGGATATGATCTCGTGCTTGACTCCTTTAGGAGGAGTTTCCTAGAGAATACAATCTACTATTGGATTTTTCTTACTGCAAGATTAACTACTTATTTGTTTTAACTGTCTTGGAGAGTTAATTACTCCCTACTCCAAGACACTAGCCTAAGCTATGTTGGTGAAAAGAGTCCTAGAAATATAAAACTTACTAGATCGATTTTAATTTAAGAATTTCTTTTAATAGGCTGTTTCTTAGGAAAATAGGTATGAAAGTGAAACTTTGATGATATGTAGTGACCCGACTCAAAACACACTAAAAATTCATCTATTAAGGGAAACAATTCATTTCCTTTCGATGAATTCTCTCTAAAAGAAAGAGTTGAGAAATGCAATATTTTAAAACAATTCTTTCCTTCAAAACAAGAACATATGAAAAGAAATATTATCTCATGAGAACTCAGAATGATCAATTGCTCAAAAAGGAAATCCCTTTATTCTTCAAGATCGAAACAACAATCAAACATTCTCCAAAAGAAAACTACAATTTCTAGAAATAACACTCAAAACTAAAAAACACTAATTTCGAGATCTAATTAAATCTGAAATCAAAACTTTAAATATTTTGAGGACATTTTTCTTAGTTTGTAATCGACCTAAGAAATTCTTTGCTGAAATGAGAAAAAACTCAAAAACATCCAATTATGGTTTTTTAAGTGAAATTCAAAACTTAATGAAAAGTTAATAAAGATTTGTGAATGAGAAAATGGGATCTAATTCTCATAAAATAATTTCTTCTATGAAGTCAAAGACTCAGCAAGAAAATAGTGAAATACCAGTGATCTAAGGTATGCAGAGGTTTCTGATCTTTGAGTGACACAAAGACAAAGAAAAAATCACTTATAACATGCAGATCTTGTAGAAAATCATTCAAAACTTAAAAAAGCTAGAAGAAACTCTCACACAAAGCTTCTTGACAAAAATACAAGTTTGGGTATATACTGAGAATCTTGCAAGCTAATCCCAGAAAAGAGAATTTCGAGTTTTTCAAAAAAATTCTCAGGGTCCACACTTTTTAGTGTAAACAGGTGTGGTGCCACACTATGTATACAGAAAAACAGCGGAGATGACCGCACTGTGCCTAAGGACAAAGTGCGGAGACCATAAAACTTAAAGAAAAATAAAAAATTCTAAAGCACTTTTCAGGAATTATATAGGAATAAATTACCCAAGCCAGTATCAATTAATCAAAATCAGAAAAATAATTGCACAAGTCAAAAAATAAAAGAAAACAAAGTTCAAGATGCACTCCCCATCGGAATCGCCATTTTGTTGGACAGATAAATCGTCTTGCGAACAATACAGATCTCCCTAGTATCCTACGATAACTAGCAACAAACAGACAGATGTAAACTACTTTCTCTAGATTATATTTGATCTATAATTATCTATACTGAAGGATTTAGGACTTACCTGTAGTCCAGTGTTGATCGTAGTCTTCTTTCCTATCGCTTTGAATATGTCTCCTTTCAGGATCTTCAATAAAAAACATGAAAGAATCAGAAGCACCTACATAATATAGAGTAATTCAAAAACCATAAACCTATCTTGATGATCAAGGAATTCAAGAAATAAGCCATTTAAATAAACTCATTGAGAAAACAGGATCCATTTGTATTATTTTTAATGAAAAAAGGAGCCTTACAAATGTGTTCACCTTGATGTCATACAGGTCCTTCCAGGGTCCGGAACAAGCGTTTCCTCTACTTTGACAAGCCTTTGCACTCTCTCGACTAACATACACATGAATGTGTAATCATTCCCATATGATAATCAATTAAGAGAGTCTGAGTTTCTCCAGCAATTCTCCTAAAAAAATCTCAAAGCCTAACTCCCCTTGAGGCTGAACTATGGCCTCAATTTATAGCAAAAGAGAAGAGGTTACAGCTCCAAATAAGAGGGGATAGAATCCTCTTTCAAAGGGATTAAGTTCCACATACCAAGGGGTAGGCTCCTTTAATGGAGGGATGGATGTACATGAAAGGAGCAAAATTTCCACCGAATAATTGCTTCCAAAATCTTCCAAATTCAACTAGCCAGGCTTCCAAATTTTACTTCTGCCGTCATTTTACCTTTTATAGGGAACCACACCTTAAATGAAGAAAAAGTGTGGCCGGTTCTGCATGTTCTAAAAGAAACATATGTGGCATCGCAGGTAATACTAAGAGAAAGTGCGGTACAAGTATTTTTATGACTTTTATAAGTTTTTCTCTCAATTTCAAGGCTTGGTTTTAGGAACTTGATGTTTGTGGACTTCTAAGGGAGTGTTGTATGAGTAATGAGGAACCCATACAGACAGTAAAACATCATGGTGACAATTTTAGTGTAACAGATTGCCCCCTAAAGTGCGAAGTCTGAGATCATTCGAAGAGTGATGTGCTTTATCATTTCGAGGATTAGCTTGTGAACACCCCAGCAGGAATCCTATAAAAAAATTCAATGCAAAACACACACACACACACACACACACACACACACATATATATCATCACTGAGGTAGGCATTCCCATACTCAGATCAAACACTAACTAAAACTTGTTCTGATGTAGAAATGATTTTACTATCACATCAGTAATGTAGACACAGTATGGACATAGCCATATGTTTATAAATAGTCTATTTCATAATGGATAGTAAAATTCCTTGCAACCTGGATGGTGGAAACTAGATCCAGGGTCTTGATTTACGCTACCCGAATTAATACGATTCTATCCATGCGATTGATTGTGTCGAAGTCGAACATAGAAACCATTTGATTACCAGTCAATAATGTGAATTGTTAACAAGTGTGAGAGAAACCACCAATAATGAAAATGGCTCTCAAAGTACTCAGTACAATCCATGAAATGTGAATAAATGATCTGAAGTCGAACATTTCACGGAATTGTTCGATTGAAGGTCTATGATGCAACCTGTTGTCAAAGGCGAGAAACCTACCATTAAGGCATGCAGATTCCAAGGTACTAAAGGATTCTAGATTAACTTCATAGATGATGAGTTGTCATCGATAGAAAGTTATCCGTCATAGGAAAGCCCACGACATGAAACCATTAGATCAAGTTTTGTAGAAATATTTTGAAAGGACTGACTCAGGGATGGTCAACGCGAATGGAGATATATGTTTGCAAAGAATGGTTGATTTGAACTATCCTCTTGAACACATAATGACACTGCAGATGGTTTGGTAATACTTGACCTAATTTAATACCCAGAAACTGGCTGAAGACTTTTAATATGGTTTGATTAACTGATAGGAAAAGGATTTTCCCAACCCAGGTAGAAGTGTGACAAAAAGTGTCGTGTTCAAGAGTGGTAAACTGTTTTTTAAACAAACTATGAAAAACGGATTTGTTTTCTCTCTTTTTCCCCTACCATTTCTGGAAAGTACCTCTTTATTTTTGACAAGCTTGAGGAGGATAAAATTTGCTTGTTATATAAGCTCATCCTTCAGATGAGTCCAACTTAGTTTAAAATCGAAACCTAAGAAGGAGTGGTTCATTCCTGTTTGTAATCGACAGGTTCTTTACTGTTAAATTTTAACGAGTCCAGTATAGGAGAAACTCAGTGTTTTTCAATTTTAGGGAGTAAGATGAAAAGCTTAAGGAAACTCCGTGGGTGTACTTTTTCATAAATTTAGTCTCTCTGGCCCAAAAAAGGATAAAACAATACATGAGAGAACTCTATTGACCATGATTAGTGAACGTATACCTTTTTTGTAAATAGTCCATTTCAATCCGGAAAAGGGGTAAGCTTATACTGAATGGACGACTGCTCATTTCCTTTAATGAATTCGAATAGTCAAGTACTCAACAATATTTTCATCTTTATAGAGTCTAAAAAGGGCTTAAAAGAGAACTCCAGTTTTTTTCTTTTCGTAATTTTTAGGAGTCCGAAAAAGTGATAAAAGTGTACTCAGTAGTTTCACTTTTTCTGTAAGTTTTAACGAGTTCGAAAAAGTGATAAAAAATGTACTCATTCCTTTTTCATAATTTTTTACTGAGTTCAAAAAAGTGATAAAAAGTATACTCCTTTGTCAAAAGGACCATTTCACCCAAAAAATCCTGTATTATGCACAAAAACTCAAAAATTAAACATACCTGTTTATGAATAATAAAAATAATTTGGAAAACCACTTTTCAAAGTGAAAAATAAAAAAAATAACATTTTATTTATTCAAAAAATCTTATAAAAATGAGTTTTTGTAAATCATTTCTACCATTTGATTTCAGAGTGAAAATTGAGAGCTTTTGGTAGAAAACGTTCCGGAGGAGATTGCGGAAGATTTGCTAGTTAGAATCAAAAACCGTCAGTTCCAGGTAATCCACATCATCCTTACCTTCATTTTTGTCTGTTTACTTTCTCAATTTAGGGCTTATATTGATTTTTATGGAGGAAAATATGTTCAAAAATTCGCTCACGGGGGTCCGCAGGTAAGACACATGAAACCTGCGAACCCCGACAATTTTACAAAGGGAAACTTTTTGTGGTCCCGCGCCTTACAAATAAGACACGTGTAGATCCACGCACTGATTTTATGTGAAAATTGTGGAGGCGCCGTAAGAAAAAATAAAATGAACAAATCTCCCAATTCAAACAAAATTTTCCCATTCAAATTGTTTTTGACCTTTCAATTTGTCCATTGTAGGATATTTACAATGCTTGAGTGGAGAGAACGTGAGCATGAAGAATTTTATGAGGTTGCCATGTTACATCCGCCTACATTACGTGTTTTAAGAGAATGCGGTTTGTAAAAATTTTGGGCCATTGAAGGTATGAGGGCTCAAGTGGATTTTCTTACCTGGCTAGTCAACAAATGGGACATGCAGGAATAATGCTTTATAATTGGAGGTCACCGGCTTGAAATTGAGCTAGAAGATATATACTTCCTCACTGGTTTATCAAATAGGGGCAAGCTAATCTTTGTTTGGGGCTAGGGCAGGTGGCCAGTCTATCGCTAGCCTTCAGGAAGAATTTTCCAATGAAGAAGTGGACCCCAAGGATAAACATATTGACATAAAAACCATTATTCATCCTAAGCTTAAAGTGGTTGCATTTACAGTAACTAGGTTGTGTTGGAGTATAGCTCCACATGTCGCTACAAGGTCCCAAATGCAGACTACCGTTGACTGCTTTAGAGGCACCATTTTCAATTGGTGTGAGGCAGTGTTGGCCAATGTCAAAGGCCAATTGACTAGAGCAAAAAACGCGAAGTTGAAAAACTTTGGATATGGAGCGGTCCTGGTTACATTTTCTCTAAAGAGGATTCCTTTACTGGCCCCACAAATTATTGCATTTGATCATGGTAGAGTCAAAGAGCCTCGAATGGTTTGATGGGTTGCATTGATGGCCCATCACAGTGAAGGCGGTGAGGTTGTTCATTTTACCCCAGCATATTTCCATTGGCTGGAGAATCAAGTCTTCATGATAGAAGATTTCCCTTATGCTGGGATAGATTTCTGTGGTGACCGAGAGATGTCTCTTCCTCCAGGGACACAGTGGGATGAGTCAGGTAAAAAATCATTTTGACATGTTCTAAATTTTAATTTTAATTTTGTTTTTTGAATCGTCCAAAACTAATGACAAAAATTTCAAATGTAGATGTGGGTCCACGCCGACCAACCACTCTCCGTCCTTTTGACAGGAAGCCAGCTACAGTACCACCACCACCACAAGATCAGAAGGTAGAGGTCCTTACCAATATGGAAAGCCATATAGAGCGGTTGACTTTAGATATTCCAGAGACTACCATAGATGACATTCCGCTCCGCTTACAGAGATATGTTATCGGGGTTTCGGGACCGTTCAGGAGATTTTTGAGCAAGGTGGCATGAGCTGTAGTGTTTTATCGTGATCATAACCATGGATAGTGGATGATTGATATTGTAGACTTATATCATTTTTTGTATCACCTTTTTCCAATCATAAGGTGGTTTGAACCTATGATCGAGGAAAATGTAATATTTTTTTACTACTCTTATGCTATGATATTAATACTATTTCCAGTTATATGTCTTAACATGTTATCGAATATTATTTTGATCTACTACTTTAATTATTGCAAATGTCTGTTTATAACACTAGAAGCTATTGCATCAGCTAATGTGTTTAAATTTCTCAGAATATGTTGATACTCAATATAATCAAATTCTCGTTCCAAGAGACAAAATTTCAAAAATAATCTTAAAAACACTGGGTTTTTAATTGCATATACTCTATTTAATTTTAATACAACGAGTTCAGAATCTAACCTAATTATCAAACTTCGAATTCCAAATGAAATGGATTCAGACAATAACTCAATAACTGCGCTATACTCTGTAATATTGTTTGTCGTTTCATCGAGGCTTAACCCATGCATAGATACTAACTCATCAGTGGGTGAATAAATAACCCAAGCTGCGGAAGAAATGTTCCATGTACTGCGACAAGCACCATTAGCAAAACCAATGTATGTTTTAAGGGAAGTCGACATCTGCAGAATCAAGAGTGATCCAGATAAGCAGGGATAGTGGTAAAAGCACACTTAAACTAGGTACGCTCTCTAATCTACAACACGCCAACTTATGAAAATAACTAATACACAGGGAAGATCTCCACACAAGAATCAAGCATAATATCTCTTTAGATAAATCCCATTTCTGGGTTTGCCTAAAGAGACCCCATCAAAGTCAATCAGTTCATAGGCCCCTTTTTCAAGCTGACGCCTGACAATATAAGGACCATGCCACATGGGTTCAGATTTCCCAGCCCCTAGCTTATCGTTAGCTTGATCTTAAACCAGGAATAGGTCCCCTTCTGAGAAAATGCGAGGTGTAACACTTCTATACTGAGTTTTCATTCGTTTCGCATGATTTTCGGTAGCTAATGTAGCGGTGCACTAATTATCATCTAATTAAGATAAGTACAAAAAGCATTTATCCTCTTTAGAAGTGGCTGGTAGTAACTATATGGCTAGTTGGAGTGACGGTATCTCGCATTCAATCGGTAATACCACTTCTAAACCGTAAACCAGTTGAAAAGGGGTATGTTTTTTCTGAGGTTCGATATGCCCAAAGTGCTGAAAAAAGCATGATATGCCAATTCGATTTATGAATTCTAATGATTCATTTGATCAGGGTGACTAAAAATTTATTAATAGCTTCAACCAGACCATTATCCTGCAGATAATATGGTGTAGAACTGTCATGGCGCAAGCCAAGTTGATCAGTGAGTTCAGTCATCATGATGTTTCGAAAATGACTCCCATGGTCAATAATTATCGCTTGGGGTACACCGAAATGAGCAATCACATGATTGAACACGAAAGTAGCTATAGTTTTTCCATCTGCTGCAAATGTAGGCATCACCTCGGCCCATTTGGTAAAATAATCTACTATGAGAATAAT
Source organism: Pinus albicaulis (assembly GCA_034641835.2). Taxonomy (NCBI): domain Eukaryota; kingdom Viridiplantae; phylum Streptophyta; class Pinopsida; order Pinales; family Pinaceae; genus Pinus; species Pinus albicaulis. Next base: position 12,118,944 of record MU968501.1, on the reverse strand, counting down.
ATACCCATGCCCCCCGGCTGAGTGAGGGTTACATGTAATGAAATCAATGCCCCATTTTGCAAAAGGACCGATATCAATTATAGGGTGAAGAGGAGCGGGTGGTGCATCCATCTTACGATCAAGGATTTGACAGTTGTGGCATTTTCAGATAGCAGAAATACAATCATTAAATAACGCCAGCCAAAAAATAGCCAGTGCACAATATCTTTTGGGCTGTGGCATACCCAGACATATGAATGCCACATGCTCCAAAGTGACAGTCATTTAAAATATTTTCAGCTTCGTCAAGAGTTAGATAATGTCGAAAAACAAAGTCTACACCACGACAATATAGTGTGTCACTAATAATATGATATTGCTGAGATTGGAAACAGATTTTTTGTCATTGTGACCGTGAAATTTTGGGCCGAAAAGTTTGAGTTTGGAGATAAATGATGATATCTCCATACCAAGGATCGATGGTACTGATAAGAAACAAAGATTCATCCATGATCGAATGTTCTGCCACAGTTTCCATGTCAGTACTTGGGAAGTCACACATAAGTTCAGCGAATACCAATGATTTCTTTGATTTGGATTTTTCAAATTCCAAATCAAACTCCTATAGGATAATAATCCATTTGGAGTATTTTCCCCCTAGTAGTTTTTTGGTAAGAATATATATCATAGGGTTAAAATCAGAAATCACTGTTGTTTTGTGTAACAGTATGTAATGATGGAATCGTTGGACAACTTGAACGGCTGCCAAGGCCAATTTATCCACATGTGCGTACTTGATTTTGGTCGGATGCAGATTGCGACTGAGATAATAAATCACATGTTCATTGTGGAATTCATCTTCGTGAACTAAGACCATGCCAATCGTAGAATTGGAGGCTGCTAAGTATAAAAAGTAATCCTGGTTGTAATTGGGAGGATGCAATAACGGTGCATGGGTCAACGCGTGTTTAAGAGAATCAAAATATCGATCAGCGATCTTGTCCCAAAAGAAAGGAATATTCTACTTTAACAACGTGGTAAAATCTTTGGTTAACTCAGCATAGTTAGGAATGAATCGACGTAAAAAGTTCGCTTTCCCTTGCAAACTTTGGAGTTGGCGAAGAGTAGAAGGAGGAGGTAAATTGATGATAGCCTCAATTTTCGATGGGTTGACATGAATGCCTTCCTTTGAGACAAAAAATCCCAACAATCGTCCAGATTCAACAAAAAAGACACATTTGTGAGGATTCAGGCGAATCCTATAATACCTACATCTCATAAAGATAGCTCGTAGATGAGTAAGATGATCTGCTCTGCACGATGAATGAGCAGGTAAATCATCGAGATAGGGTTGCACAATGTGTTTAATTTCATGAAATTCATAAGACATTGCCCTCTGAAAAGTTGCACCAGTGTTATTAAGTCCAAAAGGTAATTTAGAGTAAGAAAAGTCCCCCATGGACAAATGAAAGTTGTTTTGGGTTGATCAGCAGGGAGTCTTTTGATTTGATTGTAGCCTAAAAATCCATCCATAAATGAAAACATTTCACTTCTGGCACAATCGTCAATAATTTGATCGATATAAGGGGTTGGATAATCGTCTTTTGGACAAGCTCGATTCATATCCCTGTAATCGATACATACTCGTATCGTCCCTTGTTTTTTGTTAGTAGGAACAATATTAGATACTCAATTTTTTAAATGAATTGGATAAATAAAACCTGCACGAAGTAATTTCTCAACTTCTATTTTAATAACAGCAACTTTTCGCGGATGTATCTGACATAATCTTTGTCGGACAGGTTTAGCATCCAGGTATGTTTTAATTTTATGAAAAATAATTGATGGATTGATTCCTGGAATTTCTTCATATGACCAGGAAAAATTGTCATGGAATTCTTGAAATAGGGCTTTATATGCTTGGAGTTCATCTGACATATAAGAAGCACCTATATGAATGTTTTCAACAATTCTTGGTTTCACTGAGATGTCAATAGGAACTATTATAGAAATGTTTGATAAGTTCAATTTAGAATTGGAATTCCTGAGAGGATTCCGAGGTTTGTTGACATAATCAGTGGTAAAAATGGAGGAAAAATCAGTTTCAAAATGATAGAGATCAGGTAAAAACGAAGATCGATGATTTAGATTTTCCCATGGTAATTCTTCTATAGACCAAAATTCACGAATATGCTCATCAGTACTGAATACTTGTTGAATAAGATCCAGAATTTATGCCGAAGATAAGCTTGATATCGAAAGTGATTCCTCATTGATCACATTCACTAGATCAGGTTTAGTTGAAGGAGTATCATAAAATGACTATACTGCCTGATATGCTAATTCAAAAGGACTCAAAGGCATCGTGCCATCGAAAGAATCCAGTTCTGAATCTGAAGGTACTATCCAAGGATCATCAAAGGAAATAGTACTTGATGTAATCATATTGATATTAGCAATAGGAGGTGGTAAGTTGGGAGCAGGCAGGGAAAAAGTCCCTAGTAAAGAAAAATATTTAATTAAACCTACTCCAACATCTTTATAAGGGATAGTCAATTTTCCAACACGTTGGATGCTATCAGTAGTGGCTAGGTCAGATGAATAATATGAGAGCTGATCTACTTTAATGATCTTTCCTTTATGAGGAAACATGATGAGACGAACATGATACAACAACAGTCATTGCGTAACACCAACTGTGACCCAGGAGAAGGTCGTAATCCAGAGGGGCATCAACCACTTCCACATCTATATTAACAATTTTTCCTTCGACCTATATTGGTAGATCCTGTAAAATACCATACGAATGGAAACCTCTTCCATCAAAAGCTTTGAGGATAGTCGGCGATTGGTTAATTGTCGGAGAACCAAGTGATTTCCAACATTTTAATGACATGATACATGTAGAAGCCCCTTCATCAACAACAGTATGAAAGCAACGTTTTTTTTTTACTATTACTGGAATCTGAAAAGCCATTTGATGGGGTAGGCGGGGTGTAAAATTATCTAAATCTAAGATCATTAGGTTCGAATCCTGAAGGTCTATGGCTCCTATAGCTGACAATAGTAATTTTCTTTGGGCTAGACATGATTGCAGCACTTCCAAAGCCAACATTTCTGAAGGGGAAATTGCCAAGTCTTCAACAATATTGTAGTTCTGAGCAGCTCTCGCATGTGAATTGAAAGTTGATTTACAAAGTACACCTTTAGCAGGCGGTTTGATTACTAAGTCAGGAGTCAGTTTATCGACCTGTAGAGAATCAGAAACTGAGGGAGATGTAATTGATGCAGAATTAGAATTTTCTAATTCTTTATCACCAACAAGATTTTTACTACCATAATCTTGCGATCGCGTCGCAACCATCAAGATATCTTTTAGCGTATTCAAGGAAGATCCAATCATATTACTATCTTGAGCAGGAAAATGATCCTTCAAGACAGCAACTGTGGATGAACCCTTAACAAATTTTGATACCTCGGCTCTATGCGGGCACTCTTTAGTAAAATGATCCTCATCACAGATCAGACAAGGATAACGAGTTTTTCGTTTATCGTCAGTTGGTTCAGTTTTATCATTTTTATCTTTTGAAGATGATTTTTTGTTTTTATTCTTACATTTCTTCTTACCACCAGTTTTAGGTTTGGCTGTAGATGATTCTACAACATGAATATCGGTGGAAGTTTCGAAGGAAGAATCTCCTTTTGGTGAATCGGGTAAAGTTATAATAGGAGAAGTCGTATTGGAAGATTTCTTCTTACCCTTGCTAGTGTTAACAGAACCAATTACACCATCAGCGACATGAGAGCCTGAAGGAGTTGTAGTTAATTGACCAGGTCTTGGTAAATCGAGGATTTTTTCATATAGAGTACCTCACTATGTACATACAAGGTCAAGGTACTGAGCTTGAGCAATGACTTGCTCTTCTGTAACAACGCCTCCTTTGGTCACATCTTTAGTAATTTTTGGAAATAACGATTTGATAAACCATTCAGCTAAAATTTGATCCAGAATAAAGACTTTCACTAAATATCTCCTACGTCTCCATTCATGAATGTGATCAGATATGTATGTAGATGTAGATTTTTTTAATGAGGTCAACAATTTCGTACCATTGCCGTATCTGACAGGTAACTAAAAATGGGTTAAGAAAGTAGTAGCTAGTGCATTAAAATTATTAAATGAGCCTCGTGGTAACTCAATGTACCATTTGGTAGGTAGACCAATGAGATTTCTCTGAAAAAGATGTAATCGAATCGAATCTTCAATTAGTGAATTGGATGCACACGAGAGGTGATAAGTCATAACATGATTAGATGGATCTTCTCCTGACTTACCTTCAAACTTTGGAATATCATTGGGAAACTTATTAGTCATCGGCGACCAATACGGAAGATAAAATATTGAATCATTCGTAAGGCGCGATAAATCAGGTAAATCTAAATTTTCTATAAACGGTAACTGATGGCTAGGATCTTGATAACCTTGTGTGATCAAACTAGTTCCAGGAGGAGGATATCGAGGATATCGTAGAATTGGATGCACATTGGGAATTGTGAAACCAGTATTAACCAGACCAAACTAGGGTTGTTGAGGTACTTGATAAGTATACCCAAGATACGGCTGATACTGATATGTTGGATTTTTTGTAGCATGTCCAAATTAATACTGCCCCTGGTACGGTTGATACGTAAATTGTGGTTGACTAGTGAGAACCGTACTCGTACTAGATTTTCCTGTAGGCATCTGGACCGTAGCCTAAATTGTAGGTCCTGACTGTGGCACATATACTTGAGGAATTTGCACTGATACAAGGGTAGTAGAAAAAGGAGTTGTAGATACTCCAGAAATAGGTGTGGTAGGTTGAACAAAAGCTGCAGCAACAACAAAAGTTTGAGGCAGAGTTCTAGGTGTACTAGGCCCAGGCTGCTGGACAAAACCAGGTGTAGAGACTTGAATGGTAGGTTGTACAGTTTGCTGGGTTGGACCAAAACCTATGGGCTGTCTAGGTTGATTAGGTAACTTCACATTGGGTTGTAAATTTTGTTGTATTTGAGATGGATCCCACACCATATTAATTCCGGGGTATTGACCCATAGAAGGTTGTGCATATGAAGGACCATAACCAGGTTGAACGTAAGTTTGATAATTAACTAGAAAATTTCCAGCTCCTTGTAATAATGGTTGACCTGAAGGAGGTTGAAAACCTTGAGCTGGGTACTGACCCTAAGGTTGATATTGACTCTGAGGCATGTACGAAATCTGGGGTTGATATTGACCTTAAGGTATGTATTGTCCTTCGGGTTAATATTGACCTTGAGGTATGTACTGTCCTTGAGGTTACTCCCCAGGCAAGATATATTGTCCTATCGTTTGACCTCCAGGTGTTAAAAAATTACCCTCAGGTTGCCCTCCGGGCAGTAATAGACTACCTTGAGGTTGCCCCCCAGGTAGTAACTAACTTCCTTGAGGTTGAGGATTTGGAATATTTCCATACATCATAAAAATATGTTCTGTGTTAAACGTGCCAGTGTTTGTTCCATTTGTACCAGATGATAACACTTGTTCAATTGGTTGAGGAGCTGCTCCTGAGAAGGTACCAAAGAGTGGCTGGTATCCCAGAGGAATATATGAACCACCATATAAAAATGTTTTTGGAGATTCAGAATACATATATGACTCACTCGACATAGCTAATGAAGGTCGATAACCTCTCGGTGTAGGGTAAAAAGGAATTCAGGGTGGTGAATAAGTAAGACCTGCGTTTTGTAAAAAATATGTTAATGATAAATACCTAGCATCAGTTCTAAAAGGACTATAGAATATTGATTCACACTCTCTAAGATTTAAAGTTTCTTGGGTTTCGGGAAGAACTACGTCTTCGTCTGGACCAACAAGTTCTTCAATACATATGAGATCAGAAGGAATATTTTCAGTAATGCGATGTCTTACTCTAGGTGAATCAGGATCACTAGAAGTCGGAGTAACAAATCCTGAAGATGATTCTAACATAGCAGGTTCAGTTTCTAGCTTAGAAATTTCAGGTTCTTCAGCTAATTCGCTAGTTGCAAAAGCAATGTCAGTGACTTCAGAAATTGAAATTGGCTCTTGAATATATTCTGTTGTTTCTGATTGATTTATTTCATGATAATCAGGACGAGTAATTACAGATGATTTTCTTGGTTCCATTGATGTAATTCTTCTGATACTATGTGGTACAAGAGCTTTTAGTCCTTCAAGTTGGCTTGGTGTATACTCAGGGGGTTTCCCCTGAAGTCTACGTGATTGTCTTGGTAATTTAGCCATGATTAAAAATTACTAATCACACGTAATCAAAGAAAATTTCAATCAAAAGTCCTAAATTCACTAAGGAGACAATCAAATGATCAAACAATTATAAAATCTAGGAGATCAAACCACACACAAACAGTAGATTCCCACACTAAAAACACTATTTGGTGATGAAATCCAACATCATAGTGTTTTAATGTAGAAATGGAGGTTCGAACAGTTACCCCGACAAACTGCTTAATGAAACAGACTGGTGCAAGTTTCTCCACTCAAACCATCTCAAGTAAAGATAACCCTCCAAAGAGTCCAAGTGAGTCTAGTCAATGTTTGCTCCAGGTATAGTGAGATCTTTCCTCCACCATCACCTCAGGAAAAAATCTTAAAGTTTATGGCCACTAAGGTCGCCAACAGGAAAAAATATACATGGGGGAACAGTCTACGATCCGATATACGTGCAAGGGCAGAGTAACAAAGCTCAATCCCCTTGAAGGCTCCTTGACATAATCTAAGGTATGCCGACAAATTACCCCAGGCTCCTCGATAATGGTCAATCCGAGGTTTACCGTTGTTAATACGCGCACATCTTCTATTGTTCCCAATGAGATGGAATTGATCACCTCACTATTTTGGATATGATCTCGTGCTTGACTCCTTCAGGAGGAGCTTCCCTGAGCATACAAGCTACTATTAAATTTTTCCTACCGCAAGATTAACTACTTTTTCTTTTTAACTATCTTGGAGGGTTAAATATTCCCTACTCCAAGACACTAGCCTAATCTATGTTGGTGAAAAGAGTCCTAGAAATATAAAAATTACTAGATTGATTTTAATTTAAGCGTTGCTTTTAATAGGCTATTTCTTAGGAAAACAGGTACGAAAGTGAAACTTTGATGATATGTAGTGACCCGACTCAAAACACACTAAAAATGCATCTATTATGAGAAACAATTCATTTCCTTTTGATGAATTATATCTAAAAGAAAGAGTTGAGAAATGCAATATTTTAAAACAATTCTTTCCTTCAAAACAGGAACATATGAAATTAAATATTATGTCATGAGAACTCAGAATGATCAATTCCTCAAAAAAGAAATCCCTTTATTCTTCAAGATTGAAACTACAATCAAACATTCTCCAAAATAAAACTACAATTTCTAGAAATAACACTCAAAACTAAAAAACACTAATTTCAAGATCTAATTAAATCTAAAATCAAAAATTTAATTATTTTGAGGACGCTTTACTTAGTTTGTAATCGAACTAAGAAATTCTTTGCTAAAATGAGAAAAAACTCAAAAAAATCCAATTTTGGTTTTTTAAGTGAAATTCAAAACTTAATGAAAAGTTAATAAAGATTTGCAAATGAGAAAATGGGATCTAATTCTCATAAAGTAATTTCTGCTATGAAGTCAAAGACTCAGCAAGAAAACAATGAAATACCAGTGATCTAAGGTATACAGAGGTTTCTGATCTTTGAGTGACACAAAGACAAGGCAAAATCACTTATAACATGTAGATCTTGTAGAAAATCATTCAAAACTTAAAAAAGCTAGAAGAAACTCTCACACAAAGCTTTCTGACAAAAATACAAGTCTGGGTATATACTGAGAATCTTTCAAGCTGATCTTAGAAAAGAGAATTATGAGTTTTTCAAATCTCAGGGTTCGCAGGTTTTAGTGTAAACAGGTGTGATGCCACACTATGTATACAGAAAAACAACGGAGATGACCGCACTGTCCCTAAGGACAAAGTGCGGATACCAGAAAAATTAAAGAAAAACAAAAAAATTCTAAAGCACTTTTCTGGAATTCTATAGGAATAAATTACCCAAGGCAGTATCAATTAATCAAAATCAGAAAAATAATTGCACAAGTCAAAAAATAAAAGAAAACAAAGTTCAAGATCCACTCCCCAGGGGAGTCGCCATTTTGTTGGATGGATAAATTTTTCTTGCGGACAAGACAGATCTCCCTAGTATCCTATGATAACTAGCAACAAACAGACATATGTAAACTAATTTCTCTAGATTATATTTGATCTAGAATTATCTATAATGAATAATTTAGGAATTACCTGTAGTCCAGCATTAATCGTAGTCTTCTTTCCTGTTGCTTTGAATACGTCTCCTTTCAGGATCTACAATAAAAAACATGAAAGAATCAGAAGCACCTGCATAATATAGAGTAATTCACAAACCATAAACCTATCTTGATGATCAAGGAATTCAAGAAATAAGCCATTTAAATAAACAACTCATTGAGAAAACAAGAGCCATTTGTACTATCTTTAATGAAAAAAGGAGCCTTACAACCGTGTTTGCCTTGATGTCTTACAAGTCCTTCCGGGGTCCAAAACAAGAGTTTCCTCTACTTCGACAAGCCTTTTCACTCTCTCGACTAACATACACAAGTGTGTAATCATTCCCATATGATAATTAGTTAAGAGAGTCTGAGTTTCTCCAGCAATTGTCCTCAAAAAATCCCAAAGCCTAACTCCCCTTGAGGCTAAACTATGGCCTCAATTTATAGCAAAAGTGAAGAGGTTGCAGCTCCAAATAAGAGGGCATATAATCCTCTTTCAAAGGGATTAAGTTCCACATACCAAGGGGTATGCTCCTTTAATGGAGGGATGAATGTACATGAAAGGAGCGAACTTTCTGCCAAATAATTGCTTCCAGAAGCTTCCATATTCAACTAGCTAGGCTTCCGAATTTTACTTCTTCCTTCATTTTACCTTTTACAGGGAACCGCACCTTAAATGAAGAAAAAGTGTGGCCAGTTCCACATGTTAAAAAAGAAACAGATGCGGCACCGCAGGTACTACTAAGAGAAAGCGTGGTACAAGTAGTTTTATGACTTTTATATGCTTTTCTCTCAATTTTAAGGCTTGGTTTTAGGAACTTGATGTTTGTGGACTTCGAAGGGAGTGTTGTATGAGTAATAATGAACCCATACAGACAGTAAAACGTCATGGTGACAATTTTAGTGTAACAGGGATTGTAGTGTTTCTAGGCTTGGGAAGCCTATTTAAGTAATTTGGAATGATTTGTTTCTCATCCCATTGTATATTTGATTGCTATGACACATAAACTAATGCATCCATGGGATTTTTTTGAATTCTATAACATAATTTTCTGAATATTTCATTTTTGGTGCTTATATTGATGTTTTTCCTAACTAGGAATATTACACATAAGACATCAGTTTTTTGAACCATTCGTGGCGCTGAAATCACAACGAAGAGACCTTTCCGGTCGCTCAGGTTCTGTACAGTTTCGAGCACTTTCAATTTTGAGCAAAACACATGATCTCCTGATCACACCTCCCTATTGGGAATATTTTGGACCTCAAAATACTTTAATTGCCTATTCAGAAGATGAGGGTACAACTCCCTCACATTTTCAACTTCCATCCACCTTGCCTTACCTGGTTTGCTACCCTTGAGCCCAATTCGAATATAATCGACACTTCCCCTCTTATAAGTGTGTGTCCTCCTGTCGAGGATGGAATCTTCCTTGAGCTCATCTAGAAATTCTCGTGATAAATCTTCTATAGATGGCAACTGAATATCACTCCCTTGATCATCAATCAAAGGAGGCTCATACAAACGTAAATTTTCCACATTGACAACAGAATACATTTGCATATATGAAGGAAAGTCAAGTTGAAATACATTATTACCAACTTGTTTGATGATTCTTGAATGGACCATAGCGAATGGGCTTAAGCTTTTTACCTTCTCTTTGCATCCTTTCTTTGCTTATGTGCAACCATACCTCATCTCCTTCTTGAAACTTGTGATCAACTCTATGTTTGTCATGCCTCTCCTTATATTTTCTTTGAATATTCTCAATCTATTCTTGAACTTGTTGATGAATAATCTAAATTTTCTCAATGAACTTTCGAGCCTTGTCAATATCACTATGCACATAAATTGCAACATCCTTCTCAAAGACTAAGCCTAATGGCGATTTTGGCAAATACCCAAAGCAGGCTTCAAAAGGTGAAGTATTTGTAGAAGAGTGCTTGGACCGGTTGTAAGCGTGTTGAATGTAATGCAGTTGTTCATCCCACAACTTGGGATGTTTGCTACAATATCCTCTCAATAGATGCACAACGGTTTTGTTCACCACCTCGGTTTGGCCATCAGTTTGCGGATGAAAATAAATACTCTTTTTCAACTTTATGTCCATCATATTCTAAAGATTGGCCCAAAAATTCCCAACGAACCTGGAATCCCTGTCACTAACAATAGAAGTTGGCAAACCATAATGAACCCATACATGTTGAAAATAAAGTTCAACAGTAATGGTTTTCTTACATGGCATAACTAGTATACACATTTTACTAAATCTATCCGCAACTATATAAAGATAATCATGTTGTTTTCTTGACATAGGTAGACCTCCAACAAATTCCATGTAGACACTCTCCCATGGCCTTGATGGTACCGGTAGTGGCATGTAAAACCAAAGCTTCCTATTGTTAGGCTTGCTTGTTGCACGAATAGAACAACCTCTTATAAAACGTGACACACTATCTATCATGTGAGGAATAGCAATACCTTTGTATATGCGCCAATGTTTTTCTTACCCCAAAGTGTCCATCAATAAGAGACCAATGAACCTCTCTCATGATACTAAGTCTCTCTCCTTGTAGTATACACAGCTTGCTCAAATGAGACAAAAAATTTCTATGCATGTGATAATCATTTTCCTCAACTTGATTCCCTTCACTCAAACTAGCATATACATCTTGAAAATCAACATCAGGTGCATACTATTCTATGTAAATCTCATGTAAAATAGAATCATTTTTAAGTAAAGTAGAAGCACTTATAATTGGCCTTCAAAGCATATCAACAAATTTATTGAAAATACCTTTCTTGTACCTGATAACCAAGTGAAATTGTTGAAGAAATCCCATCCACCTGAAATGTCATGATTGCTACAATTTTGTTTGCGACTACCAGTACTGTAATGCTTGGTGATCGATATGTATAATCATCTCTTTACCCATCAAGTAATGTTTCCACTTCTTGACACTTTGTACCAATGCATACAACTCTTTTTCATATGTAGGATAATTAGTTACAACACCATTGAATGTTTCAGAATGAAAAGCAATAGGCTTACCATGCTACAAAAGTATTGTGCCCATGTCATAATCACTAGCATCGGTTTGTATCTCGAATGGCTGTCTCAAATATAGTAATGCAAGGACTGGAGCTGAACTGATCTTGTCTTTTAAAGCTTCAAAATATTGTTTTTGTTTGCCTCCCCATTGAAAGCCTTTCTTCACACTTGTCACTGCATGCATAGGAGCTTCTATGGTAGAAAATTTAGCAATAAACTTTCTCCAATACTGAGCTACACCTAAAAAAATTCTTACCTCGGTTACTGTTTTGGGAGTGGGCCAATTCACAATGGCTTCCACTTTAGAAGGATCAATTCTCAACTCGCCTCCTCCTACAATGTGTCCCAAATAAACCAAATAAGTCTTTCAAATTCACACTTTGACATCATAAGACATAATTGCTCTTTCTTCAAAACATCAAGTACCATTTTCACATGCAAGACATGTTCTTCTCTTGTTTTGTTGAAAATGAGTATATCATCTAAATATACAATCACAAAGTCATAAATAAATGGATGTAAAACATTATCCATAACATGCATGAAATTCTTCGATGCATTACACAAACCAAATGGCATAACCAACCACTCAAAGAGTCCTTGTTTGGTTTTGAATGCAGTCTTCCATATGTCACTTTCTACAATTCTTACTTGATGATATCCACTTCGTAAATCTAACTTAGTGAAAAACTTTTATTCTTTCAGCTGATCTAGCAAACCATCTATCCTTGGGAGTGGGTATCGATTCTTTACCGTTATCTTGTTCAAAACTCTGAAGCCAACACACATGTGCCAAGTCCCATCTTTCCTCGGAATCAAGACTATGGGTGAACTGCATGGTGAAGTGCTTGGCCTTATGAGTCCCTTGTCCAACATGTCCTTGATTTTCATCTTTATTTCAGCATTCTCCATTATCAACATGTGATACATACCGATGTTTGGAAGAGGACAATCTTGTTGCAACTGAATCTCATGTTGAATCTCCCTTTTTGGAGGCAATCCTATTAGCTCCTGAAACATCTCATGATGTGCATCAACTACATCATATAAATATGATTTTAACTTAGGATCAAAATATTCAAATGACTCATGATTAACATTAGCTTTAGGGTTAATCATTAGAAGAACAAAATTCTTACTTGAATTCACTAGCCTCTTTACCAGTCCAACATTTACCATTGCAATATTTGTCTTCTTGTGATGTGCTCTAACAATGTACTCCTTGCCATCTTTGAATAAATGGTATTTGTTCTCATGGTGATGGAAGATCGCTTTCCTGTCATACAAGTAAGGAATTCCCAACACAATATCTATAATATCAAGCAGAACCACATCTAATTCAATTGTGTCAACAAAATGTGCAGTTATTTCAAAGCGCAATATGCACTTCTTTGAAACCTGTAAATTTGCATCCTTACAAATCCACCCAAGTGGATATGGTTGTGGATTTGGAATGGTCTCAAGATTTATTTTCTTGACCAATTCTTCAGAGATTAAATTTGATTGTGACCCACTGTCAAACAATGTGTCAATCTTGGTATGTTTGGATATGACCCTCACATGAAACAGTTCAATTCTCTCTTCTTCATTTGGAGCTTGTCTGTGACAGTTTGAAGTACTAGTACTGGGTTTTGTTTCAATTTCTTTCCCCTTCATGTTCTTCAATCCCATGGCTGTAATTTTTTATTCATCACCTAAATCCTCTCCTAACTCATGTTGAGTTGTAGCTGCAGTTTTTTGCTTCCCTTTGTTATTGTTATACTTGGGTCTCTTTTCAGGATGTAATTTCCAACAATTTTTCTCTTCATGGCCCTCTCTTGAACAATTTTTACAAACCAATTTTTCTCCCTATTTCTTGACAGATACATTATTTTTTCCCTTACCTTTTGAGGTCTTCTCTTTATTTTTCCCCTTAAAAGGTTTCTTCCTACTCTCATCAGTAATGTTTTTCCCTCTAGCTTCTAGATGTGTGGCCTGAACACAAACTTCATCTAAGCTTGTAGAGTTAAAAATGAGAATATTATGTTTTAGGTAGCTATGTAAGCCTCCTATGTACTTGAGAAAAGTATGTGGCTCTAAAAATATACCCCTAATAAGAGAGATCTTCTCCTAAATTCTTGGGTGTAGTCTTGTACATTTTGTCCTTTCAATTGTCTAAAATTTTGCCAGTTCATTATGGATTTCTACATGTGAGCTAGTGGATAAAACTGTTGTTTTATTGTAGTAATGAAATTATTCCATGATAGAATAATCTTACCATTCTTCTTGATCTCCTCCTTTGTCTTGGCTTCCCACGAAACAAGAGCTGCACCTTCCATCCTCAATGAAGCTAGTTGGATTTTGGTATCATCATCATGAAGGTTCTGAATTCTCAAATAGACCTCCAATTTCCTAATCCAATTATCAATATTTTCTACATTGACTTCGCCATTAAACATTGGAAATTCAAATTTAACATCAAGTTTTAGAAAATGAATTTTACCAGTGTTCTTTGACTTATGTGACTGGTGTACTGAAGATGAAGTAGAGGATGATGATGATGAGGGTGAGGATGGTGACTTTCCACTGCCTCCATTTCCTCCATTTCCCTAATTTGATTTATCTTCGTCATTGTGACCTCATGATGATCCCTGACATTCCTTGTGAAGTTTGGATCCTTCTCCTTCTAGTCTTTCATTCCTTTCTTGATAAAGGACTCTCACCATTTCAGTCATGTCAAGGAATGCTTTCTTGAACACTTTTTCTTCTTCTTTGGGATCCACCTCTTCATGGGTTTATTCTTCTCCTAGAAGTGTGCTTATAGCTTCTTCTGCTTCTTTTGGAGGTGAACTAGGTGATGGATAATGTGGCAATCTTGCCCTCCTTTGTGGTAGTTCCCTTTGATAACCTCTTGCTTCCACCAATTTTCCTTCTCCTCTCTTAAGCTTGAGCCTAGTAAGCATGTAAATCCTTGGAAACAATTAAAAAAATATTTTCACACAACAAAATCAGATATTAAACTCCAGCTCTAATACCAACCTGATCTGAAAGGAGTGTATTAGTTTTTTTGTGCTAAGATTCCTTTCAGTAATAAAAACATGTAAAATTTGTCTCCATTTGTTTGCTTGAGGAATGAGTTTTTTTAACCATGAAACATAGATGAATTTGTGAGTTTTAAGCATGAAAATAAGCCTAAATAACACTACAGAATCGTTTATAACAGAGAAATAACATCACACATAATTTTTACATAGTAGGCATGATGAAGCAGTTCACCCCTCCTGGACTACATCTGCTAGTCCAACTCCCAATGGCATGTCCCTCTTTGTCATTATGCTCAAAATTGAAAATACATGTGTTTACAAGCATCTAATGGTTATTTTATATACAACAGTGGCTCCAGAATGCTCAAATTATTCTAGGTAGACTCTTGTTTCACCCAAATTGGTCGAAAATTGACCTCCCAAATATTTTTCCCAATAACTCTTACAAAACCTCCACTAAAAGTGGAAACTACACTTAACTGCTGCTAAAAATAGAAAAAAATCCAAAAGTTGGTGGGCATGCTAATTGTCCGCCAGCTCTAACCACAAGTTTTAAATGTTATGGTTAAGGGGGAGGGGGTGGCCACATGCCAACCCCGCAACCCCCGCAGTTAGTCTAACCACCGAGTGAAACTATCGCGATATCGTGGTTTGGAACTGGAGTGATAACCAAAGTTTAATAAGTTGTGACTGTCAAATAACAATTAAGGCATGGTTACATGTGACATGGTTTATCGCCACCGGAGTTACGGTTTTAATACCATTGCAGACTTATAATAAATGTCATGGTGATTTGCATTGTGGCATGTGAACAAACCTTTTTGGCCGCCAACAGTCCCCCCCATGACTACAAATACATTACAACATAAATTGATGTGGAGATCTATTAAGGTAAGAACCAATGGATAGAGAAGATAGTTGGAATTCTTGGCATGTAGGCCGGAGGTCGCGGGGTTGACCTCCCCCCCCTGACTCCACCAAAATTTTGATAAAACCTCCTGGGGATACATGGTAGCCTCTGGGCTTGCCACGTGTCACCCATCCAATGGTGCCACTTAAAACCTGTACATCTCCATCCAACGGTCAGAAAAAAACTTCGTACATCCAAATCAACGACCCAGAATCAGCCACATGGCATGATCTAATTGGTTGTGAGAAAAGGGAATATTCCTAGTATATGCCACCTACTGACTGTACCTACATGTTGACTGGGCATTCCAGTCAACCTGTCACAAAAATTTTAGTTGTTTAGGAAAATGAATAGAACATGATATATTCCTCATACAACATTGGTTTTTCGAACCGTTCTCAAAACCAGAATTGCCACAACGAGACCTTTCCGGTCACTCAGGTTCAGTGCAGTTTCGAGCACTTTAAATTTTGAGAAAAACACATGATCTCCTGGTCATGCAAGAACATAATAAAATACATAAATAAAAAAAAATGTAGAGATGCAGTAGGAATAACACTTAATTTCATTAATATAAAATACTGAAAAATTCTTACAGACATAATGAAAAGAAAACTAGCTCAGCTGATGGTAGCTTATCTCTGAGAAGAGATGTGGTGGTTACATGCCTTTGCATTGTGTTATAATGAGGCTTAAAAGCCTTTTTATTATTGAACAGTAAGATAAAACCCTAAACAACAAAAACCCTAACCCGAGGAGATGTAGCACCAAGAGTTTATGGGCCCCGTTGGGGTTAGTTGGGCAGCCAACTTCTCGGGGTCGTAACTTGGTCATATTATCTCTGTTTGACATGTGTTATCACTCCACTGGATCTCTGAAGGCTAAGAAAGATACCAAAAAAGGTAACCACAGACCAATATTTCGCCAAATAGCTATCCCTACTAGGTAGGAGAGGCCTCTCTCCACGAGATGATAGTTGTAATATTCTCAATTTTTGTAGCTAATGGGAATATTGCATTTTAATTTCAATTTTCTTAACTCATGAAGAAAAGTGTAAAGGAGGAACTCTAAAACTCCTAATCAGAAAAATAAATCAATTCCCAATGTGAAAATGGAAAAATTTGGGCCATTTCAATAGAATACATTTAGGTGTGAAAAGGAATGAAGAAGATTGACTAGGTCAACAGGACCAAATCATAGCAGTGTCTAGATGCATTGAACCTCCTTATTGATCAATGCAGTTTTAGATGGAGACCCCTCATGTGAAAAGGGTTAACTCATTGGAGGTGGTTTATGGTTTTCTAAGCCCTAATGCTATAAAATGAAGAGGAAGGCCACAAGAAAAGGTTGTTGAAGATAATTCGATTTGAGATTGCTTAGGCAACTCAAACTCTCTTGGCTGTTTAGCTAGAGAGAGAGGGATCTCCTGTTTAGGAATTCCTCCTCCTTCATTGAGGAGCTCTTGAAGGAGTACATTCTGAAATGCCTCACATCTAGTCTTGAGGCCAAGCATCCTCCATCAAGATAGTGTTATTTCTGCAGCAGAATAATACTGTGTTGCTAGGTGTTGCAGTGAGGGGTTTTCAACACCACTTACAAATCTAGTTTTGCAGAAAAGGGAGCATTCCTTTCTCTGGAATATTAGTGAGGAAGCCTTGAGATTCATATTCAGATCTTGGCATCAAGAAAAAGGACCTTCTAACATAATCTATGTAGTATACTTCAGAAACTGCGTCATTTTTCCAGTGCATTGATGCAGCAAGGTTTCTACCCTAGTTTGGTGCTTATTTCCATGAGGAAGGGCCATCCCTTCTTCCAGAAAGTTTGTATTGAAGCCCTCTTCTATAATTTTTCACATTTCAGCTCATATAATCAGAGTTTTAGTGATTCTGAATTTTTTAGATCCATATTCTGCAGATTTGATACTTGTATTTTTTTCTTTCATGAAATCCCCTTGTCGGGTGATCTATTTGATGTATAAAAGGAGATGAATCTCTATTTTTATTCATTATATGTTATAATAAACTTCAGATATGATGTTTCAGACATATTTTTTCTACTTTCTTCAAAAATTACGCTCTGCATGCTTCAGTCATTTTCTGCATACTCAAAGTCATGGGAAATCAACATTTTTAAGCATATCCAGGGATGGAGGAACTTTTTAAAATAGCTAGAATGCGTTTTTTGAGCTGAAATTTGGAGAATAGGTCCCTCGCGACCTAATATAAAATAACCTCCTGCCATTTCCCTTAATTTTATGCATATTTCTGAATACATCTATTTTAGGGTCAAAATCACTGCTTTTCCCCACTTTTTGGATCCTAAATTCAGATATGAGTTTCTGATGTACTTGAAATAAGTTTCTAAGTGTCTATAAGAAAAATTTATGAATTTATATCTCTCTTCACTTTCAGTAGAGCGTTTTACTTGCTGCAGTCCCTCATTGGGCCTTCTCTTGAAGATAACTAGGTGTGGGAGATCTGTTTAACGACCTAGTCTTATTTTTTTCAGCTAAAATATTGGATTTAGTTTTTTTATTGTCTGATATAAATGATCCAAGAGTCATTTTCCTGTTACATTTCATATTTTCCTGAAAATGCATTTTTCAGTGCATGATTCATGAGCTGTTCCTAAAAAGGAACATTACAACAGTCAAATAGACTGGCTAATGAGGATTTTAGGCTAGGTATAGTAGCACTAGGGTTTTATTTGATTCATTTTGAGTGTTTTATAGTGAATTTTTCAAGGAAAAAAAGGATCAGAATTACAGAAATCTGATGGGGAAAGGTAGGCATATGCTTTATCACATTAAGGTATCTTGATAGAGTGGATCATACTTCTAGGGTTTTAGAAAAGATCATGGAAATCATGAATTCTTTTCAAATCATAAGAAAACAGAGCATCAAGTAATGAATTTTGTCTATCTGACTTAGGAATCAATTACATTCAGAGGCCGCATGAATATGGAAATCAAAATACATTCAAACACTTGTAAACGTAAGAGGAAACAATTCTAAAACACATTACCACAGAAATCCCACCAAAATAGCTGCAACTTTGCCTATTAGTTCCTGCGAAAAATGACTGATTACACTAGTGTTCAAAGATCAATTACACAACATCCAACCCTTGCAATGACAAAGGAAATGAAATATATAGACCAAAAAATGCTTCTCCCACTCTCAACGATTGAATCCATGACTTGTGGAGCTAATACCCAAAGTCCTCAACTGGAATCCTAATGACTAGGGAGGTCAACAAACTCATCCCTATCTTTGATGAAACTGATTAACTTGACCCAAATTTACATATTTACCTCTAGAAACTATTAATGACATAATTACATTTAATTTTTACAATTAAATCAGTAAATATCCTTGGAATCCATCAATCAATTGAGAAAATTTGAAAATTCTTAAGAAATCACTCACTTGTAAAAAGCGCAACATGCTTGAGAAAAGTGCATCGTGCCTGGTAAAAAGCGCAATGTGGACCCTAAAATCCTCTTTTGAGTGACTTACTAAAGTCCAAATTGGGCAAAATATGGCTCATTTGAAATCTCTTCCAATCTAGTTGTAAAACATGTTCTCAAGCTTTGAAAATGGTGGAGCAAAGCTCCTCAAAAATGCAATCTCCCAATACTGGTCAAAAAGCACAGCATGAAGTTGAAAAAGGAGGCATAAAGGTGTTTTTTGGGATGTTTTTGTTGGGTATGTGTTATATTCTTTCCACGACTATCCCCATGCATTGTACATTGCGCCAGGCGCAACAGGGGGTTCACTGTTAAGTCCCTATATTAATAGTGTAGCCCCTTATTATGTTAGTGTAGCCCCCCTTATTGTTATTATTGTACCCCTGTAACCCCCATATTGTTATTATTGTGCCCTTACATTATTATTGTTAGGTCGGCTAGGATTACATTGTGGCCCACTAGGATTACATTATGGCCCCATGGACTCCTATATATAGAAAGGAGGTTTTGTAAATTGTATCATCCAAGAATTGTTCATTTATGTAATGTATTGGAGGTTTCCCCCTCGAAGTGGCTTATTTCTAAGGCGTTGATATCTCTTTTCTTCTATTTTTGAAGCTGGTTACACAACATTTGGTATCAGAGCTTTGGATTCTAGGGTTTTGCTGCTCCAAACAGGTCATCGTGGTATTTTTGCTATAACTTTTTTTCTACGAAGTTTCAGAAGCTGAAATTTTTAGGGTGCAAAGCCAAAATCCTGAGGAATATTTTCTAAAAATTTCAGAGCTTGGTTTGCAATATTTTTGGAGATATGATCTGTGGAAGGTAGGTTTTTTTTGCAGGCTCCCAAACAGGTCATCGTGGAATTTGCGCTATAAATTTGTTTCTACGAAGGTTCAGAATCTGTAATTTGTATGGTGCGAAGCTGAAATCCTAAGGAAAGGTGCCAAAAAATTTCAGATCTTGGTTCGTAATATTTTTGGAGATATGATCTGTGGAAGGTAGTGCCTTTTCAGGTTCCTGAATTTCATCTCAAAGAGGTGATCGTGGGAAAAGTTCAATAACTCTCTCTCTGGGCATCGGATTGGAGTGCCGTAAAAATTGGTTGTAATTAAACAGACTTTAGTTTCTTGGCTATCAATTTCAGAGACAAAGGACAAAACAGTGACACGTGGCAAGTCGTACAAGTTCGCTCCATTGAACCAGTCCATAATTAGGTCATTGTGGGAGATTGGACACAACTTTGTCTTGGAGAATCCAAATCAGGTCAGACCTGTGGCATGCAAAAGAGAATTTAGAGGGCTACTTCAGTGCTAAATTTCAGATATACAAGAGCCGTAATCACAGAGATAATACAATTTCAATATCGATCTCCTCAAAATCAAGAAAAAGGTGTGTATCTAGTTTTTAAAATTGCATAATGTTTGTTTGAAAAAGAAATTGAAGGGATTCCAAGTGCATATTTTAGAATTTTTATCAGTATTGGGTTCTATAATTCCTCCAAAAAATAATTCCATACCCATTAATCCCTCAAAAATCTATACTATGACGCATGAAGAGGAAGAGTTGCAGTATGAGATATCAAAATTACGGTACCAAGTGCAACAAGTTTCGATCTTACGAAGAGCAATTGAAGATGAAATAGATGGTTTAAAAGAAGAAATGGAGGCTAAGTTGGATGGTTTGAAGGATCAAATAATAGCAAATATAGTGGAAGATCACATCGAGCATCAACAACAAGTTCTCCAACTCTCAAAGGATAACCCAACTTTGGTGCAGAATCTAATGAAACAACATGAAGATCAACATGACATCGAAAGAAGTTATGAAGCAGTCACAGAAACAAGAAATTGACAAGTACGATCAATTTCAGAGTATCTCAGCAAGTGGAAGAACTTTCCTGTAGAAGATTTCACATGGGAGGATGAGAATTTTATACAGAAGCATCAAGAAATAATCAAGCATTGAGGACAACACTTGTTTGAAGGAGAGGGGCATGTTGAGTCCCTATATTAATAGTGTAGCCCCTTATTATGTTAGTGTAGCCCCCCTTATTTTTATTATTGTACCCCTGTAACCCCCATATTGTTATTATTGTGCCCTTACATTATTATTGTTAGGTCAGCTAGGATTACATTGTGGCCCACTAGGATTACATTATGGCCCCATGGACTCCTATATATAGAAAGGAGGTTTTGTAGATTGAATCATCCAAGAATTGTGCATTTATGTAATGTATTGGAGGTTTCCCCCTCGAAGTGGCTTATTTATAAGGCGTTGATATCTCTTTTCTTCTATTTTTGAAGCTGGTTACACAACATTCACAAGGGGGGAGGCAGCCCCCATTGTTGGGGTCCAGGGCAGCGCCCCAGCGAAAATTGTTTTGGTGTGCAGACCCACCCATGTTTTGTGCATGAGTTTGCACATGGTTTTGGGGTACGATGGTTTTCAGCCCCTTGTATTTTGTAGATCCGGTCAAGGGAACTACGGTTATGTTCTAATCTAGGGTTAATGGATTGGGGTTTATGTATGCTTCGGCATGTATATTTATGTGATGTAACACTAAAAGGAATATAATGAAAAATCAAGCTGGTCGTCCCGATTTGGGATCCAGGGGAAAATCTCTGTGTTTATATGTTTTATGTTTTATGCTCTCGCGATTGTTTATTTTCTGTTATAAGATTCATGTGTAGATAATTTCTGTTCAGGGTTAAAACCTACATTTGGTATCAGAGTTGTTTCGGCTTCAAGGGGACGCCTTTGCTGTTGAGGGATTTTTGCTCACGCCTGAGGTAGACCCTGTTCAGTGGGAGATCTGCAGGATCGATTCTTGCGGTGAAAGAAGATGGCGAGCGGTGGAAAGATAGAGATCGAGAAATTTAATGGTCATAGTTTTGAGTTTTGGAAGCTCAAGATGGAGGATCTACTGGTGGATAAAGATCAGTGGATCGCGGTAGATCCAGGTACTAAACCAACGGAAATGTCAGATGAAGACTGGAAGAATCTGGATCGGAAGGCTAAGAGCACAATACGGTTGTGTGTCTTAGATTCAGTATTGTTGAATGTATCTGGGGAAGCTATGGCGAAGAATTTGTGGGAAAAACTTGGGACTTTGTACCAATCTAAGTCTCTGGTGAATAAGCTGTTCCTGTAGAAAAAGTTGTATAACCCGAGGATGAAGGATGGAGACTCGGTGACAGAGCATATGAACACCTTCAATACTGTGGTAAGTCAGCTGTCATCTGTTGATATTAAAATCTCAGATGAAGATAAGTGCATCATTTTGTTGTGTTCTCTACCAGACTCACGGGATAGTCTGGTTATTGCAATAGGTAGCAATACAACTACCTTGAATTTTGATGGCATTGTCTCAGCCTTGCTATCGGAGGAAATGAGACGGAGAAATATGGAGGGCCAGAATGGAGATGCCTTATCTGTACGAGGAAGGTCCCAAAACAAAAACAAGAATAAGGTTTCGAGTGGGAGATCCAAATCTAGAGGGAGATCTAAATCTCCTGGAAAGTTTGTAAAGGTATGCTGGAAATGCGAAAAGGAAGGGCACTACAAAAAGGACTGCAGATCTAAAGCTCCTAAGAAAGGAAAGGGATCTGATGATGCTCCTTCTGCAGAGGCAAAAACCACCTTGGATGAAGGTGGGGATGTGTATTTGGCTTCTTCTTCAAATACACATGTAGATCATGAGTCATGGCTGATTGACTCAGGTGCATCCTTTCACTTCACTCCCCATAGGAAGTGGTTCTGCGAGTATGAGAAATACGATGGTGATGTCTTCCTAGATGATGATAGGAAGGCAAAAATCATCAGATGTGGAAAGGTCAAGCTGAAGCTGCAAGGTGGAAGGATTATAACACTTCCTGGTGTTCTACATATTCCTGCATTGGCCAGAAATATGATTTCTATAAGCAATATGGATGATGTAGGTGCAAAAATAGTGTTCGAGAAAGATGTCTACAAGATGGTTCAGGGAGCACTGGTATTAATGCGGGGAGTTTGGACTGGAACTCTGTACAAGCTACAAGGTAGCACTGTTATTGATGGGTGTAATAGTTATGTGGTTCCTGAAAGTGGAGCAGAAAGCCTAGCTGTCTCTGTAGAAAAGACCATGCTATGGCATCAAAGGCTTGGACATATTGGAGAGAAGGGCCTTCGGATACTACAGAAAAATGGAATGGTAGAAGGTATGTCTAATTTCTCTCTAGATTTCGATTTCTGTTAACATTTTGTATATGGGAAGCAGAATCGGGTGAGTTTTCCTTCTAGTGCTAAGAGGGCGAATAAGATATTAGAACTTGTGCACAGTGATGTGTTTGGACCTGTGTCAGTTCCATCACTGGGAAAGTATATGTACTATGTTTCATTCATAGATGACTTCTCAAGAAATACATGGATATATTTCTTGAGGAAGAAATATGAAGTCTTTGACAGATTTAAAGAATTTAAGGCTCTCATGGAAAAACAGATAGAGAAGAAGATAAAGGCGCTGAGGACAGATAATGGTGGGGAGTTCTGTAAGAAGGAATTTGAAGAGTTCTATAAGAAGTGTGGTATAGCACGGCAGAAGACTACTCCATACACACCTCAAAAAAACGGAGTTGCACAAAGAATGAACAGAACGCTGATGGAAAAGGAAAGAAGCATGCTCAGTGGTACCAGGTTAGGACAAGAATTCTGGGAAGAGGCAGTGGAGACTGCATGTTACTTAGTTAATAGATCACCTTCATCAGCGTTGGAGGATAAGACTCCACATGAGGTATGGACTGGTAAGAAACCCTCTCTTTCACATCTAAGGGTATTTGGATGTGATGCATATATACATGTTCCAAAGGAGAAAAGGACCAAGTTGGATAATAAATCTGAAAGGTGCATCTTTATTGGGTATAAGGATGGTTTAAAGGGTTACAAGCTTTGGAACCCAGAAACAAGGAAGGTTGTGTACAGTCGAGATGTGGTGTTTAGAGAAGTGAAAGATGTTGTTAAACATGAAGTCCTACCAAAGGAACCTGAGAAGATATAGTTTGAGCTAAAGGAGGATGAATCAGACTCTACAACAGAAGAAGACTTAGAAGATGAAGAGCCACAAACTCCAGCTTTGAGAAGATCAGTTCGGGAAAGAAGGCAACCAGAAAGGTATAGTCCATCTGCTTTCTGTTCAGGTTTTGCCTTAACTATAACTGATGATGATCCCAGAACTGTCAGGGAGGCAGTAGATTTCGAGGATGGAAAACTCTGGAAGGAGGCCATGGTTGATGAAATGGCATCCTTGCACAAAAATGAGGCATGGGATCTGGTGGAGTTGCCGGTTGGAAGGAAGCCCATCGGGAGAAAATGGGTGTTTAAGAAGAAGATGAATGTAGAAGGTAAGGTGGAGAAATACAAAGCTCGGTTGGTAGCAAAAGGTTATTCCCAGGTGCTGGGAATTGATTTTGGTGATATTTTTTCTCCTGTTGCCAAAGTTACTTCTATTAGATTACTTTTATCTGTTGCTGCTACATTTGATTTTGAGATAGAACAGATGGATGTGAAGACAACATTTCTTCACGGGGATCTAGAAGAGGAGATCTACATGAAGCAACTTGAAGGCTTTATGGTGAAGGGTAAGAAAGAACTGGTATGCAGGTTGAAGAAGTCTCTGTATGGGTTAAAACAGTCACCAAGGATGTGGTATCAGAAATTTGATACCTATATACAGGGACTTGGCTTCACCAGAAGCAAGGAGGATCACTTTGTTTATTTTAAATTAATTGGTGACCGTGTTATTTATTTGGTCTTGTATGTGGATGATATGTTGTTGATTGGAAATGACAAAGAAATTATCCAAGATTTGAAGAGCCAGTTGTTCTCCAAATTCGACATGAGGGATCTTCGTGCTGCAAACTATATTTTGGGCATGGAAATTAAGAGAGATTAGGAAAAGAGGAAGCTCTGGTTAAACCAGAGGAAGTATGTCGAGACTATATTGCAGAGGTTCAATATGCAGGATAGTAAACCGGTGAATGTTCCTATTCCTATAGGTGTCAAACTATCTGCTGAACAGTGTCCCAAGACACAAGAAGAAGAGGATGTGTCCCATTTTCCATATGCAAGTGCAGTGGGTAGTATGATGTATGCAATGGTCTGTACTAGACCAGACATTACACATGCAGTGGGAGTATTGAGAAGGTTTATGTCAAACCCATGGAAGGAGCATTGGACAGCAGTGAAGCAGGTTTTCAGATATTTACGTGGCACTAGTGATTATGGCTTGTGCTACCAGGGAAGACTAGGATTGGAAAGAATGTTGGACATTCATG
The DNA here is from genome assembly GCA_034641835.2 of Pinus albicaulis. Lineage (NCBI taxonomy): Eukaryota > Viridiplantae > Streptophyta > Pinopsida > Pinales > Pinaceae > Pinus > Pinus albicaulis. The sequence continues at coordinate 12,093,826 of MU968501.1, read as the reverse complement.
GTTTTGTTGATGCAGACTGGGCTGGAGATCTGGACCAAAGAAGATCTACAAGTGGGTATGTGTTTAACCTATTTGGAGGCGCAGTCTGTTGGATGATTAAAAGACAGTCTGCAGTGGCTCTTTCAACTACAGAGGCAGAATACATAGCAACCACTCATGCAAGCAAGGATAAAGTTTGGTTGCAGAGATTGTGTTCAAGTATGGGGTTGGTATAGCAAGCTATAAGGATAGACTGTGATAGCCAAAGTGAAATTTTCTTGGCTAAGAACCCTGCTTACCATTCAAATACAAAACACATTGATGTTCAATATCAATTTGTTAGAGATATGGTTGAGGCTAAAAGGGTGTTGCTGGTAAAGGTGGACACTTTGAAGAATGTTGCAAATGCATTGACGAAGTCTGTGAGCACTCAGAAGTTCTATTGGTGTAGAGAAAAAATGAGTGTTGAAGAATTGGCCCAATGACTAAGCTCTTCTGTGGCCCCCTGTGGAAAGAAAACAACAAGTGGGAGAATGTTGGGTATGTGTTATATTCTTTCCACGACTAGCCCCATGCATTGTACGTTGTGCTGGGCGCAGCAGGGGGGTCACAACAACCCCCACTGTTGGGGTCCGAGGCAGCACCCCAGCGAAAATTGTTTTGGTGTGCAGACCCACTCATAGGTGGACCCACCCATGTTTTGTGCTTGAGTTTGCACATGGTTTTGGGGTACGATGGTTTTAGGCCCCTAGTATTTGTAGATCCGGTCAAGGGAACTACGGTTATGTTCTAATCCAAGGTTAATGGATTGGGGTTTATGTATGCTTTGGCATGTATATATATGTGTTGTAACACTAAAAGGAATATAATGAAAAATCAAGTTGGTCGTCCCGATTTTGGATCCAGGGGAAAATCTCTGTGTTTATCTGTTTTATGTTTTATGCTCTAGCTATTGTTTATTTTCTATTATAAGATTTGTGTGTAGATAATTTCTATTCAGGGTTAAAACCTACAGTTTTGGCCTTTTCCACTTGTCAAAAGATCTGTTTTTGGAGTGCCAGTAGTAAAAATTTGATGTAGGCATCATTATCTATCCATATATACATATTTTTTCTCATTTAGAGGCCTCCACAAAAAGCGCAGTGTGGCCCACAATGCGCTTTTTGTAGGCTAACTATGCAAAAAGTCTGTTAGATTTTACCAAGATGTCCAAATACTCAAAAACTTGCCCAAAAACCTTCAAAAATGTTGGATGAAGTGTTGATGAAGTATCTCCAGCTACCAAGGAGGCATCAACTAGTAACTCAAGTTTGCCCTTCTCCTTTTGGCTGATTAGGGTTTGCTTGAGTTTCTCCTTCAATTTCTTGATCCTGATATTGAAAATCTTGTTTCTGGTGTTGTAGCAGTCAACCATATGCTTCAGAATATGATTGTCCTTGTTGGCCTTATGAAGGAGCTTCTCAAGATGTCTGTTCACTCTGTCAAGTAAAACTTCTCTGTCATCATTGATTTCTCTTGCAATTCTTTCCTCAAAAGTGATTTCTTCTGCTTATTGCTTTTCCTGCTCTAATGCTCTCTTAAGACCTCTTGTTTTTGGTCTCTTCTTGGTGATCTGAGCCCCATCATTATTAGACTCATCATGTGCCATCACTGCTTTGCCTTTGGTGTCTTTCCTCTTGGCCTTCAGCAACTCCAATTCCAAGAGTACTTGTTTGTCTTTCAGCTGCTTGTTTTCTTGCTCAAGGAAGGAGATGAAAAATTGTGCCCTTGCCAAATTATCCTGCAGCTCTCTAATTGTGGCATTTTTCTCTTTGATGATAAGGTTTGAGGTTTCATGATCATCTTGGACATCTAAGTCCACCAGGTCAAACTCCTTTTCTTACTCATGATGAAGGTCTTCCTTCTCTTGAACATCTGCCTCTTGCTGCTATTGATATCCCTATTTTTATGATGTAGAAGGTAAGGCCCCATCCACAATCTATGGAGAAAACACTTGCCTATATCCTCTCTGGTATGTTTTGATGTCTTTGTCCTCTTCGGTTTTCTTCACTGTAGCCTTGCTAGATAACCTAGTTTTTTTGTGAGAAACTAATGCTAGTGGTGGAATAGGTCTAGCGAGTTGATTTAGTGGTGTAGTGAAGACATCTTCCTCAATGAAAGGCTCCCATGCAATGTTCGGCTACTTGAGCTGGTGAAGGACAATGATTTTAATGAGATAATGCTGGAAGATATTGTTCATTTGTAGCTCACACTCTCTGTTTTTCACTATGATCAATGCTTCTATATAAATAGTAGGGAAGGTTGAGCAATTTCACCCTAGTGAAATGCATGAAAAACCTGATGTGATTGTTATACAACCTGGAGAATATTCCCTCACAAGTGAATTATTTCACGATGATATTCATCATGGGGGAAAACCTATTCAACAACTGACCAAAAGGAAAGATCTTCTTTATATTATCTTTGTATGGTGCTTTGAGGTAAGGTTCATACAACTGGGCATCCAAATATTTAGTTTTGAACCACTTTCACCCACATTAGGTATCCCTGTTGCTGCTGCAATGATGTCTGTAGAAATGGTGAATTTCACCCCTACAATGGTCACTTGGTCTTTTTGTAGGTTGGTGATGAAAACCCTGGTCAACTTAGGATGGCTCTGCACTCTTTGGACCATCTCATAAAACTCAAAACAACCTACATGCTGAAAACATTTGATTGCTAAGGGCGATGCCATCAATTCCCTAGTGTCTTATGGCTCTAGTATCAAAATTATCTGTCATATGTTTTATTTTCTTCTTCTATAGTATTTGTCTCATCATCCATGATGTTTCTCTCCTCCTCCACTATATTCAGTTTTTTCTAGAAACCCTAGGGAAGAAGTGGAAGGGAAAGGGAGTAGGATTATAGGGTTGGGGAGTTGGGATAAGTGAGGGAAAATTTGGGGAAATTTTTAAGGGAGTTAGAAATCTTAGGGAAGTGATGAGGGGTTTAAATTTTAAGGGATATAGGGTAGGAAATTCATATACAGGGAGGTAGTCTAGTTGTCTAGAAAAGCGCAACATAGGGGTAGGGTTTTAGGGAATATAGCTTGGGAATGGGAAATGAGGGAATGTGAGGGTAGTGGGGAGTGTTTGGAGTGAGAGGAAGGTAAATGGGGTCTAGGGGGGGGGGAATTTAAACTTGTAAACTAAAAACTAGGGTTTACTTACTTAAAACATGACATGGAGGGAAATGAGGGCTTTGCACCATAAACTTAAGACCACAAGCTGAAAGGAGGGGCAATGAATATGGGAATTTCTTGTAAATAAGTGTAGAAACCTTTTGTTTGCAGTTTAGAAACTTTGGAGGCAAGTTTTGAGACCATGGCTCTCCTCTGCAAAAAGCGCAATGAGCTGAAGAAAGGCACAACAAAGCCCTGCAAAAAGAACAATGTGCTTCTAAAAAACGCAACGTGGGCTCTGCAAAAAGCGCAACAATGGAGCTTGAACTTGGTTTTTTGAAGGAAAATTTGATTTTTTTTCTTGGAGAGGCTAAGAGATCGATGCTTGAGAATCAAAATGAATGACCTTTTGGTCTTTTTTTGCCTTTTATACTTGGTGAAATATCTTTAAATATACTTGGACCCACATTTCCTTTCTTGAAATCAACTTTACATTGCTTCTTTACCTTTAAATTTAGAATCTGATCTTTGAACTTCATCTTTTTATGGCTTGGGAAAAATGTTGGCTTTTTGGAACTTTTCTTATTTACTGATGGAAATTTGAGTATTGTAGCTACTTGGAACTTTGAGAACTTATTACAAATTAGGAACATAAAATTACATTTTCTTTGAAATTAAATTTACTGAAGAAATTTATTTATTATCACTCCTTCAATTGCTAGAATTTATGGAATGAAATGATAATTTGATGACCTTAAAAACCTTGAGACCTAATGAAGACTCTCACTGAATGAAACCATGATGAAAATGAATGTAATGATGATAACAACTCATAAATGATGGTATACTCAGAAAAGTGGTGAAATGAGCCAACAAGTAATGGAATTTTGAAAGGAGTGAGATCAAACCTATATCTATATCCAGTGACCAAATTTTTGCATGATGACCTAATGAAATGAAAAAAATTTGAAAATGGGATCCTAACATGACATAACAAGAGTCTATTTTATCATTGGTGAAAGGATGCAAAAACTGACACTAACAACACGTATGATACCTCGTTGGAAATATCTCTCCGAGGACTACAACTGATGACACAATTTTTTCCAAATATCTAGAACAATCATGCCCAAAAAAACTCCATTTAGGGCCTCAAAATGGCTCTGGAAGTTTAGGACCTATAAAATTGCTAAAAATAGTAAATAAGAAAACTGATGAAATTGACTAGGTGGAATAGATGGGTGGCCACCAATATCCACTTGGAAAAATATCATCATATATATGAGTGTTCATGATGGTGCCTGTGGAATTAAGGGAAAAATAATGACTTATCATAGTTATTTAAGGAGATCAAATTATTTTCTTTCGTTTTATGAACAATTATTTTCCTCCAAAACTTTTTGGGCTCAAATTTATAAAGGTGAAGAAGATGATATTTCCTTCTATTTATATTGGATCTTTCATTCATTTTAATTAGATATTCATACATATTTTTTCAAGTTTTATGGTTTCATTAGGAGCATCTCTAATCACTTTCCTAGAATTTTTTAATCATTATAATACCAAGGGTAAGTTCTATTATTATTTTTATAAATCAACTCGGTAGATAAATTGCTAATGGAATTGGAAATGGTAGTAGGTAAATTATTGTAGATGTTATCTATGTTATCATTATATGTTAAGAGATCTAAATCCCTATTTAAATCCTTTAAGAAGAGATCCATTTTAATTCTATCAAAATGAATGTGCCTTGGACTCTCACAATTCTCTTGCATATAACTAGTGTGAATGTCAAGGTTTAGAGTCAAGTTTAGAGGTTTATAGTATGAGTTGGCCTCGTGGTCATTTATGAGGTCAAATTTACTAAATAATTGAGAACACAAATATCATATATCATATAATCCACAACACTACTATGAACCCCATGAATACAAGTCATCTGGTTGGAGGTTAGACACTCATTATGATCCAAATTTATGCAGGAACGCAACAGAATAAACACATAACCATAAATAAAGAGATGCAGCGGAAATAACACTTCATTTCATTAATATCAAAGAACTGAAATTTGCTTACAGACAGAATGGAAATAAAACTAGCTAGGGCGCTGGTAGCTATCTCTGAGAAGAGATGTGGCGGCTACAGGCCTCTGAACTAAGTTACAATGAGGCTCAAGGGCCTATTTATTATTTAGAAACAATGGGAAATCCTAAATAGCCAAAAACCCAACCCTAGGAGATGAAGCGCCAAAACTATGGGCCCCGTTTGGGTAAATTGGTGTTTCAACTTCCTAGGGGCGTAAATTTGGCATACGATCTCCATTTGACACGTACCATACCTCGTTAGAAAGATCTATTTGAGGAATAAAAATTTTGAATGAGCAACATCGGTCCATGGACCCATGTTGCTCTCCGTTTTCCCAAAAAAACGTCGTTTAGGGCCTCAAAATGGCTCCGGAAGTTTAGGACCCGAAAAAACTGCTAAAAATAGTAAGTTGTGTCGAAACTGAAAAACTGAAAGAGACAATGGTGGGCCCCAAGTGGAATAGGCGGGTGACCACCAATATCCACCTGGATCATTCCTCCCCCCTTAGGAATTAATGGTCCCCATTGCGTTAAATTCCTCCATGAGATGAGGAAATTTCTGCTGAACTTGGTCCCTGGTGAACCACTTTCCTTGGTGCAGGAATTGGCCAGCTTTGACAACCCGATATAGTTGAATCTTCTGTTGGTGAGTGTTCTTGATTTGCATTTCCATGATACAATCTGTGGTGGCCTATTCCATGCAGTCTGGGTTTAACTCTATTGGTGTGAGTTGCTCTGCAATGTCCGAGGTGTCCAATAGAGGTGGGAAGTAAGGATGAAGGCGATCCACATTGAAGACTGGGTGCAGACCAAGGAATGGTGGAATACTGAGCTCGAAGGCATTGTTCCCTATGTTGGGAAAAATACTGAGAGGGGGGGGGGGGGGGGGGGTGAATCAGTATTTAGATCTGACTGAAAAATTTTTACTTTTTCTTTCCCTTAAAACCATATGCTACTTTACTGAACCCAACTCGCGTATACACGCGGATATCCTTAAGAAAACTTGCGTATGTCCAGAGATCTTATTATGCATTTAATTCTTTACTTATATCATTGCATCATTCATTCATCAGATGTTTAGTAAGCAGTAATCATGTGTAGTAATAACAGAATAAACCATCACACATAAGAAACACACATGAACACTAGTATTTAATGTGGAAACCCAATTCGGGAGAAAACCACCGTTGTTGTCGTCTCTGTCTTCAATATTTATTATAAAGAAAACTTCTTACAATTTTGTACTAGCGCAGACTCATACCAGCACGCAGGCACCCACCTGCAGAAGGCTGCAACCTTCTCTCGTTCTCCAGCCACTACTGGAAGGGAGCTCCAACCCCCGTCCTGACTTACCGGCCCTCTCTGGAAGAGCTACTACCCCTACTCTCGTTCTGACCTCTCCTGGAAGGGAGCTACTACCCCCTGCTCTCGTTTAATAGCTACCACTGGAAGGGAGCTACAACCCCCTCACTGCAGGCTTCGACCCTCAGCACCTCTTTAGACCACGTTTCATCAATTTTCATACTGGATCCAACAGCTTCCACACAACATACCTTGTAGGCCTCTTTTCATCAGATTTTCAGACTGGACCCACTCCACAAATTTAAGCTCATCATGCATCAAACTGAAACTTATAACCCCATCAATTCATTCATTGAATCATCAACCAATCAACCAACATCTTGATCTCTAATCAACATAATCAGCAGCATAATCAACATTCAAACAACCTAGATCTGTATGAATACATCATTGACATATAGTAGTAAAACAACAAAACAGATCAGACATTTCATTCCACACACTTCAACAAAAACCTAGATTCCATACGCGCTTTTACTTCACTGAACCTACGTATATACGCGCTTTCACAGAAACAAACCTATGTATACATCTGCACATATTTCAGGACTGACCTCATATTACATACGCTCTTTTGCTGAAACCAACCCGCGTATATACACGCTTTCTATGCCATGAGCCTGCATATAGATCTGCAAACATTTTAGGGCTGTGTAACTCTTCAGAATATATAAATAGCTCAGATCTTACCCTTTACTTCAGCAAAGATTCGCCAGATCACAGATCTAAACATTCTATAAACAAATCTAGAAAATACATATTCATTTTAGATCTAGAGATCCCTCTTCATCATTTTCTTCATAGGTGCATTATTAATTCAGATCAAACTGTTACCCATTCCATGCAGATATACTTCAGAGTGAAGTATTCATTAAAACCCAGACCTATGCACCCACTTGCACTATGATCTTCTTCTCCTTATATAGATTTAGCCTTTATCAATACCATGAGTCAAAATCACTCAACCGCTGATGGTATTCCTGGACGGGATCAAATTGATAATCCAGCGCTCAATACAGTGGGCCAATACCATGGTAATGCCCCTAGTTTTATAAATTTAGAGCGCAAATAGGCATACGCTACTTGGTACGTACTTTTCCGTGTACATATGCTGCTTTTCATTTGCAAAACCGCGTATGCTTTGTGACATATCTTATTCATCATTATTCTGGCACTTACTGGAATTCTTTTCTCTGTCACATCTGAACTAATCTGTAGCTACATCATCCTTACATATTTAACACATAGGTTGCTTATCATAGGTAACTCATCAAGTAGGTTTCCATCAAGGACAACTTCATCAAGTAGGTTGCCATCAAGGACAACACATTGCATCATATTGCCAACAATCTCCCCCTTTGGACTTGATGGCAACCATGATGGTGTTTGATCACCACAACAGATAGATACATTGATTATAACCATTATTCAAACACCATGATGCTCTCCCCCTTTGACATCAAGGGAAAAGGGCGGATCAAAACCAAAACAAGTTTTTTATTTTCTTGTAGAAAGAAGAGCTCTATAGATCTGATGTGCACTAAAGTTACCATGCTCCCCCTGAGTTCACGTTGAATCTTCAAACATATTTTTTCAATGAAGTACATGACTCTATGACCTTTCCTATCATCAAGGACTCATACTTACATCAATGATACAACCAAGTGGATTTACATATGTGACTCAAGTACCCAACCAAGTGGGTTTACACATTTTGACTCAACTACCCAACCAAGTGGGTTTAAAAATTTGAAGAAGTCCTTACATGACTTAATATAACAATTTACATCATAGGTCTCAACATAACCTTTTAATAAAATTACAAATATGACTTTTTATAACTAATACCAAAAAGACCTCAAGAGAGAGATCATATTTTAGAACCATCATAATGCCAACAATGCATTATTCTCAGAAAGGCTAATGCTCCCCCTGAATCTGTGCTCCTGTTTTTGAGCTGACTCACTGTTTTTCTTATCAGAAAAACATACACTTCTGTCTCCAAAGGAACTCATGTGTATACATAGCTTTATTTCACGAAACCCGCGTATGGAAAGTGAAATGCAGAAAAAATTCACAATTCCATCTCCCCCTAAACTTATACCACTTGTACTTGTCTTCTTCACATTAGATGCACTGTTAGAAATAAACACAACCAGAATTACCAAACCAACCATGGGAATCACCATCTATTGCTCCCCCTGTGATGATACATTACTAATCCCTATAATGTATCTCACATCACTCCTGCAGTCATTATGAGAAGTAAGCTTTAGAAGCGAAAGACTGCAGTAGGATTATTATCCCCTACGTTTTTTATCGGTCCTCCTTCCTTTTCCAACTTTGCTTGAAATTTCTTATTGTGTGCTGAAAATTATCGAATTTCTCAGATCTACTCATCCTGCATTCTTTTTCTACATGTCCATACTTGTTACAAGCATAACATCTTGTGTGACCAGAAAATTAAGCATAGGGATCATAATGTGTTTTTCTATTCTTTCTTCTATTACAATCAGCTGCTTTATGACCAAACTTGCTACATGAAAAAAAATATCCCTTAAAGAAACCTGAGTACCTTTCTATGTAGAATCTTTTTGTTTGTGACTGAAACAATCTGCCTCTGCAATTGGCTGCAACATGCCCATAATTATGAAATTTAAAGCATTCAACATTATTGATCAAAGGAGGGAATGATTTCTTTTGAGAGTTCAAGATTGTCGGTGGACCTTTTGTTTCTTTCAACACTTTAGGTTTTGCATTGATATCCTTTGAATATTTAGCACTTTCTTGTGAACTAGATTCTCCTTTAACAGTTTCATGGAAACCAAGACCAAATTTAACAGAAGGAGACCTTTGACTACTAAGAATATTGTCCAGAATCTTAGTACTATCTTGAAACCTCAAGAGTTTATCCTTTTCTTCTAATTTATCTTTTAAAATGTTTACCTCAACCTCCAATCTTTGGCATTGCTTCTTCATACTTTCTTTGACCCTTCGTCCTTCTTCTACTTGATCATTCAATTTTAAAATATCTTCCTTCAACCCATTTTCTTGTTCTTCAAATGTTTGTAGAAGTTCTTCATTCTTCTTATTTGATTTTTCTAGATCTTCTTTCAGAGAGATGATTTCTACTTCAAGTCCTTCACTGTGATTGGTTACTTCATCGTACAACCTTTGATACTTGTTTATCTGTCCATTCATTCTAGAGATCATATCTTTATAGATAGATTCTCTCTCATTAAATAATCTTTGTTGATTTTCAACTTTAATCTTGAGAACTTCTTCTAGATCCATAACATTACTTTCACTATCTTCACCATTGCATGCACAAGAAAGTGAATCACAAGAACAACAATCAATACCTGTTTCATCTTCTTCATTTTTTGTTGCACATGTTTTCTGGGATATCTCATTTCTTTGAGTAGCCTTCTTCTTTTGCTTCCTTGCCATGGGCACTTACAGATCTTGGTCAGAATCTTCTTCATCCTCATTTGACACTTCATCATTATCTTCATTTGTATAATAACTCTTTCCCTTTTCAAATTGTTTCCCTTTATCATGATTTTATTCATAAGGACATTTAGCAGCATAATGACCAACTCTTCCACAAGCAAAACACTTGAAGGGAAGCTTACCTTTGAATCTTCCAGTACCTGGCTGGAGTCTTCTCACAAAATTTTCTTCTTCTTCTTCTGATATATAACTTGATTCCTTGACAACTTCCTTTTCTTTTCCTTTTGCACATGCCTTAAAGGCAACTTCTCTGATTTGAGAGGGACCTCCTTTTCTCATTTCAAAAGCAGTCAGGATACCATGTAGTTGAACAATAGTAAGAGTTTGAAGATCTTGCCTTTCTTCAATAGCTGATACTTTTGACTCAAATTTTGAAGTCAAAGATCTTAAGACTTTTTCCACCAGAGTAGTATCGGTTATGGTTTCACCCAAATTTCTCATACGATTTACAATATCATCTAGACGTAAAAATAAACTGGCAATACTCTCATCACTATGCATCCTTAAATTTTCATATTCAATTCTGAGAGTTTGGAGTTTTGCACTTTTTACCTTTGTGTCTCCTTCATAGCTTAGAATGATTTTTTCCCATATTTCTTTTCCTGAATTTAACTGCATCACTTTAAAAAATTCTGATTCAGGCATGCTTCCTAATAAAACATTGACTGCTTTGGCATTGATTTCATATTTCTTCCTTTCTGCTGCATTAGTAGGAATAATTGCCGAATATTGATAACCTTCTTCCACTATTTCCCATACTTCTGCACCAAGACTTTGCAAATATGATTTTTTTCGTATCTTCCAGAATAACAGATTACTTCCATTGAATAGAGGTGGCTTTAGAGAAAATAATCCTTCATGACTTCCCATTGCGACGGATCTCCTTCAAGCGATCAAGCTTCTGCAGAAGGACCTGCTCTGATACCAATTGTTGGGAAAAATATTGTTGACACCTAATCCTATGGGTTGGATGTGGATATGTAATATTGTATAATAAATAATATTAGGAAATAAGGAAGGCCACGAGTCATTGGGAGATGAATCCCAATAGTCTCACCTCTATGTATAAATACATGTTCATTCTTCATTCAATAAACATTCTGATTTGAGGAGTTATCTCCTGGTTTGACATGGTATCAGAGCCAGTCCCACTATTGGCATTTTTGCCTGTGGTGTAACTCCCTCATTCCTTTGCTCAGTCAGTTTTTATGCTAGTTTATGCTGCTCCATTAAATTTTTGTACTGTAATTCTGATTTTTTTTAAATTTATCTCTGCAAATTCTGCTCTGATTTTTGCAGATTCTAAATATTCTACAATCAGAAATTCCTGCATTTCTGCAGTCCTGCAAATATCGGCAATTTTGTAGCTCTTGAAATATCTGCAACTCTGCAGTCCTGCAAATATCCCATTCCTAAATTTTTGTTTGGCCTCTCGGCCTCCCCTCTTTCCTCCCTCACTTCTCCCTCACTCCCTCACGACCTGCGTTCGCCCTCACCCATTTCCCCTACCTGCTATCTCCCTAAACAACGCTCTCACCCATTTCCCCTACCTGCGCTCTGTCCCATTTAATAACACCGCTCCTCCATTACAGTTAACACGCCTTATCCCCTCGCCCTCATCACACACACCCTGCGCTCCTCCATTTAATAACAGTGCTCCTCCATTACAGTTAATACGTTATTATAACATGTTCTATATACCTGCAATATAGTCATATACCGCGTGAGAGAAGAGCTGACTGTGCCATGGGCCCTCTCCGCCAACCATACTCCATTCAACACTTATACGCTGTCATATTAATAACGCCCTCCACGCTGCAAATATCGACCTCAGCCCTCTGTCCATATAATAGCGCTGTCATATTACGCACTCCAACTACACGCTGTCTGCTCCAGATTAAAATTCCACTCCATTTACAATACGCCATCCATATATACATTCCGCCCACTCCTGTCTATAATCAATACTGCCCGTCGGCCCTCCTCCAGTGCTGTCTTATACTGCCCCCTCCCCACTATATTCAATTCACAATACCGCCTTTCCATTTTTATACCGCCTTGTCTTCTTTATATAATACCGCTCCCGCCCACGCTATTCCATACAACGCTTTTCCATATTCATAATACAACACATTACCATATATAAAACCGCTCCCTCACATCGTTGTCAATATCATTTCCGCCCTCCCACACTCCATTATAACGCGCTGTCTGCCATATAAATAATACAGTTTGTCATATATAATACAGCGTTGTGGTATTACATACCACTCCCCTCCTCCCATTCGTATACAATACTGCCCACACCATTCTTAATAATACCGCCCACACCATTCGCATACAATAGCACTATTTCTGCCCCCCCCCCACTATACAATACCACTATAACCCCACTATACCACCCTCCCTCCACATTTTCAATAAGTTTATCCATATAAAATTTTTTTCTCTTCAAACAAAAAAAAATATTTTTTTTGGTGCAGAATTCAGTATTTTTAACAGAGTTTTTGTCCTTTTAAATTGAGTATATTTTCCAGCAAAGATTTTTTTTTGTTTTCTCTCCTTCAAAAGAAATTTTCCAGCAAAGTTTTTTTTCCTCCTTCAAAAGAAGATGATAGTCCCTTCATCTTCTGAAGAGGATGCATACTTGGCACATAGAGGAAAGAGTCATGCTTCAGATTCATCCAGAGGAAGAAATGGCAGAAAAGGAAGAGGAAGAAGAAACTTCAGAGAAAAGGGGGGCAGACAATCTAAAACTCAACAGCAAAGAAATCAAGACAAAGGTAAAACACCTGAATCCGCTCATTATGTTCTAGCACATTGTAACAATGGAGTAATTGAAGACTTATTTGATGTTTCATTTACTTCATGGAGAGATGATTGGTTTCTAGATTCAGGGGCAACATGTCACATGACATTTAGAAAATATTTTTTTGAAGAATTCACTGACAAAGTTGATGGAGCAGTATATTTCGCAGATAAATCCAAACTCAAGGCATCAGGGCTTGGCATAGTCAGGCTTAAGTTCCCTGGTCTTCCAGATCATATCCTACATGAGGTTCTATACCTCCCTGAGTTAAGGGGAAACTTGTTGTCCCTGGTCCAAATCCGCCAGCAAGGACACTCCATTCACTTGTTTGATGGCAAGGCAGAGGTCAGAAAAGAATCAGATCACTCACTTGTCATGGAGGGAATAGAAGAGGGGAGACTGTTGAGGCTGAAAGGTTCGTCTGCTCATGCTCAAAAATTTGCATTCATTTCACATCATGATGAAGGTACATTCCCATCAAGTCTTTTATGGCATGCTAGATTTGGACACTTAAACTATGAAAGCATAGCAAACAGCCATTTCATGATTCACACTCCAGAGCACATAGAAAATTTGAGCTTGTTCATTCAGACTTATGTGGCCCTATGCCTGTTGCTTCTGCAAATGGAAACAAATACATGATGACATTTATTGATGAATACACCAGAATGTGTTGGATTTACTTATTGAAGAACAAGTCTGATGCTTTTAAAACATTCAAGAATTTTCATTCATGGATTGAAAATGATGCACAAACTCATATTGGCTCACTACGTACTGATAATGGAAAAGAATACACTTCAAACGAATTTGAAAATTATCTTCTTCAACATGGAATCAAACATCAAAAAACTGTGCCATATAATCCCCAACAGAACGATGTAGCTAAAATAATGAACAGAACTATTTTAAATATGGTTCGCTCCATGTTATTTTTCAAGAATGTGAAATTGATGTTTTGGGCTGATGCAGTTCTATGTTCTGTTTACTAAAGAATAGGTGTCCTTGAAGTTAAATTAGAAACAAAAATCCTTTTGAAATGTGGAATGGCCACATTCCTTCGGTAAAGCATTTCAGGGTCTTTGGGTCAACCTGTTATGCCTTGATACCCAAGGGTCAAAGGAACAAACTTGGTGCTAGAAGTAGAAAATGTATCTTTTTGGGGTAATCCAATACCTCCAAAGGATACCATCTCTATGATGAAGCAAATAAGAAGTTTGTAATAGCAAGAGATGTCAGATTCCTTGAATCTTTCAAGAGTGACAAGGTTGTTGAGTGGCAACTTGATTGCCTAGATAGATTCACACATGCAAAGTCTTTCCAAGAATTTGATAATCAGATTCCACATCTTGAAGGGGGGATTCCGATATTGAATCAAACTGTGGAATCATGTCCTAAAGCACTCTCTCCCCCACATGAAGAAATGACCACGGATGACACATTGGATGATGTAATTGACAGAATTGGGAGATTGAATCTTGAATCAATCCCAACTCAGTCAAATGAGCAGCCTGGGCCATCTCAGAAAGGTCCTCCCAAATGGCTGACAAAGACACTAGAGAATGTTCATCCTGATGAGGTTGGAAAAACAGGAACAAGAAGTTCCACTCAACAAATAGAAGGTGATGTAGATAATTATGATTCTCCTATTGATATGGATATTGCTTATAACTGTGAATTGAGTTTGTCTACAGATCATGAACCAACTTCCTTCAAAGAAGCCGCTTCTCATGATGAATGGAAAGAAGCGATGCAAAAGGAGTATGATGCCTTGATAAAGAATGGAACTTGGAGGCTGGTTGATCTGCCTTTGGGAACAAAACCAATTGGCTGTAAGTGGGTCTACAAGAACAAGTATAAAGTAGATGGCTCACTTGACAAGCACAAGGCCAGGCTTGTGGCAAAAGGTTTTGCACAAAAATAAGGAATCAATTATGAAGAAACTTTTGCTCCCACAGCAAAATGGACCACCATTCGGACTCTCTTTGCCCTAGCAGCTCAGAATGGATGGAAAGTCCATCAAATGGATGTAAAAACAACTTTTTTGAATGGAGATCTAAAGGAGAAAGTTTATATGTCCCAGCCAGAAGGATTTGTTGTAAAGGGTCAAGAACACAAAGTTTACAAGCTTATAAAATCCTTTTATGGCCTCAAGCAAGCACCACGAGCCTGGTATGAGAAATTAACCGAGCATCTTCTAAAACTTGACTTCAAACATTTTGATCTTGATGATGCAACTTTTTTTGTTAAGAAAGTTGGAAAAACAGTTGTATATCTTGTGGTATATGTAGATGATCTTTTGATAACAGGGAACAATGAGAGCTATATTGCATCCATGAAGAAAGAATTGAAGAAAGGTTTTGAAATGACTGATTTTGGTCATGTTCATTACTATTTGAGTATTGAAGTAATTCAACATCCTAAATATATATTTCTTTCTCAAAAGAAGTACATTAGAGATCTTTTGAACAAGTTTGGCATGGATGAATGCAATCCCTTAACCACTCCACCGGAACAAAACTTGAAGCTAACATCTATTGAAGGGAAGGAATTTGAGGATGCAACTAAGTATAGACAGCTTATAGGAAGTCTTATATGCTTGACCACCACCAGACCTGACATTTAATTTTCTGTTGGAATCCTCTCAAGGTTCATGCAAAAACCTTGTGAAGGACATTGGTCTGCTGCAAAAAGAGTGTTAAGGTACTTGAAGGGGACTCAAGACTTTGGAATCAAATATACACAGGTAGGTGACTTCAGCTTGATCGGATACTCTGATTCAGACTTTGATGGTGAAAAAGAAACAGGGGTTTCTACTACAGGTTACACCATGATTCTTGGATCAGGAGCTGTCTCATGGAGATCACACAAACAATCAATTCCAACAGATTCCACGATCGAGGTAGAATATGTGGCAGCAGCTGAAGAAACAAAGGAAATTGTGTGGCTCTGGAAAATCCTGGAAGATTTGCAGATGAAACAAATGTATTCCACACCACTCATGATCGACAACACTTCTGCAATAAAGTTGGCCAAGAACCCAAAGTTCCATGATCAAACAAAGCACATCAATACAAAATACCATCTAATTCGACATCATGTTCAGGCCAAAACCATCCATCTACATCACTGTTCCACAAATGAGAAAACTGCTGATATCTTCACCAAAGCACTTGGCATAGAAAAGTTTGAAAAGTTTAGATCGATGCTTGGACTCACCAACATCCCTTCGGATTAAAGGGGGGAATGTTGACACCTAATCCTATGGGTTGGGTGTGGATATGTAATATTGTATAATAAATAATATTAGGAAATAAGGAAGGCCAAGAGTCATTGGGAGATGAATCCCAATAGCCTCACCTCCATGTATAAATACATGTTCATTCTTCATTCAATAAAAATTCTGATTTGAGGAGTTACCTCCTAGTTTGACAAATACTAAGAGATGGGGGTGAATCAAAAGATTAGATCTGACTAAATTTTTTTTACTTTTTCTTTCTCTTAAAACCATACACTACTTTACTGAACCCAACTCGCGTATACACGCAGATATCCTTAAGAAAACTTGCGTATGTCCAGAGATCTTATTATTCATTTAATTCTTTACTTAGATCATTGCATCATTAATTCATCAGATGTTTAGTAAGCAGTAATCATGTGCAGTAATAACAGAATAAACCATCACACATAAGAAACACACATGAACACCAGTATTTAAGGTGGAAACCCAATTTTGGAGAAAACCACCACTGCTGTCGTCTCTGTCTTCAATATTTATTATAAAGAAAACTTCTTACAATTTTGTACTGGCACAGACTCATACCAAAGACGTTGCACACCCACCGGCAGTATACTTCCGGCATCCTTCTTCGTTTCCTCGTGCCCACTAATGGGCGAGCTCCACAAATCCTCTCGATCTCATTTACCAAATCTCTCCCCGGAAGGAGCTACTACCCCCGTCTCTTTTACCACCCTCGGAAGGGAGCTACTACCCCCTGCTCTCGTTTACCAGCTACCACTGGAAGGGAGCTACAACCCCCTCACTGAAGGCTTCGACCCTCAGCACCACTGCGGACCATGTTTCATCAATTTTTATACTGGATCCAACAGATTCCACACAACATACCTTGTAGGCCACTTTTCATCAGATTTTCAGACTGGATCCACTCCACACATTTAAGCTCAACATACTCAAACTGAAACTTATAACCCCATCAATTCATTCATTGAATCATCAACCAATCAACCAACAACTTGATCTTTAATCAACATCATTAGAAGCATAATCAACATTCAAACAACCCAGATCTGTATGAATACATCATTGACAGATAGCAGTAAAACAACAAAACAGATCAGACATTTCATTCCACACACTTCAGCAAAACCCTTGATTCCATACGCGCTTTTACTTCGTTGAACCAGCGTATATACGCGCGTTTACTTCGTTGAACCAGCGTATATACGCGCTTTCACAGAGACAAACCTGCGTATACATCTGCACATATTTCAGGACTGGCCTCATATTCCATACGCTCTTTTGTTGAAACCAACCCGCGTATATACGCGCTTTCTCTGCCACGAAACTGTGTATAGATCTGCAAACATTGTAGGGCTGCGCAACTCTTCAAAACAGATAAATAGCTCAGATCTTACCCTTCACTTCAGAAAATATTCGCCACATCTCAGATCTAAACATTCCATAAACAGATCTAGAAGATACATAGTCATTTTAGATCTAGAGATCCCTCTTCATCATTTTCTTCATAGGTGCATTATTAATTCAGATTGATCAATAAACTGTTACCCGTTTCATGCAGATATACTTCAGAGCGAAGTATTCATTAAAACCCAGACCTATGTACCCACTGCTACTATGATCTTCTTCTCCTTATATAGATTTAGCCTTTTCTCAATACCATGAGTCAAAACCACTCAACCGCTGATGGTATTCCTGGATGGGATCAAATAGATAATCCAACGCTCAATACAGTGGGCCAATACCATGGTAATGTCCCCTGGTTTTATAAATTTAGAGCGCAAATAGGCATACACTACTTGGTACGTACTTTTCCACGTACATACACTACTTTTCCTTTACAAACCGGCGTATGCTTTGTGACATATCTTATTCATCATTATTCTGGCACTTACTGGAATTCTTTTCTCTGTCAGATCTGAACTAATATGTAGCTACATCATCCTTACATATTTAACACATAGGTTGCTTATCATACGTAACTCATCAAGTAGGTTTCCATCAAGGACAACTTCATCAAGTAGGTTGCCATCAAGGACAACACATTGCATCATATTACCTCATATTACCAACACCCTACAAAATTTCGTGTGCATGTAATGCCCGTGATTTGTTGTGCGAAGCTTGCGTATGGTCCAAAGGAGGCGCTCCTTCTGCAAATGTAGCCATACTTTGTCACCCACCTGGAAGTTGTGTGGCACCCGCTGTTGATCATGGCGTTGCTTTTACTTGGCATTGGCTCTATCAAATATATCATGAACCTGTTGGCGGATGTGTTGAATGCGCTCAATGAAGCTACTTGCTTTGTCAACTTCAGACTAGACATGAGCTGAATCGGCCTGAGCAGCTGCAAATGGCATGGCTACGTCAATGGGATCCCAAGCCCACTTGAAAGGGGCTATGGCCGATTGAACTGTGGAGAGCTCGATTATAACTATGTTGTACATAGGGGAGGCTCTCGTCCCATGTGCGTGGATGCTTTGAATTTTACATGCGCAGAATGTGTAAAATCATTCTGTCGACGACCTCTGTCTGGCCATCTGTTTGGGGATGGAAAGATATGGACTTGGTGAGCTTGGTATCCAACATTGACCAGAGGCTGGACCAAAATGTGCTGAGGAACCTACTATCCCGATCTGATATGATAGACTGTGGGATCCCAAAGTGCACCCACACTCGTTTAAAGAAGAGTTTAGCAGTGGCTTCTGTTGTGATATTCTTCTTGGTGCCACACCATAATGGCTATATCTTTGAGAATCATTTAATGCATCACGAAGACACAAAGAATTTCATGCTTAGTAGAAGGAAGGCCTGACATGTAATCCATGGAGATGGATTCCCAAGGTTGACTAGGGGTAGGTAGTGGAGTATATAGGCCTTGCTTCTTGATGGTCGGTTTGGCAATGGCACAAGCAGTGCAGGATCTGATGTGCTTCTTTACATCCTTTCGAAGTTTCAGCCAATAGAAATACTTCTGTAGTATTTCCACTATTTTCTCAACCCCAAAATGCCCAGCGACTCGACTGTAGTGTGCTTCCCATATCATCTTGGAACGCTCGCTTGAAGGAACACAAAGGTGTCCCAAGTGACATAAAAGTGCATCTTGGAGGTGAAAAATTGGAACTTGCGTACCCCCCAAGAGTGCCTTGTAAGTGTGGCTGAATTCTGGGTCACTCTCATAGAGAAGCGGCCAATCAGAAGTCTCATTCCCACAAGAGTTGAGCACGGTGGTGAGTGCACTACGATCGTGGTCGGCTAAGGTAGTCTCAACATGATTGGTGCTACCCTTCTTGTACTTGATGTTCAAATGAAACTCATGTGTATATGTGGACCACTTCGATGGCGATCATTGTAACTTCCTCGTGTCTATATGAACTCGTAGGCCGGTGGTCTGTGTGGATGATTGTTTCCTTCCCCAAAATGTAATGCTTCTATTGTCGACAGGCTTGCACAATGGAATACATTTCTTTGTCATAGGTGGGATACTTGCGAACTGTCTCCGACAATGTCTCACTGTGATATGCCACTAGATGTCCCTATTGAGTAAGAACTGCCCCAATAGCATAGTCAAAGGCATCTATCTCGATCTCAAATGGTTGTTGCAAGTCTGGTAATGTGAGCACTGGGGCAGAATAGAGGCGATTTTTCAATTCTGTGAACGCCTTCTATTGAGGTTCCGACCAAAATAATTTTTCTCTCGCTCCTCCCTTGGTGACTTGACTCAAGGGCCAAGTGATATGAGAGAATACCAACACGAATCTACGGTAGAAATTAGCAAGACCTGCAAACGCAAGCTTTGTTATAGTGGTTGGGGTCGCTAATCTCCGAAGGACTTGGATCTTGGCAAGATCCACATGCACTCGCCTTTCATCAATAATGTATCCCAGATATTGAACCTGGGTCATGCCAAAAGTGCACTTCTCCAAATTGGCACACAACTTATGTTGCCGCAGTGTTTGGAGGAATTTTCGGATGTGTTGAAGGTGCTCTTCCCAAGTCTGGTTGAAGATCAAAATGTCATCCAAGTACACCACTACAAATGAGCTGGTGAATGGCCGCAATATGTCTTCCATCATCCTCATGAAGGTTGCGGGAGCATTCATCAACCTGAAAGGCATGAACAGCCATTCGAAAAGGCCTTCCTTGGATTTGAAGGCAGTCTTCCACACATCGGAGGGTTCAATCGGTACCAGGTGATACCGCGACTTCAAGTCAATATTGCTGAAATATTTTGCACCTTTGAGTTGGTCCAAAAGGTCATCAATCCGTGACTCTGGGACCTATTCCTGGACAAAGATCTTGTTCAAAGCACTCAATAGTCAATATAGGGTCTCCACGTCCCATCCTTCTTCCGTACCAACACGACCTGCTCCCACAAGGCGAAGGAACTTGGTCGGATGTGACCTTTTCTTTGGTATTTTTATACCGCTTTGGATTTCATCATGCTCTAGAACAAGAGTGCCGATATATCAGCACATTGCAGTGCCGCACCCACCCTTAGACTGGACCCGGTGCTTTGCAGCCGATGTTGTAGAGGAACCCCGTGGGTGAGGTGAAGATGTCCCGATACCTCTACACCTATCCATTTGTTGTTTGTCGTGGCAAAGGAGCATTGATTGGAGGTCGTACACAATCTTCTCTAGCCTCTATGATCATCAGAAAACAAATTTCCGGTTTGGGAAATGAGCTTACTGCATTGTTTTGCAGTAACCAAAGAGATAGCGGCAGGAGGTGGTACCTTTGGTATCCTGTACAAATTATTTCCCAAAGTAACAATAACAGTGCAAGGCCAAAACTCATACACAACATGATGCTTCCAAAAGTATGGTTGTCCTAATAATACATCGAAACATCAATAGGAGCAATGTCACATAATACCTCATCCGTGAAGGGCTTGATGCTATAGGGAAGGCGGCACTACTGGCTGATGCGGAGATATCGTCCTTGGTGAAGCCACCCAATGGTGTATGGATGTGGGTGAGATGTGGTTGACAAGCCCAACCGCTTCACGGCATCTGCTGAAATGAGGTTTTTTTGGCTCCCAGTGTCGATAATGAACTGTATTGGGGAGCCCTTTACCCACATCTGGGAGTGGAAGAGACGTTCCTCCTCCTCTGGATCTTCCGGTTCCTCCTTCTGGATATTTATAGTGGCAATAGTGGCGTTGGGCTCTGCATCAATAATCTATTTCCCTTTGTCATTCCCCTTGTCAGGTTCTGATTCAGAGTCAGAGCATCCATCTGACTTAGAAGCCCGCATCTCGGCCACCAGCGACTGCTTGGCCCGACACTCACTTGTGTTGCGAGTGGAGCTCTTATGGAACTCACACCACTTTCCCATGTCCTTCTTTGGCTTTGCGGTGTTGTTCTTTGCTTGTGGCTTCGACAAGTTGTCTTGAGTCACCGTGCCTTGGCTCTGTCCTTTGTTCTGTGGTTTGGGAGCACCTTTCCCTTGCTTTTGATTCACAGATCCAAAGTCTCGCTTCTTCTGTTTGAATTTCTGCTCAATCTTGGCAGCATACCGGTATGTCGTACCAAGCGAGGAGATGTCGAGGAACTCCATTTCCTCCTGAATGTATATATGTATACACCTGCGATACTTTAGCACCAGATGTTTCTCTGAATCTTTGATACCCAACTTGGTGCGCAGGGTATGGAACAGATTCGCCAGCTCATGCACATCTTGATCCCTTTGTTGTCGCAGCGTGGTCCATTGTATGTACTTGTCTTCATAGCTCCCCACATGATAGTATTGTTCCTTGATGGCGTCTCAGAAAGAATTCCAAGTGGGTACAACTGAGAATAGAGAGGGTTCTGTCTCGTCCTTTTTCTCACAGTGGGTTTCCCATCCTTGACATGGGGGGCAACTTTGAGGAGTGAAAAAATAATCTTCTCCCTGTCGGAAAAGTCATGAACTGAGAAATATCCTTCTAATAGATTCAACCATCTATCTACGACATCTGCATCTATTTGACCCTCAAATATGGGAATGTCAAAATTTATTTGTACCTTAAAAGGAGTCGCACCCTCCAGTGGTCATGATGCACATGTGCGCCGCCGGTATGTACGTCAAGGATTTGGGAAAAGTTATCCATCATCGCATTCCTTTTTTTTTTTTAGGGCCTCCTCGAGCAATATTTTTATAGATCTCCTCTCCCATCTTTCTTTTCATCCCCCATGGGCGTCCATCGGGGTTTGCGAGGCTAATCTTGCAAAGGTTCCACTAGATCGAGCCCTAACTCCTTATACCCCGACCTCGTTGGGGACATGCAAAGAAAGATCGACAAAAAGCAAACTGCTCTGATACCATTGATCTGGATTTATACAGGAACACAATAGAATAAACATATAACCATAAATATATATATGCAACGGAAATAACACTTCATTTCATTAATATCAAAGCACTGAAATTTCCTTACAGATAGAATGGAAATAAAACTAGCTAGGGCGCTGGTAGCTATCTCTGAGAAGAGATGTGGCGGCTACAGGCCTCTGAACTGAGTTAAAATGAGGCTCGAGGGCCTATTTATTATTTAGAAACAATGGGAAATCCTAAACAGCCAAAACCCTAACCCTAGGAGATGAAGCACCAAAACTATGGGCCCCGTTTGGGTAAATTGGTGTTTCAACTTCCCAGGGGCGTAACTTTGGCATACGATCTTTGTTTGACGCGTACCATACTTCGTTAGAAAGATCTATCCGAGGACTAAAAATTTTGAATGAGCAACATTGGTCAACATCGGTCCATGGGCCCATTTTTCTCTCTATTTTCCCAAAAAAACATCGTTTAGGGCCTCAAAACGGCTCTGGAAGTTCAGGACCCAAAAAAATACTAAAAATAAAAAAGAAGTTGTGCCGAAACTGAAAAACTGAAAGAGACAATGGTGGGGCCCCAAGTGGAATAGGCGGGTGGCCACCAATATCCACCTGGATCATTCCTCCCCCCTTAGGAAGCAATGGTCCCCATTGCGTTGAGTTCCTCCATGAGATGAGGAAACTTTTGTTGAACTTGGTCCCTGGTGAACCACTTGCCTTGGTGCAGGAGTTGGCCAGCTTTGAAAACCCGATACAGTTGGATCTTATGTTGGCGAGTGTTATTGATTTGCATGTCCATGATACAATCTATGGTGGCCTGTTCCATCCAGTCTGGGTTTAACTCTTTTGGTGTGAGTTCTTCTGCAATGTCAGAGGTGTCCAGTAGAGGTGGGAAGTAAGTGATTTAAGGAGATCCACATTGAAGACCTGGTGCGACCAAGCGAATGGAATAATCGAGCCCGCTGGGCATTTTTCCTGCCACTGTGATGGTGTACGGCTCAGATCGGAGGCGAGTCAAGTGGGGGTCCAGTGAGGCGCTCCTTCTACAAATGTAGCCATACTTTTTCACCCACCTGGAAGTTGTGTGGCACCCGTTGTTGATCATGGCGTTGCTTATACTTAGCATTGGCTCTGTCCAATATGTCATGAACCTATTGGAAGATGTGTTGAATGCGCTCGATGAAACTATGTGATTTGTCAAATTCATATTGGACATGAGTTGAATCAGCCTGAGTAGTCGCAAATGGCATGGCTACATCAATGGGACATAGTGGATAGAATCCCAAGCCCACCTGAAAGGGGCTATAGCCGATTGAACTGTGGAGAGCTCGATTATAGCTATGTTGTACATAGGGGAGGCTCTCGTCCCATGTGCATGGATGCTTTGAGTTTTACATGCATAAAATCTGTACGATCATCATGTTGACAACTTATGTCAGGCCATTAGTTAGGGTATGGAAATATATGGACTTGGTGAGCTTACTGTCCAACATTGACCAGAGGTTGGACCAAAATCTACTAAGGAACATGTTGTCTTGATCTAAGATTTTATACTATGGGATCCCAAAGTGTACCCTCACTCATTCAAAGAAGAGTTTACGAGTGGCTTCTAATTTGGGTGGATATTCTTCTTCAAAGTCAATACAATGGCCATCTTCGAGAATCTGTCAACGACCACGAAAACACAGTCATTTCCATTCTTAGTAGAAGGCAGGCCCGACATGTAATCCATGGAGATGGATTCCTAAGGTCGACTAGGGGTAGGTAGTGGAGTATATAGGCCTTGCTTCTTGATGGTCGGTTTGGCAATGGCACAAGCAGTGCAAGATCTGATGTGCTTCTTGACATCCTTTCGAAGGTTCGCCCAATAGAAATACTTCTATATTATTGCCACCGTTTTCTCGACCCTGAAATTCCCAGCGACTTGACTGTAGTGTGCTTCCCATATCATCTTGGCATGCTCGCTTGAAGGAATACAAAGGTGTCCTAGGTGACATAAAAGTGCATCTTGGAGGTGAAAATTTGGAACTTGCATACCCCCCAAGAGTTCCTTGTAAGTGTGGCCGAATTATGGGTCACTCTCATAGAGAAGCGGCCCATCAGGAGTCTCGTGCCCACAAGAGTTGAGCATGGTGGTGAGCGCCACGATTGGTGGTCGGCTGAGGCAGTCTGCAACATGATTGGTGCTACCCTTCTTGTACTTAATGTTCAAATGAAAGTGCTGCACATATGTGGAACACTTCTGATGGCGATCATTCTACAACTTCCTCATGTCTACATGAACCAGGGCTTGGTCCGTGTGGATGACCTGCTTTCCTTCTGAAATGTAACTTTTCCATTTTCGACAAGCTTGTGCCAATGGAATACATTTCTTTGCCATAAGTGGGATACTTGCGAACTATCTCTGACAATGGTCTCACCGTGATAGGCCACCGGATGTCCTTGTTGAGTAAGAACCGCCCCCAATAGCAGAAGCCGTATACTCCATTCCGATCTCAAATGGCCGAAGCAAAGTCCTGGTAAAGTGGGAGAGTCACAAAAATCTATGAGAAGTATTTTTCTTTCAATTCTTTGAACGCCTTCTGTTGAGGTTCTGACCAAAAGAATTTTGCTCTCGCTCCTCCTTTGGTGACTTGACTCAAGGGCCAAGTGATATGAGAGAATCCCAACACGAATCTACGGTAGAAATTAGCAAGACCCAAAAAGTTGCGAAGCTCTGTTATAGTAGTCGGGGCTGGCCAATCCCGAATGACTTGGATCTTGGCTGGATCCACATGCACCCCCCTTTCATCAATAATGTATCCCAGATATTGAACCTGGGTCATGCCAAACGTGCATTTCTCCAAATTGGCACAAAACTTGTGTTGCCGCAGTGTTTGGAGGACTTGTCGGATGTGGTGAAGGTGCTCTTCCCAAGTCTTGCTGAAGATCAGAATTTCATCCAAGTACACCACTACAAATGAGTTGGTGAATGGCCACAAGATGTCGTCCATCATCCTCATGAAGGTTGCGGGAGCATTCGTCAACGCGAAAGGCATGACCAGAAATTCAAAAAGGCCTTCCTTGGCTTTGAAGACAGTTTTCCACACATCAGAGGGTTCAATCGGTACCTGGTGATACCGCGACTTCAAGTCAATCTTGTTGAAATATTTTGCACCTTTGAGTTGGTCTAGAAGGTCATCAATCCGTGGGATCGGGGACCTATTCCGAACAATGATCTTGTTCAGCACTTGATAGTCAATACAGAGTCTCCACGTCCCATCCTTCTTCTATACCAACACGATCGGGCTCCCACAAGGTGATGAACTTGGTCGGACGTGACCTTTCTGTAGCAGCTCCTGAATCTGCCTCTTGATTTCATCATTCTCCATAACAGAGCGCCGATATATCGGTCCATTGGGTAGCGACGCACCTGGGGTCAGATCAATCGGGTGCTTGACCTGACAGTGCAGAGGAACCCCTGTGGGTGAGGTGAAGATGTCCCCATACTCCTCCACAACCTTATCCATTTGTTGTTGTCATGCAAAGGAGCACTGTCTGGAGGTCGTGGCCACAGTCTTCTTCTTGCCCTGGGGGCGGATCATCAGGAAAACGAATTTCCTAGTTTGGGAAATGAGCTTACTGCACTGTTTTGCAGTAACCAAAGAAATAGCGGCAGGAGGTGGTACCTCTGGTATCCTGTACAACTTATTTCCCAAAGTAACAATAACAGCGTGAGCTCGAGACTCATACACAGCATGATGCTTCCACAAGTATGGTTGTCCTAATAATACATCAGAAACATCAATAGGATCAACGTCACATAATACCTCATCCGTGAAGGGCTTGATGCTATAGGGAAGGCGACACTGCTGGCTGACACTGAGATCTTGTCCTTAGTTAAGCCACCCAATGGTGTATGGATCTGGGTGAGCTATGGTCGGCAAGCCCAATCGCTTCATGACATTTGCTGAAATGATGTTCTTTTGGATCCCATTGTCGACAATGAACTGTACTAGAGAGCCCTTTACCCACATCTGGGAGTGGAAGAGACGTTCCTCCTCCTCTGGATCTTCTGGTTCCTCCTTCTGGATCTTCGTAGTGGCAACAGTGGCATTGGGCTCCACATCAATAATATGTTTCCCTTTCTCATTCCCCTTGTCAGGTTTTGATTCAGAGTCAGAGCACGCATCTGACTCAAAAGCCCGCATCTCAGCCACCAACGACTGCTTGGCCCGAAACTCACTTGTGTTGTGAGTGGAGCTCTTATGGAACTCACACCACTTTCCTGTGTCCTTCTTTGGCTTTGCGGTGTTTTTCTTTGCTTGTGGCTTCAACAGGTTGTCTTGAGTCACCATGCCTTGGCTCTGTCCTTTGTTCTGCGGTTTGGGAGCACCTTTCCCTTGATTTTGATTCGCAGATCCAAAGTCTCGCTTCTTCTGTTTGAATTTCTACTCAATCTTGGTAGCATACCGGTATGCCGTACCAAGCGAGGAGATGTCGAGGAACTCCATTTCCTCCTGAATGTATCTATGCAGAAAACTGCGATACTTTAGCACCAGATGTTTCTTTGAATCTTTGATACCCAACTTGGTGCGCAGGGTATGGAACAGATTCGTCAGCTCATGCACATCTTGATCCCTTTGTTGTCGCAGCGTGGTCCATTATATGTACTTGTCCTCATAGCTCCCCATGGGATAGTATTTTTCCTTGATGGTTTCTAGGAAATAATTCCAAGTGGGTACGGCCGAGAACAGAGAGGGTTCTGTCTCGTCCTTTTTCTCACAGTGGGTTTCCCACCAATCCTTGACATGGGGGGCAACTTTGAGGAGTGCAAAAATAATCTTCTCCCTATCGGAAAAGTCTTGAACCGATAAATATCCTTCTAATAGATTCAACCATCTATCTACAGCATCTGCATCTATTTGACCCTCAAATATGGGAATGTAAAAATTTATTTTTAACTTAAAAGGAGTCGCACCTCCAGAGTGGTTGCTAGATGCAGACGCGCCGCCGATGGGCAGCCGTTGAAGGATCTGGGCAAAGTTATCCATCATCTCGTTCCTTTGTTTTTCGAGGGCCTCCTCGAGCAATATTTTGATAGGATCTCCTATTCCCTCATCTTTCTTTTCGTCCCCCATGGGCGTCCGTTGGGGTTTGCAAGGCTAATATTGCAAAGTTTCCACTAGATCAAGCCCTAACTCCTTATACCCCGACCTCGTTGGGAACATGCAAAGAAGGATCGAGAAAAAGCAAACCACTCTGATACCACTGATATGGATTTATGCAGGAATGCAATAGAATAAACACATAACCATAAATACAAAGATGTAGCGGAAATAACACTTCATTTCATTAATATCAAAGAACTTAAATTTGCTTACAGACAGAATGGAAAAAAACTAGATAAGGCACTGGTAGCTATCTCTGAGAAGAGATGTGGTGGCTACGGGCCTCTGAACTGAGTTACAATGAGGCTCGAGAGCCTATTGATTATTTAGAAATAATGGAAAATCCTAAACAGCCAAAACCCTAACCCTAGGAGATGAAGTGCCAAAACTATGGGCCCCGTTTGGGTAAATTAGTGTTTCAACTTCCCAGGGGCGTAACTTTGGTATACGATCTCCGTTTGACGCGTACCATACCTCGTTAGAAATATCTATCTGAGGACTACAAATTTTGAACGAGAAACATCAATCCATGGACCTATGTTGCTCTCCGTTTTCCCAAAAAAACGTCGTTTAGGGCCTCAAAACGGCTCCGGAAGTTCAGGACCCGAAAAACTGCTAAAAATAGTAAGTTGTGTCGAAACTGAAAAACTGAAAGAGACAATGGTGGGGCCCCAAGTGGAACTGAAAGAGACATTAATTCCATTACAAATTATTAGGCATTGGGAACTATAGAGCTTGATTAGATTGGTACCAAAGAAGTTCTTGTTATGTCTTCATAACTTCTTTTGAATCTACTAGCTAAGTCAAAGTGCTCATCTAGACAAACGAGATTATGGTGAGAGTTATTACGTAGGAGAGTATCTTGGTTAGTAGTGGTTCTAGCATTTAATTCCCCTAACAAGATGATATTACCTTCATTCCTTAAACTGTGAATATCATATTCTAAGTTATTGAAGGGGAAATTCTTATCCAAGTTATTTTTCTTATAGGAGGTTGAGTTGATAGGATCAAAATAGCAAATTGAGAGATAAATCCTATTGGCGTTAGAGTCAAAAAAATTGATCCAAATGTACCAATTGAAGGGGTCGAAAATATGAAGCCGAATGTGAGGATAAATATTATCTTTTTAATATAAAAAGCTATTCTAACAAAACCTCTACTAGAGGATTTGTTGTTCTAGGCCGACCAGAGAATGAATCCATCTATGTGCAGGACCTTGGATTCATCATGCTCTCAAGTTTCAACTAAGAAAACAAGATCAATATCACTCAGGATGCAACTTAATATAAGACTTTTACTCCATGCAAAACCACAATAGTTTAGAATAGAATCCACAGTGTTCCCAATTCCTATTTATTACTCTTATTTTGGTCTCCATCTGTAATAAGAGCTTTCCTATTTATAATGATTACCCATTTTCCTTCCTTTCTTGCCTTCTTTACCCTTCGAACTTATTTCCTTAGTTGATCTTGGTCTTCGGGAATAAGATCCTCATTTATAAAGATTCATGACCCTTTTAAGTTTGGGGATTTACTGAGTATATCTAATTTATGGTCATTACAACTCACAACGCAGATTAGTCTATGTTTCGGCTCGAGTATTGTTCCCACCCTTTTCGCTTCTGTGAGATAAGTTGTTTGAATTTGTGACTTGGTTTTCAATTGTTCTTTTAGTATTTCTAATGTGTAATAAACTTTATGCTCTTCTATCCCCACAATTATTAGGTTCAGGGCTCTTTTATGGCATTCATGATATAGTTCAATTAGTTTGTTCATTTCATCTTGGATGGGTATAATATCCAATTTATTCTTTGTGCTACTTAGAGAAAAAATATTATTTAGTTTTTCTTTCAATTGTTTAATTGCGTCTCTCAATGTGCAATATTCTTCAACCATTGATTGTTTTTTGTTTTCTATTTATTGCCCCCTATCCTTTATTCTTTGGAGATCAACCTCAGAGTGCTACCATTTTATTTTCTAATGATTTGTAGTTGTTGTCAAGTCTCGTGGATATTTCTAACTTATGTTCTATAAGCATTCAAGATAATTCGAGTTTATGCTCTATAAACATTGTAGATCATTTCAATTTATATCCTTTTTTCTATCTTCTCTTCATTTTTCAAAAAAACAGTATGATCATAAATACTCCCTAAAGTAATTTTATTGTTAAATATTTTTTAAAATTTATTTTTATATTGAAAATTGAATATTTAAAATTTTATTTTTATATTCAAATGTAACAAAATTAAAGTTAAAACTATATAAGATATGAAATTATAAAAACATTTAAATTAACGATTACATTCATCAATCCTTTCTATCATAAAATACATCTAAACTATTTAGCCATAAAAAATTTAAAACATTAAATTTGAAAGATGGTAAAGCATTTAGGCATTCATCAAAATTGTCTTCGCTTGTTCAAGCTAACTAACACATTATAAAAATAGAAATAAAGGTCGTACATTATTCCAAGCAAGTTAAATTTTAAAAAATAATACTAATATTCCCATAAGTGGGAGACATAAACGCAATGTGTATATTTTATGCTCAAAGGCGGCCATACACGATTCTTATAGGTTATTCTTAAAGGCGGCCATACACAATCGTGTTGTGCACTTCCACATATAAAGTATAAAGGCGGCCATCCAAAATCATGGTGTGATTTTTCATATATATTATATATAAATTCAAAATGTGTATCTTCATGCATCATATGTAAAGGTTTATTTATTAGGTAAATTCAATATTTTTTATCAAGTCAAAAAATTATATTTCACTGTATTGTTTTTCAAAAATTCATGTCTTACTCTTATTAGATTTATTGGCTAATACTAATGCATACCTAGATACATAGCAAATTTCCAAAATAACAAAGATTTACATAAAATGATAGACAAAAAGTGCCAAAAACACTTGTAACACCAAGAGATAACCAATTATCATTAGAATTTATCGGGGCAAGATGGTCTAGACTCGGGCCAGGGGATGGAGAAGGTTTGAAGTCACAATGAGCATGCCCTTCCATATGTGCCAATTGGGTCTCCATACTATCTAGCTTCTCATGGATGTGTCATTGCCCTCTCCAGAGACAGAATAATCTATCATGCATCTGCCACATATTTCTTTGTATGTGACACATGAAGTTTTTGATGTCATTGTGGTCATCTTTCCGAGTCCGATTAAGCTGGTCCAAGGAAGCATTCATCTGTCATATAATACTAGCACTATCCTTAGTTGGGGAGGTGCTGACTACCATGGGAATAGACTGTGAATGATCATTTTGTTGTTGCCACGGTGGATGCCCCCTCACCTCCATTCCTTGTCGCACCTAACCTCTATGAAGAGGGATATTCAACTGGATTTTTTGCAAATGCATAACAACCTTCCTCTTCACTTCTTACCTAGGAAAGGAAACAACTCCCATACACCAACGAGCCCGCGTGAAAAGCCAAAGATGCCCCTTCTTCATGATTGGGGCCTTAGTCTTCCCCATACCCAAGTACAAATGACTCTCGCCAATGGGCATGTCCTTGTAATAAAATAAACCTCCATAAACCACCACAAAACCTACTTATTCTTGAAATACTCCCCCACCACTACCCAAGATGACCCCCAAGAAAATTACACCCACTAACCTCTAGGGAATGGAGAGTAAGAGATTCTAGGGACAAACTAATAGTTGGCTAGAAAATATTTACCCACTTCCATAACCACCAAACCCATGGACAACCGGGGTCCAGGCCGCTTACAACACTCAAGCGCCCATGGGTGAGTTTCAATGCCCACAAAAAAAAAAAAAAAAAAAAAAAAAAACAGATCTACCACCTCCCCTATTACAACTAGAAAAGGCAAGCTAACACACACCTTTCCAGTCAACTAGTTCACCCAAACATACACAAAAAAACTAAAAGCTACAAGAATGAAATTATTGAGCTTGGTTTGTAAATCCAGGCTTAAAGCTTTATACCCGATGTGGATAACCCATATCATCTCTCTGGGCAGAGCTATAGTTCCTATAGCAATAATTGAGTTTAACCGCTCCTCATAAAGTCACACAACACGAAGCTCGACACCAATTTTCCATTTTCCCTCGCTTTGAATGTCTTGCTCACTTTCTCAATAGGGCATCCAATCCAAATTCCTCTGATAATTCCCCTTATCGTACCTTGTTTGGGAAAAAGAGACTTCCCCTCATATTTCTCAGCAATTCTCAGAGCACAAGCATAAACACTACATTCACCAACCCTCCCATTTTACATTGATATATCTTCCATTGACGAACAAATGATCGACTGCTTCAAAACGAATGCATTAAAAAAAAAAATTCTCACCCTTTAGTGACTTGAAGCTTCACAGGAGAGTGCATGCAACCCATATGCCACGATATGAACTCAAATTAGATAAATGTCTTTCTGGATTAATCACATCATTAGGATTTGGTCGACATTTCGAACCAACTAATTTGGTTCATCCTCAGGACAAGATGAAAAGCCAATCAATCTTATTGAATAAATATTGTGGATGCATCATTGCCTGGTATTAGCCGCTAAAAACTAGTCGATAAAAACTAGCCATTAATGAATTAGTTAATTAATTAATTAAATTTATTAAGAAATTAATAAATATTAACCTAATAGATATTATAATAATGAAATTTTTTATTATGTAATATTAATTTTTTTTTAATATTATAATAAAATGTATTATGTAATATTATTAAAATATTTAATTGATTAATAAATTTTAAAATAATAGATAAAACTTTAAATTCAAAACGTATTATGAAGAATTTATTATTAAGAAACATAATTAAAAATATAAATGATAATATATAATAATATAGAAACATAAAGAATATATAAGATACAAGGAAAGAGACTAGACAAAAGATGAGAAGGGGAAAAAGAAGAGAAGAAAAGGGAGATAAGGAAAAATAAGCAAGAGAGTAAAAAATAATTAATTAATTAAAAAATATATTGGATTGATTATATATATATAAATAAATATATAATCCTAAAAAGTATTATGAAGAATTTAATATTAGAGGATTATATAGAATTAAAACATAAAAGGTAATGTATAATAAACAAAAAGAATATAAAAGACAAAATTTAGGGAAAAAAAAGACTAGACAAAAGAAGAGAAGGGGGAAATGAAAAGAAGAAAAGGGAGAACAGGATAAATAAACAAGGGGGGGCCAAAAAAATATAAAAATATTTATCTAGAGAGTGTTAGAGTCCAGTTTTTACTCAACTTCTAACCATCATTTTTATCGAGATTCTTAGCATGCCGCTCAATCTCAATGGCTAGTTTTTGGTGGCTAATACTGGGAAATGATGCATCCACACTTTTTATTCAATAATATTGATTGACTTTTCACCTTGTCCTAAGGATGAACCACATTAGTTGGTTCAAAACATTGACCAAATCCTAATAATGTGATTAATATGGAAAGAAATGTATTTAATCTCTGGATCACAAAAGTCTCAAATCTAACATGAACTCAAATGTTATCGACCGAATTCGTGGGGTGGCATGCCTCATTTCTGTCTCTATATATCAACGTTTTGACACCACATCAAGGAACTTATATATTGTTTTTAAAAGTAGAATTGGGTTTTAAATTTTTAATATATGACAAAATATAATTTAATGAAGATTATAATATATATAAAAGATAATTTTAATAATGTTTAGTGAAGATTATAATATATATAGAAAATCATTTTAATAATATTTAGAAGACATTTAAGTTAAATTGTTTTTTGATATTAAGTAAATTTTAAAATTGTCTATGAATGTTTAAGAGTATGTTTTCTTTAATAAGTTAATAGTTATTGAGAGAGATAAAATAAAAAGTAAAAATCTTTTTTCTTGCAAAATACTAAAAAATTATTAAAATTATTTTAACTGACATATTTTTGTTAATACCAATAATAAATTAATCAATATGTACACATAGTAACCCATCATTGTTCTCAGTTAACATGTTGAATTATTATAAGTTGTAATACTTAAAAAAAAACAAAATCTTTATCACTCTTATTAATAAATTAACTTCATTTATTTAATTAATCATTTATAATAGTTTAAAAAAAATTAACTATTATTGTGAGAGAATGGGATTTATGTATAATTATTAGAATAATTTTTTTAAATTATATTGGAGAAGAATTTATTATAAATTTATCTCTTTTTAAATATAAAAGAATAGTTCGTAATTTTTCATAAATCAATAACAATATTTACACATATCAGAAATGATAAGTTTTGGAAGAGCTTTATATCTTAGTAATGAAAAGGTTTAACCAGGAGGAGGAGGTAGGTTTGATAAAATATCGGGTGGAAAATTTGAAGTCATACTTTGGATGTTAAGAAAAGAAAGCACTGTCTAAAGAGAGGATGAAGATGACCAAATTGTTATGGTCTTTTAAGTCTTTTAATTTTATAGGTACTTATGTGTCCAAACTAGAATGCATAACTCTTGTTAAGGAAGGAGGAAGGTTTGGATGGAAAATTAGTTTCGGTGGTGGAAAATCATTTGGAAGTTTATTTAGAAGTTAAGGTTTTGTTCAAAAATGAAAATTTTATGTGGTTTGTCTTAAATAATAAGGTTCCTACTGAGAAGTTCTACTGAATTTTACTAGCCCAGGTTGATATAGTTTATGCTAACAAGTAGAGGAAATAATTAATCATTAACTTATGACTTGTCATTTTTCCAAACAAGAGTAAAGATATGTTGGTTAAGGATTGTGCAAGGAGGAATTAATGAAGATGTCTTCAAGACTTGATTTATTGCTAGGGTAGTTAGGGTAAAATTGAATTGGTCATATAGCCAATTTGATACGATAATTAAGAGGTTTACCATTAAGAATTTAAGGGTTCAAGATTTTGAAAACCCATAGTTTTTCCCATGGTATTTTCTTGTAATGTCACCCATGTAAGGGCATGAAGAATGAAGGACAAGAAGCACTTCCCATAAAATGTAAAATCTAGTGTCTAAATATAGTAAATGCATATCTATACGTAGAGAAAAAGGAAAAGACAAGGCACAAAAGAATAAGCCATCAATAAGAAAATTCCCTTGGAATACTTTGATGGTGCCTCTTGAGGACATCCCCCAAAAAGGAGTTTTGGGAAGGATCCTATATCTCTCCTCAAATCATAGTATAAGATTCAAGGTTGATATAGGGTAGGAAACTAACAATTATCGCGAATTAATAGCTCTGAAATTAACCCTACAATTGGCATAAGAATATAGTGTTACATAGTTACAGATTTTTTGGGATTCTATATTAGTTATTCGATGGACACACAATTTCACAAAAATGAAGCACCACTCATAAATTTAACTTTGTAGCCACATTTTGATGATATCCAACAACAAATAACAACCTTCTCACACATTTTTTTATCTCATATACAGATGGTGTAGGTGATGGCCTTTTGAAAGAGGCATTGGGATTAGAGTGGTGTACTTGGAAATGGATCATTTTCGTCTTTTAGGATAAGGATACAAATGATTTTTCTCATGCACCATTGCTATAAATTTTATATAGCAGTCAAATTTCTAACTCTAATATTTGCAATGATGCATTTTTATTTGTTAAAGTCACAAACAAATATATTATTTTGTTAATACAACTCATGATTTTGTGATAATGGGTTGTATTCAATATCACTATTAAAAAATATGAGGTATGTCCTTTTAAGTCAAGAAAGAATTTGAAGATTTAATATAATGTATGTCCTCTTAGTCAAGAAATCATTTGAAGATTTTGATGAGAAGGAAAGAGACTGAGATGGAGAATGGTGCTAGGGTTTTGGGTTTCTATGGTCTCATTCTAGAGGCTGATGTCAACCTATATCTATGGAGCGCAGCTGTCATACCCTACTGGGAGCTGAGAGTTGGGGAGGTTGAGATCACTTCCATCTAAAATGATGGCAATGTATTTTTTTGGAGCAGGTATGTAGCGATCCGACTACCTTTATGATGATATGCAGAGATGATTCAAATAGGAATCTAGGGATTTGGACCCACAAAATATTTTAAGGATGGGTCGGTGATGAACTTAAAACCTAGGTATAAAGCCTTCTCGTGGGTCTTAAAGTCCATATTAGTGTCGAATGCAAAAGAAGGAGTAGGCCAGGGCAAGAAATATCACATATTCTCTATGGAAACGACAATTTTTGTATGGGTAGGTTTTGTCTAATGCGCCCTTTAGGGTTGTTTATTGAAATCCTTCTCCTTTGTAAGCAATAACCCAAAGTCTCATCTATTATATGGGATCTAAGGCCCCCAGGGGTTTCTTTGCTCAAGGTATCCCATGACGATGACTATGATTGGACGGAGAGGTCACGGGGTTTTTATTTTTATTTTTCATTAACAATGGTGTGTTTTTTATGGGTTAGATGCATCGCCTATGTGTTATGTATCTGGTTATCGAACGTACATGGACCTCTAGCCTACACAGATTTATGATATTTGAATCAATTGAAGAATGAATCCCCTTTAGGTGATTTGGGGTCCATGGATATGAAAAGGACTATGTATAAGAGGGATTTGGCCTAGAATATCCACTGGTTTCCTCCCTCAAATTTGATGAAAGGAAGGAAAAAGGTGGAAGAGGAAAGATTTCAGGTTTTATAAAAACATTTTAAGAGGAAAATCGTTATTCTCTAGATCAGGGGTTTTAATCTAGTTGGAAATTTAAAATAAATGTAATACTCCAAATGGGATATTTTATGAATTTTATCGGAAATTAATTCAACCATAAAATTACCATAAGATTGCCATGTAAAAATACTTTCAGAAATTCAAGCTGTCAACATTATAAACAATCAACCACAATATTTACGACAAATGGAAATAGAACATGCAACTGAATAATAGACATTATAATCATGCAGAAGATCTCTGCCTTATTTTATTAATATAAACTGCTAGTACAAAAACTAGAGATAGCTAAAGCAATGGCCGCAAATAGATCTACAACAATGCCGCAACTAACCTCCAAGACAAACTGGAAATAACTGCAACCTGTGAATCCTAAATGGATCCACCAAGGTAAAAGATGGGTGCTCACCCACTCTCACTAAATCACCCAAGGGTTTCCGTCCTGGGGATACTACTAAAGTAGAGAATCCAAGTTCTCAAACCTCTCACATAAAAAATGATCCAATCCAAGATATCTCCAAATGACCTTCGCTTCTCCTTTTACAGATCTAATGGATAGATCTCCAATCCTCTAGAAGCATCTTATTTTATTATTTTATTATTATTGTAGAAGATCCACCATTAACACTATAAAATTGACTTTAATTTAACTATATTTCACTTAATTCACTTGTGGCCCCTTTTCCTCTAAATATTATTTTTCCCTTAATTAACTGACTAATTAAAGTCATTTTTAATTAAGGAAAATAGTATATCGCCCATGGTACTATCTCTGGCCACTATAAGTCACTTCTGAGCATCCTATCCTGAAGATCTCCTCATTCTGGTTCCAAGGAGCTATTACGTTAAGGTGTTCTATCATGTATTCCTCCCGGAATGCCACCTTGAGCATAATTAATTAAGTTGAGCCCAAAAATAACTCAATTTTCTGAAAGTTGTCGGAATGCATCAGAACGAAAGGAAAAATATATGGATGATGGAATATATCAAGAAAATTCCATCGGTCCTCATAGAAACTCCTCAAAATTCCTCCAAAAATCCCCTAGGCCCACTGGTGACACCAACCTATATCTGTGACTTATCTGGTCCAAACTCTGGAAGTCCATCCTAACCCTATCGTAGGTGATACCAAAAAAAATAATATTACAGACCTTTCGCCCTAAGATTGCTTGCCCTCAAGAAATCCAAACATGTGGGCCACCATGTTCACTCAATGCAACTAAGACCCAATGCCCAGATCCCATGCAAACCCTTGGCTGCTGCTATGCACTTGTGTCAAACCACCCAGAATAGACCCCTCAATGTTGGGACCCTAAACTGATCTCTCACTATACCTATCATCAAACAATCCTTCCAGATCCCAACGCCACCATGGCCAATCATATGCTCCACATCTCCAATAGCTCATCCCTCTCCTAATTAGGAATTTCATGCTCCTGCTGTATACTAGCCTCCCACAGAACTATCCCATCAACCTCCAATATCTCATGAGGATAAGTATCTGCAACTACTGCCTCCCTGCTAGATGCCCATACATCTGTCTTCTCCTCACCCATGGCTGACCCTAAGGGTAGCCGTACATTCATCACAGACTCAATGTGAGCCTCCATTTGGCTCTCCCCCAAAGGACTATCATGCATGATGTGCATAGCCTCCTCCTCTACTGACTCATGCTCCATTATATGGTGCTCGGGTTGAATCGTCACAAGTGACTCATCACCCAGAGTATCTCCCATAGATTCCCCTGACTGCTCACCCTGCACACTGGAATATAGCTCCGACCTACTGTCATCAAATCCACATGAATGTTCTCGCTCCCCAGAAACATCCTCATATGATCCCATGGACTCATCTGACGAAGAGTCCTCATCCTGGCAAACAAAAGGAATATCCTTCTGTTTTGCCTTTGCCACATCATATGCATCACTCAAGCATGAGTGATCAGGCCCCAAAGGTTCTTTGTAGATGAATAAAAGCCCCTTCCTCCTCAACTCATTTCTACTGCCTGATCCACCAAACTGGAGCATCTCCTCCCTAGTCAACTGTCTCCTGAATAACTCAATATTCTGCTCAACCAACCCTTGTGCTAGCTCATAATTAGCAGGTGAGACCAAATGCTCAACACCCTAGTCTGCAACTCTCGACAAATGGCCTTACAGTCTCTCATACATGAAGATGGATGGAGTGCATGTGTGCTAGGACTTTGTCAGCATGATGTCTCCTAATGTTGAAGAAGCATTAGAATATTTTCAGAATAAATCCATCACATTCAAGATCAAACATGATGCAATATGTTCTGAATGTGGCCATACCTCCTAAAACATCAAGCTTCTTCCCAAAGGTAGAGCCCGCACTGTTGTCCAAATCCTGAAAGGTCCCTACCATTAGTCTGAAAAATCTCCTCATAATGTCATCATTGTAAGGGGTTGTAGGGGTAGTTAGTCTCATGATGTTGCTAAGACAAACTGCAACTGGAAGTGTGACCCCTCCATAAGTTTCCTCCAAGAACTTGGGTTGTATGAGAGCAAGCATACATGGTTTTAAGGCCCAAATTAATTTTCTCCCATCTGACTGTTTTACTTTGGAAATGAGTACATCAAGGTCCTCAAGTTTGGAAAGAATTCTCCATGTGATCTTCATGTGTTTCAAATCTGTCCCAAGCGCAAGTATTTTGTTCCCTATTTCTGGTTCTTTCTATAGGCCCCTATATTGCGCATTTTGAAGAAGGGCGTAGACCCCCTTTGAGAAAGGTGTATTGTTCTGCTTTGTTTCTTGGTCCATAGAAACATTTTGGTTCAAGGCTTCAACGGTTGTGCTTCTATGTGGGTTTAGGAGGTATTTTCAGAACTCCATGTTTATGGCAACAATAATAAGTTATGATAACAATGAAAGGTACCACAAAAACACCCCACATACATTAATACATTTTCCAACCATCAATCAGAAATCAAGCTAATGCCAACAACAATGATGCATTATTGGCATGTTGTTGCATTACTCATTTCAATACCCTGCCCCAACAAACAAATCTAGCTCCAACAAATAATTTAGGCTCTGGTAAATAAATTAGGCTCTAGTAAAATCATTTTTTCTCAACAAGATGAATTCATCCTAGCAAAGTAAGATAAAAAAATGCTACCCCAGATGCAAGGAAATGATCTCTCCTTAGCTCTGCACTGACTCTAGAAATTCTGCAACTGTTGGAAATGTTGTTACTAGCTAACTTCATACTACCGGTTGGGCTACTTCTACTGCTTAGAAAATTCTAGGAATTTGGGAAGGCGATCCTTGCCCAAAACCCAGAAATTGTTTCCTTGAATTCCAAACTTCAAAATCTGACCCTTTTTCTCTTAGCTCATGTAGCTATTG
The DNA here is from genome assembly GCA_034641835.2 of Pinus albicaulis. Lineage (NCBI taxonomy): Eukaryota > Viridiplantae > Streptophyta > Pinopsida > Pinales > Pinaceae > Pinus > Pinus albicaulis. The sequence goes on along the minus strand of MU968501.1, from coordinate 12,054,145 downwards.
GCTGAGTAGGGACTGCGTAAATGAGGTGATCTACTGCTCAGAAAATTCTGGGATTTCAACCATGGACTCTACTCACAAAACCAAAAAAAACCCATAAATACTTTTCTCTTATTCCAACATTCAAAATTTGCCCTTTTTGCCTAGCTCCTATAACTATTGGCTGAGTAGGGACTGTGTAAATCGGCTGATTTGATGCTCAGAAAATATCAGGATTTTAACCATAGACTCTACTCAAAAATCCCAGAAAACCCCAAAAAAATATTGAGCAAATTCTAACTAAATAATTTTGGCCCTCCATATAAATTTGGCCCAGCAAAATGCTCTTCGGCAGCAATTTCGCACTAGTTGCTGCAATGAATTGGCCAAAACACCTACATCTGGTGCTCATAAATTTCTAAAAAATCACTCCTAGACTCCTCAAGCCAATCCGAGCAAAACCCAGAAATGGTTTGGCCAAATTATGATCCTCCAAAATTGACCCCAATAAGCCCTACACTCTCCCGGTAGCTGCTGAATACGCTGTCTACAAAATAATCAGTGAAATACTAAAAAAAACTCCAAATGTGAAAAAAAATAATCCCTCTTGCATTTTCTCTATCTCCAAGCTCAAATGTTTGATACCTTCCTCTGCAACTAGGTTCAACTCTCCTCCTCTGCGCTGGCCCAGCGACTACCACACTGCTCCTGTTGTACTGAAAATTGTCACCTTGACATTTCATTGTCCGTATGAGCTCATTGTCACTCATACTTTCCTCCTTTTCAAGTCTAAAAGCATCAGTTCCTCATGTCAAGCCTTAAAAATAAGAGAAAAGCTCTCAAAAGTCTCTAAAACTCTGGTACCACACTTTCTCTTTATCTTACCTGCGGTCCCGCACCTAATGGTCATGTCTCCTATGTAATTGACCACACTTTCTCTGTGTTAAGAGTGCGGACCCCTGTAAAGATTAAAAAGGTGCAATTAAACTCAAAAAGCTCACTTTCAGTCATTTCTAGAAACCTCTGGAAGGAATCTTGCGGTGGCAGAACCACTCTTTTCAGGTTCATGTAGCCCATGCCTTAGGGAGCTAACCCCTTGATGTGAGGAGCTTATCCCTTTGAAGGAGGATTTTTTCCCTTCATAGGTGGAACTGTAGCCTCCTCTTTTTCACTATAAAAAAAGGCCTTGGGCAGCCTCAAAGGGAGTTCAAGCTTTGGTATTATTTGAGGTGAAGTGCTGTTGGAACTTAGACTCCTTTAGCTGAGATTTTATGAGGAAAGATTACATACCTGTATGTATCTCAGTTGGAAGAGTGCAAGACCTATGAGAGTAGAGGAAATTCCTGCTTCGGACCCCGGAAGGACCTGTTCAACATCAAGGCTGAAAAGGTTGTAAGGTTCTTCTACTATTTCAAAGTTAATACAAATAAGCTTGTTTTTCTCAATAAGCTATCATTTGATTGTTTATTTTATGGATTCCTTGATCACCATAATAGATATGATTTATGAATACATGCTATGCAGGTGCTATTTGATGTTTTTTTTTTGTGATTGTAGATCTTCGAAGGAAAACTCTTTCAGACGACTGGAGGACAACTACTACAAACAAGCGTTGGATCGAGGTAGGATCGTATCACCTTTGTAGCATTTACTTATAAATCATGATATATCTGGAGAAATATAAATTTAATTTTCTGTTTGTTGCTATACTATCCTTTGATACTAGGTAGATCGATCTTGTCTGCAAGATCGATTTATCCGGCCAAAAAATTGGCAACTCCACTGGGGATTGAACCCAGAATCTCTGGTTTCACAAACCAGAAACTCTCTCCCTACTTTAATTAGGATTCATCAAATTGAAAATATCACATTATCATATTCGATTACATTCAGTTTTGGGTTGAGTCATAACACCATTGGTTTCATATCAATTTACCCTTTGAGTAATAACAGCCTAAATAACACAATGCTTAATTAAAATTCATCTAGTAATTTTTACATTTTTAGGGCTCATTCCACCAACTTAGCTTAGGCTAGTGTCTTGGAATAGGTTTTAGTCGATCTTGCAGTAGGAAAATTTCCAATTGTAGCATGTATGCTCTGGGAAGCTCCTCTTAAAGGAGTCAAGCATGAGATCATATCTGAACCAGTGAGGTAATAAATCCTTCCTCATTGGGAACGATAGAAGATATACAAGTATTAACAATGGTAAACCTCTAATTGACCATTGTCGAGGAGCCTAGGGTCACTTGTCAGTAAACCTTGGATTACGTCAAGGATCCTTCAAGGGGATTGAGCTTTATTACTCTGCCCTTGCGTGTGTATCGGATCATAGACTGTTCCCCCAGGTATATTTGTTCCTGTTGGTGACCTTAGTGGCCATAAAATATATGATTATTTCCCAAGGTGACAATGGAGGGAAGATCCAACTGTACCTGGAGCAAACGTCGGTTAGACTCACTTGGACTCTCCGGAGAGTTATCTTCACTCGAGATGGTATAGTGGATAAAATTGCAGCGGTCTGTTTCATTAAGTAGGTTGTCGGGGTAACTGTTCCAACCGCCATTTCTACATTAAAATTCTACGATGTTGGATTTCATTACCAACTAGTGTTTTTAGTGTGGAAATCTATTTTTTGTGTGTGGTTTGACTCCTAGATTTGATAGCGCGTGTTCATTTGTTTTTTTTTACTTTTAGAGACCATAGGTGTGAATTGTGAATTTTAATTATTAGGTGTGAATTGTGAATTTTAATTATTAGGTGTGAATTGTGAATTGTTAATTTTATTTTAAATTGTTAATAAAATTCACTGAAGTTGAATATAATGGCAACTGTTCCAGAATTTACCAACCAAGGAACCCCTCTTAACTAGAATCTTAGTACTTTTTCTTGCTTTGGAAATGTTGGTCCTCCTTATATGGCTACATTTTCATTACATGGATTTACAATAGGTTTACCGATATGGTTATTTTCAACTTCGTTGGCCCCGAATACTCCAATTGTTCCACCTCAACAGAATGCTTCACCTCAATAGATTTCACCATATCAACATCACCAACCTTCTGTTGACCCTTTACCTTCTTCACCCAATATGTCTTCCTCCCTTTCTTCCTCTTTGCTTGGTAAAAGCCTTGACGCTAGTAACCAGGTGGAGAAGAAGAAGACTAAAGGAAAGAAGAAGAAGAAGAAGAAGTAAGATAAGAAAGAAGTCAACCAACCAACCATGGCTGTAAATGTTAGTTGTGTTGAGGAAACCTCCAACATGCATCTTAAACCCAAATTCCCTTGCAAGCTTTGTAAGGGTGACCAATTCCTTATTAATTGTCCCAGTATTGCAAAGGTCTTGGAAGTATGGTCAGAAAAATCCCATCAACTTTCCATTGATACATCAAACAGTGATAGTCAGGTTCCTGGGAAAAAAGGTAAAATTAGGTTTCTTTGTAAGTTATGCAAAGGGAGTCATCAAAATCACATTTGCCCTCACATGGATGAAGCCTCAAAATTATTGGAAAACCTTACTGTTCCACAGCAAGAACTTCCAATTGGTTACCGTCAACTTTCTCCCAACCTACCGTCAACTGACGGAGTGATTGATCTAACTCCAAGTACAGTCAATCCCACTCTTCCATTGGAAAGTGAAACTCATATCACTCAGGTTGATGATCCATTAGTTGATCAAGTGGTCGATTTGATTTCACATTTGGTTGATCCTACTCTCCCTGAAGAGAGTGAACTTCATACCACTCAGGTTCTTCTTGTTACATCATATTCTTCTAAGCCAGGGGGCATTTCACCCATTCCTACTGAACCCCCTCCAAGTACTGAGGTCGTTTCCTTGATTGGAATAGATTGACAGAACCTCGTCTTCCTTCCTCCATCCCTTTCCAAATCATTGTGAAGTTTGGTGGTAGGGTCATACACCACACACATGTAGATGAAGGTGCTTCTGTTAGTATTTTATCCTCAACTGCTTGGAAAGCTTTGGGTTCCCCTTAGCTTGTGCCTATTACTCTAAATCTAAAAGCTTTTAACAGAACCATTAGTGAACCTTTAGGGATCCTTCCTGAGTTTTCTATTACTTTGTAAGGTAAAACTGTCTGTATTGATCTTATTGTAGTTCGAGGCCCCTTGGATTTCAATCTACTCCTTGGGCGAGACTATGTTTATGCAATGAAAGCTGTCGTATTGGCACTCTTTCACGTGATGCCTTTCCCTCACAATGGAAATATTGTGACTGTAGACCAGCTTTCATTCCCTAGTCTTGATTCGACTACCAATAATCCGACATCCCTGAATGTTCCTCGTAATAAAGTGGTATCTACCCTGACACGGGTCAATTATGTGGCAACTAGTCCCATTTTTTCAGTTACCGATGTAAGCGAGCCTCTCACTGTTTTCTCGACTTCCTATGACTTAGATCTGGTAATTGACATGCAAAAATCTATGGGATTATTTGAACACGATGTTCTTATCCCTTTTGAGTCCCTTGGCATGTGTTCCTTCCAGAGAACTATTCTTCCTTCTGATGAAGACCTCTTGGAAGCCATGATCAAGGTGTGTCCATTAACATGTGTTTCTTCCAGTTGGAAGCCATGATCAAGTTTCCGTGAGGAGAGTTCCTTTTACTATGTCAACCTCATTAAAAAATGAATCAATTAGTCAAGAGCATAGTTCATTTTCTTGTGTCAAGCTCGTTAAAAAATGAAACAAGCTTCCAAGAGGAAAGTTCTTTTCCTGTGTCAACCTCGTTAAAAAATGAATAAGTAGGTAGATTGTAGAGGGTAGATTGATATATTAGAAATAAGTAGTTTCTGAGGATGGTTCCTGTTACTGATTCAACCTCATAAAAAATGAATCAGGTATGAGGAAAGTTCCTTTTACTGTGTCAACCTCGTTAAAAATGAATCAGTGGATCAAGAGGAAAGTTCCTTTTACTGTGTCAACCTCATTAAAAAATAAAACACGTTGCCATGAGCATAGTTCTTTTCTTGTGTCAAGATTGTTAAAAAATGAAACAAATCCTCCCCTAATTGAGTCGAGTCTTTGACTAGATCTCATAAATGTTAAGTCATATATTTAGGTTAGTTATTTCAGTTTTTGCATAATTTTCTTACAGTTTTAGGTCAGGTCTTTCATATGATCTCATAAATGAACCTTCATTCCATCCGGCTATTAATTACCAGTAGTCTATTTAGTTGAAGGAAATGAAGCTGGGGGGGCATGTGCTCTAATAGATTACACTTAGGGGGCATTAAAACCTATCTGAAGCATAGTTTTTTCTCTGTTTCAAGCTTTTGTAAAAATGAAACCTATCTCGAGTCGATTTCGGTTATTTTCAAGACTCGTTAAACTCATGAAAATCCCGAGATTATTTTTCTATCTTTCGTTCTCGTAAAACACATGAAAATGCGGAGTTCTTTCCATCTTTTCCTGCTTGTAAATTAAATGGAAAGTCGGCCATATGAGTACATTTTTATCACTTTTTCTAACTCGTTAAAATTTACAAAAAAAGAAAAACTACAGAGCATACTTTTATCACTTTTTCAGACTCTTTCAAAAATTTACGAAAAAGAGAAACATTGGAGTCCTCCTTTAAGCCCTTTTTAGACTCTCGAAAATTGAAAAGATTGCTGAGCACTTGATTATTCGAACTCGTTAAAGTAAATGAATGATTGTCCCTTCAGTATAAATTTACCCCTTTTATAGACTGAAATGGACTATTTACGAAAAAGGCATACGTTGACTAATTACGGTCAATAGAGTTCTCTCTCGCATTATTTTATCCTTTTTCGGGCTCGAGAGACTAAATTTACGAAAAATTACACCCATGGTGTTTTCTTAAGTTTTTTCTTCTGACTCCCTAAAATTGAAAAACACCACGTTTCTCCTATACTGGACTCGTTAAAATTTAACAATAAAGGACCTGTTCAATTTTAAGCAAGAACGAACCACTCCTTCTTAGGGTTCGAATTTTAAACTAAGTTGGACTCATCTGAAGGATGAGCTTATAAATAAGAAAATTTTATCCTCCTCAAGCTTGTAAAAAATAAAGAGGTACTTGCCAGAAATGGTGGGGGAAAGGAGAAAGAAACGAACCTGTTTGTTACATTTTGATTTTCGGAAAACTGTTAACCACTCTTGAACACGACACTTTTGTTCACCTAGGTTGGGAAAATCCTTTGCCTAACAGTTAATCAAACCATATTGAAAATATTCAGCCGGTTTCTGAGTATTAGCTTTGGGTCAATTGTCACCAAGCCATCTGCAGTGTCGTTATGTGTTCAAGAGGACAGTTCAAACAAACCATTCATCTGTAAAATATTTTTCTTCCATTTTGACCATCCCTGAGTCAGTCCTTGCCAATATATTTCTTCAAAACTTGATCTATGATTTTGTGTTGTGGCCTTGCCTACGATGAATCACTTTCTATCGACGACAGTTCATTATATAGGAAGTTGATCTAGAAATCGTCAATACCTTGAAATTTGCATACCTCAATGGCAGGTTTCTCACCTTTGACGACAGGTTGCATCATTGAACTTCGATCGAATGATTCCGTGACATGTTCAACTTCAGCTCATTCATTCACATTTCATGGATTACACTGAGTACTTTGAGGGCCATTGACATTACTGGTGGTTACTCTCACACTTGTTAACAGTTCACATTATTGACTGGTAATCAAGTGGTTTCTACCATGTTCGACTTTGACACATTCATTCACATGGATAGAATCGTACTAGTTCGGGAAGCGAAAATCAAGACCCTGGATCTAGTTTCTACCATCCAGGCTGCGAGGAATTTTGTTATTCATTTATATAGTGGACTATTCATAAACAGATGGTTGCTTCCATACTGTGTCTACACGTCTATACTGTTGATGTATTGAAAAATCATTCCTGTATCAGAACAGTTTAAGTTAGTTTTCTAGTTAGTTTTGATCTGAGTATGGGAATGCCTACCTCAGCGATGATATGTCTACATATATATATTTTGCATTGAATGTTTTTACAGGTTTCGACTGGGGTGTCCACAGACTCTATCTTCATCTATTACAGACTTCGCACTTTAGGGGGAAATATATTGCACTGAAAATTGTCATATTGACATTTTATTGTCCGTATGAGCTCATTATCACTCATACTTTCCTCCTTTGCAAGTCTAAAAATATCAGTTCCTCATGTCAAGCCTTAAAAATAAGAGAAAAGCTCTCAAAAGTCTCTAAAACTCTGGTATCACACTTTCTCTTTATCTTACCTGCGGTCCCGCACCTAATGGTCATGTCTCCTATGTACCTGACCACACTTTCTCTGTGTTAAGAGTGCGGACCCCTGTAAAGATTAAAAAGGTGCAATTAAACTCAAAAAGCTCACTTTTAGTCATTTCTAGAAGCCTCTGGAAGGAATCTTGCAGTAGCAGAACTACTCTTTCCAGGTTCATGTATCACATGCCTTAAGGAGCTAACCCCTTGATGTGAGGAGCTTATCCCTTTGAAGGAGGATTATATCCCTTCATAGGTGGAATTGTAACCTCCTCTTTTTCACTATAAAAAAAGGCCTTGGGCAGCCTCAAAGGGAGTTCAAGCTTTAGTATTATTTGAGGTGAAGTGTTGTTGGAACTTAGACTCCTTTAGCTGAGATTTTATGAGGAAAGATTACATACGTGTATGTATCTCAGTTGGAAAAGTGCAAGACCTGTGAGAGTACAGGAAATTCCTTCTTCAAACCCCGGAAGGACCTGTTCAACATCAAGGCTGAAAATGTTGTAAGGTTCTTCTACTATTTCAAAGTTAATACAAATAGGTTTGTTTTTCTCAATAAGCTATCATTTGATTGTTTATTTTATGGATTCCTTGATCACCATAATAGATATGATCTATGAATACATGTTATGCAGGTGCTATTTGATGTTTGTTTGTTTGTGATTGCAGATCTTCGAAGAAAACTCTTTCAGGTGACTGGAGGACAACTACTACAAACAAGCGTTGGATCGAGGTAGGATCGTAGCACCTTTGTAGCGTTTACTTATAAATTGTGATATATCTAGAGAAATATAAATTTAATTGTCTGTTTGTTGCTAGAATATCTTCTGATACTAGGGAGATTGATCTTGTCCACAAGATCGATTTATCCAGCCAACAGCTCCAGAGATATAATATCAATCTCAGCCCTTGGAGGTTCGCCTATCACTGAAAATCTAACGGGCCTTGCAACCAATAACAAACACAAGAACCCAGCTACGTCCTCTAAAAATATGCACTCAAAACTAACGCAACAAAATGTAGAAGCTGAAGATAAACAACTCGAATAACTGAGATCAGAATCAATGGTGCAATAATGCATGCAAAAGTAATAAATCTTCAATCTTAATCTGAAGTTGATGTGCAGTAAAACCCTTGAACTTGGCTTTTCCAGTTATTTGTAAAGTAAACCCTCAGGCTGGCAAGATCACCAGCTCTGATACCACTGTAATATCCCAAATGGGAAAATTTATGAATTTTGCTGGAAATTAATTCAACCATAAAATTACCAGAATATTGCCATGTAAAAATACCTTCAGAAATTCAAGCCGTCAACATTATAAACAATCAATGACAATATTTACGGCAAATGGAAAATAGAACATGTAATTGAATAATAGACATTATAATAATGCAGAAGATCTCAACCCTATTTCATTAATATAAAATGCTAGTACAAAAACTAGAGATGGCTGAAGCAATGGCCGCAAATAGATCTACAACAATGCAACAACTGGCCTCCAAAACAAACTAGAAATAATCGCAACATGTGAATCCTGAATGGATCCACCAAGTGAAGATATGGGTGCTCGCCCAGTCTCACTAAATCACCCAAGGCTTTTCGTCCTGGGCCTACTACTGAAGTAGAGAATCCAAGTTCTCAAACCTCTCACACAAACAATGATCCAATCCAAGATATTTCCAAATGAACTTCTCTTCCCCTTTTATAGATCTAATGGATAGATCTCCAATCCTCTAGAAGCATCTTATTCTATTATTTTATTATTATTCTAGAAGATCCACCATTGACTCTATCAAAATGAATTTAATTTAATTATATTTCACTTAAGTCACGTTCGGCCCATTTTCCTCTAACTATTATTTTTCCTTTAATTAAATGACTAATTAAAGTCATTTTTAATTAATGAAAATAGTATATCGCCCATGGTACTATCTATGGCCACTATAAGTCACTTCTCAGCATCCCATCCTAAAGATATCCTCATTCCGGTTCCAATGAGCTATTCCAATAAGGTTTTCTATCATGTATTACTCCCAGAATGCCACCTTGAGCGTAATTAATTGAGTTAAGCCCAAAAATAACTTGGTTTTCTGAAAGTCATCGAAATGCACCAGAACGAAAGGCAAACTGTGCAGATGATGGAATATGTCAAACGAATGCCATCGTTCCTCATAGAAACCACTCAAAATTCCTCCAAAAAACCCCTGGGCCTGCTGATGACACCAACCTGTATCTGTGACCTGTCTACTCCCAAATTTGGAAGTTCATCCTAATCTTGTCATAGGTGATACCAAAAAAAGGTATATTACAATAAAGCATCTAGAAAACCCTTGGTATAGATGCAACTTATCAATTTTTTTTATTCAAGGGGAAATTACTATAGGATTCTATTAAGATGAAGGAATATGTTATTGCATGAGAGTTTACCATTATTTTAAATATGAGGCTACAAGGTGGAGCTCTGAGTTCTAGAAACCCTAATGGATCAATCTATTTGAAGAATGTATTGCAAGGGAAGGAACATAGCACATTTAATCAGATCCAAAACAACCCAAGACCCTACATCATACATCAAATGGAACAAGCAACAGATATGGAAAGTAACCTATAATAGGTAAATTCTCTTTTTTTACATTCTCCAATCTAGTGCTATTATATGTAGATTCAATATTTTTTGTCAAAAATTTGATGCATTACATCAATTGGTTTTCTCTACTTGGACCCCTAACTGTGATCTATATTGATGCTCGGAAGGAATTTTTGTAGTTCAATTTTATACACAGAAAGATCTGGATTTCGTCCTAAATGAGGGACCATGGTTTTAGGGTAGAGAAGGGATCTTCATTACTCCATTGTTCCCATATTTTGATGCTACTAACATGGTAGTCTCAACAATTTTGGTATGGGTGAGACTACCCAATATCCCTCTTCCTTTTTGGAATAACAAGGTCCTAGAGGATATTTAAAGTATTATGGGAAAATTCAAAAAGATGGACCTTGAAAGAGTAGAAAATACATTTTTACCTTTTCCAAAATTTGTGTAGAGGTAGGCCTAAGTAAAGAATTACCTCATCGTATCCTACTGAAGCATACAAAATTTTGGTGGAATTAGGTATTATATTATGAGAACACGACATTGATATGCTGAATTTTGTTTCACACATGACAACTACAGAACTCATGCCCATGAGCAAACAAGAATTCAAAAAAGAAAAAGAGTCTAGCCCAAAAGCCAAAGGGATGGTAGGTATCCAATCCTCATATTTCAAATGAAGAAGAGGAAGATACCATGGAGAACCATACAAATATGGATGCTTAGTTCCAACAAGGAAATTAGGCAAAAGGAAATGTTGTTCCTCATATTGGAACAACACATGTTCAAAAGGGTACCGAAGTAGTAATGACCCAAGCATCAGAGCATCAGGAACATTAAACACATAATGAAAAGGGTATGGGGGTATCAAGAGAAACCACATCTCTGAGGGATCTGAATCTATCAAAGAAGTCCCCTTGCAGACATTTGGAAATGAATTGGTAGTGGTACTTATTGATCTCAACCCTGGGGGTTGGTGGAAGGTATAAAAAAGGAAAGGAAAAAAGGAGAAGTTAGGGGAATTTTATCATACTTAACTTCGACATATTTTATGTATATTTTCATAATTTTCCTTTTTATTTTCCATAAGTCGCATGGATTATATGACCAAATTATTTCAACATCTACGAAATGTAATTTTGTTCTTTGTTTCAAGTTGAATAAAATTATGTTTTTTTTCTTTCTTTTTCTACGGAAAAAAAAAGGTCAAGAATTTTTTTTTTTTTGAAATATCTCTATGATAAATAATGCATGTATATAAAACTATTATGCTTAGTCAAACTATAAAACACTTTTTTGAATGACTTGAGGTATGTGAAAATACAAATTACAATTTTGTTTAGTATAAATAAAATTGCATATATATATATATTTTTTAAAATATTAGAGATGATAATTTATATATGCTATTAACTTAAATATATATAAAAGAAAAATAATTATTATAATAATATATATGCATAAAAAATTGTATTATTTATTTTACAAATTTTAATTATAATATTGAGAAGTGCTACCATCACAATGAGAATCACTATGAGAGAGATGTGTAATTTCTATTTCTAAAATGAAATTAAAAGCCCATGCCAGGTAACTTTGACAAATTATATGCTCTTGGGAAGTGACTCCTCAAGTCATAGGTCAAGCCTGGAGGATCGCTGACAACTTGACAAACAAACAAAAAAGAATTTTGTATATTAAATTCTTATTAAATTCTCATGCTAAATTTACTATTAATATAACTAGCTTCAAGTTAAGAGTACACATACTTTAATATATTTAATTGTTCTATGCAAAGCACAAATAACATACTATTCCCCCCCCTCCCCCCGAGGAAAAAATCATAATTGTCATTATGGAAAAGAGAATGACATTTTTTATATGCACTGATGTGCATTAAAAAACTGGGTTAACAACTATCCAAAAAGTAAAAAATGAGCTTGTAATGATGCTCATATCATGTTCGTAAAATAGTCCATCAACACAACAAAAATATACAGGAACAATAAAATCAACATTATATACATATCCTCCTAGTCACCTTATAAATTTATCGGATAAATTAAATATATGTAGTTTTATTGCCAGTCCTGTTAATGCTCCTATTACAAGCCCTTTATATATATATATATACAATTTTTTCATAAGATCATATAGTATAAATAGTTATTTTAAAATCACATTATATTTGATTTTTTTGGGGTTCGATATATTAGATGTGAAGATCTTGATATATAGTGCCAAACCAGACGATCCAAGCCCCCATATTGAGATGCAGACAAGTGATATATATATATATATATATATATATATATATATATATATATATAATTTTGTCATAAGATCATATAGTATAAATAGTTATTTTAAAATCACATTATATTTGATTATTTTGGGGTTCGATATATTAGATGTGAAGATCTTGATATACGGTGCCAAACCAGAGGATCCAAGCCCCCATATTGGGACGCAGACAAGTGAAATTTTTAGTGGGTTCAACCCTCCTCAAAGGTGGCATAAGGCATGTAATCAAGTCACTGTGTGGATGGTGTTTGGTATTATGCGGTTCGGGGAGTGGGTTGTCCTTATACGACAACCCCCTCTATTACTATTTCATTTAGTTAATACTATAGGTAAAATGGAAAGTTGTGAGAAGGCAAGGGAGTATCATGACATAGGATGGTGGATGTTTATGTTCAATAGCACTGAAAGTATAAAAGGAGCTTATGACTAACTTCCCTGGTATGGTCTTCTACTTGGTGTCTTTGGTCACTTTTACTCCTAATTAAGGTAATCATGAAATGGTGTAGTTATTTAATACTAAAGTATTTCCATTTTAAAAAACAATTTCTACAATTCGATCATCTATTATGGACTTCTATGCATTAATTACCTCACCATGCTACTCATATTTTCTTTAGTCTCTCATCTAGGGTTGCAAAAATAATCTGGATAGATTCTGTGTGTTCCTGGGCATCATAGGGGATTCACTCAGTAAACTTGTGCCATAACACGTTCATTCATGGGATGTTAAAGAATACCCCTAATCTTAGTAGATATTAAATAATACCCCTAAAAATGTTGCACATAGTGTTTTCATTGATGAAAAACTGATTTCATGGATGTCAAAGGGGATATCTGAGACAATAGCCATACTACCTGTGATGACTAAAGAAGTAACAAGACTCTCTATGAAGTAATATGACAGTTAGATCTCTTACAAATTATCATCAAGAGAAGTTAAATTTTCTTGGAGGTATTTTATTTTTTGATATAATTATGATGTTTTAAAGGCCCTACAAATAACATGGTTGTGTATATCTCATTGATACCTTTCCAATGGTATATCCTATTAAAAAAAAATCCTCTCGAACGAGAAGTTATGGTCAATTGAAGTTTCAATATTAAATTAGGGGAACAAAATTTAGGACAAAGACCCAAATATTAAATATGTTAACCAATAAAAATGCTCAGAGAAGATCCACCATTGAACAAAGGAATTAATGGCCTTGGATGTGAAAAGTTGCAAACTATTTAATTCCATTATATGGAATGCATCTCTCGAGCTAATAATGGCACCCTTAACAATTCAATAGATGAATGAGATCAAGGACACATGAAGTTTAATCAGCCCTATCAAACTAACTAGATGATGACACATGACAACATCTCATTGATGAGGACACAGACCTATTTATAAATGACATGTGGCACTCTCATATAGTCAATATGACACATTAACATGATGAAACCATCTAGGTGAAGTGGTGGAACTAGAGCTCTCCATGTGGCGTGGTGATTTGGCACATTTGGATTGGTGAAAAGTCTAAAACATTGTGACATGTGGCACCCCTCATGGGTTACCATGTGAAAATGACTAGTTACCCTAGGTCCTAGGTTGTATGTGTTGAAAATGTAACAACAAATTCTTAATTTATTTTTTCCCTTGAATTAAATTAGGAGAATATTGTAATTCCACATCGCAAGACAACTTGCATGAGTTAACTAAGTTAGTTTGAATTAGTTGGTTTAGTTAATTTGAGTTGGGGGCCTAAATTTAGACATGTAAAGTGTATCCTACTTTTTAGGAGCCTAGGTTGAGTTTAATTTGAGTTGTAATTAATCAATTCAATAAAACTGAGTTAAAGTACGTTAAACTAGTTCCAATTGTTGGAGGAACTAGTGGGAGGTCAAATAGTGGGATGTATACTTTGTGACCAACCTGTTAATTGATAAATCATCTATAAATAACTCATGCACGTGTGATCTATGAATTACCCAGTTGAGATTAGAGTTCAAGGGCAATGTACTATCAATTGTATAATTATCTAGGCTGTACATATGGTGCATGCAGTTAGAGGAAGAGCCTAAAGGAATTGTGCAATACAGTGGAGGAAAATTCATATTAAATAGGGGCCTAATTCCTAATTGAAAAACACAAGGAAGTAGGAGATTGGAAGGCTAGGAAATTGGCTACATGTTGTCCAGAGTTAGTCTAGGAATCAACGATACAAATAGAGATGATGCTAAGGTTGCTCGGGCTTGAGAAAAGCATTGCAATCTTCTCATATTTTTTTGATTAATGAAATATATAGATATGAGTGGTTTTTAGTTTTGGCTTTCCCCTAGAAATAATTTTGTAATGTGTGATTGAATTCTTTCTCTTGTATGCGTCATGATTTCACGACCATTTAGTTGTTTCCGCAGTTGACAAGGTAGGTTCAAGTCTATTGTTTTAGTAAATTTAAATTAGTAGTTTGAATCCACAAGGAATTTCTACAGTATGGACATGTTAATATGAATTCTAGATACGTTGGCTCGGTCAGATGGATTAACTTTTGTTGTAATTCTAGATTTAGCATTGGTTCTATGTTCAACTTCCAATGACCATGGGTCCACTTATGTGCTTATATATACAAGCACTGAAACTATAATTGTAATCCAATCTAAACAAAAAAAAACATATAGTTCTTTTTAAGTTATGAGGTATGGTTTTGGTTCAGAAACAACTAATTGATGAATGGTTATGGAGGATAGGTTATGATTACATTCTATTTCTAGTTAAGTTTCAAAGCACTACCAATAGAATTTTGTCTCTCTATAGATGTTTGATTTCTCTCTTAGAAGAACCTTGGAGTCTTGTTTTGATGTTAAGGATGTGGGTTCCAAATGATTACAATTTTTGGTTTATGGTTCGAGTTATGGAGAGTGTTATTGCGGACATGGAAAATGATATTCGTATGGATTTCATAGGATGTTCCATTACATATGTAACACTCAAGCTGATTTATAGAGACCATTAAGAATCCCACAAATTCACATATATATAATTTGACACGTAGGACCAAGAATGTAATAAATATTGTAAGGTCTAGCCTCGACCTTGGCGTTCTTGGATTTAAGTTTGCTAATACAAAAGGAATGTGAATATATGGTGTTATGAGCAATGTTTGGTATCACAATGGGTTGTGTATGTGTGTTGTGTTTTTTGGTAATAGGTTCAACTCCCTAGTGGCTAAAAGGTCAGATAATTTATTTTTCAGTTGAAGTTACCATTTTTTCAAATATTTATCAAGTCGTTGATGTGTACTATGTAGCACTGGCACCAAGGTTTAGCCATTTTATAAATCAACCCAAAAAGTTTGATTATGTCGAATGGCTAATTTAATATAAAGTTTTATATGTTTATTTTAGCATTTTGGGAGCATTATTAGTATAAATTGAGTTCCAGAAGAAGTTGGATGATCATGACTCAAAGACGACGGGTACCAAAGGGGTATGATTATCTTTTGACGCTTATTTGATGGCCAAAATATCTTGCGTTCATTTTGAGAATCTATGAGCATGTTGTGGGTGTTTTGGATACATGAATTAAACAAGTTCTGAGAAGTGGTTTTCATAACCAAATTGAAGAACTGGTTGAAGCAGAGTATGTACAATAATATGAAAACCATTAGTACCAATTGAAATTAATTTTGTTGTAGTATAATGGATGCAGGTTATATTAAAATGCAATGATTGTAGGTTATATGGTAGTGCAGTAGTTACAGGTTGTGTGGAGGTGCAGTGATTATAGGTTATGTATGGAAATGCAATGGTTTTTCATTGAAAAATCTTGGAGGTTGTGGTTGCATTTTCTGATAGTCATTTTCATAGCAGATCTAGTGATATATGATGACAATGGATCCATTTTGAAAATGAGATGAAATAGAGGGACATGTTATGCTCCTATACCAATAGGTGTCATATATCATGATTGACTTGATGGGCTATGTAATATGTTCATACCTTTCCTTGTTGCAAATGTTTTCCATATTGTCAAAAAAATAAAAAAATTTAAAAAATGTAAAGAGGGTATACCCTAAAAGAAAAATCAAAGGGTGAAAAGAATAAAAAATGGCCAAAAAAGTAAAAGAAAATGAACCCCACCAAAAGAAAGGCCAAGGAAAGTGTGCAAGTCTAAATGCCACTACTTTTTCTCTTATGTAATAAACAAATTGTGTGCAACTTGTATCTTATGCCATAATTAGTGAACAGTCAAATAGCTTAAGCATGGCTTGTTCATATTTGAATTTTATGTTTTAGAGATAGAGAATAAAATATGACCAAACTCTTTAATCTTGGCAGATAAGTAGATAGGTAGAGTAAATAAAAGGATCTCAGAAACTTAATCTGAGCCCTTGGATGTAATAAGGTTATACTTAGATAGATTTCTACATGTAAAAGAAAAGAAAGTGTGATAAGGGTTTGCCAGTCAAAGTGCACCCTAATAAAGAAGAAAAAATGCTAGGTTAAAGTAGGTAGGGTAGGTATATGATGTTGCAGAATTACATGTGATGGATAATGACTCTAAATGTGTTAATCTTTACTTTCATCACAAGTGCAAGGCAAACATTACATTGGAAGAATTTCAAGCAAAATAAGGTCAAATGATTAACTTCCCTTCTCATTTTTCCCTAAAATTTCGCTAATTTCCCTAAGTACTAAGGCATTTGAAAATTAGAGGGGCTCAAGGCATTTCCTTGACTTTTGGAAGGACCGGACCCTCAGCGCAATAATTTAAAAAGCCTAACTACTTAAAACCATCCATAAGTCATTCATTCACTTCTATAAATATTTTCCTAAGTAAAATCATATTTTACTTAGGAAAATTGCACAATATCCCATTAAAAAACCATTTTTCATTCGAGCCTAAGTTAAATACATAATCTTAATGTTTTATACTTAGCACTTTTCATTCATTTTTGACGTATTAATGTTAACTTATATTATTTAATTCCCCTATAACATCTACCCATTCGCGTATTATTATAACTATGCAAAATTCCCAAATTCTACATATCCCGCCCCTTGGTTAAAATATAACCATAATACTGTGTTAATTGAGATTAATTAGTTAAATCTGTAACTAATTAAGAGCCCCGACCCCCCCACCACATTGAAAAATAATTAATTAACCCCCACGGTTAATTAAGAACTTACCCGACCAATCATACTCCTCCCGATATGATTAAATAATATTTAATTATGTTGGGCCCGCCCTTTTTAAACACCCGTCATCTCACATCACCGAAAGCCACCTGATTAAATAACCCACATCCAATGGCCTTCGTCCATATCACATCCCCCTCCATGACTGAACATTAACGTGCGATCGCGGAGTGGTTTTGCGAACAGTGCCTCTCCACGCGTCACAAAGTCTATGGAATCGCTGGCTCCCGGCTAAATACCACCCATCCCCAAAAGCAGTGCAATGCATACTGCTTACCACCCTCCGCATACGACAAAACAACTTTTCCTGTGTACGTCATCCACTCGAAAAATAAAACCCCGCCAACCTTGATTTTGTTAATAAAACAAATAAAACGTCATTTTCATTATTCTGTGCTGCGACCAGTGTTCCCATGCAAAGAACGTTAAAATCAGTTATTGAAGATTTCCAACCGCCATTTTGCCAAACGATTTTCAGCTGAACCAATCAGTTATTGCCTGCACCTATTTTCTCACTATTCACTTTCTAAAACAAGTATTTATCCAATTTCCGTCGAACCCTGCAAGTCTTGGTTTTTACTTTAATTCCACAAAAAAAGACTAAAAAATAGTACAATTTGGTCTTTGTTTCACCCCATAAGTTCCCAAACTTGTAATTTTGCACATTTTTCCACTGAAAACTCAAATTCCTTTCTGAATCCACAAGAATCAGAATACTAGAAGCACAATGGTGTGAAGACATGTTGGAACTTTTGTAAAAAATATCCTTGGATGAATTTTGGTTATTTACTACAGTAAGTAATGGTAAAAAGGATAAACAGAGATCAAACAGGTCAAAGTGTATCAGTACAGGTAAAGAGTATCAGTAAAAATAGAGCAGCCAGCACAGAGTTACCAAAGAAGACAGCAACAAGCCAAATTATAGGGCCTGCTTCCAGCACATTCATAAAAATAGGAACAGCACAACATTGGTTACCTTTCCTCCTATCTACGAGACCATCTATCTCTATTTTTTGTAACATATTCATGAGTCATCCTAAATATATCTCACTCTGTTAGGAGATATTTTTTATATTTTTTTTTATAAATACTTCCTCAATTAGATTATTGAGGGAGGTGGATTCTTAGACTTTGTTGTAATACTGATTATTTTTGAATAAAGTGTTGTTGGAAAGATTTCGCATGGCTAGCTGGATAAAGAATTGATGCAAAGGAATTTTCACAGGATTCTTGAGTCAGAGACCGGATCAATAAGTCTTCTATCTCTTATGTTTTAAAGTTTTATATTTGTTATGATACCATCTATATTTCATATCTAAATGATAAACGAAAAAGAATCATTCAAAAAGTGCTTGAGTGCAATATATTTTCAATTGTTGTTATTCTTAATGTTTTCCTCTGAACTAGTATAAACAATGAATTCTTAATTGCTTTTGTTTCCTAGTTTATTAATTTTGATTATTTGGTAAAGAATTCTTAGTTTCTCTTTATTAATAATCATTCAAGCTCTCTCTTTCGAATATGTTGAAGGATTCTTAACTACCCTTCATCCATTTTGTGTCCATTCCATTCATTTTAGATCTTTAATTATTCCCTATTTGATTACCTTTCCCTGTGAAACCATCCCTTGTTAGGAAACCAAATCCAGTTAAGCCATCTTCTTTGACTCCATTATCCCAATGGCCTAAACTACTCCATCCTACCCCTCTGATATTGAATTCCATCACCCAAACACAATCAAAATCCCTAAACTTTCATAACTAGCCTAATATCTTTCAAAAACAAAGCTAAAACTTAAAGAGAGATCCCTCTCTGGGTACAGATTGGCTAGATTATGTACATAAAAGTTGGTTTGTGGTTACCTCGGACCACTTTCCTCTTCCCAAAAACTTCAAGAAAAATCTGAGTGATAACATAGTGGTGACTCCACTGGGGACGACTAACCTTTTTCTTCCAAAATATTTTACAGGTTCAGATCTGATCTATGATGGTGGACAATGATCAGACACACAAAGGTTAACATCATCCACCTGGCGACTCCAAATTAATTTCACAATCAAGACTCCACTGGAAGAATGAACCTCAAAGAACAATATGGAAAGATTAGGCTTTCAACTTGGATCTTAATCCAAGACATTATGTTCTTTCTCATTAAGAAATTTTTTCAATGTATATTGTATTTTATAGAAGATCTTAGATTAGTTTTTAATTATTTTCCTCTAAATATTGTAAGTAATAATTCTCCTAATCTCTTTGAGCAGCTTTCTTATGAATCTAATGATGATCATTTTCCAATTAAGAGGCCTCAAATAATCAAGACTGATCTTACAATCCCTGTACATATCCCTGTGCTATATAAAGTTCCAGATAGATATAAGCCCCTTATTTTACCTCCTATACTCCATGATTTTCCTAAAAAATACTACAAGTATCTTCCTAGATTTGATGGAGAGAATGGTATCACTACCCAAAAACATATTCAAGGTTTTGAGAATTATTTGAATTTATTTGAGATTGATGAAGATGATGTTAAAATTAGACTTCTTTCTCTTTCTTTGAAAAATAGAATAAAGAATTGGTTCAAAAATCTGCCTAATGCTAGCATCTCAAATTTCCAACAGTTTATCAAAATTTTCCTTGATAGATGGATAATCAAAGTTAATCCTTTTGTGATCATGGAAGAATATAATCAGTCAAAGAGACATCCAAATGAAACAATACAACAATTTTCTGACAGATTTAATCAAGTTTATTATTCAATGCCAGAAAATATTAGACCTCCTCATGATTAAGCTCTCTTGCATTATCCAAGTGCCTTTGATCCAGAAATAGAATTTCAGTTAAGAGAAAGAGATCCAAAAACACTTGTACAGATGCAGAACATTGCAGTTGATGTAGAATTTAATCTGCAAATCAAACAGGAAAAGTTGAAAGCAGAAGAAGAGGAAAAGAAAAATATTGCAGAGGTAAAACTTAGCCTTTTGGTAAGAAAACTAGATGAAAGAACACATGAGGTCACTATGAAAGATGATTTTTTAATTCAAAATCATCATGAAGAAATAGAAGAGGTTGATAGCCATGAACAAATTCCTCTTAATTCAAATTATCATAGATCAAAAAATGAATTTACAGATCAATATGAGGAAGAGGAATCTGCTGATCTAATGTGTATGTTTGATGACATTCCTTCTTTCAATGATTTTCCTAAGTATGATCATTATGATGATAGTTATGTTCTCCAAACTCAAGCTAACTTTACAGAGCAATCAAAAGCTAGTTTTTGGGATGAAGAAACTCAGTTTCAGCAGATTGAAGACAGTGATAAACCAATACAGATAAACCATGAGAGTGAGGAAGAAAAAGCAGAAAATGTGGAAATAAGTAAAGATTATTTACCTCTTTGTTTTGCTTCATTTCAGTTCATTAGAGACAACTTTCATGCCATCAATAATCAACAATCTTTAGGAATTTTTGTTTGGTCAATTTAGTGTGTCCTAAATTGCTACATTAATTTGTCAATCTGGGATTCGTAAGCTGATGAAGTGTGGCGCACTATATGTGCAAGATAACCTATCTCTTCCTTTTTGTCGTTTTTGGGTTTTTTTATTTATCTTGGGGGTTTTTATCTTGGTTGGTTTCCTAATGTGAGATGGAAATTCTAAAAGACAAGTATGGATATAAATGTTCAAGGCAATGATGTCCTTTATAATGATTTCCCAAACTCAAACTTCAAAAGGGTTTTAAAACATGCAATGACAAAATTAATTCCTAAAAGAAAATGAAAATGTGCCACTATTCTAGTCAAAAAAATAGTGAACTATTGATCATGAAACCCATTACCCTTGCTACTGTCTAAATACAAAAGAAATTGTGCTCAAAGAAATCCAAGAATTGCAAGCAAAGTAAAGCTAAAATCAAATTACGTCAACTCATATTCTGACCCCTCACCATTAGTCTCGCTATGGCTTTCGGAGGTAATCATAAACAACTTGAGCAATCTGATATCTAATTTGTAGAAAAATAAACTAATATCAAATTACACACTCATACCTCAATCCCTCACCATTAGTCTCGCTATGGCTTTCGGAGGTAATAGATAATGACATGAGCAATTTAATATTTAACTTGCAGAAAAATAAACTAATATCAAACTACACACTCATACTTCAATCCCTCGCCATTAGTCTTGCTATGGCTTTCGGAGGTAACTGAAAATGACATGAGTAATTTAATATCTAATCTAACTAATAAAGAAAATGTACAAAACTGAAATAAATAAAACAGTGCTGGAATTAAAAGCTAAGAAAAATAAATCAGCAGAAGGACAAGACTAATTCCATGTCATTAGTCATTGTAAAGCTATGTGCAAATGCCCGGGCAGCCTACTGTAATCTGGAACAAAGACACTGATCAGTTAACAACAGTATAAAGCATGAAAAATTATGGACAGAAATAAAACGTTAATACCATAAGAGATGTAATATTGTTGTGTAACCAACTCCAAAAATAGAAGAAAAGAGATGTAAACGCCTTAGAAATGAGCCACTTCGAGGGGGCAACCTCCAATACATTACATAAATGAACAATTCTTGGATGATACAATTCACAAAACCTCCTTTCTATATATAGGAGTCCATGGGGCCATAATGTAATCTTAGTGGGCCACAATGTAATCCTAGCCGACCTAACAATAATAATTTAAGGGCACAATAATAACAAAATGGGGTTTACAAGGGTACAATAATAACAATAAGGGGTTTACACTAACAATAATAAGGGACTATACTAGTGATATAGGGACCTAACATGCCCCTCTCCTTCAAACAAGTGTTGTCCTCAACGCTTGATTACTTCTTGATGCTTCTGTATAAAATTCTCATCCTCCCATGTAGAATCTTCAGTGGGTAAATTATTCCACTTGATGAGATACTCTGAAATTGATCGATTCTGTAGTTGTCGAGTTCTTGTTTCCATGACTGCTTCAGGTTCCAATATGATTTTTCCTTCCTCATCAAGTTCTGGAAATATTGTTTGAACTGAAAGTTTGTCCCGTTCTGTTTCAGAAAGCTTTGAGGAGCTCGATATTGAAATTGAATTATCTATGTAATTGAAAATATTTGATATCTGAAATTCAGCCCTGTATTAGCCCTCTGAAGCTTCTTTCAAATACCACAGGTCTGACCTAATTTGCATTCTCCAAGAAAAATTTGTGTCCAATCTCCCACAATGACCTAATTATGGACTAATTCAGTAGAGCGAACTTGTACGACTTGCCACGTGTCACTGTTTCATCCTTTGTCTCTAAAATTGATAGCCAATAAACTACAGTCTGTGTACTTGTGACCACTTTTTACAGCACTCCAATCCGATGTCCAGAGAGAGAGTTATTGAACTTTTTCCACGATCACCTCTTTGAGATGCAATTCAGGAGCCTGAAAAAGCACTACCTTCCACAGATGATATCTCCAACAATATTGCGAACCAAGCTCTGAAATTGTTTGACAAATTTCCTCAGGATTTCAGCTTCGTACCATATGAATTTCAGATTCTGAACCTTCGTATAAAAAAATTTATAGCGAAAATGCCACGATGACCTGTTTAGGAGCTTGAAAACAGACCTAACTTCCACAGATGATATCTCCGAAAATATTGCGAACCAAGCTCTGAAAGTTTTAGACAAGCTTCCTTAGGATTTCGGCTTCGCACCCTAAAAATTTCAGCTTCTGAAACTTCGTAGAAAAAAAGTTATAGCGCAAATTCCACGATGACCTGTTTGGAGCAGCGAAACCCTAGAATCCAAAGCTCTGATACCAAATGTTGTGTAACCAACTCCAAAAATAGAAGAAATGAGATATCAACGCCTTAGAAATAAGCCACTTCGAGGGGGCAACCTCCAATACATTACATAAATGAACAATTCTTGGATGATACAATTCACAAAAACCTCCTTTCTATATATAGGAGTCCATGGGGCCATAATTAATCCTAGGCCACAATGTAATCCTAGCCGACCTAAAAATAATAATTTAAGGGCACAATAATAACAAAATGGGGTTTACAAGGGTACAATAATAACAATAAGGGGTTTACACTAACAATAATAAGGGACTATACTAGTGATATAGGGACCTAACAAATATATACACGTGAATAACTATGGCATAATGAACGTAAGGAAATAAAACATGAAACTATACAGAAATAAACAAAACCTCGGCGTGTGTAGGGTCCCTCTGCACAATCCTCGGGCAACAACTATCAACCACGAATTATGCTTATGAACAGAGTCTTCTCATGTATTCAAAACGTAGTCATAACAAGGAAATAATGTCACGGCACAGTGGGCTTTCTTTTCAGCAAAATTACATTATAGAAGCTAGCTACTATGCATATGAGAACGCATTATTTATAACAGAGGATGACATAACTACTTTCCTACAATCTGCACTGATAAAAGACACGTGAACAACCATGTCCAGAAATCTAGCATTATGGCTGCCGTGAAGATTAAATCTATGGAGGGTGGTCGTTGGATTCGGCTTATGGAGTAGTTCATAGGTGTTGATATGTCCCCTGAGATTTAGGAACGGCCACGCAAGTCTTCACGTGGTGAAAAACGGAGTTCTGTCACCGTAGGACTCTTAGGTTGACCACCGCTTGACTACCTTTGACCACGACCTTCTTTGGTGAATTCGACTGAGCCAATAGGACTCGGTCCATATCCATGTAATTTCCAACTTGCCCATGTGGCTTGATTTGCTTGAAGACACTTGCAATATAGACTTTAACAAAATGGCTGCGGAAAGTTGAAGCAGCTGCGGAAAGTAACAAGATTCCGCAGCTCAATGAGAAAAAATCTAATTCAAACAACAGACACAAAACATAGTTAAAAACCACTTTAAATGCTCTTTTATGATTAATATGCAATGATGTTGATGACTTAGGAGGTCCAGGTAAATGGAAAAAATCTAGAAAGGTGTATAGGAAAGATGCAAGTTTGGGACTCAACATACCCCCACTGTGAAGGTGTTGCATGTCCCCATGCAACCAAAATTTTGATCATCCTCCTTCAATTCATATGCCCTGATACCTCTGCTAGTACATCCAGTCCTCTTCTCCTCTTTCTTGGTGCTTCTAACATCCTGGGCTTCTTCATCAAGCATCTGAATTTGAGATTAATCAGTGCTCTAATTATCTTCTTGCATTTCTTCTTCAATTTCCTGTTCTTTTTGTGCCATAGTCCCAGATGTAGCATAGTGTTGTCATGAATGATCTTGTCCAATTTTCTTTGCTTCTTTAATGCTTCATTTTCATTTTTAATATGTCTATTTAAAACCTCCAACTCAAAGACTTCTTGTTTCAACGATTGGACTAGAGCTTCTTGTGCTGTGTGAGGCTGAGTGGATGAAGTGCTGAAACCCGTGGATGTTCTTTCTAAGGATTCTATGTAATCATACACCTCTTGCTGCTTTGGATCTATCTCGGGTGTCGTTTTCCTTGGGCTCTTTTTCAATATGTCTTGACTTGCAAGTATCCTTCCATAAATTTGGGTCCCTCTGGTTCTGTCCTCAACAACCGACCCATCCTTCCTTCTATTCTTTAAAACTCGTCTGTGTGAGGAGGGTTTAGCAGAGGTAAGACGGCTGAATTAGCGGAAATGAACAGGGTTTATGAAGGAGACCAGTGACTGTAAGCGGATATCAGAGAATAGGTACACGAAATGAAGTGGAACAGAGAACAAAATGGGGTGAAGGCTTATGTGAGCACGGTGGAAATGCAGCCGTGAGGTCAATAGAATAGTAGGGGGAGTAAAGTGCATCCGACAGTATTTAAAATTGGGTGGCTGCAGAGTAGACGCAAGCACATTTATGAAACGGCTGCGGATTTTGTGCGGCTAAGAGAAGCCGTAGTCAAATCAACCACGTTCCATAATTACAGGTGGAGTATCAAAGTATAGCCGAACACGAGTGAAGACCGGAGGCTTGATTATGAGGCCGTTTAAAAATGAATGCAAGGATTGTGGGGGAATCGTATAGAGATCGTGGAACGGTTATGGAGTTATCAACGCAATCATTGCATATAATGGAGCTATGAACGCAATCATTGCTTGAATGCCATTTGAAATAAATTTCTACTCATACCTTGGAATTCTTGCCATTTTTCATTAGTCTTCAATCAGTTGCTCCTCGTTGATGCTTTTGAATGCCTCATGTCTTCATAATATGTCCTCATACCTACATTTGATTTCATGATTTTTGAACTAACATCTGACTGTAAATTTTTGAAAAACAGAGTGGTGGCTGCAGAAACTACTTCTGGTTGCGGAAACTGGTGTCAGCTGCGGAAACTGACACAACAATTATTTGGGTGAATGGAGATGGATAGATGATAAATGACTGAATGAAAATGGTCATGAAAGAAAATTTTTATTGGTGAAATGAAATGAAATAGATGAAATGGAGTGAAATGAAATGAAGTGGAGTGGAATGAAGTGGAATGAAATGGAGTGGGTTGTCATAAAACTTGTGAAATGAGAGAGAGAGGGAATTTTTTGGAAAATAAAGGGTGTCAGGTGTTCCTGATTTTCACCCTACATTTTCTGTATAAGACTGCCAATCAGTGACTGGTTTTCAGGCTTATACAATTTTTTTTTTTTTTCGAAACTGAAAAGAACAAAGGCTAGGATGGTGGAGAAGAAGGATTCTTCTTCACCAGCCTTATTGCAGAATTATCTTGAAACATTTTGACAAATTCCTCTTTTGAGAGTGGCTTATGATAGATCTTTAATCTGTGGCCATTCACAATAAGAGGAGTTTGAGATTTATCAATGGTCTTGATTCTTACCGCTCCATTGCTAAAGATCTTGTCAATCTCATATGGCCCAAGCCAATGAGTCTGAAATTTTCCTTTAAAATCTTTAAACTTGGAATCAAATAGCAATGCCCAATCTCCTTCTTGAAACTTCTTCTCTTTGATGTATTTTTCATGCCATTTAGCTCTCTGATATTGAACTAGATCAGTTCTTAGAATTGCCTCTTGTCTGATCTCATCTAGCTCATTCAACTGCTCCATTCTATGCTTTTGGGCTTCTGATAGATCCATCCCCAACTGAACTGCCATATTGAAGGTTTTGACTTGGAACTCAATGGGGAGCAGGACTTCTTTCCCATAAAAAATTTCATAGGGAGAATGTCCTGTTGTATTTCTTCATGTAGTTCTGTAGGCCCACAAGGCTTCAGGAAGCCTTTCTGCCCAATCTCTTCTGTGTAGATGAACAGTTTTGGTGATGATGCTTTCGAGAACTTTGTTTGTAGACTCCACTTGACCATTTGCTTGTGGATGGTAAGGAGTAGATCTTCTGTGCTTGATTTTGTATTCTTCCATCAGCTTCTCCACCACGTTGGATGTGAATTGGCTTCCCTGATCTGTCAAAATTTCTCTTGGAACACCAAAGCGAGTAAAAATATCCTCATAAAGAAAATTAACAACTGAATTTTCAGTAGCAGACACTAATGCTTTGGCTTCCACCCATTTAGTAACATAATCAATACAAACCAATATATACTTCTTTTGCTTAGATGGTGGATTAATAGGTCCAATGAAATCTAAAGCCCATTTTTCAAAGGGTTCGATGAGTACCTGTGGTTGCAATGGCATTTCATTTGAAAGGGTAGGTTTCCCTACTCTTTGGCAACTGTCACACCTTTTGACATATTGTTTTTCATCTTTGAAGAGGGAAGGCCAACAATATCCTAAAGAGAGGATTTTATAGGCTGTCCTTTTGTCAACAAAGTGTCCGCCGCATGGTTCATCATGAAATGCCTTGAGGATATCAGGCATTTCATCCTCCCTGACACATCTTCTGATCACAAGATCTGGCCCTGCTTTAAACAATTCGTTAGAAATCCATGGATATTTTGAACTCTCCTAAATAATATTTCTTCTTTCACTTGGAAATAAATGTGGAGGCAGTTTCCCTGTAACCAAATAGTTAGAAATATCTGCATACCAAGGGGTCTTAATAGTTACTGCAGACAAGTATTCATAAGGAAACTTATCCTCTACAAGAGAATCTTCTTTAGTATTCTGAATCCTAGACAAGAAATCAACTACTGTATTTTGTTTCCCTGGTCTATCCAACACAGTAATATTGAATTCCTACAAAATTAGGAGCCATCTTGTCACTCTGTCATTAGTAACAGGTTTGTTTATTAGATATCTAATCGCAGAATGATCAGTATGAATAAAAGTTTCATAGCCTGTTATATAATGTCTAAACTTATTGATTGCATGAACAACAGCTAAAAACTCTTTTTCAGTTACAGTATAGTTCAACTCAGTGGGAGTCAAATTTTTACTGGTATAGTAAATGGCATAAGTAACTAAATCCTTTTGACCCAACACAGCTCCTAGAGCTGTATCTGAAGCATCTGTAGAAATATGGAAAGGGAGTTTCCAATTTGGTCCTCTCAAGATAGGTGCTTCAGATATTCTTGTTTTCAAAGTTTCAAAGGTTGATTGACAATCAAGATCCCATTTGAATTCACAGTCTTTTGTAAGCAGTTTGAAGAGTGGAGATGCTATTTTAGTGAAGTTTTCTATAAATCTTCTATAGTATCCAGTAAATCCTAGAAAACTTCTAACATCTCTTTGACAATTTGGAATAGGCAACTTGGAGATGACTTCAACTTTTGATCTATCAGCCTTAATCCCATCTCCTGAAATATGATGCCCCAAAACAATACCTTCAGTAAACATCATAAAGCATTTTTCATGGCTTAATGAAAGGTTTGTTTCTTTACATCTTATAAGGACTTTTCCAAATTTTCTAATGCCTCTTCAAATGAATTACCATAAACTGTAAAATCATCCATATAAACCTCTACACAATCATGGATTAGATCAGAAAAAATTCCTAGTACTGCTCTTTGGAATGTTGCGGGTGCATTACATAACCCAAAAGGAAGCACTCGATAGGCAAAAGTCCCCCATGGACAGGTAAATGTGGTCTTATCTTGATCTTTAGGTGCTACCTGAATCTGATTATAGCCACTAAAACCATCCAAAAATGAAAAGTACTTTTTTCCTACTAATGTATCTAATACCTGATCGATAAAGGGCAAAGGAAAGTGATCCTTCAAAGTTGCTTTGTTCAATTCCCTGTAATCAATGCATAGCCTCCATTTAGCATTCTTTTAGGTACTATAACCAAAGGAGAAACACATCAGCTATCTGAAATTGGATAAATGAAGTTTACATTGAGTAGTTTTTGGAGCTCTTCTTTCACTATCTCCCTAAGGTTTGGATTCATCCTTCTCTAAGGTTGTCTGATTGATCTACTGTTTTCCTCGATATAGATATGATGGATGCAAGTCTTAGGATCAATACCTTTCATATCAGTATACTCCCATGCAAATGCAGTAGAATGTTTTTGCAAGATTTTGGTTAGTTCTTCCTGTTGTGACTTTTCCAAATTTTTGTTGATATTCAATGTTTTTCCTGGAAAAATCTCAATGGTAGAACTACCGAACTATTCCATAGAGTAAAGAGACATTTTTCTTGATGATAAATATTCAATGTCAAATTCCAACTGAAATTGTGTGGGGTCATATTCTGAAGATGTCTCAAAATTTTCTAATGTGTTCAGAATTTGACTATCCTCACTGATTTCAGAAATGGTAAAGACGGGTTGTATAGTGTCCTCATCATCGACCCATTCATTGTCTCCTACTTCTGTGATTGCTTTTGCTAGAGGATACAAATTGAATTTCTTTGTCGAATTACCATTAGAAATGTACATATCCCCATATCTACAACTAATGAAAGCATCAGCTGTGGCTAGCCAAGGTCTTCCTAAGATAAGTGGGTGCCCTCCTAGATTACTATTGGGAGTCAAAATCATAAAATCTACTGGATATTCCCAAGAATCTAAGGAGACTGAAATATCTTCTAATACACCATCTGGTTTGATAATTGATCGATCTGCAAGTTGCAGTAAAGTAGGTGTAAAAAGAAGATTAGGAAGTTTTAGCTGTTCCATAGTCTGTCTACTCATAATGTTGATAGCAACCCCTAAGTCAATCAATGTATTTGGAATTTCTATCCCATTTATATGTGTCTTGAAAATTGGACTACCTGGATCTACATACTTCTGCATGGTAATTTTTCCCATCATGATATCTGCAATTTTTCCTACCAGGTGGATTCTTCTTGTATCTCTTAGTTTCCTTCCTGGTCTTTTGAGACTCAACTCCTTTATTGTTTTTTCTAGAATAGGAATCTCTCGAATGGCTTGTAGCAAGGGAATCTTGATACAAACATTGTTTAATTCATCTAGAAAATCATAGTTAGGCAACAAGATTTGTTTTTCCACCCCTTTATCAATTTGTAATCTTTCAGGGAAAGGGGGTGTGGATGAAGATGCAGGTTGCTCAACTATAGGAGTTGTGGGGGTTAAATTTTCTTTCTCTTTTTGAATGTTTGAGTTTTGAAGAGATGCTTCCTCAGAACCCTTATTGACTTTAAGAGAGTCCTCCTTAGAGGTATCTTGCTCTTGGACATCTATAGAAGGTTTTTCTAAGACTCTACCAGACCTGAGTTGTACATCATTGAGAGGAACAATCATATAGGTAGGAAATTTTTTTCCTTCTATCATGTAAGTATTCTCAGGATTTTTATTGTTAGGATTTGGCAATGGCTGTGCTGGAAGTTGATTTTTCTTTTGTTGGAATGGAAGCATGAGTTGAGGATTTGGATTTTGTTGAGAAGGTTGTTGTTGTGGAAATGGAAATGAAAGTTGTAGATTTGGGTTTGGAAGTTGTGGAGCTTGTTGATTTTGAAAAGATGGAGGATATTGATAAAATTGAGCAAATCTCCCATAAGGATTTTGCATACCTTGTACCCATGACTGATATGGATTTTGAGGTTGGGGCTAAGGTTGTTGCCAAGGATTCCAATTTGGTGGGGGTTGAAAATTCATAGGGTTGTTAAACCCTTGAGTTTGTTGCCCCTGCCAAGGTCTTCTTGCAACAAAACAGAGAGATGCTACTGAATTTGGATCTTCTTGAAAGACAGCTTTGAGTCCAGGAATTGAAGGACAATCCTTGGTCTCATGATTCTCTGAGAAAATCATACATGTTTCTAAAAATTTTGCATCCAAGGGACATTCCCTTAAAGCATGTTTCTTCCTACATTTCGGACAAAAGATGGCTAGAGCATCAGTTACTGCTTTCTGCTTGTTTTGAATTTTAAGGGTGTCTAGTTGTTCACTAAGGCTCCCTAAGATATCAGTTTTGAATTCATCAAGCATATTTCCAATCTCTGCCCTACTTACTGATCCAGTTGCAGACTTGTTTGCCCTGATAAGAGAAGGATCTCTAGGCCCTTTTCCCATTTTAGATTTTCCCCTTGAGATATGGACACATAGTTCTGTTATGTCATGAAGTGGAAGTTGAGAAATGTCTCCTTTCCCCATCATGTTTAAAATATCTATCCATTCATCTCTGATGGCTTTTAATAGAAGGGCTTTCAAAGTTTCCTCATCTAAGTTGCTCATCTTTTCTCTTTTTAGGTTGTATTGAAATCTTTCAAGTAAATCCTCCAAATTTTCATCTTCTTTTTGCACCATTTTGAATACCTCATCCTTGTGATTGGTGGGCATGCAATAGTCCAGGTATCTATCCAAAAATGTTTGTTTCATATCATTACAAGTCCTAATAGATTGGGTGACTAATCCCATGAACCATTTCAAAGCGGCTCCCTTCAATGTTGAAGGAAACAGTTTGAGTTTTTGAGAGTCTTCCATATAGTCATAGGTTCAGCACACGACTTAAACTCAAACAGAAATGTTTCAGGATCCTCATTTCGCAATCCATAAAAGTTGGGGAGGAAAGATGGTGAGATTTTTTTCATTGTTGTATGAGTTTCCTCATCAACTATAGGGAATCCAAACGAGTTGTCTCCTTCCCTATTTCTTCCATTATTACCTCCACCTCCACCATTGTTGCCTCCATTATTTCCTCCTCCTCTACCTCTACCTCTACCTCCGAATCCATCTACTACTTCCTCTGTCATGATAGTTTCTTCAAAGTCCTCAGAGTCCTTTGGTTCTTCTATCAGGGGAGGATGAGAGGGAGTTTCTTCCTTTTCTTCTTCAGGTGATTCTACTTCTTTAATTACAATATGCTCTCCTGTAGAAGTAAAGAAAGGGTCTTCTTCTAAATGATATTTGGTAGATGGTGTAGGAGAATCCTCTAATTCAGCTGCTCCTTGAATTCCAGAAATCTTAAGGCTAGGGGTAGATGGTGGTGAATCTTTTCTATGCCTTGAAGAAGATGGAGTTGTGAAAATCGAACTCTTGGCTCTAGCTATAAACCTTCCCTTAGAATCTCTTGCTCTATGCATGTCATTTATTTTGTATTTTTAAGTTGGGCTAATAATTCTCTTTCTGATCTTCCAGGTCACACTAGGAGCAAGAAGAGAGCATACTTAAGAAATTATTGAACCAATAAATCTCTTTTTTGATCCTCCAGATCACACTAGGTGCAAGAGGAGAGCATACTTCAAGAAGTTATCAATTTTTCCCTTCTTTTTATTGTTTTTTTTTTTTTAAGAAATTGGCTACCTAGTTACACTTCCCCGGCAACGGCACCAAAATGTTTGGTCAATTTAGTGTGTCCTAAATTGCTACATTAATTTTTCAATCCGGGATTCGTAAGCTGACGAAGTGTGGCGCACTATATGTGCAAGATAACCTATCTCTTACTTTTTTGTCGTTTTTGATGATTTTTTTATTTTTATTTTATCTTGGTTGGTTTCCTAATGTGAGATGGAAATTCTAAAAGACAAGTATGGATATAAATGTTCAAGGCAATGATGTCCTTTATAATGATTTCTCAAACTTCAAACTTCAAAAGGGTTTTAAAACATGCAATGACAAAATTAATTCCTAAAAGAAAATGAAAATATGCCACTATACTAGTCAAACAAATAGTGAACTATTGATCATGAAACCCATTACCCTTGCTGCTGTCTAAATACAAAAGAAACTGTGCTCAAATAAATCCAAGAATTGCAAGCAAAGTAAAGCTAAAATCAAATTACATCAACTCATATTCTGACCCCTCACCATTAGTCTCGCTATGGCTTTCAGAGGTAATCATAAACAACTTGAGCAATCCGATATCTAATTTGCAGAAAAATAAACTAATATTAAATTACACACTCATACTTCAATCCCTCACCATTAGTCTCGCTATGGCTTTCGGAGGTAACTGATAATGACATGAGCAATTTAATATCTAACTTGCAGAAAAATAAACTAATATCAAACTACACACTCATACTTCAATCCCTCGCCATTAGTCTCGCTATGGCTTTCGGAGGTAACTGATAATGACATGAGTAATTTAATATTTAATCTAACTAATAAAGCAAATGTACAAAACTGAAATAAATAAAACAATGTTGGAATTAAAAGCTAAGAAAAATAAATCAGCAGAAGGACAAGACTGATTCCATGTCATTAGTCATTGTAAAACTATGTGCAAATGCCCGGGCAGCCTACTGTAATCTAGAACAAAGACACTGATCAGTTAACAACAGTATAAAGCATGAAAATTTATGGACATAAATAAAACGTTAATACCATAAGAGATGTAATATATACACGTGAATAACTATGGCATAATGAACGTAAGGAAATAAAGCATGAAACTATACAGCAATAAAAAAAACCTTGGCGTGTGTAGGGGCCCTCTGCACAATCCTCGGGCAACAGCTATCAACCACGAATTATGCTTATGAACAGAGTCTTCTCATGTATTCAAAACGCAGTCATAACAAGGAAATAATTTCATGGCATAGTGGGCTTTCTTTTTAGCAAAATTACATTATAGAAGCTAGCTACTATGCGTATGAAAACGCATTATTTATAACAGAGGATGACATAACTACTTTCCTACAATCTGCGCTGATAAAAGACACGTGAACAACCATGTCCAGAAATCTAGCATTATGGCTGCCGTGAAGATTAAATCTATGGAGGGTGGCCGTTGAATTTGGCTTATGGAGCAGTTCACAGGTGTTGATATGTCCCCTGAGATTTAGGAATGGCCACGCAAGTCTTCACGTGGTGAAAAACGGAATTCTGTCACCGTAGGACTCTTAGGATGACCACCGCTTGACTACCTTTGACCACGACCTTCTTTGGTGAATTCGACTGAGCCAATAGGACTCGGTTCATACCCATGTCATTTCCAACTTGCCCATGCGGCTTGATTTGCCTGAAGACACCTGCAATATAGACTTTAACAAAATGGCTGCGGAAAGTTGAAGCAGCTGCGTAAAGTGACAAGATTCCGTAGCTCAATGAGCAAAAATCTAATTCAAACAGTAGACAAAAAACATAGTTAAAAACCACTTTAAATGCTCTTTTATGATTAATATGCAATGATGTTGATGACTTAGGAGGTCCAGGTAAATGGAAAAAGTCTAGAAAGGTGTATAGGAAAGATGCAAGTTTGGGACTCAACAATTGTGATTGACAACAAAGAAGATAATGAAACTATTGATCAAGATTTTTCAGTTTCACAATTGCAGTTATCAGTTCCCATTGAAATAAATAATCAAATGACACAAGAAAGTTCCATACCACTATGTTTTGAACCATTTCAAATTTTAAAGGAAATGTGGTATAACATATTTAATGAAAAGGATGAGAAACTTGTTGAAGTTTATGAAGTCTCATGGAAACCTATATGCTATAGGTTGCAACCATTTTCCCAAGTTTTTCAGGATCCAATAGCAGATATGTTGAATATTGAAGGCATTCAAAGCATTCCTCCATTAACTAACTATGATTTTCAGAATCAAGATGATAAAGGATTCAACAGTCAAACATTACAATCAGTAGGAATATCATCACAAATCTTATCTGAAAGTTTGCAGGGAGATAAAGACGAAAATAACATTTTAGATTCATGGCATGGAGGCCATCCAGAACATATGTACAATTTTTTAGATCAGTTAATCATCAGTGGATATATTTTGGAAGATCCTTTTGTACAGTTTCTAGAGTCAACAAAGGAAATCAAGTGTTTCCTTATCCTCTCATTTGTTGACAAGTTTCTAATAGGTTGTAGAAGTATATTTTTGATAATCAACAAGAAAATGCAACAAAATCTATCAAATTACATAATTATTGAATGGTTGCATTGGATATTTCATTTTACCTAACCAGCAGTTGAACAGTAGATTGAGTAGGTAGATGAGTGCCAATAAGCTCAGAATTTTGAGCATTTTTTTTTTTTCAATTTTGAGCTAGTTTGAAATAAATCATTAAGGTTTGAAGCTAAGGAGAAGGTCCTAAAGATATTTAAGATCTAATCAGTTTGGTTTGAGATTTGCAATATTTTTTTATTAGTTTCAAATCAAATTTCAGGTTGCAGAAAAAGGACTATATTCAATTCAAGATTTTCAGCCACAACAAATGCATGTTTGGGATTGGTCCAGTGGCTAAGGACAACTGACCTGCTGTTCTTGACTTTTCACCAGGAAAAGCCATCCCCAAGTGGAGCCAGTGTTATTCTCCTATACCAATAGGTGTCATATATCATGATTGACTTAATGGGCTATGTAATATGTTCATACCTTTCCTTGTTGCAAAGGTTTTCCATATTGTCAAAAAAATCAAAAAATTTAAAAAATGTAAAGAGGGTATACCCTAAAAGAAAAATCAAAGGGTGAAAATAATAAAAAATGGCCAAAAAAGTAAAAGAAAATGAACCCCACCAAAAGAAAGGCCAAGGAAAGTGTGCAAGTCTAAATGCCACTACTTTTGCTGTTATGAAATAGACAAATTGTGTGCAACTTGTATCTTATGCCACAATTAGTGAACAGTCAAACAGCTTAAGCTTGGCTTGTTCAAATTTGAATTTTATGTTTTAGAGATAGAGAATAAAATCTGACTAAACTGTTTAATCTTGGTAGATAAGTAGATAAGTAGAGTAAATAAAAGGAGCTCAACAGCTTAATCTGAGCCCTTGGATGTAATAAGGTTAGACTTAGATAGATTTCTACATGTAAAAGAAAAGAAAGTGTGATAAGGGTTTGCCAGTCAAAGTGCACCCTAATAAAGAAGAAAAAATGCTAGGTTAAAGTAGGTAGGGTAGGTATATGATGTTGCAGAATTACATGTGATGGATAATGACTCTAAATGTGTTAATCTTTACTTTCATCACAAGTGCAAGGAAAACATTACATTGGAAGAATTTCAAGCAAAACAAGGTCAAATGATTAACTTCCCTTCTCATTTTTCCCTAAAATTTCGCTAATTTCCCCTAAGTACTAAGGCATTTGAAAATTAGAGGGGCTCAAGGAATTTCCTTGACTTTTGGAGGGACGGGACCCTCGGCCCAATAATTTAAAAAGCCTAAGTACTTAAAACCATCCATAAGTCATTCATTTACTTCTATAAATCTTTTCCTAAGTAAAATCATATTTTACTTAGGAAAATTGCACAATATCCCATTAAAAAACCCTTTTTCATTCAAGCCTAAGTTAAATACATAATCTTAATGTTTTATACTTGGCGCTTTTCATTCATTTTTGACATATTAATGTTAACTTATATTATTTAATTCCCCTATAACATCTACCCATTCTCGTATTATTATAACTATGCAAAATTCCCAAATTCTACATATCCTACCCCTTGGTTAAAATATAACCATAATATTGTGTTAATTGGGATTAATTAGTTAAATATGTAACTAATTAAGAGCCCCGACCCCCCCGCCACATTGAAAAAGAATTAATCAACCCCCACGATTAATTAAGAACTTACCCAACCAATCATACTCCTCCCGATATGATTAAATAGTATTTAATTATGTTGGGCCCGCCATTTTTAAACATCCATCATCTCACATCCCCAACAGCCATCTTATTAAATACCTCGCATCCAACGACCTTCGTCCATATTGCATCCCCCTCCACGACTGAACATTAACGTGTGATCGTGGAGCGGTTTTGCGAACACTGCCTCGCCACGCTTCAAAAAGTCTATGGAATCACTGGCTCCCGGCTAAATACCACCCATCCCTAAAAGCAGTACGATGCATACCGCTTACTGCCCTCTGCATACGAAAAAACAGCTTTTCCTGCGTATGTCATCCGCCCGAAAAATAAAACCCCGCCAACCTTGATTTTGTTAATAAAACAAATAAAACGTCATTTTCATTATTCTGTGCTGCAACCAGTGTTCCCATGCAAAGAACATTAAAATAAATTGTTGAAGATTTCCAACTGCTACTTTGCCAAACGATTTTTAGCTGAACCAGTCAGCTATTGCCTGCACCTGTTTCCTCACTATTCACTTTTCGCAACAGGGATTTATCCAATTTCTGTCGAACCCTGCAAGTCTTTCTTTTTACTTTAATTCCACAGAAAAATACAAAAAAACAGTACAATTCGGTCTTTGTTTCACCCCATAATTTCCCAGACTTGTAATTTTGCCCATTTTCCCACTGAAAACCCAAATTCCTTTCTGAATCCACAAGAACCAGAATACCAGAAGCACAATGGTGTGAAGACATGCTGGAACTTTTGTAAAAAATATCCTTGGATGAATTTTGGTTATTTACTACAGTAAGTAATGGTAAAAACGATTAATAGAGATCAAACAGGTCAAAGTTTATTAGTACAGGTAAAGAGTATCAGTAAAAACAGAGCACCCAGCACAGAGTTACCAAAGAAGACAGCAACAAGCCAAATCATAGGGCCTGCCTCCAGCACATTCATAAAAATAGGAATAGCACAACATCGGTTACCTTTTCTCCTATCTACGAGACCATCTATCTCTATTTTTTTGTAACGTATTGATGAGTCATCCTAAATATATCTCACTCTGTTAGGAGATATTTTTTATAATTTTTTGTATAAATACTCCCTCAATTAGAGTATTGAGGAGGGTGGATTCATAGACTTTGCTGTAATACATATTATTTTGGAATAAAGTGTTGTTGGACAAATTTTGCATGGCTAGCTGGATAAAGAATTGATGCAAAGGACTTTTCACAGGGTTCTTGAGTCAGATACCGGATCAATAAGTCTTCTATCTCTTATGTTTTAAAGTTTTCTATTTGTTATGGTACCATCTATGTTTCATATCTGAATGATAAACGAAAAAGAATAATTCAGAAAGTGCTTGAGTGAAATCTGTTTTCAATCGTTGTTATTCTTAATGTTTTCCGCTGAACTAGTATAAACAGTGAATTCTTAATTGCTCCTGTTTCCTAGTTTATTCATTTTGATTATTTTGTAAAGAATTCTTAATTTCTCTTTATTAATAATCATTCAAGTTCTCTCTTTCGAATATGTTGAAGGATTCTTAATTTCCCTTCATCCATTTTGAGTCCATTCCATTCATTTTAGATCTTTAATTGTTCCCTATTTGATTACCTTGCCCTGTGAAACCATCCCTTGTTAAGAAACCAAATCCAGTTAAGCCATCTTCTTTGACTCCATTAGCTCAATGGCCTAAACTACTCAGTCCTACCCCTCTACTATTGAATTCCATCACCCAAAGATAATCAAAATCCCTAAAATTTCATAACTAGCCTAATATCTTTCAAAAACAAAGCTAAAACTTAAAGAGAGATCCCTCTCTAGGGACAGATTGGCTAGATTATGTACCTAAAAGTTGGTTTGTGGTTACCTCGGACCCCTTTCCTCTTTCCAACAACTTCAAGGAAAATCTGATTGATAACAGGACACATGGAAATTGAAGAAGGAGGTGGGTGCCTCCACTAAGGTTGGAGCCTAGAGTAGGTTATATCCTAAAGCAGGTTGGAGCCTACTCATTCTTGAGGTTGGAGACTACTCATTCTTGAGGTTGGAGCCTCAATCGGGTTATAGCCTATCATGAGAAGTCTCTTTCATATTTTGAGGTTGGTGCCTTTATTAAGTTGTAGCCTGTTGTAAATGGTAGTTTGCATTTCTAGGGGGTAGTTTCCTCCATCATATTGTAGTATGCAAATCTATGTAAAGAATTGAAGAGAAGGAAGAACAAGATTGGTGGTTTTCTCCCATATGGTTTTCCACCTAAAAACTTGTGTCTCTTTGTGATGTGATGACTTCTTGATATGTTACTAATAAGATGATGCATCATTATAGTTGATGATATAATTCTTATTTCATTTATATATTACTGCATGATTATGAAAAGTTGTGAAACAATAAAATTGATCTCACATTGATTCATCTCCCCCCTCATAGTGTGACCTTTGGGCCAACAAAAGGTCCTTTTGTTGACCCCCCTTCCAATACACAATTTCAATTTTTAAAATCCCTATTTTTACTAGATATCCTTGGTATCCATTTTTTCCATGAAATTATAAATACCCCTTTTTATTTGTACCCCTCGTATGGAAACATGATGAAACTTTTCTATTCCTACAAATCACAAAGTCATCCAAAAATAAGTTACAAGGGCACTCAATGTTGTAACCAAGGCATACATTTCCCAACAAATCAACCATCAAGTCTTCATTAGAGAAAATTTGATGTCTAAAATGGGCCTCATAAGGAAAATTATAAAACAATAGTGGAAATAATAAAATAAGATTAGATTACCTCATCAAATTTTAGAGAAAAAAAAAAAAAACTAATTTTCAACTCGTATTTTCAACTTATCTCCCTATGGTTTTACTCAAGTTTTGAGTGGAAGCACTCACTGGATGCAAAATTTAATTCCTCACCCAAGGAGTACCCATCTTGCATACTTTCGATGGACCTTACTACACAAAAAATGAGAAATACATGAAATGTGTGATTGGAGTACCCATGTTGCATACTTTCGAAGGACCCTGCTACATGAAAAATGAGAAATACATGAAAAAATGTGATTACAATCATGTTTTTAATGTATTTATAATTTTTTGTGTAGAAGGGTCCATCAAAAGTATGAAATATGGGTATTCCTTGGATGAGGAATTAAATTATCGATCCAACGAGTGCTCCCTCCTGAAATTTAAGTAAAACTGGAAGGACATAAGTTGAAAATACGGGTTGAAAAAATAGTTTTCTTATTTTTTAATATTTTTACTATTTTTTCTCCAAAAAATGGTGAATTCTCCCCATCATTGACATCATCATGTTTAATCCTATTGGATTTTATAAATTTTATTTTGGTTGTACATTTTTGTTTTGAGGCCCATTTTAGACCTCAAATTTTCTCTAATGGTCTATTTTCCCACTAACAAATCACTATTGGATCCTCATGTAAATCACAACGTGGAATCAGGTAATACCCCTCTGACATGTATCATCATGTGGGTACCCAAACTTATGTGTCACACTTCAATCACATGATCAAACTACACATCTGATGATCTACAACCATTTCATCCCTCCTACCCACTTGGAATTTAACGTCGAGAATTAGGGAAAAATGGCCAAAACACTCTCTTTCACGATGGGTCAATTAGGTGTATTTTACCCAACTTTTACAAGGTGGGAAACCACTCGAGGCTGTGGGAGAATTTTCTATGTTATTACCCACGTCACACGATTAGCTTATATGTATTAATGGTGTTGGCACCATTGAGTTATTTCCTTCCACATGTTGGTTTAAATGGATAAAGGTGCCCCAGTTTGGTGCTTTAACATTGTAAACATCGAGTAAATCATTGGAAGTTTTAAATGTGCACGTTGAACTCCAGTGCCACCATTGATTAATGGGAGTGCTTAATATAAAAGTGTAGATCAAGTGCAGACAACCGTCGTCCCCCAAGTTAATGTTTAGTCGGAGGGGGGCCATAGTTGGAAGTGGTACCAACCCATCATAGATCAACGACTCAAATTAGTGTGGGCCCCCCTTCCTCAAATTACAAAATCGTCGATGGGGGGGTTGTGATACCATTGGATCACAAAGGTGGTTTCCACTGTTGGCATGACCACATAAAAAAGAAATGGATTCAAGGGATATAGAAGTAACCACAATAAATTCATGACAAATCCATTTATGAATGAACACAAGAAGAATGTTGGCAAAGCATTGAAGATGGATAGAAAGCATGGCACTCTAGGTCAATATGAATACCCATCAAGCTATTTGACTTCTAGAGTTTGAATCCCCCCTACACACTATACCAATCTAAACCCCCTCGACGTGCCAAAGAATTCCAACCCTCCACACCACACACACACACATTTCTATGTATAATAAGAAAATAATTTCTACCCCCAATACAAACCAATTATATATTGTTCTTCATTTTTTCTCTTTTTTAACCCTTTATATGAATGAATGTGTTATGATAATGTCCATCGATTGAATTCCCCATGGTGGGCATGGGGTTGTATTCTTCTTAGTTTGGTTCAAATATTATGGAGTTCTTGTCACTAGCTCCGAGTCTCAATCATCAAGTGGACTTGTGTTTTTTTTAGCACTAGCAATTGGCTCTTTGGTTGGGTATATCCTTGCTTAGTTTTTGGGAGCTTGGCTGGCTTGATTTTGGGTCCTCAATTTCTATATGGGGAAGTTATATTTTTTTTCTCATGCCCATGGTAGTTGGGTGGATTTAGTTTTCTATGGGGTGAGGAACTCCTCCTTATTTTTTCCTTCTTTGCAATGGGCACACTAGTTTCTATGGTAATATCAAAGGAGTTCTAGGTTATGTTGGTTCAATTGGCACAAGTTTGTTCGTGGTATTTCTATTTCTTATTTGTTGGTTCTATGTTGGGGTGTAGATTTTGGTTTTTTAGTAACTATGATTTGTAATTTATTGTGTGCATTCTAGGCACATGGTTGGCCTAAGGATGGTTCTATAGTTAAGTTATGGTCATCAATTTCAATAAGGGGAAGTCCAATTTTCACTATAAAGTTCCAATGGAGTTGGATGGATTAAGTTCTGTATACTACTAGGAACTCCTTCTTGTTGTGGCCCTCTTGATCTCAACGAGAAATATGGTTTCTCTGGAAGGCTTGGACGGGATTTAGGTGTTTTTGGATCAATTAGAAAAAGGTTCATGGAGAAATTTAAATTTCTAATATCTAGGTTCTCTTTCGGGATGTGGATTTGGCTCTTATAGTGACTGATTTAGGAAGCTTAATGTGTGGCTTCCCTCTCATTATGGTTCGATGAAGATCTCCCTAAAGAGGAAAAGGGGCAAGGAGAGGTGAACATACCTTGTATCCTCATGCTTAGGTGGAGGCTTGGCGATCCATGGCAAGATTCAATGAGACCGCTTTGGTGAAAATTCATAATATTATCTTTTATATGGAGGATGCAATGTGTTTCAATCAATGATTCATTCCAAATCATGTAGCAATGGAAACTCACAATTTTATTCCAGAGACTGGTAATACTAGGTCTAACCATACCTACTATATGGAAATAACAAACTTATATTGACACATCAAAATTCTCTTGGGACAGGTTCTCATGAAGCACCCAAAGACATAAAGGGAAATCTTGTTATGTATTGATGAAGTTATACAAAACTTGCAAAAATGGTAAAAATTAGTCTCAACTTTGATTAAAGGATAGTTGATCTCCTTGTTACTCCACTAGAAACAAATATTGATGTCTCCTCCTATGCAAGTGGACTCCCCTTCTAATTGACATTTTACATAGATATATGTTGTACTATGATGCTCTCAGCGATGAGGTTGCTTTATTTAGATATGGTAGGATTATAAAATTTAAATGTTTACTAGACTACCATAGTTTATTTTATGTCAAAAGTAGTAGCAATCTTAAGATATTAAATCTTTGCTATTGATATGGTTTCCTTTGTGATAATCCATTAAAAGATAATAGGTTGATATACACTTATTTTTGCTCATAATATAATTGTCCAACCCTATATATATACGTGTGTGTGAGAAGTAAAATAAATATTTAAATATTTTATTTAAAGTTATTGTTATTTTATTATTATTAATTTTGAATATTAGATTTATATTGAATATACAAAAAATTACACAATTTTTTTTATATGATATTGTAAAAAATATCTATCAATGCAGTCACATATATTCATTTTAGACAAATATATTTTACAACATACTATAAAGAAAATGTATAATTCCTTTTATAGTCGCTATAAAACCTAATACTCAAAATTAATACTAATATATATTTTTTTAACATTAACTTTTTAAATAAAATACTTCAACATAATATCATATAGACCTTCTAACCCAATGGCCTTTGCAATTAAATTATGTTTTACACGAAGCCATTCAGAGAAAGACTTATATACGAAGGTGGACAATCAGTATAACTTAACTAAAATTTCCCTACGAAGGAAGAAATCACTATCAATCTCTATAGTGGTATGCACGTTACTCTCCCACGGCAACTAATTTACATACATTATTATAATCAAAATGATAATCTAATAAATATATAAATACCTAAACCGTAATACAATAAACATGTTATCACCAAATGCTTTGAATTGGATGAGAGTATCCAAAGTTTTTATGATATATTTTTCAATTATGGAATCAATTTGCAAATAATTTTACCGGTTTCATTATTGGCTTTTAAATCGAGTTTAAAAATATTTATAATACAAATTGATTTTTAAATGCAAGTATCCTAATAATTCATTATAATAAAATGAAAATGGGAATATTCTAGAAAGACAAACTATCTAATGATGGTTATGAAAAGTTTGGCTTAAAACTATTTATAATACAAATTAATTTTTAAATGCAATTATCTTAATAATTTATTATAATAAGTACATGGGCTTGGTCTAGTGGTTAGTGGTTAGTTGTTAAGGCATTTATGTTGTTAAGCAGGTACGAGTTTAATCTCTGATTTCAGTCGATAATCTGAGAAGCATGTATGTCAGCGTTGAGTTTTCTCCTAGAAATTATAGTGGTAGCCAAGAGAATTCGACCTTGTGTTACGTGAGTACGATATCTCCATCATTATTATTTCTTCAAAACACCAAATATATATATATATATATATATATATATATATATAATAAAATAAAAATAAAAATATTCTAGAAAAACAAACTATCTAATAATGGCAGCATGATAATTTTTTTTTGAATAAATAAATTAATGGAAAAGCAACATGATAGTTTCTTTTGAATAAATAAATGAAAGGAAAAAAAACAAAGTAAAACCGTGAGTCAATTGTGCACTCATGAGCGATACAACACTATTACGAAAATAATTCCATCCCCGGATAAAGTTCATATAGAGTGAAAGAAAAAGAGAAAAAAATTGTACGGTGTAGAATAAAATGTAATGTTCAATTTTTAATATGATAATAAAAAAAAAACGATGAATAAGGGAAAAAGTTATAGATCATGCTAAAATAAAGTAATGGAGGAGAAGTATAACAAAAACAAGATAAATATGATGTAAAGTGAACGTGAAAAGATTATAATACAATATTATATTAATGATATTTTTAAGATAAATAAATTTTTAGTTTTAAAAAGTTATTTTTTATTTTTGTTATTTTACATTAAAATTTAATATTGTGCTAGACAAATATATTTTAAGACAAAACTTTATGTTTAAGACAAAAATATTTTAAGACAAAACTTTAAATTTAAGACAAAAACAGTTTGAGACAAAAATATTTTAAGACAAAACTTTGTAGTAAGACAAAAACAATTTAAGACAAAAATATTTTAAGACAAATCTTTATATTTAAGACAAAACAATTTGAGACAAAAATATTTTAAGATAGAAACAGTGTAAGACAATTATTTTAAGACAAAACTTATATTTAAGACAAAAATAGTTTGAGACAAAAATATTTTAAGACAAAACTTTATATTTAAGACAATGACCACTTAAGGTGAAACCCATTTAAGACAATTAACAGTTAAGACAAAAACATATCAATTTAAGACAATGCTATCTAACAACTACAAAATTGACTCTCACAGTGCGCCCTAAGTCCGC
Organism: Pinus albicaulis; assembly: GCA_034641835.2. NCBI lineage: Eukaryota > Viridiplantae > Streptophyta > Pinopsida > Pinales > Pinaceae > Pinus > Pinus albicaulis. The sequence continues at coordinate 12,009,876 of MU968501.1, read as the reverse complement.
CAACTTGCATGCTACTATTGTCTTGCACTTATACTGAGGTTGCTATTTCACTTGCCATTCATGTTATATGATATAAAGACAACGATTTGTTGGGCTCTTTGTTTTGTGGGGGTAGCGGAATTTGAAGAATGCGACAAATTTTCCTCGCAAGATTTCTTGGAGATCAATTCATCTTATGTCCCTTCGATCTCTGTTGATACGATTAGAGACAACTAGTCTTTTGTTGCATTCGAAACGACTACATGGTGGGGGCTTTTAAGACAATTTTTTAAGACAAAATAAATATTTTGTCTTAAAATTTTCAATACGAGGTGCTAGTAAAAAAGGTAAGGGTAAAGGATTAGGAGTTCGTCTTTACGTTGTTGATGGGTTCTTCAGGAAGCGAAGCAATGGAGGCTGACAACAACTGATGAGATTTAGGGCGATGGAGGCCGATAATAGAGGTGCGCTTCGTGGGAGGAGCAATGGAGGCACTTTCGTTGAACATGGATAGGAAGTAACATAGTTGGAGTACTTTACAGGGTCTCCATTGATTGTGTTTTAATATGTGTTTTTTACTGTTTCATTTATTTTGAATTTTTTTATTTAAGAAATTAAAAAATATTATCTTTGGATTAAAATATAAGGATGGTACATAATTCAGATTTCATTCATTATACTATCTTGTTCATACATCTCCTATTATTCATATGCTGACACATTTATGTTTTCCTGTTCTACAAAAAGTGTCTTTCTTAACATGAGATTGTAGCTTATAGGCATTACATTTTCATAAATGAACACTTTCATTATCTAAGGATACAAAAGTTCCATCAAATCAATCTTGTGTTAATATGTCTCCTAAGAGTAGTTGATGTTTCCTACGTTTACCATGATACCCTGCTTGAAGATTAAGAAAAATATTTTACTTGTTTCCTTCGAAATGCCTCTTGTAGATAAGAGGTATGCTATCCAATTTTGTTCTCTGTATATATGTTGGAAATGTGTATGATTAAAATTTCTTACCAAGTCTGAATCCTCATCATCCAATTTTCGAGTGTGGTGGGGGGCGGGGTGGGGGGGTTTAAATTAGTATGCTTATTTACCCAGTCAGTGATTCATTTTTCATCTCCATATACCTAAATTTTCTCTAACCTTAGACATTTTGCTGCGATAAGGACTCCCCATAATGTTGTAGTATATGATTTGTTGTTTGATCCCATTCCAACCTCCCACCAAAAGTGGAAGAAATTACCAAGCTCAGTAAATATGACTGCAGCACACCCACATTTCCTTCTATTGTTGGATCCATCAAAAAACCCAACCAAATATTCTTTCCAAATATTAATGAATTTGCATTTCCTTTTTCTGTTAGACTTGATCACTGACCCGATCTCGTTGAAAAAAGAAAATTTCTTGATAATGGCTTCTCTAACAGTCATAGTTTTCTGATAACAAAATTCTAGCGTTCCTACTTCGCCATATAATACATATGATATATAATGGGAGGGACTTGTACTTCCTATGTGAAGTCAACCATGATAGAATACATCTTAACAAGGGTTGATTAGTGCCAATGAACGAAAGCTTCATTTCCTCCATAACCCCATCGTAAATCAACCTCACATATGAGAATTTGATCAACAAATGATCTATATCCCCCCCCCCCATGCATAGAGGGAATATTTCAGGACCAATTAACCCACAATTTTATAAGTTGTTCCATGTTAATATACAATCATGTGCTCCCAACCAACAAAAAAAATTAATTTGTTCGGGAGATGATCCAGGTGGATATTCGTGGCCACCCGCCTATTCCACTTGGGCCCCCACCATTGTCTCTTTCAGTTTTTCAGTTTCGGCATAATTTACTATTTTGAGCAGTTTTTTGGGTCCTAAACTTCCGGAGCCGTTTTGAGGCCCTAAACGACGTTTTTTGGGCATCGCGCCTCCAACAAATATCATTCCTTTTCGGAATGATATTTGTGGCGAAAGTTGTAGTCCTCGGATAGAGCTTTCTAATGATGTATCATGTGCGTCAAACGGAGATAGTATGCCAAAGTTACGTCCCTGGGAAGTTGAAACACCAATTTACCCAAACGGGGCCCATAGTTTTGGCGCTTCATCTCCTAGGGTTAGGTTTTTGGATGTTTAGGATTCTCCATTGTTTCTCAATAATAAATAGGCCCTCGAGCCTCATTGTAACTCAATTCAGAGGCCTGTAGCTACCACATCTCTTCTCAGAGATAGCTACCAGTGCCCTAGCTAGTCTTTTTTCCATTATGTCTGTAAGCAAATTTCAGTTCTTTGATATTAATGAAATGAAGTGTTATTTCCGCTGCATCTCTGTATTTATGGTTATATGTTTATTCTGTTGCGTTCCTGCATAAATCCGGATCAGTGGTATCAGAGGGGTCTGGTTTTTCTCGATCCTTCTTTGCATATCCCCAACGAGGTCGGGGTATAAGGAGCTAGGGCTTGATCTGGTGAAACCTTTGTAAAATCAGCCTCGCAAACCTCGACAGACGCCCATGGGGGACGAAAAGAAGGATGAGGGAGCAGGAGATCCTATCAAAATATTGCTTGAGGAGGCCCTCGAAAAACAAAGGAACGCGATGATGGATAACTTTGTTCAGATTCTTCAACGGCTGCCCACCGGCGGCGTATCTGCATCCAGAAGCCACTCTGGAGGTGCAACTCCTTTTAAGGTACAAGTAAATTTTTACATTCCCATATTTAAGGGTCAAATAGACGGAGATGCCATAGATAGATGGTTGAATATATTAGAAGGATATTTCTCTGTTCATGACTTTTCAAACCAGGAGAAGATTATTTTTGCACTCCTCAAAGCTACCCCCCATGTTAAGGACTGGTGGGAAACCTACTGTGAGAACAAGGACCAGACAGAACCCTCTCTGTTCTCGGCCGTACCAACTTGGAATTATTTCCGAGATGCCGTCAAGGAACAGTGCTATCCCGTGGGGAGCTATGAGGACAAGTACATACAATGGACCACGCTGCGACAACAAAGGGATCAAGATGTGCATGAGCTGACGAATCTGTTCCATACCGTGTGCACAAAGTTGGGTATCAAAGATGCAGAGAAACATTTGGTGCTAAAGTATCACAGTTGTCTGCACAGATACATTCAGGAGGAAATGGAGTTCCTCGACATCTCCTCACTTGGTACGACATACCGGTATGCTGCCAAGATTGAGTAGAAATTCAAATAGAAGAAGCGAGACTTTGGATCTGCGAATCAAAAGCAAGGGAAAGGTGCTTCCAAACCGCAGAACAAAGGACAGAGCCAAGGCATGGCGGCTAAAGACAACCCGTCAAAGCCAAAAGAAAAGAACAACACCGCAAAGCCAAAGAAGGACACGGGAAAGTGGTGTGAGTTCCATAAGAGCTCCACTCACAACACAAGTGAGTGTCGGGCCAAGCGGTCGCTAGTGGCCGAGATGAGGGCTTCTGAGTCAGATGCATGCTCTGACTCCGAATCAGAACCTGAAAAGGCGAATGAAAAAGGGAAACAGATTATTGATGCGGAGCCCAATGCCACTGTTGCCACTACAAATATCCAAAAGGAGGAACCGGAAGATCCAGAGGAGGAGGAACGTCTCTTCCACTCCCAGATGTGGGTAAAGGGCTCCCCGGTACAGTTCATTGTCGACAATGGGAGCCAAAAGAACCTCATTTCAGCAGACGCCGTGAAGCGGTTGGGCTTGCTGACCACGGCTCACCCACATCCATACACCATTGGGTGGCTTCACCAAGGACGAGATCTCCGCGTCAGCCAGCAGTGTCGCCTTCCCTATAGCATCAAGCCCTTCACGGATGAGGTATTATGTGACGTTGCTCCTATTGATGTTTCTGATGTATTATTAGGACAACCATACTTGTGGAAGCGTCATGCTATGTATGAGTCTCGACCTCGTGCTGTTATTATTACTTTGGGAAGTAAGTTGTACAGGATACCAGAGGTACCACCTCCTACGACTGTCTCTTTGGTTACTGCAAAACAATGTAGTAAGCTCATTTCCCAAACCAGGAAATTCGTTTTCCTGATGATCCGCCCCCAGGGCAAGAAGAAGACTGTGGCCACGACCTCCAGACAGGGCCCCCCTGCACGACAACAACAAATGGATAAGGTCGTGGAGGAGTACGGGGACATCTTCACCTCACCCACAGGGGTTCCTCTGCACTGCCAGGTCAAGCACCCGATTGATCTGACCCCAGGTGCGCCACTACCCAATGGACCGATCTATCGATGCTCTATTCTGGAAAATGATGAAATCAAGAGGCAGATTCAGGAGCTATTGCAGAAAGGTCACATCAGACCAAGTTCATCGCCTTGTGGGAGCCCGATCGTGTTGGTACAGAAGAAGGATGGGACGTGGAGACTCTGTATTGACTATCGGGCGCTGAACAAGATCACTGTCCGGAATAGGTACCCAATCCCACGGATTGATGACCTTATGGACCAACTCCAAGGTGCAAAATATTTCAGTAAGATCGACCTGAAGTCTGGGTATCACCAAGTACCAATTGAACCCTCTGATGTGTGGAAGACTGCCTTCAAAGCTAAGGAAGGCCTTTTTGAATGGCTGGTCATGCCTTTCGGGTTGACAAATGCTCCCGCAACCTTCATGAGGATGATGGACGACATGTTGCGGCCATTCACCAATTCATTCGTAGTGGTGTACTTGGATGACATTCTGATCTTTAGCAAGACTTGGGAAGAGCACCTTCATCACATCCGACAAGTCCTCCAAACACTGCGGCAACACAAGTTGTGTGCCAATTTGGAGAAGTGCACGTTTGGCATGACCCAGGTCCAATATCTGGGATACATTATTGATGAAAGGGGGTGCATGTGGATCCAGCCAAGATCCAAGTCATTCGGGATTGGCCAGCCCCGACTACTATAACAGAGCTTCGCAGCTTTCTGGGTCTTGCTAATTTCTACCGTAGATTCGTGTTGGGATTCTCTCATATCACTTGGCCCTTTAGTCAAGTCACCAAAGGAGGAGCGAGAGAAAAATTCTTTTGGTCGGAACCTCAACAGAAGGCGTTCAAAGAATTGAAAAATCGCCTCTGTTCTGCCCCAGTGCTCACCTTACCAGACTTGCAGCAGCCATTTGAGATCGAGACAGATGCCTCTGACTATGCTATTGGGGCAGTTATTACTCAACAGGGACATCCGGTGGCATATCACAGTGAGACATTGTCTGAGACAGTTCGCAAGTATCCCACCTATGACAAAGAAATGTATTCCATTGTGCAAGCCTGTCGACAATGGAAGCATTACATTTTGGGGAAGGAAACAATCATCCACACAGACCACCGGCCCCTGCAGTTCATACAGACACAAGGGAAGTTGCGGAATGATCGCCATCAGAAGTGGTCCACATATCTGCAACAGTTTCATTTGAACATCAAGTACAAGAAGGGTAGCACCAATAATGTTGCAGACTGCCTCAGCCGACCACCGATCGTGGCGCTCACCACCGTGCTCAACTCTTGTGGGCACGAGACTTCTGATTGGCCGTTTCTCTATGAGAGTGACCTAGAATTTGGCCACACTTACAAGGCACTCTTGGGGGGTACGCAAGTTCCAAATTTTCACCTCCAAGATGCACTTTTATGTCACCTGGGACACCTATGTGTTCCTTCAAGCACAGCATTTACCGATGTGTGACCTTTTAAATTGAGTCCTTGGCATTTGAGGCCAACTGATACAGCAACATCTCCAAATTAAAGAAATGGCCAGGAACCTTTGAAAGATGTCAAGAAAACATCAGTTCCTGCTTCAGACACATTGTAAACCTATTAAAGCAGGCTACTATATAAACCTTTCTTGTGTTTGAGAATCATCTCCATAGTATTTACATATGAAGCTGCCTTCTCACTAGAAATGAAATAGGCGTGTTTCGTGGCATAAAGGATTCTCGAAGATGACATTATGGCGGCTTTTGTAAGAAGAATATCACAGTAGAAGCCACTGCTAAACTCTTCTTTGAACGAGTGTGGGTGTACTTTGGGATCCCACAGTCTATCATATCAGATCGAGATAGCAGGTTCCTCAGCACATTTTGGTCCAGCCTCTTGTCAATGTTGGACACAAAGCTCACCAAGTCCACAACTTTCCATCCCCAAACAGATTGCCAGACAGAGGTCGTCAACATAATGATTGTACACATTCTGCGCATGTGCAATTCAAAGCATCCACACACATGGGACGAGAGCCTCACCTATGTACAACATAGTTATAACAGGGCTCTCCAAAGTTCAATTTTCCATAGCCCCTTTCAGGTGGGCTTGGGATTCCAGCCACTATGTCCCATTGACGTAGCCATGCCATTTGCAGCTGCTCAGGCCAATTCAACTCATGTCTAGTCTGAAGTTGACAAAGCAAGTAGCTTCATCGAGCGCATTCAACACATCCACCAACAGGTTCATTATATATTGGATAGAGCCAATGCGAAGTACAAGCAGTGCCATGATCAACACCGGGTGCCACATAACTTCCAGGTGGGCGACAAAGTATGGCTACATTTGTAGAAGGAGCGCCTCACTGGACCCCACCGCAAGCTTCACCCACTCTGATACAGGTCGTACACCGTCACCAAGGCTGTAAGGAACAATGCCTTCGAGCTTAGTATTCCTCCATTCCTTGGTCTGCACCCAGTCTTCAATGTGGATCGCCTTCGTCCTTACTTCCCACCTCTACTGGACACCTCAGACATTGCAGAACAACTCACACCAACAGAGTTAAACCCAGACTACATGGAACAGGCTACCACAGATTGTATCATGGACATGCAAATCAAGAACACTCGCCAATAGAAGATCCAACTGTATCGGGTTGTCAAAGCTGGCCAACTCCTGCACCAAGGAAAGTGGTTCACCAGGGACCAAGTTCAGCAGAAATTTCCTCATCTCATGGAGGAACTTAATGCAATGGGGACCATTGCTTCCTAAGGGGGGAGGAATTATCCAGGTGGATATTGGTGGCCACCCACCTATTCCACTTGGGCCCCCACCGTTGTCTCTTTCATTTTTTCTGTTTCGGCATAATTTACTATTTTGAGCAGTTTTTCGGGTCCTAAACTTCCGGAGCCATTTTGAGGCCCTAAACGACATTTTTTGGGCATCGCGCCTCCAGAAAATATCATTCCGTTCTGGAATGATATCAATGGCGAAAGTTTTAGTCCTCGGATAGATCTTTCTAATGATGTATCATGTCCATCAAACGGAGATAGTATGCCAAAGTTACGTCCTTGGGAAGTTGAAACACCAATTTACCCAAACGGGGCCCATAGTTTTGGCGCTTCATCTCCTAGGGTTAGGATTTTGGATGTTTAGGATTCTCCATTGTTTCTCAATAATAAATAGGCCCTCGAGCCTCATTGTAACTCAGTTCAGAGGCCTGTAGCCGCCACATCTCTTCTCAGAGATAGCTACCAGCGCCCTAGCTAGTCTTATTTCCATTCTGTCTGTAAGCAAATTTCAGTTCTTTGATATTAATGAAATGAAGTGTTATTTCTGCTGCATCTCTATATTTATGGTTATATGTTTATTCTGTTGCGTTCCTGCATAAATCTGGATCAGGAGATTCCATCTCCATATATCATGTAGATTCTTATTATAGTCATTGATCCTCTCGGACCTTGGCAACTTCAAGTAGATGTCTTGGACCATCAGATTATTCATTTTCATTTTACCCCCCAATATCATACAATCCTACTTATCACCCAGAGTGATGCCAATAGATCAAAGTTGCGCTACCTATGAATTCCATTCCTCATGATATGTCTCTAGTATTCCAAGATCTTCGACCCTTCTCCAAATGTACTTATCAATGTTTTGAGTCCCCGACAGATATATCTGTTGCAAGCGGATGATGTCCTTTATGTGAAGGATTTGCAACAACTGAAAGGAAAATGAGTGATTTCCATGCTTCCCCATGATGGTGTCTAATCCAATTTTGATCTTGGATCCATCTCCAACTCCCCAACAGACAAACCCCAACATCTAGTGTAGAGTGCGTTGAAAAGTGTAACTAGGTTCAATCTTCATAATGACATGTGAAAATATGATTTTATGTAAAAAAAATTGGTGAGTCAATGTTCTATTCATATGGAGAAAAAGGAGTACATTCGTCTAATCAGAAAACATGTGGTCTCACCTCGACCGGGTTTGTTGACCAAAATTTTCACTACGTGACAAAAATACAAAAAATAAACTAAGGACATTGTCCATAAATGACAGGGCTAGAGGCACCAAAATATAGATAGAACATAAAAAAAGACCAGAAAGCATACTAGTTGTCCGATGTGATAGAAGCAGGGTTGTCCGAAGTTACTCCTGGAGGAGGCAGAGGATGAAAGTTGAAATATACGTGCCCTTCGAAGTGTGCTAACCAAGTCTCCAACTTTTCCACTTTCTCAATTAAAGTGTTTTGGCCTTGCAAGACCACCACCAATCTCTCCCAGAATTGGCGCTAAAAATAGTGTATCCTTTCCAGCATAGCCACCATCTCAGCATGCTCCTCCCAACGGACTCGCTTTTTTGTATCAACTCATTCCATCAGACTATGGATAATTTCCTAGCAATTTTCCAAGCAGTAGTGTTGGATGCCTCACGCGACACTAGCTTCAACTCCTCGACGATCAACCCCACAATTCCCAATTCCACCCCTTCTTCCTCCACCCAATCATTGTGACTTATGAACCCTCACACCTTCACCCCCACTAGAAATCTGCTTGCCACCTCCGCTACCTTCACGTGCCCCCATACCAGCGAGCTGTAAGCAACCATCGGTCTTGCCACCCCTGAGAGATGAAAAAACCACAATTTTTGTGTCCTCCTCTCCCCTAGATCTAGGGATGGATGGGAGGGAGGAATGACCACACCGCATAGGGGGCTTCATATTTTCTAAAACAGGAGGATCACTACGCACATGAGCCATGGAGTAGGCCACCCAGAATATCATATATCGCCACCACTAGAAAACCACACCCTATTCACACCAAACATTCTTCTGAAAGCCACCCACCACACAAACAAAAGATATGGAAGAAGAGAGGAAGACTGAAACCTCACCCTAAATGATAGCAATGTTGGTTGTTGAGCACGACTTCCACCATGTCAAAAAACACAAAACTCCAAATTCTCCCCACAGAGAACACCTGTCAGGCCACTAGACACCATTATTACCTTACCATAGTCCAAAAAAATGGAAATTGGTATATATTCCCAACCACAACCCACAAATCATCCTACTTTCTTGCTTCTGACTTCCTCTACCAACCCAAGTGTCCAAACCTACCGTAAGTAAAAGGGAATTAAAATGGAAATGCATTATTTTTTTCAGCCTACAAACCTTATAAACACTGAGAATACTAGAGATTCCTTGAAGCAAAACGCATCTCAATGCAATACACCAGAAATCACCCAGAATGAGCACACACAATCTGCTAACTCCAAGAAACCTCCAGTGGTTCTTTTTCTTTCTTTCCAGAGGCCTCCTAGAAATACAGCACCAGACCAGAGAAAAGACAAAAATTCTGAGTTCTTTCATCCTCTCGCACAATAGCAATATGCCACCCCCAAACTCCAACGCGGTTAAATGACTCGCAAGCTTTGCATTAACGTTGATTGTACACTTCCCATAATGATCGCTATGGTGAAGGGACTTGGAGGGCCATCCCCCACCCCCACGCTACTTATGCTCACACATGAGAGACACATGTGCTTTGAAGTACACACCCCCATCAGGGAATGATTTTATGTAATTGATGTAAAGAAGAAAATAAAATCAATTTTGTAATTCTTGAATCATGGGTTTCATGATCAAGGAATTTTATTTTAGTTAAGGTTCCCATTGTGAGCCTTTAGGTTTGTCATCAAGTCATAATATTCTATTGAGTCAATGTTATGTATGGAAGACCCTTCTTGGGCACGTTACAAATATATATGAGTCATTAAAAGAGAAAAAGAGACCCTCCAAGATCAAGCTCAAGCATCTCCTTCAAGTCAGCCTTAAATGAAATTATGAAGTTTCACCAAAGGAAATGTCGGCTCACATACAGCTCAAGTAAGCTAATTGACATGGGAAAACCATTGTAAATAGGGTATCTTAACTTCATTTCAAGGACATAATTTCGATCGAGGAGAAGTCTGCAATAAGAAGTGCAAGAATCACTAGGAAAGGAGATTCATAACCAACGAAGAGAAGGAAAGGAAGAGTGATGTCCTTAAATTTGTTTTTCAGACTGTTTTGAGCTGAATCATTCCATAGGTTCAAAGTATAGACACTGTCTATTGTAGAAGAAGCCAAAGTACTACAGTTCATTTTGAAGGTCAAGTCAAGGATAAAACTAAGGAGTATCTCAAGCTGAGTTGTCAAGGAGGAAGCCTCCACCTAAAGCGAAGGAAATCAAGGTACAAGAGAAGGTCATCTACATGTACTAGGGTTTTTGAATTAGGATCGAGAAATTGGAGGTTTGAAGCAGAGAAAAGGAAGCTGAGATCTAAATGGTAGCATAGGAATAAAGAAGAAATATGAAGTTAGCTATCGTTGACTCTATTAAGATATAAAGGTAAAAATAATATGCTTGGTGTCTTGGTCTTGGAGAGGTCAAATAGGCCAAGGGTCGTAGTCTTAGTATTCGTCAATTGAAGTCTATATAATAAAAAGAATTCGTTTGGGTTTTCCTCTCAAGTGGGAGAGGCTTTGGCCCTGGCTGATCGCCTATATTTTGGGTCTCTTGTCTCTTTATTTTTTATGCTTTAGTATTTGTTTGATGAACAAAACTATAATAATCTAACTAAAGAGAAGAAGATCATAATCTAAAGGAGTAGAAAGAATTCACAAGGAGTTATCATTACAAGAGAAAACACCTAATTGTTATACCCTAGATTTCTCAACAGAGTATGCATGATAATTCTCCATATGTGTGATATAACATATTTCTTCTTGGCACCACTGCTAATCCATGAGTAGAAATTTTGAACAAACATGTATTTTTCCTTAATGATATGGGACTCACACACCATTTTCAGAAACTTCCCTCCACATGTTTTTTGTAATCAAAGCCTTGTTAAAAGTGGATGTATCTATGAAACCCCAACCTCCTTCCTCCACTAGCCTTGCAAGTGCTGATGATCGTACCATATGAATTTTGTTTTGTAACTATGTTCCATCGCATAAGAAGCAACTCATGATATCTTCTATCTTATGGATGATATACATTGGCATTAAATAAATGTGCATCCAATATACTAAAATGTTTTGTAGCACTGATTTCATCATTACCATCCTTCCTCCCATCGTCAACCATATGTACTTCTAACTGTCTAATTTTTTGTGAAATATTTCGATTAACCATGCCCAATCTTGTTTATCGTATCCTTTAAGTTTCATCTTAAACCCAAGGTAGGGGAAACCATCATCCATGATTTATGATGCTACCCCAAACAGATCACATATGCCCTTTGTTACATTCTCCTCACTGTCATAGTGTAACAAGATCAATTTTCCTTTATTCATACACAAACTAGACACAATTCCAAATGATTTAATGAGGTATATAATGGTTCTCCACCCCCCCACTATGGATTCCCCACCGAGTAACATATCATCTAATGACATTAAATGAGAGATGGAAATATTTCTAGTTACTCCAATCCATTTAATAATTCCATTATCCTTTTACACCCTCATTTTTCTACTGAAACAATCAATAACTAAGATAAAGAGAAATGGAGACATGGCACAAACCTGTCTAATTCCTCTATATGCATTGAAATTTTTTTAAGGAAATCCATTAATAATGACAACAAAATTTGTAGTTTTGCAACATGCCAAAATTCATTTAATGTTAAATAGAGATATACCAGATTTTAACAGGACCAAGAAGAGGAAATCCTAGTTAATGCAATCATATGCCTTGCTCAACTCTACATTTAGAAGGAAAAATAGTTGTTTTCATGATTTAATACAGTGCGTCATCTCCTGGGAAATACCAATTACATCTTGTACTTGTCGACCTTCTAAGAAACCAAACTATTCCTTTGTAATATGCTTAGACAATAACTGCTTCAACCTACTTGCAACCAATTTTGATATCATTTTGTACACTGATTTGTAGAGAGATATGAGGCGATAATATGTAAAGGTTCTTGGTTCCACCCTTTTGGGGATGAATGCTATGAAAGTCGCTTTTATGGTCCCTAACATGAACCCATGAATCCTAGATTCTTCAGCTACTTCCAACAAATATGGGATCATCAAATCAATGAAGTGAATAAAAATTTCAACCCCCCACCCATTGGGGTCCAAGATTTTCTCCTTTGCAAATTCCTTAAAATATTCTTCAATTCCTCCATTGTGATTGGTTGTCCCAATATATCTTATCCTCCGATGTGAACATGTTTGGAACTTCTTCAATGAAATTCATTTATGACTAGAAAGATGTCTCTTGTACCAGGAATTGGCCTTTGAAATGTGTGACTGTCACCTGTTCATTAGATATCTGTGAACTAAATATGTTTCCGACATCATCTCTTATCCTACTTATGGAATTGATTTTTTTCCTAACATTGAAATGTGCGTGGAAATATATGGTATTTTTATCTCCAACTTCTATCCATGTTGCCCTTCTCTTCATGTAGATTTCTTCTTCACATGAATGGAGAATGCCCTTTCTCTTACCCTCCAATTCAATGATCTTGTGTCAGTATTCCTCTGAGAAGAATAATAGGTCTCGAGGATCATTGAAATAACATAGGAAAATGTCAATATCCCTAAGAGATTTACTTTCGCCTTCCTTCATCCCATTAATCCATTCCTGAGTGACCCTTTTCAGCTCTCTAAGATTTCAGCATATGGATGTCATGTGATTCTGTGGAGGAGGAAGCAATGAACGAGACCAAACATTTCAGACCAGATCCCCAAGTTCATCCATTTTAATCAATTTTGGGTTGAATTTGGAGGGTTATGATCTCTTTTTTTCCCCTTCGTCCCATGTCTTTGTAGAAATTATACAAAAACATGTATATCTTGGATTCACTCGATATAAAAATGTGCTAAATTTAAATACTGAATTTCTTCTACAAATAATTTGCGGAATTAAAAACACAATCACTAATCACATGAACATGAAGAAAGATCAATCACACACAACACAGATAATTTCCTGGGGAAAGCTTACAACTAAAAACCCCACTATCTTCTATTGTATATTATGCATGGATCATGAAACAATTACATACAAAACTCTTCTCACAAGAGCCTTTAGTACATCATCTAATTGTCTCACACTATCATAAAAAAATTGGAAAATTCCTTAGCCAATTTACTACCTCCAGACAGCCTGCCTTGCTTGTGCAATCCCTATTGAATGCAATCCCTGATTGAATACAATCCTACCTTGCCTTGATTGTGCAAGTATCATTGGCACATCCAATGGGTTTTTTCCTGCATGTGTGCAAGCGGATAATTTCACAACTGATAATCAACCTCCCTTTCACCCAGAAATCAACTGGGTCTCCAATGGATTTGACATGCATGAAACTAATAATAGTAAATTAGCAGTTGCATGTGAGATCACTGATTTTGAATTAATTCATACTTAATTCGCTAGATATCTCACTAGTGTATCTTCAGTTACAACTACCACAACTGATTTTAACTCACTTAACTGAGTCAAACTGATTTACAACTTGCAGCAACTCATGCACCATTGCACTTCGAACTCTATTAAAACTATAATTACTCTGCATGTCCAACCAACCAACCTCTAACTTGAAATTCACTAGCTAACTAAATTTTCCACTTCAGTTAACTATTTCAAGTCCACATTGAGAATAGATTACATTTTAATTTCCATCTAAATTAAGAGATGATAAAAATAGACATGCACCCAAAAATAGCATTGTGAGCCCCACCCTAGTGTAGGTGCTTAATGCAACTAGATTCTTAATGCACTAGTGTGGGTGCTGAATCTTCTTGTGGAATATCAACACTCCCTCTCAACAAGTAAGGAATTATCCCTCACTTTGATCCTGTCTCTATGGTATTCGAATTTGCTCCTAGTGAGTGCCTTCATCAGAATATCTGCATCCTAATATTCTGTGGGAATGTACTGAAGCAACATGATCCTCCTTTGCACACAATATCTAGGGTGATGGTATCGGATATCTATATGCTTGGACCTATCATGAAACACAGGATTAATCGAGAGTTTAATGAAACTATGATTATCATAATGAATCACTGTCGGATCCATCTAAGAACCAAAAAAACCAACCAAGATCTTTCTCATCCAGATAGCCTCACATGCATCTTGGCTTACTACCATGTATTTCACTTCCGCTGAACTAAGTGCCACAGAGTGTTGTTTCCTGCTGTACCAGGAAACTATTGTCGATCCAATGCTAAAGATCCCCCCTAATGTGCTCTTTATGTTTGATGGACTTCCAGCCCAATCTACATCTGTGAAGCCATGCAACTTCACTCCATATGTCCTTCTGTACCTTAGACCATACTTTGATGTGCCCCTAAGATATCTCAGGACATGCTTCCCCGCCATCCAAAAGAGCTTGGTAGGCTTAACCATAGCTTGAATCAACTTGTTAACTGCGTAGCAAATGTCCGGTCTCATGTTCACTAGATACATTAGCGAACCCACTAACTGTCGATAGATAGTAGCATCCACTACCTCTCCAGAAGTAGAATCCTCTTTCCTCCAGTTTCTTGGAAGAGGAGTATCTATGGGTTTGCAGCTCTCCATGTTAAACTTACCCAATATATCCTTTTTAGACTTTCCTTGACACACAAAAATTTCACCATCCCACTGCTATATTTCCAATCCAAGGAAATAATGAAGGAGGCCCATATCCTTCATTTCGAACTCCCTTGCAAGATCCTCCTTGCATGAGTGTATAAGCTGCTCATCACTAGTCAAAATTAGATCATCAACGTAAAGAAAAATGATCAGTAGCTTACCCTCAATCACAATCTAGTACAGGTTTGCATCTTCTACACTTTTGTTGAAGCCCAATCCAGTGAAATAGTTGTCTATCCGAGTGTACCAAGCACGGGGTGCTTGCTTCAGCCCATACATCGCTCTTTTGAGTCTGCACACATGCAAATATCCGTTCAATATCTCGAAACCTTCAAACTAATCTATGTACACCTCTTCCTCAATGATCCCATTGAGAAACACAGTTTTCACATCCATCTAATGAATGCGCCAACCCATATGCGCTGAGAGTGCAAGGATGGATCTTATGGAAGAGTATCTTGTGACAGATGCAAAAGTCTCATCATCATCTATCCCCTTGATATGTGAGAAGCCCCGGGCCACAAATCTAGCCTTGTATTTCTCCAAACTCCCATCAGCAGCTTGCTTTACCTTGTAGATCCATCTCGAACCTACCACTAATTTGTCAACCGGTCTTGGGATAATTTTCCATGCACTGTTTTTGACAATGGAGTCATACTTCTCCACTATTGCATCAACCCAAGTAGGTTTTTGCACTTCTTCTTGAAAGGAATATGGTTCAGTCACAATACATTTTCTCATAAGTTCCATGTATCTAGTAAATCAATCAGGAGACTATCTATGTCTGTGCTGTGAAGTAGGGGCTCCTACATTCTGTGCAACATCAAATCTCAGCCTATTAGCTTCCGTGGTGACCTTATGCCATTTCTGATGGATGGCTTTGCATGAGTGATTTCCTCCACTCCATGAACATCCTCATGTGGCTGATCCACATATTGAGACTCATCCTTGGGAACCAGCAGTTCCTTCTCTACATGAAAGTCCAGGTCCCTCTCAAGGGACAACCGCATGGCTTTCCCCTCATCAAATTTTATATCCCATCGCACAACAATCATTCTTCTTTTTTGAAAATACACATGATAATTATCAAGTGTTTTAGTGTACCCCACAAAAATCCCAACTTCAGAAGTCGATTCCAGCTTCTTCTTGGTGTCCTTGGTCACATGCACATAAAAAGATGATCCAAAAATATTAAAGTGTGAAACATCAGGTTTCTAACATTTAAAACCTCTTTAGGTGTACTCATGCCAAGTACTCTATGAGGACAATGATTTTGCACATAAACTGCAGTGTTTCATGCTTCTGCCCACAAATGCATTTGTAGGCCTTGATCATGAAGAAATAATTTACCGAAGAATATAAATAATTACCGAGATGAATAATAAAACATAACCAATATAAAAAAAAAACACATAAAAATGAACACAGATGTTTATCCGGAAAAAATCCGAAATCCAGGGAAAACCCATCCAATGAAATTTCATTAACCATTGGCCAAAACAATGAAAAATCCGTCCATGTGAGCTTTCACCGCTCACCTTCAGGCCCATCTTATAATGAAGTCTTCCAGCCTTTTATAAGCTCCATTACATGCAATACCATGAGGTGAAAACCATGGGTGCACAATACCATGTGCCCCAAAAATACCCGATTGTTAAATCTAGTAAACCTTGAATCAAACCCTGAGTCAATTTACCTAAAATTCTCCCCTTAAAATTGACTTGGGGTTCCTTGACTAAATCTAGCCAACCTTGCCAAGTGAGTGAGCATCACTCACTTTGGCCCTTACCCCCCTCAAAGTTTTATATTCAAGGTATTGGTTAACTTGGCATCCCCCCTATCACCTAGGTCTAACCCAGACTTTACCATTAATTACCCAGGGGTACGCATGCCATACCGAGTCTTACAGAAGTATGCCCATTTACATGTAATAAAATTTTTACTCCATTAATTTATTTTTTTTGCTGCTTGATGTCAAATTCTCTAGCCCTGTACACTTCAGGCCTTCTTCTCTTCATTGCCTTTGTTGAATAAATAGTTGTGAAACAACAAATCATATCTCCATTCACATGCCAATAAAACCCTTGGCTACAAAAGTGTCCCTTTGAAGCCAAATATGGCTCTGATACCAAATGAAGAAATAATTTGCCGGAGAATATAAATAATTACCGAGAGGAATAATAAAACATAACTAGTAACAAAACACAAACACATAAACATGAACACATATGTTTATTTGGAAAAAACTCCAACTCAGATGTTTATCTGGAAAAAACCCCAAGTCCGGGGAAAACCCATCCAATGAAATTCATTAACCATTGGCCAAAACCATGACCAATCCGACCATGTGAGCCTTCACCGCTCACCTCCAGGCCCATCTTATAATGAAGTCTTCCTAGCCTTTTATAGGCTCCATTACATGCAATACCATGAGGCGAAAACCATTGGTGCACAATACCATGTGCCCCAAAACTACCTGATTGTTTAACTTGCTCAACCTTGACTCTAACCCCAAGTCAATTTACCAAACATATCGCTCGTGCTGCACCCATGATTGTTCTGTTCTTCCTCTCCACGGCCCCATTCTGCTATGGTTTATGAGGTGCTATGAGTTCTCTTTGAATTCCTTCTTGTTCTCTTTGAATTCCTTCTTTGCTGCAAAAGTTCTTGAATTTGTTAGAGATGTATTCTCCACTATTATCACTCCTAAGAACCGTCACTTGCTTCTCTAACTCTTTCTCCAGCAATGCCTTAAACTCACAAAACTTAGAGAATGTTTGATATTTCTTCTGCATGAAAAAGATCCAACATTTACGAGAAAATTCATCAACAAATATTACATAGTACTTATGTTTTGCTGTTGAAGCAACCGAGAATGGTCCACACACATCTGTGTGAACTCTCTCAAGGATCCCCAGAGCACGGTTCTCCTTCCCATGATAGGTAGACTTTACATACTTCCCCATGGTGCAACCCTTGCACTGATATAATTGAGCAAGTGTTCCCATTGGAAGTCCAGTAGAAATTTGCTGCATGATTTTCAAGGATCCGTGATGAAGATGGCCCAATCACCTGTGCCATAATTCGCCCTCATCCCGACTCAACACTTTTTCCACCTTTCTCATCATGGCAGCACTGCCATCTGCCTCTAGCTTGTAGAGACTCTTAACTTGAATACCTATCCTATTCGCCTGACCCATTATTTTATGTCATAGAAAAGCTTTTCCATCACTAAAAATAACATCATAGCCTCTGTCCTCCAACATTGCGACTGAGACCAAATTTTTCTTCATACCTAGTACATGCATCACATATTTGAATTGAAATGGTTTACCTGAATCCCTCTGAAAGGTAATGGTACCAATCCTGGTAGCACTGTACCGCCCATCGTCGCCCATATAAATATGCATCTGGATGTCTTTCTCCTCCAAGTCACTAAAAAGCTCCTTATCTCTCTTCATGTGAAAGGAAGTGCCACTATCCAAATACCACACCGATCCCAATGCACTTGACACCATGAATGCAATCAAAGATAAGTCAAGCTCAAATTACGAGGCAAGGGCATCACCAGCTGAAATTCCAACAACCTTCTTGTTCTTCTTCTTTTGTGGATAGTTAGTAGCAAAATGCCCATGTTCGTGACAATGAAAACACTTCACCTTGGACATGTCCTACTTCTTGCCTCTAGACTCATATTTTGAAGGAAATTTCTTCCCTTTCCTCTTCCTTGCCTTGGAAGCCAAAGCAAAATCCTCTTCATCCTCATTCTTAGATGAAGATCCATCTCTGGTGTTCCATCTGAACTCCTCTTGCACTAGATTTTACCACAGTTGTTCCCAATCCGACAAATTTTCTTGTCCGTTGACAAAGTCTTGATAACTGTGCCCACTATTAGGAAGTCCTAGGAGAGCCAAGCTCAACAAATCATCATCAATTACTATTATTCCCACACTCTCCAGTTCATCCCGACATTGGACAAAATTTTTGAGATATTTTGGAATGGTGTCTCCCTTTTCCATATTGATCTTCCTGATTTTATCTTTGAGTGCCAATTTCGTATGGTCATTTCTACTTTGGAATAGATCCGTCAAAGCCTTCCACATTGCATATAGTGTGGCTTTCCCATGGAGGCTTTAGACAATGTGGTCTCGTACTCCCTCCAAGAGGATCCTCCTCGCCTTTGCCACTTTCTTTTGCCATGCATCAAGATTGGCAACATTTGCAGCATCTGGCATAGGAATATCTTTGTCAATGAATTCCTTCAAGCCATTGTCTTTGAGTACTGCCTCCATCTTTTCATTCCAAAAAATGTTGTTCGAGCTACCCTTGAGTGCATACTCTAACCTCAAGCCATTGAAAGCCATTTTGATCTTGAATCAGCTGTAGCACGAGGAAAGTCTTTCTACAAATTCTAATTATATCTAGTCACAAACTCGACTCCTGCTTCACTTATGAAATTTCCTGTGCTCTGATACCATGTATAAATTATACAACAAACATGTATATCATGGATTCACTGGATCTAACAATGTGCTAAAGTTAAATACTGAATAACTTCTACAAATATTTTGCGTAATTAAAAACACAATTGCTAATCACATGAACATGAAAAATTATCAATCGCACACAACACAGATAATTTCCCGGGGAAATATTATAGCTAAAAACCCCACTATCTTCTATTTTATATTATGCATGGATCATGAAACAATTACATACAAATCTCTTCTCACAATATCCCTCAGTACATCAGCTAATTGTCTCACACTGTCATACAAAAATTGGCAAATTCCTTAGCCAATTTATTGCCTCTAGATATCCTGCCTTGCTTGCGCAATCCCTGCTGAATGCAATCCCTAATTGAATGAAATATTTCCTTTCCTTGACTGTGCAAGTATCATTGGCACATCCAATGGATGTTTTCATGCATGTGTGCAAGCAGATAATTTCACAACTGATAGTCAACCTCACTTTCAACTAGAACTTTTCCACTAGATCTGACATGCATGCAGCTAATAATAGTAAATCCTCAGCTGCATGTGAGATCACTGATTGTGAATTAATCAATATTTAATTCACTAGATCTCTCACTAGTGCATCTTCAGTTACAACTAGCACAATTGAGTTTAACTCAATTAACTGAGTTAAATTTATTTACAACTTGCACCAACTCATGCACCACTGCACTTCGAACTCTGTTACAACTAAAATTACTCTGCATGTCCCACCAACCAACCTCTAACTCAAAATTCACTAGCTAACGGAATTTTCCACTTCAGTTAACTATTTCAAGTCCACATTGAGAATAGATTACAGTTTAATTTCCATCTAAATTAAGGGATAATAAAAATAGACATGCACCCAAAAAGAGCACTATGGGCCCCACCCTAGTGTAGATGGTTAATGTAACCATGTTCTTAATGCACTAATGTGGGTGCCGAATATTCTTATTGAATATCAACAGTCAACATAATGGGAAAGTGATCATAAATAAATGTTGGAATAATATAAGGTATTATATCTATCAGATGATTAACTATAGTGTGATTAACCATAAACATGTCCATTATTTTCGAGATACCCTCCTCACCAGTTCTCCCATTCCTCCAAGTGGGGCCAAGAGGATATGGTGTCACATCCAATAGGGAAAAATATTCCATCAAACCTCTGAAATAAGCAGCCATACTATCAATTCTAGATTTTTGTCCCAAAATATCTTCCCTCCCCATCAAAAAACTAAGATCCCCATGATGATCATGGAACTTAATTGAAGGATTCCATATTGCACAACCTGGTCCCAAAATATTTTATGACCCACATATGGAGCACATGAATTAATAGCTCAAACCCTTTGATAATTTTCCTCCATGTGTCTAGTCATGATAATCCCCGCACACGATAAAAATTCTTGCATCTTAATAATTTTTTGATCCCACATAACCCCCAGATCACCAGATAATCATATATCATCAGTGGAAGCTACATTCCATGCAGGGCACATAGAAAAGATTTCCTCCCACACCTTATCATTTCTTATAAAAGGATTATAGAGCGTTTATGAACCCGTACAATACCTCTAAAGGAGCTTAATTTTGGGGTTTCTCCCAAACCTCGGATGTTAATGGAAACAATAATCATGGAGGCACCACATGCATGGTGACATCCCCTCTAAGGAATCAGGCTCCATCAAATTCATAATAGAGACATTCCCAATAGTAAAATCAGAATCATTACCAAACCAAGTATTGGGAGATCCATCCTCATTGGCATAACCTATTTCGATCTTGTTACAGGCTGAAACCTTTTTATATTTAGGGGGTTTCTTCTTCCTATGTGTGACATTTTTATATGATTGACCTACATAATCTAGAGGAATATGGAAAAGGGATATTTTAATATAAAGGGGAGTCAGATTCTCAGATAAGGACAAAATAGCCTCCAATTCCTTGTCAGGGGAAAATGTACCAAGGGACAAGACCATATCCAAAGGTTAGAATGGAAACTCAGGTACATATGATGACTTATTCTAAAGCGGGGAGGACTCATCTACAAGCTAAGTTTGAGGGACAGAAGCCTAACAACTGAAGTAATTCCTGTAGTCCATGTTGAAATTTGCAACAAGAAATGGTGAAATTGGCAACCAGAAAGGACAAAAATTGACCACATAATAGTGTGGGATTCTAGTCACACATTGGTGAGGAATTCAGTTACACATTAGTTCTAAATTTGGGTGTCTAATTTATTTATCCCTTAAATAAATTGAGAAAAAATTGTAATTTCATCTCAAAACAACTTGTATCAGGTAACTAAGTTGGAAAAGACTGAGTTAGCTCAAGAATTTCGAGTTGAGGGTGAAAGGTGAGACATGTAGAGTGATTATATTATTTTGGGGGTCCAATTGTAGTTAATGCACTAGTATGGTGTGAGTGTAATCAATTAATTCATATTATTTGTGTTAAAATTAGTTTAGTTAGTTCTAACTGAGTGATGAGCTAGTGAGAGATCCAGTGAATTAAATTATATTTAACTCACAAGTAGTGATCAATCAGATAATTGATGATTCACTATTAATAGCTACATGCATGTCAGTTCTTATGAAGACTCAGTTGAGATAGAGGTTAAAGGGAAGATAACTATCAGTTATATTATTAGAAAATTTCTTAGGCGCAATTATAAAGTCACAGGAAGGCCATGATGGATTGCGCAATCAAGGAAGGTTTATTATTCTATTTAATATGGATTAATTTCCTAGGTATTACATGAGCAAGGCTGGGCTAAGCACAGGTTGAGAATTGGCTAAGTAATGGTCAATTTTGCCTAAGAATTGCTTTTAAGTTTTGAGCAGGATCAGGGTGAGATGATTGGTGGAGTGCAGGTTTTTCTCGGTGTGAGAAAGCATTGTATTGTTTCATGATTCTATAACTATGTAAAATATATGATAGAGGGGTTTTGAGCAGGTTCTTTCCCAAAAATAATCTTGTGTTATGTGATTGATAATTTCTTTCTCTTACTTGCATGTGATTAAGCGATCATGTTTTATATTCTGAAAATATAGTAAGGATTCAGTATATTGTTTTAGTACATTAGATGATTGGATTGAATCCATTGGTATAGAATTTCTATATAATTTATATATGGTATCAAAGCAATAGTAATCACAATAGCGGAGAAGAAATTTATTTTGTGTTGAACAATATTCAAATTTGCAGATAGATTCTTTGGAGCTAGCAGCAGATCAAGATGTCTTTCAATGGCTTGTGACTTGAATTTTCACTCGAGGGAAATTCGAATCATATTTCATGGAAGGACATGATGGAGGCAGTGTTGGAGGACAAGGGGTTGAAGGAATTCATATATTTTGATATTCCTAAGCCCACAATAGTAGATGTCGAACTTCTTGATGCATGGCAAAAGAAGGTAGCAAAGGCGAGAAGGATCTTGTTGGAGGGATTTTGAGATCATATTGTCTCGAGTATCCATGGAAAGGCAACTCCATATGCTATGTGGAAGTCCTTGACAGATCTATGTTAGAACAACAATGACCAAAGGAAGTTGGTGTTGAATGAAAAACTCAGAAAGATCAAGAAGGAGGAGGGAGAGATGGTACAAACATACTTGGTGAAGTTCACTCAATGTAGATATTAGCTTGGAAGTGTTGGTGTGACTGTAGCTGATGATGACTTGGTGAGCCTAGCACTTCTAGGCCTTCCCAAGAGCTGGCATAGTTACCAGGACTTTGTGAATGGGAGGGAGAAGTTAGCAGATTGGGAGTGTTTATGGTCCAACTTTCTAATATAAGAGATAAGGCAGAGCACTAGAGATGAGACCTCCAACACCAACAAAGAAGAAGATTTCCCATTGGTCGGAAAATGAAAGAAAGCCAAGGGAGAGAAGTCCCAAGGCGAATAGGGCAAGAGAGAATTATCTAAGATCATATGTTTTCATTAACATGAGCATGGGCACTATGCTTCGAATTGTCCACAGAAAAAGGAAAGGAAGAAGGAGCCTGCACTTGTAGCGAGTGAAGCATTGGCTTCACAGTTCGAGCTTGATTTTACTCTCATTGCATGCATGGCCAACACTGTAATGGGATGCATGTGGTATCTATACAACGGTGCCTCGTTCCATATGACGGGGAATAGAGATCTCTTGAGTGACTTGGAGGAGAAGGACCTCCAACAGAACATAGAGTTTGGAGATGACAGGAGGTATAATGCGACCGACATAGGTAGAGTTACCTTTCAGAGGGAGTTTGGCTCCCCTCTCAGATTAGAAGATGTTTTGTATGTTCGAGGCCTAAGGAAGCATCTTCTCTTCGTAGTGGTATTGGAAGACTGTGGTTATGATGTGATGTTTAGAGAAGGAAAAGTTTTCCTTAAACACATAGCCATGGGACATGTGAAATAGATCAGTACAAGAGTCAAGAACTTGTATGCTCTCAAGGTTGAGGATGCATGCAAAGCTTTGAGGAGAAAATTAGTTGTTAATGACTTGGTGGTTGAGATGGAGTGATTATCTCTCAACATGCAGCCTCAAAAGTAGTCTCAGAATGTTGTGGAGTAGCCATAATTGGAGAAGAAGATACGAGACCGAGTGGAAGAGTCCACTCAAGCATAGACCTCTAGAAGGGGGAAATTTTGATCCAGAAGGGAAGAGGCAGTACATGAATCTATATCTCCAGGTGTGAGGTGGGGCGGTGTGCATATATAATCTCAAGGATAAATTTGGGCAGGGTCCATTGAGATGGTGTGTCTCATGGATCAAAACTTGCTACGAGGAGCCCACAATACAACAACAACAGGAAGGATTGGTTAGATTGATGGAGTCGGATGTCAGAAAGATAGAAATCCGAGTGAAATATGTCAGATACTGGAATGTAGATAAGAGTTGGTAGCAGTGCAGAGTGCATGGATGCATATGTCAACAGCAGTGCAAATATTCCAGTAGATAGGTGCAGTAGGATCCAAAAGTCAGAAGAATCCGATGATAGATGCATTATACTGATTCAGTTGTTTGGTGGTTACTCGATTTCAGGATTTTCATGTGCAAACAACACTAGAGAAGTGTTTCATGTAGAACATTCCAAAGGTACCATATTGGGATATATTGAACTCCTTTCCTATTAAGAGGGAGTGTTGAAATTCGCAATAATAAACAGTGAAATTGGCAACCAGAAATGAAAAAAATTGACCACATAATAGTTTTGGAATATAGTCACACATTGGTGAGAAATTCAGTTACACATTAGTGCTAAATGTGGGCGTCTAATTTATGTATCCCTTAAATAAATTGGAAAATAAATTGTAATTTCATCTGATAACAACTTTTATCAGTTAACTAAGTCAGAAAGACTGATTTAGCACAAGAATTTCGAGTTGAGGTTCAAAGGTGAGGCATGTAGAGAGATTATGTTAGTTTGGGGGTCTAATTGCAATTAATGCACTAGTGTGGTGTGAGTGTAATCAGTTAACTCAAATTATTTAGTTAAAATCAGTTTAACTAGTTCTAACTGAGTGATGAGATAGTGAGAGGTCTAGTGAATTAAATTAGATTTAATTCACAAGTAGTGATCAATCAGATAATTGATGATTCACTATTAATAGCTGCATGCATGTCACTTCTAATGAAGACCCAGTTGAGACAAAGGTTAAAGGGAAGATAACTATCAGTTGTATTATTAGAAAATTTCCTGGGTGCAATTATAAAGTCATATAAAGGACATGATGGATTACGCAATCAAGGAAGGTTGATTATCCTATTTAATAGGGATTATTTGCCTAGGGATTGCATGAGAAAGGCTGGGCTAAGCAGGGGTTGACAATTTTCTAAGTGTTGGTCAATTTTGCCTAAGAATTGCTAGTTAGTTTTGAGTAGGATTAGGGTGAGACAATCGGTAGAGTGCAAAATTCTCTCAGTATGAGAAAGCATTGTATTATTTGATGATTCTTTGACTATGTAAAATATATGATAAAGGGGTTTTGAGCAGGTGCTTTCCCCAAATGCATATTGTGTTGTGTGATTGATAATTTCTTTCTATTACTTTCGTGTGATTGAGCGATCATGTTTTATATTCCACAAATATAGTAGAAGGATTCAATATCTTTTTTTAGTACATTACATGATCAAATTGAATCCATTGGTATATAATTTCTATATAATTTTCTACATTCCCAAGAGGGATGGAGATAATGTGACATATCATCATAGGATATGGGATTGACCATTACCAAAGGTCGAAATGGCATCACCACTTCAAGGGATGACTTTCCATAGGTGATTAAATTTATTAATTATCATGTCCATTCATAAAGGGGGTTTTTAAATTGTGAAAAATAGAGCCAATATATTGTAAATATTTGGGGCGGGGATTTTGGGTAGAGGCTTATTAGTTTTAGAGGTATTAAAATGAGTATTTGGTAAAACTAGGGGATATCTACTAAAATAGGCATGGATTAGTATTGCCTATTTAGTAATAAAAATAAAATGGAATTCTAAATTGTGAAGACACTTATGGTTCTTTATCTCAAAACTTGAAAGTATGTTATGAGTTCAAACAACGACATTAGGGAGAAGATTATATGCTTCTAGTACTTTTTTATGTTGTGTGTGGAGCCTAATTATCTTCTTTATTTTGTATCATAGTGTTGGACCCCTGTTCTTTACACGACAACATTTCCCGTAATTGAACGCTGCCTGGGGGGTTCCAGGGGGGGCGACCACCTTAGTACACCTTTTTCTATCCATTTCAAACTTATTAAGGAGATGTGCCCCAAGGCCCAAGAAGAAATGGATTATATGTCTAAAGTTCCATATGCATCAACAGTTGGAAGCTTAATGTATGAAATGGTATGCATAAGGCCTGATATTGCACATGCAGTGGTAGTTGTAAGCAGGTACATGAACGGTCCAGGAAAAGAAAAATGGATGGTAGTGAAATGGATTCTCAGATATTTGAGAGGTACCACAAATAAAGCATTATGCTTTGGTGGTTCAAACATTGCTCTACAAGGATATGTGGATGCAGATATGGTAGGTGACTAAGATAACAAGAGGAGCACTACAGGGTATGTATTTACTCTAGGTGGAACAACTGTCAGTTGGGTTTCAAAAATCCAACGTGTTGTTGAAATTTCAACAACTGAAGCAGAGCATGTTGCCACTGTAGAGGCTAGTAAAAAAATTATTTGGTTACAAAGGTTTATGGATGAATTGGGTAAGAAAAATAATACGGGAATGTTATACAGTGATAGCCAAAGTGCCATTCATCTTGCAAAGAACTCAAAATTTCATTCTAGGACTAAACACATACAACTCAAGTACCATTTCACACGGTCGGTGTTGGAAGATGGATAGTTGAAGTTGGAAAAGATACACACTAGCCAAAATCCTGCATATATGATAACAAAAGTTGTAACCAGGGAGAAACTAAGATTATGCTCAGTTTCAATTGGTCTCCAATTATGATGATGAAGATGAGAAAAAACCGGGTCTAAAGTGGAGTAATTGTCCAAATGAAGCAATGGTGGAGTTTCTATAATCAGTCTCCAAGTGGGAGATTATTGGATGTGGAGCCTGATTATCTTCTTTATTTTGTATCACAGCGTTGGAACCCTATTTTTTACAGGGCGGAAATGCCACCTATAATTGAACACTGCCTGGAGGGTCTAGGGGCGGCGGCTACGACTTTATGGAGCCCCCCCCCTAGTGGGGGGTTTCGGGGGCAGCGTCCCTGAAGCTAAAAATAGATGTAAAATTTCCTTGTAAAAGTATTGCAATTTCTAGTCAATCTGGGTCATTCATTAGGCGAATGATCTGACGGTAGAAGTTATGTTTAATTTAGGGTTTTTTTCCCTAGAAGGCAATCCCTCCTTTTTTATGAAGGTATTGTATTGTGGCTGTGATTGTAGGTGTATTATCAGAGCAAGAAACAGATAGGGAGACTGTGAGAGAGAATAGAGGATATTACAGTGGATCTACTATAGGTTTTGTCTCTTCATTTTGCTGGATAATAGAAAGGAAGGATTGGCTGTTCGGGGTGGATGTAGCCCAAATTGGGTGAACCACGTATATCTGTGTCTCTCTGGTTTTATATGTTTTCTATGTTTTTGTTTCCACATATTTTATGTGTTGCATTTCTCTGTAATATATAATTTTCTAACAATGGGTACCAGAGCCGAAGGTCTATTTGGTTGATAAACTTGCAGGAAAGAAGGGTTTGTAGTTCGAGTGGGAGCAATGGTGGAAGATGGTAAGTTTAGGGTCGAGAAATTTAACAGCCAAAACCTTTTGCTGTGGAAGATGCAGATGGAAGATTATCTATATCATAAAGATCCGTACCTACCATTGAGCAGAAAAACAATGAAGCCGGCAACTTGACAGATGTAGAATGGGAGTTTCTCGATAGAAAGGCACTTGGAATAGTATGGTTGTGCCTCGCAGCATCGGTAGCCTTCAATATTTCAAAGGAAACAACAACAGAGGGTTTGATTAAGGCATTGGCGAAACTATATGAAAAACCATCAGCCTCAAGCAAGGTATTTATTATGAAACATTTATTTAATATGAAGTTGTCGGAAGGTGGATCTGTTGCAGGCCATTTAAATGATTTTAATACGGTTACCAGTTAGTTAAGTTCTGTAGGGGTAAACTTTGATGATGAAGTTAGAGCTCTGTTATTTCTGTGCCCATTGCCAGAAAGTTGGAATGGTTTAGTTATGGCCATTAGTAACTCTGTCTCTGGATCTAGTACTTTAAAGTTTGATGATGTTGTCGGTGCTATCCTTAGTGAGAAAATGCGATGGAAAAGCTCCAGTGAGACATCGGGTAATGTTTTGAGTGCAAAGACTAGGGGAAGAAAATGGAAAGAGGAAAGAGCTCAGCATATCGCAGTAAATCAAGGAAAGGCAGATCCAAGTCTAGATTGGGGATAGTGTGCTGGAAATTCAAAAAGAAAGGACACCTAAAGAAAGACTGTACATATCGGAAGGGAAAAGAAGGAGACACACAACAAGAAAAAAAAATTATGAAGCAAATGTGACAGTGTGTCAAGATGATTTGATTCTTTCTTTAGAAAATGTTACTGATTCCTGGGTGGTAGATTCAGGGGCCTCATTCCATGCCACACCTAATAAGAAATATTTTCATGACTATGTTCAAGGAAAATTTAGACAAGTTCATTTGGGTGATGATAAACCCTGTAAAATTGTTGGAATGGGTAAAATTCTTGTAAAAGAGCAGAATGGAAACCAATGGTTACTAAAGGAGGTAAGGAATGTTCCAAATCTGAAGAAAAATATTATTTCAATAAGGCAGTTAGGTGGTGAAGGTTGTGTGACAACTTTCACAGATAAAACATGGAAGGTCACCAAAGGAGCCCTGGTAATAGCAAAAGGAGAAAAGGTTGGTACATTGTATTTATGCAATGGTATTTCTAACTCTGTTAATTTTTTAACTTCCAAAGGAGTAGATGCAGCATTATGGCATCACAGGCTTGGACACATGAGTGAGAAGGGGATGAATATTCTTCACTCAAGAAATTTGTTGTTGGGTTTGAAGAATATTTATTTGGATTTCTATGAGAATTGTATTTATGGAAAATAGAAGAGAGTTAGATTTCATAGAGTTGGGAAAGAAAAGAAGAATGAAAAATTAGAGCTTGTGCATACATATTTATGGGGACATGCTCAGGTATCATCTCTCGGTGGCTCTCATTATTATGTTACTTTTATTGATGATGCAACTATAAAAACTTGGATTTATTGTATTCAAAATAAATCTGATGTATTTGGTACTTTCAAGAAATGGAAATATTTGGTTGAGATTGAGACAGGAAAGAAGTTGAAGTGTCTAAGATCAGACAATGGAAGTGAATATTGCAGCAAAGAGTTTGATAGGTATTTTTCAGAGCATGCAATTCGTAGAGAGAAGAAAGTTCCAAGAACACCACAAGAAAATGGTGTGTCATAAAGGATGAACAGAACAATCATGGAGCGTGCAAGGTGCATGAGATTGCATGCATGATTTCCTTTACAATTTTGGGCAGATGCTATTGATAATACTATTTATCTAATAAACAAAGGACCTTCAACTTTCTTGGATGATGGTATTCCAGAGGATGCATGGACAGGTAAAAAGGTAAACTACTCTTTTTTAAAGCCTTTTGGCTGTGAGGCCTTTTTCATATTAATAAAGAAAATAGAACAAAGCTTGAGGAAAAATCAAAGAAATGTACCTTTATTGGATATGGTGTTAATGATTTTGGTTATCTCTTATATTATTATGAAAATCACAAAATAATTAGGACCAGAGATGTAACATTCAATGAAAATGTCTTGTATAAGAATTAGTGCAGGAAAAGAAACAAGAAAAATAAAACAAAGAATACACAATTCTTGATGAGATCATAGAAAAAGTAAAGGTGCCTAAAAATAATAATAATCAACAGCCACAACAACAAAAACCACCACAACAGCAACATGCACCTCAAACACCTGAAAGTGGTGTCAGAAGATCTACTAGGATAAGTAGACCCCCTGAATGATACTCTCTTTCATTATATTATTTATTGTTAATTGATTCTGGTGAACTCGAATGTTATGAAGAAGCAATGCAGGTTGAAACCAGGAAGAAGTGGGAACTATACATGAAAGAAGAGATGGACTCCTTAATACATAACCAGACTTGGGACTTAGTCAGGTTGCCTACAGGTAAAACAAAATTGCAGAATAAATGGGTTTACAGGCTGGAGAAAGAAGGTGGAGGACAACAGAGGTACAAAGCTAGACTTGTGGTGAAGGGGTTTGCACAGAAGAAAGGTATTGATTTTGATGAAATATTTCTCCTGTTTTAAAGATGACTTCAATAAAAACTATTTTAAGTCTTGTAGTAGTGGAAGATTTTCATCTTGAACAGTTAGATGTAAAGAAAACATTCCTCCATGGATATTTTGAGGAAGATATCTATATGCAACAATGATCTGAAAATGGAAGTACTTGAAAATGTGTGCAAGGTATCCATTTCCAATTAATTAAATGTGTGAAAAATTCTCCATGTCTTGTTCTTTAAACGAAGTGTTTTTTATAACTGTTTATGAGTTTATGTGTGAGGGAAAGTTAATTTAATTTTTTGTTTAACATATTAAATTAGAAACATACAACAAGATAACTTCAGCATAACGTGACACAAATGTTTGGTGAGTAGTTCACCCCTCCTGGGCTACGTCTACTGGATCAAGCCTCCAAAAATGAGCTTGTCCTCTTGTATTATAATGCTCTCAAATGCTAATACAAGTTTAAAAGTGCCTCAATAGGAAAATCTGAATGCAAATACAGATTAAAAAGACATGAAAATGCTAAAAATGCTTTTCCATATTCACTAAACAGTGAAAAATTACCATAAACAGTGACTTCTTCAACAAGGCCCTGATGGCTCTCATTGCTTCCCTGAAGCAAAAGGGGCTAAAGATCAACTCTAATGGCTCTGCAACCTATTCCAATGGATCCAGAATCCTCTGAATACCCGAAATAAAAAACCATTTCATCCAAAAAGGTTCCGTCTGCTGAAAGTTATAATCAAAACAGTATTTGCTCAAATTCCCCTAAACAAACTCCACCAATTGTGGAGAAACTGGAGTTAAGGGTGCCAAACTGGAGGAATCTCCGAATTTATCAAAACTGACACCAAATTTAGTGGATGGTTAGTGGTGGCATTAAAATTTGGGATAAGCGATCACATGTGAAGAACCCACCGGAATTGCCGAGAAGACCACGACATTTAACCGTTGCCACAAACCTTTAGATGTGGCATTTATAATGCATATGGGCGGTCACATAGACGGTTTTCCCAACCGTCAAATCCCGTCGTGACCGCCGGTTGTGGAGCCTCACGATTCTTGCAGCTGGGTCATATGGAGTTTGAATAATAGGGGGCTGGCCCCCTTTTTCACCGACAGTTTCATTTTAAAACTTTAAATATAACGTCAATCCTTTACATGTTAAGTCACAACAGATAGGCAGGATGGTTGTGCGGTGGTGTTTGGAGGCATGAGGTCTTAGGTTCAAAACCTGTAGACTCACAAAATTTTTGTATAACCAAATTCTCGATGGCTTGGGGCCACATGGCGGCCTTCGGGCTTGCCACGTGGCAGCCTGTGATTGGCCCAAATATATAAAGTCAAACCTTAATCCAATAATTGAGTGCCACTTGTCATAATACGATTGGCCCAGTTAGAATATTCTAGGGAATATTTTGAGGAATATTCCAAGAATATTCCTTTTTTAATTTTTCAAAATTTGAAAGTCAAACCTGGTCAACTCAGTTTTTTGTAGTTTACTGAAAACTTCAAACTTGTATAACTTTCACATACGATGTCAGATTTGAGTGCCATTCACAGCGCCAAGATCATATCAACGAGGCCTATCCGGTCGTTCAGGTTGCAAGTAATTTTGAACACTTTCAATTTTGAGCTTTTTCCTTAGCTCAGACTTGAGCTCCTGATCACACCTCCCAAATGAGAAGCTTTTGGACCCCAAAAGCTCACTGAAATGATGAAACTGAACTATAGTATATAAAATGAGAGAATAGCAACATCCTCTTTTCTTCAGCCTCTAAAATTTTCCTGACTTGTCAACTGTTCACATGGCGAATTTTTGTTGAATGAGCCATGTAATTGTGCCGAATCCTGACCAATTTTTCACGCCATACCAATCTTCCATTCTGAAACCAGCAATGACCCTTGCTAAAATTTGTGCCCTATTTTCTTGCATGCCTTTCCATTTGATGGAATATTGCACCGCTTTGCACCGACACTTCATTCTCTGCACCAATCGACACCAAAGGCACCTTGTGCAACATACGACATCAACAACAAGTTGACCTGAAATGTGCTCTATAATTGACACAACCATAAATGTAAAAAGTGTGCTCACAATCGACATAAGTCGACAAAAATGTGTGACACAATCGACACAAGTCAATAAACAACAAGATACATCTTGACAAACACATGTGTATCTATCATGTACAATGAACTATATACAGTTTCCTAATTACACATACAACCTCTATGTACATGTGCAACTTCAACTCTTCTTTTCAAATACCAACAAGTACATCATCCCAAAAAACATGTGGGTGACTAAGAGCTGAATTAAAAGACATTGCTGCAATATAAGTGAGTATCATACTCATCTTTTACACCTGCATGGAAAAATTTTGCAACATCAAATAAATTCCTTCAACTGAAGTTGCTTTTACATGCAATCTTGCATCAAACTTTTCAAATGAAATACATGCATACCAATCTGAAATTTACATGTAAAAAATGAGTAATGAATTACTGCATTAATAAGTTAATCCACTTCCTACCAAGCCAACTCCATGGCATATTTTCCTGCTGCAACATTTCTACATGTGAATCTTCCATTTCCACATCGATAATGGAATCCATAGATCCACTTGCGGCAATATTTTTATCATCTAGCTGCATGTGCTTTGGACGACTTGTTGGATGCAAAGTCCAACAATGAGAGACATAATGTACCTTCCTTTAACAAAATGTGCAACTCTTAATCACTTTCTGAGAAAGTTTTCTTTGCCTATTCTGCTTCCTGTGTGCTTTCTTTTTCAACCAGCATCTTGAAGCAACATGGTTAAATCCACCACAAAATGTGCAACAAAACTTTCTTTCATTTGAAAAAGAAAAATTATCATTATTTGCTGAAACATAATCAAATTGATCATGTGAATAATTATACCTCTTTTTCTGCATGGAATTTCCATCATTTTTGTCTTCGAAAGACGATGAACTAGTAGAGGAGACAACTTTCTTTTCCAGACTTACATCATAGTTCTTGTCTTGAAAATTGTTTACATTTTCATGCTCGCCATAAGTGACATGTTTACCCTCTACTTGCCAAAATGATGGCTTAAAACAATGGCAATAATCCTTAAATTTTTTTTGACATATGTTCATTTTATAACTTGGAATAAAGGTTCTCTTTAAATTTGCATCACATGCATTCAAGGATTTGGAGTCTTCGCCATTAAATTGCACATAACCAAGACCAACATTCTTGGGTTGCTCCACAACCAAAATAGGGTCAACCATGCCTTGTGCATGCTTTCCCAAACCTTTTCCTTCATGATAGCCCATCTTAAACATTAATTTGGACCCTATACACCTTGTATGTTTTTCAAAAGAACCAACACACTTTTCAATTGAGGAAATTGAAGACAAGTTGGAATGGTTTACCTCTTCCTCAAGAATTTTCTTGGACAAAGCTTCTTGAGCTTGAAGGAGTTGTTTCTCCATGTCATGCAACCTTTGGAGAATTTCTTCCTTCTCTTCCTTCATGGTCAACAATTGTGCATGAAGCTTAACACTTTCTCTTTGATCCTCAATGAGAATCTGCACCATGTCCTTCACCTTAATGAACTCATTCTTCATGTCATCATTGAAGAATCTCGTGAAGGAGGAAACTTCACTTGTAGAAGAAGTTGACATTATGTAAATTGTCAAATTAACAAAAGGAACTTCCAAAGGAAAGTTCTCAAAGCTTTCATTCAAATGAAAAGCTTTTAACCAAATGTCTTTACAACCATACTCTTATTCAAGCAGCCATAAAACACAAACTCCAATAGCTTTTGTAGCAAACACTAATCAAGTGGGTTTGTTTTCAAAAGTTAATATTGAGGTACTTTGGGATAAGGAAATAGCCTACAACTCTTTTTTTCCTTTCCAAGACTTAGCTAACATCAACTATCTTTTCAACTCAAGAAAACTCATACAATCAACCATTTTGCAACTAATAAAACAATCAATATTTTACACTGTTTTAATACCTTTTGCAAAAAAACAAATACTCAAATTGAGCTCAACCTATGCTATGATACCATCTGATCTGAAAATGGAAGTACTTGAAAATGTGTGTAAGGTATCCATTTCCAATTAATTAAATGTGTGCAAAATTATCCATGTCTTGTTCTTTAAACGAAGTGTTTTTGACCACTGTTTTTTATTTTATGTGTGAGGGAAAGTTAATTTAATTTGTTGTTTAACATATTAAATCAGAAATATATAGTAAGATAACTTCAGCATAACATGACACAAATGTTTGGTGAGTAGTTCACCCCTCTTGGGCTATGTCTGCTGGATCAAGCCTCCCAAAATGAGCTTGTCCTCTTGTATTATAATGCTCTCAAATGCTAATACAAGTTTAAAAGTGCTTCAATAGGCATATATGAATGAAAATATAGATTCAGAAGACATGAAAATGCTAAAAATGCTTTTCCATATTCACTAAACAGTGAAAAATTACCATAAACAGTGACTTCTTCAACAAGGCCCTGATGGCTCTCATTTCTTCCCTGAAGCAAAAGGGGATGAAGATCAAATCTAATGGCTCTAAAACCTATTTCAATGGATCCAGAATCCTCTGAATACCTGAAATCAAAAAAAAATTCGTCCAAAAAGGTTCTGTCTACTGAAATTTATCATCAAAACAGTATTTGCCCAAATTCCCCTAAACATGATCCACCAATTGTGGAGAAATTGGAGTTAAGGGCGCCAAAATGGAGGAATCTCCGAATTTATTGGAACCGGCGCCAAATTTAGTGGACAGTTAGAGGTAGCAGTAAAATTTGGGATAAGCGGTCACATGTGAAGAACCCGTCGGAACTGCCGAGAAGACTGCGGCATTTAACTGTTGCCACAAACCTTTAGACGTGGCATTTATAATGCATATGGGCAGTCACATAGACGGTTTTCCCAACCGTAAAATCCCGCCATGACCACCGGCTGTGGAGCCCCGTGGTTCTTGTAGCTAGGTTGTATGGAGTTTGAATAATAGGGGGCTGGCCCCCTTTTCTGCCGACAGTTTCATTTTAAAACTTTAAATATAACGTCAATCCTTTACATGTTCAGTCACAACGGATAGGTGGGTTGGTCGCGTAGTGGTGTTTGTAGGCATGAGGTCTCGGGTTCAAAACCCATAAACTCACAAAATTTTTGTATAACCAAATTCTCGATGGCCTGGGGCCATGTGGCGACCTTCGGGCCTGCCACGTGGCAGCCTATGATTGGCCCAAATACATAAAGTCAAACCTTAATCCAATCACCGAGTGCCACTTGTTGCAATATGATTGGGCCAGTTGGAATATTCTAGGGAATATTCTAAGGAATATTCCAAGAATATTCCTTGTAATATTCCTTTTTTAATTTTTCAAAATTTGAAAGTCAAACCTGGTCAACTTAGTTTTTTGCAGTTTACTGAAAACTTCAAACTTGTATAACTTTCACATACGATGTCAGATTTGAGTGTCGTTCATGGCACCAGGATCAAATCGACGAGGCCTATCTGGTCATTCAGGTTGCAAGTGCTTTCAAATAGTTTAAATTTTGAGCTTTTTCCTTAGCTCAGACTTGAGCTCCTGATCAAGCAACCAGAAGGATATGAGGTCAAAGGGAAAGAAAAATTAGTGTGCAAGCCAAAGAAGAGCTTGTATGCCTTAAAACAAGCTCCAAGGCAGTGGTATAAAAAATTTGACAGGTTTATGTCTGAACAAGCTTATACTAGATGTCACTCTGATGATTGTGTTTATCTGAAAAAGAAAAATGATGTCAGCTATATTATATTTTTATTGTATGTAGATGACATGCTTGTTGTAGGGTCTCATATGTAGGAAACAAATGTGCTCAAAACAAAATTGGAAAATTCATTGCAATGAAGGATTTGGGAGCTACAAAACAAATCCTTGGTATGAGAATAACTAGAGACAGGAAGATTTTAAAATTAACATTGTCTCAGAATGAGTACATACAAAAGGTGTTGAAAAGATTTAATATGCAGAATGAAAAACCTGTTAGTACACCTTTTTCTAGCCATTTAAAACTTATTAAGGGGATGTACCCGAAGACCCAAGAAGAAATGCATTATATGTCTAAAGTTCCATATGCATCAGTAGTTGGAAGCTTAATGTATGAAATGGTCCACACAAGGCCTGATATTGTACATGTAGTGGGAGTTGTAAGCAAGTACATGAAAAATTGAGGAAAATAACATTGGATGGCAGTGAAATGGATTCTCATATATTTTAGAGGTACCACAAATCAAGCATTATGCTTTGGTGGTTCAAACATTGCTCTACAAGGATATGTTGATGCAGATATGGTAGGTGACAGAGATAACACGAGGAGCACTATAGGGTATGTATTTACTGTACGTGGAACAATTTTTAGTTGGGTTTCAAAAATCCAAAGTGTTGTTGCACTTTCAACAATAAAAGCTGAGTATGTTGCTGCTACACAGGCTAGTAAAGAAATGATTTGGTTACAAAGGTTTATGGATGAATTGGGTAAGAAGCATGATATGGGAACGTTATACAGTGATAGCCAAAGAGTCATTCATCTTGCAAAGAACTTAGAATTTCATTCCAGGACTAAAAACATACAACTCAAGTACCATTTCATATGGTTAGTGTTGGAAGATGGACACTTGAAGCTGGAAAAGATACCCACTAGCAAGAATCTTGCAGATATGCTAACAAAAGTTGTAACCAGGGAGAAACTGAGATTATGCTAAGTTTCAATTGGTCTCCAAGTATGATTATGAAGATGAGAAACAGCTAGGTCCAAAGTGGAGTAATTTTACAGGAAATGAAGTTGTGGTGGAGTTGCCACAATCAGTCTCCAAGTGGGAGATTGTTGGGTGTGGAGCCTGATTATCTTCTTTATTTTGTATCACAACGTTGTAACATTGTTCTTTACGGGGTGGAAACGCCACCTGTAATTGAACGTTACCTAGGGGGTCCAGGGGGGGTGAGTACGACTTTATGGAGCCCCCCCCCTGGCGGGTGGTTCGGGGGGTAGTGCCCCCGAAGCTAAAAATAGATGTAAAATTGCACTGTAAAAGTATTGTAATTTCTAGTCAATCTGGGCAGTTCATTAGGCGAATGATCTGACAATAGAAGTTATGTTTAATTTAAGGTTTTCTTCCTTAGAAGGTAACCCCTCCTTTTGTATAAGGGTATTGTATTGTGGCTGTGATTGTAGGTGTAATCTCAGAGCGAGAAACAGATAGGGAGACTGTGAGAGAGAACAGAGGATATTACAACGGATCTATTTTAGGTTGTGTCTCTTCATTTTACTGTATAATAGAAAGGAAGGACTAGTTGTTCGAGGTGGACATAGGCCAAACTAGGTGAACCACATATATTTATGTCTCTTTTGTTTTATATGTTTTCTATGTTTTTGTTTCTGCATATTTTATGTGTTGCATTACTTTGTAATATATAATTTTCTAACATTTTACAACATTTCAAATTAGATGTGAATGAAGAGGACTTTGTGAATGCGAGGGTAAATGGTTTCTAGGCTTTGATATTTTATTATAATGGTGACATGAGGAGGCGTTATCCAATGCAATGTGGTCAGAGGAGGTGGATTAATTTATATACTTTGGCATGGTGAAGATGCCAAAGGTTGCGAGGTGAATTATGTAGGTTTCAAGGACAATGACAGTTGTTATTCATTGATGATGAGTAGGTTAAAATCCTCTTATTTGGTGGGAGATATACACAACAAGGGGGCACTGGAAAATGCATTTGTGCCTTTTTACGCCATCATCGATGAAATTTTCTCCTCAATGGGTTTGTGTGTTTCTTAGCTGGTGCTGGGGAACAATATGATGAAGACAATCAACAATGAGGTTTGTCAGTGTGAAGGATGTCATGATGGAATGAGCCTTGCGGTCCTTTTTCTCTGCTTATATGCTACTGTGGGTTGTTGGCTTACATTGGGGTGGCCATGCATACTTGGGTCTTCAGAATCGTTTTAGCTCCTATCAATTTTTCTCTAAGTTATTCTATGGCGGCTCTATTGGTGGCCTTGTGCCATTTTCTTCATGGTTATTTTAAAGGCCCTAATCCTCCTCAAGTGGAGCACTTCATTTTTTCCTTTGAATGAATAAAATGGGTCCATATTGCCACTTTTCATTTTGTATTTCATGAAATCATTTTAAAGCATGAATTTAATATTCATCTAAGGGTTTGATTATGTCAACAACCACATGGTAGCTCATGCATAATTTCTTCCAAATATGAAGTAAAGGTCTCAAACAATATGTACATTGAGAAATGTAGTGCACGCAAGAACTTGTACATGTTTCATAAAAGAATAAATAAGACAAGATAGAGAGGTGTTACTCACATTGAACAACTAAGAGAAAGTTGCAATGCACAATAAGGATGCACTTATAGGTTTTCAATATATTGAAAGGAAATTTTGCAAAGAATAAATACAATCATATGGATTTGTATGGCCATATGGATCAATACAACAATTATACAAATTCTACCTTGCCTTTTTGTGTAGATCATGTATCGTCATTTTGAGATGATTAGGATGACCATGTAGTTGTTATTTGAGTAGCTTGTAGAGGTTTCCTTGTGGTATGCAAAGCTCATTTTGAGAAGAATTTACTTATGAATCTACAAAACTCTTTTATTCTTCCACTACTTAGATTTTTAGTTATTGTGTGATTGATGCTATGGTATGAAAGTAATTTCTACATTATATTGAATTTATAAATTTATCTATTTGACTAGGATCATATGGATAATAGACACCTAGGGTTGAATTTTTTTAATGTACTTAACTACAAATACCTCAAAAGGTGAAATATGCCTCCAAATATGTGAATATGTGTTCTTACCCCCAAAAATTTCTACTTGAGGGGGAAACACACCTTCAAATACATGGAAGATCTTCCATTAGGGTTATTTCTCACCTCTTCTTACCTGCAACATCCCCCAACCAACTCCTTGAAGAGGGTGTCCAACCTTAAGACTCAAGTGGTCCTTTAACCAAACGCATGTGTAACTTAGTGCTACATGGCATCATCTAAAGTTGGGTGCTCATCTTGTAAAGCTCCCTTTTTGTTTATATCCTTCATCTAGATGGTCTTAGGCCCTATTTTTAACCTAAGGACAAGGATATACATTAATTAAATGACAAAACATAATGTAATACATGTAATGATTCCTCCGATTACATGCAAAACATGCCCAAATGGATCCTCATTGTGAAATGCATCTTCTGAAGAAACTTCATCAAGCCAAACATACACCTTCTATATGCTTGTTCTTCCCTTGGATGATGAAGAGTTCTCAGGCTTGATGGATTTCAAATGTAGAGAGTGTCCCAAAATGGTGGAGATGGGGCTACTAGTGCTAACCTTTGATACATGCAGATAATGCAATCTCCCTAAATGAGATGCTTTCTCCTAGATGGAATATTGTAAGAAGTAGGGGAATTTTGAGGTCTAAAATGGGCTTCCTAAGGAAATTATAAAATAATAGTGGAAATAATAAGATAATATTTGATTACACCATCAAATTTTAGAGGTAAAAAAGAAAAAACTACTTTTTCAACTTGTATTTTCAACTTATCTCCCAAAGTTTTTACTCCAATTTCAAGCAGGAGTACTCGTTGGATGCAAAATTTAATTCCTCATCCAAGGAGTACCCATGTTGCATACTTTAGATGGACCCTGGTACACAAAAAATGAGAAATACATGAAAAACATGATTGCA
Organism: Pinus albicaulis; assembly: GCA_034641835.2. Taxonomy (NCBI): domain Eukaryota; kingdom Viridiplantae; phylum Streptophyta; class Pinopsida; order Pinales; family Pinaceae; genus Pinus; species Pinus albicaulis. The sequence goes on along the minus strand of MU968501.1, from coordinate 11,969,953 downwards.
ATCACATTTTTTCATGTATTTCTCATTTTTCACGTAGCAGGGTCCATCGAAAGTATGAAACATGGGTACTCCTTGGATGAGGAATTAAATTTTTCATCCAATGAGTACTCGTGCTTAAAATTTCAGTAGAAACTTTGGGAGATAAGTTGAAAATACGCGTTGAAAAAGTAGTTTTATTATTTTAATATTTTTTATTATTTTTACCCCTTTACTTGAAAAATGTTGAATCATCCCCCATTGTTGACATCATCATCTTGAATCCTATTAATTCTTATAAAGTTTATTTTGGTTGTACATTTTTCTTAGGAGGCCCATTTTAGACCTCAAAATTCCCCTAATGATTTGAACCTTTTTAGTCCACTAAGGACACTGTGAAATTCTATAGAACCAATATATTTTTAATTATGAAATGTTTTATGCAACCATGCATCACATTGACTAGTTTCATGGAACCATGTGTGCCTTCAGTATGCAAGAAACACCACGAATATGGGCCTTACTATGTTGATGTGTCATAACATGTTTACACAAGGATATTGGTATTGGACAAGAGTTGGTTCTTTGGTGGGATTTTCATTACTCTTTAATGTGTTCTATTTTTTTAACTTTGCTCTTGCATGTCTAAATCACAAGTTTCTTAATTAAACACATACCTTCCATTCTCTTTTTGTTTATTTCTATTTTATCAAATCATTTCCAATATGAAATTATACGAGATGTGTTTCTGCGTAGCTCTTGGGAAACCTCAAGCTATCATTTCTGAATATGCTTATGAAGAAATACAATCCCAACATAATGGTGCAGAGTAAGGGCTCAATAGAAGACCATCAAGGTTAAGAAGATGATCTTTCTCATGTTCTCTTTCTTCTGCAAATGGCAATAATACTTGTAAGAAAATTTTTAACCATCACTTTCTCCAATTTTGTTGAACATATTGAACTCTAAAGGAACCAAATTTTAGATGATTACATGATTTTAAATTCTATAATTTTTTTTAGTGGTTATGCAGCTGAAATGCAGATAATACAAATGAGCATTCGATCAACTAATCTAGTAGGAAATAATGAGTTTGATTTGGAGGATGCAACATGAGTTTCTCCAAAGTGAGGAATGATTTTTCCATTTCAACCACTAGCCATGTATTTTGAAAATTTCAAATACTTTGTTGACATTCCCCTTGTATGGAACTTGAGCCTTGAGATTGATATATTATGTGATCCAACTATTGCCAAATTTTCTAGATTCTCGTACTTGATGGATTAGTATGACTAATTTTGGATTCATCTGTAGGAAATGAGGGAACAAGGAGTAAAAAAAGATAGACTTCAATTTCTATGTTACAGGTGCATTCATACTTGGTGTTCTTACGACATTTATGGGGGTTAGTTGTGTAGGGAAGAAAACTCTCATGGATTTATTAACTAGAAGGAATATTGGAGGATATATTGAGGGAGATATCTAGATATATGGATTTCCCAAAAACCAAGAAAACTTTGCTCAGATTTCTGATAAATGTGAGTATAATGACATACATTCTCAAGATGTCATTGCCTGGGAATCATTGTTATATTTTGAATTTCTTTGTATTTTGAAGGATGTTGACAAAGAAACCAAAGTTGTAAGTCTAGAAAACTAATCAATTTCTCTTATGACATGGTTCCAAATCATCATATTGCTAACTTGAAAAAGATTCCAATTTTCAGGCCTTTGTTGATGAAGTCATTGAACTTGTAGAATTAGACAATTTAAGGGATGCACTAGTAGGTCTGCCTAGTGTGACTCGATTGTCAACGGAACAAAGGAAAAGGCTAACAATAGTCACTGAGCTTGTTGAAAATCCTTCAATAATATTCATGGATGAGCCTACTTATATTTTTTATTCCATAGTAGTTGCAATTTTATGTAAATTTTTCATAATACAATAGATATTGTAAGCACGATTATATGTACCATTCATCAACCCAAAATTGACATATTTGAAGGTTTTTATGAGATAAAGAAATGTCTAGATTATATGATAACTTATATTGTTTATTTTAGAGTGGTGATTTTTGACTTACTATAATGGGTTTAATTATTGTTGATGAAAATATGAGGGAAAGTCATTCACTTTAGGCCATTGGCCATAATTCTCACAAAATTTTTGAATATTTTGAGGTAACCACTTTGAAGAGTCCTATAGCTAGAAAAGGAATGGTTTTAACATAGTACTATCAATTTAGTGTCTAAATGTGAGTTACTTCTCTTATTTTCACCATGCAAAATGAAGGCTATTCAAGGAGTAGAAAAGATCAAAGAAAAATACTACCCAGTTACAGGATGTTGGAAGTTAGTTCTATTGTTGTCGAACGTCGTGAAGGGATAGAGCTTGCATATAATTACAAAAAATATTCCCTCCACAAGTATGCATTAAATATGCTAATGTTTTGGCACTAGAATCCTTCTCCTATCATTATAACACGTCTACAAGATACTAAGATATCCACTTCAAAGTCACATTTTAATATTTCATTCTTTATATTAGACATGAAGGCTGAATAAAACCTTCATTAAAGAGCTCAACTCAAGATCTATACTTCACTACCAAATAATCATAATCATTCTTTGGAAAATTCACGTCCTATGTGTGGAAGTAGTGGTGGACTTACTGAAAAAGTATTGATTATAATGTTGTTAGATACTTCTTCACACCTACATGTGCTTTGATATTTTAAACTATCTTTTAGAAAGACAATAAAAAGTGGTATGTAGTTGAAAATATCTTGTATGATAGATTACTGCCCAAAATGTTTTTTTTGGATAGACAAATCATAAAAATGTGTGATGTTCTCATTTTATATGATATAGACTCTTCTTAGATACTAATTAGTATATTACTACATATCAGGGACATGAGAAATGATCTATTTATTGTTTTTGGGGCTTTGTATGGAGTAGTTATATTCGTAGAAGTCAACAACTTTCAAACGTGTAGCCTTTGGTTGTAGTAGAAAGAACTATGTTCTACAAAGAAAGGGGTGCAAGAATGTACTCGACATTTCCCTATGCTTTGGCTCAGGTTAGTCCTATATGATTATTTCATTTTATTCTATACATTTGAATTCTCCATGTGCCAAATATTGGCCAAGCATTGTACGAGCTTATAACATTTCCCACCCAAAAGTAAACTTTGGGTTTCAAATCCTTGAGTTAATATGCCCACACTTTCTTACTAGCTCGTATTAGTATTACCTATTGCTAAGGGCACCCTTGAGATTGGTGGACATGCCTTTCCTATTTTGGAAAGGTCTTGAAAGGTGAAAAACTATATGAAAGGTAGTGTAAGAAATTTTTTAAGTTTTAAAACATTAAAATTGTCTTAAAAAAATATCTCAAACCAAGTAAAATACAATTTTCATAAGAAAAAATGTAGTAAACTAAGTGAAATACAATTTTGTTAAAAAAAAATTCGTGGAAGACGTTTGATTAAGGAAGTTGCTATGGAACCAAAAAAATATTAAACACATGTTATATCAGTAGAGAGGTCTTTGTTCATGTTTTCCCCAATCATTCCCTTGTAAGGGGGATTGTATATTTTCCTTAATTCTTTGTGATGAACCAATGGAGGGTTTGTATGACAACAAAAGCCAGATTCTTATGCCAGTTTTGACCCATCGTATACGAGCCCTAAGGTTAAGAAATAATTCGAGCTATGGTGTGAGTGTTTAACAAGGAAACTAGAGAGATACTAACAAAGAGGGACATCATGCACTAAGCATTCAACAATGGTGGAAGTGTATTCCATTCAATGCTTCAGTCAGAAGAAGAACAAAATAGTTGTGACATATTGCAATCAGGGTTGAACTTTGATCAAGATCAATGGAAACCTCATTGAGCCCTGGAAGGGTATTGAGTGAGTGTGGGATGTAGGAGGGCTAGTAATAAGGAATTTGAGCCCATTCTTCTATTGGGATGCCACGAATTCACTAGCATGGATATGATAATCAAAGTGAAAGGAGGGCCCACTTGTAGATCTACACCATTAGGCAGAGCATTGCACTAGTGTGGATATGAGAATCAGAGTAAAAGGAGGGCACACTTTCAAATCTATGTCATTAGGAAGAGCATTGTGAAGGCCCTAGTTTCCTTATACCAGAAATACATGGACAAGCAGTTGAAGAAGGATATAAAGGATATCCTTGTGAGGTATGATACAACTCTTTTGGTGGATGATCCAAGGCACTATGAGCCCAAGAATTTTAGAGGTCGCAATGCTCGTGCTCGTTTCTAGAACACCTACTATTGAAGTCCTACATGTCACGATATTTTTTTTACGGTTGTTGAGTTATTTTCTTATATTAGAGAATTCAACTTGAATATTTTCATTTAAGGTCATCATAAATTTTAGGGCTTTGGGATATTTACATGTTTTCTATAACTTTTGCAAGCATACTGGGTTTTGAACTTATGAGAGATGAAATAAATTCTTAGTTTTTTTTGAAAAAAATTCCTCATGCCATTTTCATGAACTAGAAAGGGATTTGTGGATCTAGAAGAAAAGGGGGAGATAGATGGGTTTCAGGTAAGGGTATGTTGATTATCAATGGAGAAAATGCAAGGAAAATTTTTGGCCTAATGATGTAAACATGTATCCAGGCTATTTTACTCACAAGAATTGGCATGAAAGTGAAAAATATCACTATAAGTACCCCCTAGAAGAGGGGCAACCAGTTCCATAAGTGTTGGAGCAGGGTCCCTTAGGACTACATTTTTGGGAGTAAATAATAGTATTTTTTATATTTTTGAGTCATGTGTGCTAAGCAATGCACAATCAAGGGGCTTTGGGGCCGGTCAAAGTTCCTTCATGAGTTGTAATGGGCTAAAGGGTAAATCTAGGAGTCTCAAACCATGGTTTGAGAACCTTAGTATGAGCACAGGCTAAGGTATAAGTAGAAGCCTAGATCGAGTCAGATAAATAACTTTTATGTAAGTTTTGATGAATGATTGAGCTCTGAAGAGAATTTGTGTAAGCATCTGTGTCTAAAAGGCTTCTGCCGGCTGTGTGTGCAGAGACCTTAGTCCAGTTGTGTGCAGACCCCGATAACTATGTGTGCAGGTAGATATGAAGGATTTTAAGTGTTTCTGTGATTTATTGATGAATAAAGACCTGTTTTGATAACTCTGTGTACCAAATTCATCTGTGATTTGATTTATGATCTATTTTTGCGTATGATTTCTGGTTATCGCATAAGAGTTATCTTATCTGTGTTTGGTAAGGTTGTGTACTTTTTTTTACTGTTAATGAATGATAAGTGCGGCATATTACATTATTAGAACAATTAAAGGGATTTCATATATACTATATGTACACAAGCACAAAATTTGATAATTAACCTAGGGTTTCTGGTGCATAGGTCAGTCTATGTAGTAAAATAGATCTGAAGATGCCCACTTCATTTAATTCTCTCTCAGGGTGTGGAAACCTGGTTCTAGCACCCCCCCATAATGCTTCGAGTGAGATTTTGGCCTGCGCAAACACGTGATTGTCGAAAGGGCCAATAGTAAGAGGGTTTTGTTGGTTATGAACTAACTCTAAACCTGGGTCAGGACCCATCAAGCCAACAAATGGTTATGTTTCTGGGACTGGGATAATTTTGAGAGAGATTAGATGTTGTGGCAGCCATCGAAGACTAAATTACAAGTCTGGTTTGAACAAAATATATGTGAATTTTCCATCAAGGAGAACGTAAGTAAGAATTTTTTTGCAGAAGAGTGGGAACAGAAGTATATTTTCACAGAGGTCCATGGAATCTTCTTTGTGACCTTTGCACATGAATTATAGGAGTGGTTATTAAGACTAGCTGAGTTTCAAACCTACTGGAAGGACAATAAGATCACTCAGTGGATACCTGAGTTGATCCAACAGTTAGAGTAGACTGATAACTCCATCACCCGCACTGTAGACCATTGGTTGACAACATTCTGGGTGGATTTTTAACAGAGTTTGCAGTAGATCAATTTGTGTAATTTTCTGAAGCAGAAAGGGGGTTCTTCAAAGGATAGAGGAGTAAGTTCATACACTCTCTGCCTTTGCTGATTAAGATGCTATTGTGTGAAAAGGATATTATGTTCAGTCACACTGAGTGAATGACCCCAAATGAAGTTAAAATCACTAGGCGCAACAGAAATTACTTTTGGGTTAGCCAGAGAGGAGACATATCAGTTTACAACCCTCTGAGAAACCCACCTAATAGTGTTACAAAGAGTGGTGAGGCTATGCGCACTGGAGGTATCCCTCCAGCTACCCCATAGTCAAACTCGTGTAGAGGTATGTCATCTCCTACTCCACCCCATCCACGACCAAGAGGCGATATGGCTACACACATGAAGATACCCACCTTCAAGGGTGCGAGCGATGAAGACATGGAGGGATTATGGTTTGTTTCAGATGCACTATGGACTGTGAAAAATGTTAACACTAATGCTATCAAGAGGGCACAACTAGCTATGGAGTTTGAGGGTCATGTGTTAGATTGGTTTATGGGATATCTGGCTCAGAATGTTGATCCTACTATCGATGAAATCAAGAAGGCCTTAAAGAAGTAGTTCAAAAAATCAAAGTCCTACTAAAAATGTGTAACGGAGCTGAAATAAATCTGACAAGAACCAAATGAATATGTCTAGGAGGTAGATCAATGATTGAAGCACACCATCAGTGATGGAGTATTTATCTATGATGATAAGAAACATAAATATTGGTTTATTACCATGCTCCTACCACACCTACGTGACCCTATGAATAAGAAAAAAATTGATTCTCAATAGATGCTCTTGAAGTTTCCATGAAGCTGGAAGCTGCACCCAAAATTGATGACTAGTTTGGAACTCTACAAATCCAAAATTAGTTAGAAGAGATGCACTTGGAAATTTAGAAATTGCACCCAGAGGGAAAGAAGTTTGTGTAGATGTATGGTGTAAACGTTGTAAGGGTTCTGGTTACACAAAAGATCAGTGTACCAGCTTGCTTCAATATTATATGCAATCATGAGGACCAAATCCATTGCGACCCAGGGATATTGCAGGACCAAGTGGTACTCCCATGTTGTGGTGCACTAACTGTCAAGTGGCTGGACGGCATGACACAAACCATTTCCCTGGATTAGGAAGTTATGTACCAGAACTGAAGTAGAAATGGTGTAGTTTTTTCTCTTCTGTTGGCCATGATGAGCACCACTACCGCAAATTTGATTTGATGATAGACAATGCCAACCTCTATAGAGTGTAGGCTGACCCATTGTCACTGGTATCCCCCTCTAGGCATGGTGGGTCTCTAGCCAGAGGAAGGGGAGGAGGGAGAGGTGGAGGTTCAGGTCGCGGAAGAGGAAAAATGATTTGCTATAATTGTGGAGACACTGGACACTTTTTGCATGACTATCCAAACCCTATGCGATAGTCTTGTAGGTATTGTAGAAATTTTGATCAAGTTATTGAAGATTGTCTTCTTTTGATTGCTAGAATGTAGGAGAAGCAGCAGTAGACACCTATGTGGAATATATAAATGGTTAGATCTGAGTTGTGGGATGATGATCCCAGTATAAACATAATTACACGCAGTGGTGATGGTGTTGGAGAAGATGAGGGAAATAAGGCTCATGCAAAAACATGGATCAGGAAGGCTTCTAAAAAGAAGGAATGACTCAACCTGTAGAAGGAGAAGGACACTTTTGTAGAAGCTAGTTTGGATTTTTCTGCTGTAGGTGCGTCCACCTCCAAGTAAGTCATAGAAGCAAAGATCGATGATGAATTCAAACCATTTCTGCAATCATGCATCAATATATTGTGTAACCAGAAAGAAATAGTCAACCTTAAGGCTCTGATAGATATATGCGCCAATAAGGAGTTTCCTCTAACTGAGAGAAAGGTTGTAAACAATATCTATAAGAATAAGAAGAGAACTAGTCAGGAGATGCGCATGATTGTGCAAATTGAAGAGTACGAGATGGATCGGGTCATTTTGGACTTGGGATATTATGCGAATGTCCTACCTAAGCAGACCTGGCAGAAGATGGGCGAACCAAAGCTGGAATGGTCCACCATTCAACTGCGCATGGCTAATCTTTAGAAGATCATTCCACTGGGGAGACTCCCACGAGTTCTGGTAGATATTTCTGGCGTAAAGGTACACACAGAATTTGAAGTAATAAAAATTATGGATCATGTAAACCCCTACCCTGCACTACTAGGGCTATATTGGACCATCAACATGGGGGGCGTCATCAAATTAAAGCACAGGAGTATGATCTTTGAAAACAATGGTACTCAAGTTATAGTGCCTTTGTATCCTATGAAAAGGGAGAGATATACAAAACCAATGCATGAAGGAGACAATGTCAACCATATCTACAAGTTGACTGCATGAGATGAGGATTAGATCAACCCTACTGCTTATGGGAGGTTGAATTGGGAAAAGGATAGCTCATTTTTTGGATTCGGATGGAGAAATGGAAAACTGGCAGAATCTCTTGCATGATGTCTTTACATTGTGCTGCCTCAGAGTCACCAAAATTTTGCGATCCATCTCATCAGAGGTGTGGGAATTACCCTATTTTGATGGTTCTAACAATGTTGTTTTATTTTTGGAAATATTGGAAATGGTTGTCCTGAAAGAGCGAAGGTTATGGGCACTTGATCTTGCCATGCGCGCAACTCTAACACGTTGGTGGGATACACATAAAGGGAACTTTGAGGATTGGGAAGAATGCAATAGAATGATACGATTGTGCTTTGAGAAACCCACTACCCCACCAACTAAGATCTTTGGTGGCTGAGGTGATCTACCCAAACACCTTGCTACGTGGATGGAGGTTTGGGATAAGAAGCCTAGGGCCAAATGGGTTCACATGTTTGTCCATATGTTGGGACCAATCCCTACTACATGGTATTTAGAGACGGAGCTGTGTCAAGGGACTCTTAATTGGGTTACAATGAGTGAAATATTTATGTTGACCTTTGGAATGGTTGGTGGATCAATAGGACTGGATGAAGCCATGTAGGGTAAAGAAGCAATTGTCTTTGATGATTCCCAGCCTCAAATAGAATGTGTTGCGTCAGCATGGGAAGTGTAGATGTAGGATATTGAGAACTACAGAAATATATCAGTGGAATATAACGAATGGTGGATGTAACTAAGCCTTTAAAACTAAAGGAAGTCAACATTGGGAGAGAGGAACAACCCAAGTTGGAAAAAATAGGATATTGTTGGGATGATGACATAATGGGAAAGGTTGCAGAGCTATTGACATAATATCAGGACTTGTTTCCCATGAATTTTTATGAGCTCAAAGGAATTGTAGGATATTTGGGAGTTATGAAAATCACTTTGAAACTAGATGCGTGACCCAAGAACAACCATACTGGTTAAATCCAAAATATAAACAGAAAGTGAAGGAAGAATTGGAGAAAATGGTTGCTGCATGAATCATTGAGCCTATGGAACAGTCTGATTGGGTGAGCCTGATGGTTTTTCAGGAAAATAATACTAAGGGACAAATAAGGATTTGTGTGGACCTATGCAAACTGAATGATTCATGTGTACATGAACCCTTCCCTACTCCATTTTTAGATGAGATATTGGATAATGTGGGAGGAAAAGAGGCCTACTCTTTCACTGATGGATTTTCAAGGTATCATCAAATCAGGATTGCGCCAGAAGACTGAAGTGAGACCACTTTTGCAACAGAATGGGGATCCTTTCAATACACATTCATGCCTTTTGGATTGAAGAATGCACCTGCTATATTCTTGTGTGTAGTAGTAGGTGTATTCAAGGAGTTTATGCACAAGTTTCTAGAAGTGTACTTGAATGATTGGACTGTGTTTGGACTGGTAAAGAAGCATGTTTCCAACCCGCGCATGATGCTCGACACTTGTAGAAAGAAACATATCTCTCTTAACTTGAAGAAGTGTATATTTTGTGTTCCTTTTGGAATCTTGTTGGGACATATTGTTTGTCAACAAGGATTGATGGTAGATCCAGCCAAGATTGTAGTTATTATCCACTTGGAAGTCCCTACTAATGAGAAACAAATGCGCTCTATTCTGGGACATACATGATATTATACAAAACTCATTCAGGGCTATGCTCTGATAAATACACCCATGGAAAAATTGATAAAGAAAGATGTATTATTTTTCTGGGATGAGGAATGTCAAAAGAGATTTGAGATTTTGCAGGAAAATATTGTTACTGTGCCTATTTTAATATTCCTTGACTAGTCCAAGGTCTTCCATGTGCACGTTGATGCATCTGGAATTGCACTTGGAGCTGTCTTAGTGCAACCAGGAGAAGGAGATATTGATCATCCCGTTGCCTTTGCAAGTAGGAAGCTCTCTAATGCATAGCGCAACTATTCAACCATAGAGAGGGAAGGATTGGCTATGGTCTATGCTCTGCAGAAATATAGCCATTATCTGCTAGGAGGGCACTTCAAGATGTTCACTGACCACTCTGATTTGAAGTACCTTGTTAATAAGCATGTGTTGGGGGGCAAGACTTGTAGATGGATGTGCTATTTCAGGAATATGATTTTGAAATCATTGTTAAGCCTTGTAGATTTAATGTTGGATGTTGGACTATATAAATCATTGTTAAATGACTGAACATCGCACATTTAATTATCAATCCAGGTATGTCTTCTTATTCCAATGATAGTTGCACTGTCTATGTTGATACACCAATCATAAGCAATTCCAAAGAAAATAAATCGTTGCTAAAGTAAATGTTGGAAATAAATCACTCATGTAGAAATAAAAGGATCTACAAGATTGAAATAACACTTCAATTGATCTGTCTAGCTCGCGACACAACAAGTACCCAGTCGGTGTCTCTAGTATCATATGTGTAACAACATATAAAGTATTTAAATCAAAGCATATATATTCTCAGCTCAACAGCAGCAACAACACTCTATTGATATATAAACTAAAATACAATTACACACACACACAACTACTTTAATCACTGTAATCCCTGCTAATAAGGACGACCCTTCCTCCCTAGTAGGGGGCGGGTAGAGAAAGATCTTTAACATAAACTAAATAGAATAGCGCATGTAACAAAAATAATAGGATAATCTGTATTAATCTAAACACAATTATAGAGCCAAAATAATTATGTTCGCTAACCTCTCGACCTCTAGGGCCGAGAACTATATAGTGGTTACATTAGAAAATCCAGGGATAGATCAGTCATGAGAATCTTATGATTCTCATGCTAATAAAAATATTACACATATAGTTATAACCACTCCCTAATAAAGTTTTGACTAGAAAATAAAATATTACAATCAAAACCTCCCTTGGGCTGTTATCCCAAAAATACAATGCTAAAAAACTTCTACAGTTATTGTAATGGAATCACGGCTGTAGTGTAACATCCAGATGATAAATCAGCAATAATTATTGATGAGATCATTCAATGGTACAACTGTATCAGTAGTTCGCCAACGAGTCTATAATAGCAAAGTGTAACAACAGTTTGTCGGCGGGTCTGTAACAACAAGGTGTAACAGCATCGCTTTGCTGTAACAACACCCTCTTAACTGCTCCTGTGAAATTTGTGCTCAGGACCTTTGGTGCTATAAATGACATCTGAAAAGACAACACAAATACCATCTATCTTCTCCAAACATTCACCATCAATTAGTCATAAAATGGTATGATATATCATAATAATTGGTGAATTGGAAAATTAACGAAAGCAAGGTGAAACAGCACAAGTTAGGGTAAAAATATAGGAAAAAGGGGTAAAGATACTCCCATTGGCTATGGTTATGAGGAAAAATAAGGAATACAAGTTTAGGAAAACTGTACAAAACTAACACCCAACATCTCCCCCCAACTGAAATACTTGCATGTCCTCATGCAAAATCATCTCTCATGGGAATATACTCGGTGCAGGTCGGTGGGATCATAAGAACCAGTTGTGTCTTCATCTGCAGACCTGTATCCCTGATTGCCGATCAACTTCTATACCTAGGATTCTAACTCATACTTACTAAATTCATAATTGATCTAGTAATCCTCAATTAGCAACCAAATCAAAGGAAACTTGAATCTCAATCCCAACCACAAAGTACCAAGGGATTGTAAAATCTGTGCATAGGATGGTACATGTGTAACAACCACTATGAAATTATGGAATGAGAATGGATCCCCCTTAAATAGCTTAGCACTGCTTTCTTCCGTGCATTTTAGGCACCCTGTCAAAGCTCGACTCTTCATCATTGAGAACTGATTGAGGTAGAAGTTCAAAATTATTCTTCTATAAGTGGCAGTCGGTTCTTTAATCCTAGGGGTACTTAGAATTCTCCTGAATTCTCGTCTCAAATCAGTAGCTCGTCCTGGTTCTGCCCGAACACACAATGTCGTCTTCTCCTCATTAGTCTCCATAGATTTAATGGCCAGATGCCATTCAATCTGATTTTTCATGAAGGACATAAATGCCCTCAATTGAAGATCTCTCGTATAGGAGAATATTGTCACAGCCATCTGCATACTCACATGTTCACAAATAATATTGTGTAAGAATAACTCACACAACAAGCTTTTCTCATCAAAATCAGAGGCACGGAAAACATCTAGAAATGTGTGAGTGGAAGAACATAAATAAGGTATATCCTCCATAATGGCTTTCAATTAAAACAAGACGTAATGTTCCCACAGAAAAATAGGATAGGATGGAGAAGGCCACCTACAACCCAGCAAGTTGAGGGTGAGGTCATAAAGTTTTTGCTTGTCTATGGTGAGGTCCTGAACCTGTTGCTGTAACAACAGCAACTGTTCTTCCTATTTCTTCAGAATTTCCTTCTTCTTGTAATTCTCCCATCCTTTCTTCAATTTTTCTTTCATCCATCTTTCATGTAAAGTATATATTTCTCTCTAAAGTTCCTTTAGTGAAATCATCCCCTCCTGAAGGGATATTGATTCTTGTTTCCACTTTTGTAACTCAGAAATTAGCAGGATTTTCTCAAAAATCCATCCCGAAATGGGACTCGGCGTTCTCCTGCATTCAATATCTTCATAAAAAATGGGTGTACCAGCCTCTTCTACATGGGGTTGTTACACCTCTGCTGCTGGTTCTTGTATAACAAAAGCCTCCTCGGTGGGTTCTTGTGTGTCAGTCCCTTTTTTTTACTTAGAGTAGCCTCTGTGTCTATTGTTGTTTCTTCTACAATAGGAGTGGCCTCCATAGGTTCTTGTGGGTCAGATTCTAGGTCAATTATTATATGAGGCTCTACTTTAACTACTGTTTCTTGTGTAACAACAGTATCATCAACAGGTTCTTATGTAACAGCCTCCTGATGTTTTGTTTCTGTTTCCAATGGGCTGATATTTTCTCTACAGGCCTTATATTCCACTGCTGTTAAGTCTTTAAAACATGTCATGCATACAGACACTGATATTTCCTTCCCCTCAGATAATTTCCACTTCGATTCCTCATTTTCCTTCCTTATATTTTCAATTTATAAAAACAAGGCATTGGTTTCGTCCTTCCCTGATGAGGAGGGTTGCCTTTCTTCTTCTAAAACTTTTGCTTCCGTCTGCTTCTCGACTATAGGAAAAGGTTATATAGGTATGCTGACTTTCACTCTTTTTTTTGGTCTTCTATCCCCAATTGGTTCATCAATAGGCTTTTTCCCAATCCTAACTTCAGCAGGCCAAGTCTGGGTTTCCACCTTTGCTCGACTTCCTCCTGAAGTCGTGGTCTGTTTCCACCAGTTTGTCCTCGGCCTCTTTCACTTGAATTCTGTAATATTCCCAAATTTTCTCATCATATTTGGAATATTAGAGTCCTTGATTTTCTTAATTAATTAAGTAAATAAAATCATGGAGGGACCCAAAATCATAAATATGAATAAATATCCACTTTTGTGTGTGTGAATGTGGATAAATTTAGCCTAGATATGCATAACAAGGTAGTTGAGAAACTACTAGTGTGAATGAAATTGGAGAACCTATCTCATTAATGAGATAGATCATGGAGGTTGACACAGTTAACTAAGATCTTGAAGGGATCAAACAGAAGATGATTAAGTCAAATAAGATCTTGAAGATATCAAAGATCATGGGACATTCATGATTAAGTGATGGAGAACATTGTGCCAACAAGGCACACTTGATGGAAGGTGTACATTGCACCTAGACATGATGGTTGTTTTGGTCAAACAACGCAGTCCAACTTGGAGTATATTTTCCACATGTGACAGTGTATTCTAGATGAGGGCCAAGGCTTGGGAAGGATCAAATGTTATATAAAGGAGATGAAGGGAAGGATGAGGGCATGCGAATTATTTCTTGATGTAAGATCTTTTCAGATCTGGAATTGTCATGTGACATTCCACTGCTTTCTTGGGCTGTTTAGTAGAGATTGCAGGTGTTGTTTATCACAGGGTGTTCCTGGTCAAGAATCCCACCTCTTTCTTAGAGTAGCTCTAGAAAGAGTTTGTACTTCATTATACATCAGGATTTGAGTGCCACATCTCTTTTCCTACTTTCTGTAGAACACTCATATTCAGAAATTGTAGATATTTGAAGATCAGTTTGGAAGGAGGAAGTTGTCTTCAGTACTTTAGCTGGAGAACTGGTGAGGGTTTATTCCTATCACCTTGGGCTTAAATATCATATTCCTAGAGCTTCATTGCAGATCTGGAATTAGGCCAAAATTTATTGACCTCCTAGCAGCAGTATTCCCTTGAGGAATAATGTTGTTCATTTTGCAGATCTAAAAGGAGGAAGGAAGTTGCTAGTATTTCAGCTAGCAATCCCGTGAGGGATAATTCCCTCACATTTCCATCAGTGTTAACATCATCCTGGATTTTATTGCAACATCTTTCAGCAGGCAGAAGGCCTCTCTTTCCCTCACAGTGCAGTTTCTAGAGGCAGTTGTGTTGCAATAGCTGTAATCATCATTGGAGGATTGAGAAGCTAGATCTAGAGCTTCTAGCTCATAGATCTGAAGAAGGGATCAGCCCTTCAAGCATAGATCTGATCTGATATCATATTTCAGCCATCTATTTGTCAGATCTAGCTTTAGATATGTATTTCCCAGTAGATCAAGGATCAAATCCTAGGGAGGTGATTTTCCAAAGTTGCAGATCTGGAAAATCCTTTCTGGGTTATCTTGGGAATCCATCACATTGGCCAGAACTTGAATCTTGGAATCATCTGAGCTCCATATTTGAGTAGATCTGCATTTCCCTTTCCAGCCTGCAACTATATGTTCATATTCTGCTGAAGAGACAGCACAATATTTGCTGCAGAGCCTCTCCTACCTATTGTAGCTTGTTTTCTGGGTACTTCTAGACCATCTCTTTGGCTAGATCTGCTCATATTTTGTACATGGTGTAACTGATTCTTCTCCAATATAATAAAATGGCTCAGCTTCTCTGTAAATTATGATGTTTTCTTAATATTTACTATTTATCTTGCTGTAATTTCTTATATTTGTGTGAAGTATTACTGCATTCTCCCATTTGGGATATTACAGTGGTATCAGAGAATGATCTTTGGCTCAACTTGTGGACACTTCATCTTTTGCATCTAAAGAAGAAGCAGATAGATGAGATCTATCATAGAGGAAGAAAATTCTACCACTCATTTCTGTAGATCTATGCAATATCTCTTGAAGGAGGTCTATCAAATGAAAGAGGAAAGGTAGAAAGAAGATCCAAGAAGAAGATGAGATGAGGAAGGCCGCAACACTTCCTATCAGCAAAGAAGAAAACCGGAGAATCCTAGATCTCCTCATAGATCCACTATGCCCACTTTCTTTGAAGAAGGTGAAGGGTGTAGAAATGAAGGAAGGAATGAACCTAAGACTCATGAGACTCTCAGTTTGTATCTTGAAGAGTACAAAGCACACTCAATAGCATTCAAGGAGAAGCTAACCCTCCAAAAATTCTTCAAAATCAAAGAAGAAAGAGGATCCTATAGCAGCAATAGAAGAAAGAGGCATAATATATTCTATTTGCCTACATTTGATGGATCTTCCTCAAGCACTATTAAGGCTTGTAGGAGAGAGTTAGATACATTTTTTAGGCTACATCCTGTAGCTAAGGAAGAGGTTGTTCAAATTGCAGCACTTCATCTCTTAGATGAAGCCAATGATTGGTGGTTTGGTCACATGGAGCATGCAAAGGTGACTAAATATTCAGATTTCTTTCACAAGTTGAGAAAGAATTTTTATGTGAAGAGGACAGAGATGTACTACAAAGAGACATTTCCTAAGGAGGAGGATGTCAATCTTGTCACTCTAGGCAAGAATTCACTACATTCACCACCAGCTGCAGAAGTACTTACATCCAGAGAAGAGAATTTTGCATCTTTGCAAGACAGTCTTGAGCTCTTGACACATAGAGTCCCATGCATGATTTAGGAGATGCATGAGGAGGAGAAGGAAAATTCCAGCACTGGCACACTTGGAGAAGAGCAGTCATCACTCTTACTAGCAGTTGGAGGCACTATTGTCCTGGTTGGAGGAACTCTTGTGTTCTGTCAAGAGGTTCCCACATATCAGTTGATCCAAGGTATGCATACACATTCATCACCTATTGTTTCAGTAGATTTTATTGAAACTTATGGGGACATGCCATCAGGGCCAATGCATAACCATTAAGGGTTAGAACATAGTGCTGATTTGAAGCAGCAACATATCACAGCACAGAGGACCCTTGATCTTATCAAGGAGGAGATGAAAAGCTATCCCAGTTTTTCATGGATGAACTAAATTCAACCTCTTGAGTTGAGGTGTATATTTTCAGAAGAAGGGATGAGCATAATCCTTTGTACAATGATTGGTTATGAGATCAGTATTGTACCTTTCCTTGAGACAATTTATGTATTACCTTGCAGATCTATAACGCGGTCACTTAGAAGCAGTGCTAATGATGAGGCCCCATTATTCTTGGAGCATTCTGAAGGTAGCTTCACTCATGAAGTAATGGAGGTAAAGATTATAAATGGTAGACATCTAGATATGAGAAAAATTTTCTCCTTTCTTGATGACGCTTTCTCAATGACCACCTCACAGCTCAAAGAGAGACTTCTACCTACAACAGATCTAGGACCTTATTGGTTTTGGAAGGCCATGGATGTGAAGAAGGTCTCATTAAGAGATCTCATTGGAGGTGCACTTCAGATTTCATGGAGTGAAAAGTTCTTCATCAGTTTGGGGAAGATGGTATTCTACAAAGGGAGAATACCATGATTATGCAGCATATCACTCATCTTCCATATTGGGATGAGTGGATGAGGAAGATAAGCAAGGAGTTGCATGACCACTTGCAAATTTATATGGGCCAGTAATATTGGTTACGTTGGTTGCCCTTGGGAGGTTCTTATCACTTCCCAAAGGATCCATGACTTGAGGAACACTTATGAGATGAAGAAGGAGGCATGGATGTGCTGGTTGCTCTTGGGTGAGTATGGTTACCACCCAATATCTCATATTTTTCTGATTCATGCCTTGTGTATTTATGGAAGAATGCAACAAAAAAAGGCATGTTCATTTTGGTTTCACTTGAGAGAGATTGGCCACCACATGACATCTCCTATGTCTAGGTGTTTTGTCTTGGGTAAATCTTGGCATGATGATCTCATGATGTGCATTGATAATGTTTCTTTTTATTGGGCTGATGTGACATTCCATATGTCCATTGGTATGCCTTTGTTCCATGATGCACATGAGGAGGAGAGAAAGCAACAAGATCTCTTGTTGCTTTGGTTGCTCTTGGGGGAGTCTGGCTTGTCCATCTTACATGGAAGAGATGGAGGATGGCAACAAAGGGCCTTACTCTGGTGGTTACTCTTATGAGAATATGGTTTGACATGTTTGTCTACCCATATAGCTCCTTCCCTTCTTCTTTTGCATAACAATGGAATGATGCTTGGATCCAACAAGGCCAACAGGGCTAAGTATGAGAGCATATCAATGCTCAATCTAATTCATGAAACATGGGATGGAGACATGTATTGTGTGATGGAGCTTTTCCTTTGTGAAGGGAACCACCTTATTTTATACACCTCTGTATTGATGGTGATGTTGGACATCATATGGTTGTCACTTGGTACTTCATGATGGAAGGAGGACATCTAACCATATAGTTAGAGGTCATTCTTTATGTTTTTAAAAAGCAAATTTGGAACCAAACATGCATAACCCTTTGCAGCAAATGGAGGAAGAATTCCTTATGTGGATGCCATTTGGAGGGGAATATATGGCTTTGCATCTACTTTTGGAGTTGCTTGAGGACAAGCAACATTTTTCTGGGGGGGACTGTAATATTCCCAAATTTTCACATCATATTTGGAATATTAGAGTCCTTGATTTTCTTAATGAATTAAGTAAATAAAAGGGTGGAGGGATCAAAAATCCTCAATATGAATAAATATCCACTTTTGTGTGTGTGAATGTGGATTAATTTATCCTATATCTACATAGCAAGGTAGTTGAGCAACTACTAGTGTGAATGAAATTGGAGAACCTATCTCATTAATGAGATAGATCATGGAGGTTGACACAATCAACTAATATCTTGAAGGGATCAAATAGAAGATGATTCAGTCAAATAAGATCTTGAAGATGTCAAAGGTCATGGAACATTCATGATTAAGTGATGGAGAATGTTGTGCCAACAAGGCACACTTGATGGAAGGTGTACATTGCATGTAGACATGATGGTTGATTTGGTCAAACAACACAGTCCAACTTGGAGGATCTTGTCCACATGTGACAGCGCAGTCTAGATGAGGGCCAAGGCTTGGGAAGGCTCAAATTTTATACAAAGGAGATGAAAGAAAGGATGAGGGCATGTGGATTATTTCTTGATGTAAGATCTTTTTAGATATGGAATTGTCCTGTGACATTTCACTGCTTTCTTGGGTTGTTTAGCATAGGGTGTTCCTAGTTAGGAATCCCACCTCTTTCTTAGAGTAGTTCTAGAAAGAGTTTGTACTTCATTATACATCAGGCTTTGAGTGCCACATCTCTTTTCCTACTTTCTGCAAAACACTCATATTCAGAAATTGCAGATTTCTGAAGATCAGTTTGGAAGGAGGAAGTTGTCTTCAGTACTTCAGCTGGAGAACTGGTGAGGGTTTATTCCTATCACCCGGGGCTTAAATATCAGCTTCCCAGAGCTTCATTGCAGATCTGGAATCAGGCCAAAAGTTATTGGCCTCCTAACAGCGTATTCCCTTCAGGAATAACGTTGTTCATTTTGCAGATCTAAAAGGAGGAAGGAAGTTGCTAGTATTTCAGCTAGCAATCCTGTGAGGCATCATTCCCTCACATTTCCATCAGTGTTACCATCATCCTGGAGTTTATTGCAGCATATTTTAGCAAGAAGAAGGCCTCTCTTTCCCTCACAGCGCAGTTTATAGAGGCAGTTGTGTTGCAGCAGCTGCAATCATCATTGGAGGATTGAGAAGCTAGATCTAGAGCTTCTAGCTCATAGATCTGAAGAGGGGATCAACCCTTCAAGCATATATCTGATCTGATATTGTATTTCAGCCATATATTTTTCAGATCTAGCTTCAGATCTGTATTTCCTAGCAGATCAAGGATCAAATCCTAGGGAGGTAATTTTCCAAAGTTGCAGATCTGGAAAATCCTTTCTGGGTTATCTTGGGAATCCATCACGTTGGCTAGATCTTGAATCTTGGAATCATCTGAGCTCCAAATTTGAGTAGATATGCATTTCCCTTTTCATCTTGCAACTATATGTTCATATTCTGCTGAAGGGATAGCGCAGTATTTGCTGCAGAGCCTCTCCAGTTACGCTGTACCTGTTGTAGCTTATTTTCTAGGTACTTCTAGACCATCTCTTTGGCTAGATTTGCTCATATTTTGCACATGGTGTAACTAATTCTTCTCCAATATAATAAAATGGCTCAGCTTCTCTGTAAATTTTGATGTTGTCTTAATATTTACTATTTATCTTGCTGTAAGTTCTTATATTGTGTGAAGTATTATTGCATTCTCCCATTTGGGATATTACGAATTCTTCCCAAATTTTTCCTTGCTATCCTAAGGCATCCATCACAATCAACTTAATGAGTCTGTGATTAGTCACACGTGCATGTGGGTACTGTTTTCACTGTTTCCGCCATATGCTTGATGTTACCTAACAAATAGAATGGAATATTGATTCTTTGCTGGTGCCGCAGGTGATTAAGCAGAGGAAAGTGATAGTTGAACATAGGGAAACATTCTTCCCTCACAAGTGATATATTTAATTAAGCCCAGGGAAACATCTTCCCAAGGATGAGGAAGTGACAATCTGTCAATTCCTCTCCCCCAACATGACTTCATAACAGGCTGGCCGTGATAGGGGGATTGCCTCGCCGAACCATCTGGATAACAGCCACAGCCAAAGAAACTAGCTCTACTCACTCTCATGTGACAGTATCCCCTCCCCCGAGAAGGATGGGGATAGGCTCCTAAGGCCCGGGGATCAGACCTCTCTATGGCTGGTCCTCCCGGATATTAACGAGGCCTTAGGTGAACTTCAATAAAATTGAAGTTCACCTAAGGCCTCGTTAATATCCGGGAGGACCAGCCATAGAGAGGTCTGATCCCCGGGCCTTAGGAGCCTATCCCCATCGTATTTCAAGGAGGGGTCATTGATTTTTCTGTTAAACCACATTCTCCCCTTCACTGGCAATGAAGTTACCCAGGAAATTACCTCTTCAATCACCTCGAATTGCATGCCCTTTACTCGGGTTTGATTATTGTTCAATTTTTGAGCAATTTCAATTGCCATTGCCTCGTCTGATCCTTCAAGCTTCTGGAAAAACTCAATCCATCCACCATCTATGAATATATGGTAGGCTTCTGGTCAATTATGCAGAGAATCCATAGAATATGGTTCATGCCTGACCGCTACTCCACCCATCTCTGTTGTTTGTTTATAAATTTGCTTCTTGTTGTTCAACCACACTGTAATATCACTGCATTTCTGAATTCACTTCTTTGTTGTTCAGCCTCACTGTCACATCACTGTGTCTCTAAATTCTCTGATTCTCGGCGTCTATGCTTATCCCAATCAATGATTTTACAATGAGAATGCAAGGTTTTAGTCGAGGAGGTTGATGGGAGGTGATGGATTTTATGGATTTACCGAATTGTACCTTACGCTAATATTCAGAAATGGCTCATTATGGAAAGTAATGGGATTTCGTACACACGCTCTTTTCCAACCAGATTCGGTCATCATTAGAAATTATGTTATTGATTAGGTGCATGTGGATTTAATAGATATTTATGATTACAACCTTTTTGCAATGATTTCAAGTCATATCCCCTCCCCCACCTTAATAGTGACAGTCACCCACGACCGTCATAGGAGTATCATTACTTTGACAATTAATCACCAAATCATCAATGACAACATTTACCTTTTTAATGACATACCTAAGGTGACGTGGAGGAAGAATTTGAATTAGCGGCATCCTACTTGCAGCGCTCATGTTGTTGTGTTTGGACGACACGGTTATTGCTGTTTATGGAATGAATAATAAAGAACATTATTCATGGTTGTCGGTTGTTACATGTGTAACAGCCAAGAAAACCCTTAAATTATTTAAAAAAAATAATAATAATCAGAAGAAATTGGTACAGAAAAGGAAATTACATGAATACCATCATCCTATGAAATAGATCAGAAAGGAAAGACAATGTTTCAGGAAGAAAAACATGGGTGTAACAACTACCACAAGAGTGGTTTTCAGCTGTTACTAGTTGTCCGACTGCACCCTGGAAAGAGGTTTTCACAGTTAGATTTATTTTTGTTTTTATTTTATTATTTATTTATTTTTATTTTTTATTTTTTAAACAGGTGTAACAGCTACCACAAAGGTGGTTTTCATATGCTGCACTTATTGGAATTTCAGTTTTTCAGGATGCATAGGAGAATGTTCCCCTACTGTCATAACATGAAGATCAAAGTCTGCAAAAATGTTGAAAAATTATTCCTTCAAAGTGGGTTGATGATATAACCATAGATTGTGCCCATTAACCAGTAATAGCGTCTTAGCCTTTTCAATGGTGACCAATTGTACAGTTCCATTGTCAAAGACCATATCCACTTCGTAAAGACCTAGCCATCTGGTGCAGAGCTTGCCTTTGAAATCTTTCAACCTTGAATCGTACAAAAGAGCCCAATCTCCTTTTTGGAAAATTTTCTTCTTAATAAACCCATCATGCCATCTGGCTCTTTGCTACTGAATGATTTCTGTCTGTTGAATGGCAGCCAACCATTTCTCTTCCAACTCATTGAGCTGGTTCAATCTTTGAGTCTGTGAAGTATTCAAATCCATATCGACCTGCAATGTTGTTCTTAATGTCTTTATTTCAAATTATATGGGGAATAAGGGATTCTTACCATATACCAATTCATATGGTGAGAAGCCTGTAGTATTCCTCCATGTTGTCCTGTAAGCCCACAATACCTCTGGCAGTTTCTCGGCCCATTTTCTTTGGTGGCTAGCTATTTTCTTTGTTAAGATTCCCTCAATGACTTTATTGGTGCTTTCTACTTGACCATTTGCTTGTGGGTGATATGGTGTAGTGATTCTGTGATGGATTCCATACTTTTCAACCAACTTATTAATCAAACGAGATGTGAACTGAGGACCCCCATTTGTCACTATCTCTTTGGGTATCTTGAAGCGAACAAAAATATCTTGAAACAGGAAGTTTGAAACATCCTACTCTGTTGCTCTAGTTAGTGCCTTTGCTTCGACAAATTTTGTGACATAATCGATGCAGGCCAATATGTATGCTTTTTGCTGTGCTGAAGGATTAATTGGCCCCACAAAGTCTAGGGCCCATTTCTCGAATGGTTCTATTACTATATGAGGCTATAACGACATCTCATCTGATTTCAGAGGTTGGCCCATCCTTTGGCAAAAATAACATCCTTTCATAAACTTCATGGTATCCTGGAATATAGTTGGCCAGTGGTACCCTATTGAGAGTACTTTATGTCCTGTCCTCTTGTCAGTGAAGTGTCGTCCACAAGGTTCCTCATAACAAGCCTTTAGGATCTCAAATACCTCATCTTCTCTAACACATCACCTAATCTGAAAATCTGGCCCGGTGTGATAGAGATTTCCTTATATCTAGGAGTATGTTAGAAAATTAAATATTATAGAGCAATGAAAACACATAAAATATGCGGAAAACACAAGCACACAAAACACATAAAACTAGAGAGACACAGATATACGTGGTTCAACCAGTTTGGGCTACGTCCAACCCGAACAGCCAGTCCTTCCTTTCTATTATCTAGCAAAATGAAGAGACACAACCTACAGTAGATCCGCTGTAATATCCTATGTTCTCTCTCACAGTATCCCTATTTGTTTCTTGCTCTGAGAATACACATACAATACACAGTCGTAATACAATACCCTCATACAAGCGAAGGGTTGCTTTCTAGGGAAAAAAACCCTAAACTAAACATAACTTCTACCATCAGATCATCCACCTAATGAACGGCCCATATTGACTAGAAATTACTATACTTTTACAAGGCAATTTTACATATGTTTTTATCTTCGGGGGAGCTGCCCCCGAAACTGCCCGCCAGGGGGGGGCTCCATAAATTCGCAACCGCCCCCCTCTAGACCCCCCAGAGAACATTTAATTTTGGGCAGAGTTGCCGCCCTATTAAGGTACAGGGGTCCAATGCTATGATATAAAATAAACAATATAATCAAGCTCCACACCCAACAATCTCTCACTTGGAGACTGATTGTAGCAATTGCACCGCTGCTTCATTTGCTGGACAATGACTCCTCTTTGGACCTGGTTGTTTCTCATCATCATTGTCATCCTTGAAGACCAATTGAAACCGAGCATAATCTCAGTTTCTCCCTGGTTACAACTTTTGTTAGCACATCTGCAGGATTTTGGCTAGTAAAGAGTATGTTGCTACTACAGAGGCTAGTAAAGAAATGATTCATCCATAAACATTTGTAACCAAATCATTTCTTTACTAGCCTCTGTAGTAGCAACATACTCTGCTTCTGCTATTAAAAGTGCAACAACACTTTGGATTTTTGAAACCCAACTGACAGTTGTTCCACCTACAGTAAATACATATCCTGTAGTGCTCCTCCTGTTATCTTTGTCACCTACCATATCTACACCAACATATCCTTGTAGATATATGTTTGAACCACCTAAGCATAATGCTTGATTTGTGGTACCTCTCAAATATATGAGAATCCATTTCACTGCCATCCAATGTTCTTTTTCTGGGTTGTTCATGTACCTGCTTAAAACTCCCATTGCATGTGCAATATCAGGCCTTGTGTAGACCATTGCATACATTAAGCTTCCAACTATTGATGCATATGGAACTTTAGACATGTAGTCCATTTCTTCTTGGGTCTTGGGGCACATCTCCTTACTAAGTTTTAAATGGCTAGCAAAAGGTGTACTAATTGGTTTTGCATTCTGCATATTAAATCTTTTCAACACCTTTTGTATGTACTCATTCTGAGACAGTGTTAATTTGTGATTTTTCCTGTCTCTAGTTATTCTCATACCAAGGATTTGTTTTGCAGCTCCCAAATCCTTCATTGCAAAGGAATTTTCCAATTTTCTTTTTAGAACATTTATTTCCTACATGTTAGACCCTGCAACAAGCATGTCATCTACATACAATAAAAATATAATATAGCTGCCATCATTTTTCCTTTTCAGATAAACACAATGATCAGAGTGACATCTAGTATAAACTTGTTCAGACATAAACTTGTCAAATTTTAGATACCACTGCCTTGGATCCTGTTTTAAGCCATACAAGCTCTTCTTTAACCTACACACTAATTTTTCTTTCCCTTTGACCTCATATCCTTCTAGTTGCTGCATATAGATCTCTTCCTCCAAATCTCCATGGGGAAATGTTGTCTTTACATCTAACTGTTCAACATGTAAATCTTTCGCTGCTACAAGACTTAAAATAGTTCTTATTGAAGTCATCTTAACTACAGGAGAAAATATTTCATCAAAACCAATACCTTTCTTCTATTCAAACCCCTTCACCACAAGTCTATCTTTGTACCTCTGTTTTCCTCCATCTTCTTCCTTTAGCTTGTAAACACATTTATTCTGCAATGTAGTTTTACCTGTAGGAAACCTGACTAAGTCCCAAGTCTGGTTATGCATTAAGGAGTCCATCTATTCTTCCATGGTTAGCTCCCACTTCTTCTTTCTTTCAACCTACATTTCTTCTTCATAACATTCAGGTTCACCAGAATCAGTCAAAAATAAATAATATAATGAAGGAGAGTATCGTTCAGGGGGTCTACTTATCCTGGTAGTTCTTATAACACCACTTTCAGGTGTTTGAGGTGCCTGTTGCTGTTGTGGTGGTTGTTGTTGTTGTGACTCTTGATTATTATTATTTTTAGGCACCTTTACCTTTTCTATGATCTCATGAAGAACTGTGTATTATTTGTTTTATTTTTCCTGTTTCTTTTCCTGCAACTGATTCTTATACAAGACCTTTTCATCAAATATTACATCTATACTCCTAATGATTTTGTGATTTTCATACTCATATAAGCGATAACCAAAATAATTAAGACCATATCCAATAAAGGTACATTTATTTGATTTTGCCTCAAGCTTTATTCTATTTTCTTTATTAATATGGACAAAGGCCTCACAGTCAAAAGGCTTTAAAAAAGAGTAGTTTACCTTTTTACCTGTCCATGCTTCCTCTAGAATACCACCATCCAAGGAACTTGAAGGCCCTCTGTTTAGTAGATAAACAACAGTATCTACAGCATCTGCCCAAAATTGTAAAGGCAATCTTGCATGCAATCTCACGCACCTTGCATACTCCATGATTTTTCTGTTCATCCTTTCTGACACACCACTTTCTTGTGGTGTTCTTGGAACTGTTTTCTCTCTGCGAATTCCATGCTCTGAATAGTACCTATCAAACTCTTTGCTGCAATATTCACCTCCATTGTTTGATCTGAGACACTTCAACTTATTTCCTATCTCAATCTCAACCAAAGCTTTCCATTTCTTGAAAGTATCAAATACATCACATTTATTCTGAATACAATAAATCAAAGTTTTTCTAGTTGCATTCTCAATAAAAGTAACATAATAATGAGAGCCACCAAGAGATGATACTTGAGCAGGTCCCCATACATCTATATGCACAAGCTCTAATTTTTCGCTCTTCTTTTCTTTCCCAAATCTCAGAAATTTGACTCTCTTCTATTTTCCATAAATGGAATTCTCACAAAAATCCAAATCAACATTCTTCAAACCTAGCAACAAATTTCTTAAGTGAAGAATCTTCATCCCCTTCTCACTCATGTGTTCGAGCCTATGATGCCATAATGCTGCATCTGCTCCTTTGGAAGTTAAAGCATTAATAGAGTTAGAAATACCATTGCATAAATACAATGTACCAACCTTTTCACCTTTTGCTATTACCAGGGTTCCTTTGGTGACCTTCCAGGTTTTATCTGTGAAATTTGTCACACAACCTTCACTCCCTAACTGCCCTGTTGAAATCAGATTTTTCTTCAGATATGGTACATGACTTACCTCCTTTAATAGCCATTGGTTTCCATTCTGTTGTTTTACAAGAACCTTACCCATTCCAACAATTTTACAGGGTTTATCATCACCTAAACAGACTTGTCCAAAATCTCCTTGAACATAATCATGAAAATGTTTCTTATCATATGTGGCATGTAATGAAGCCCCTGAATCTACTACCTAGGAATCAGTAACATTTTCGAAAGAAAGAATCAAGGCAGCTTGTAACACATCACCTGTCACATTTGCTTCATGATTGTTTTCTTGTTGTGAATCTCCTTTTCCCTTCTGAGATCTACAGTCTTTCTTCAGGTGTCCTTTCTTTCCGCATTTCCATCACACTATCCCTGATCTAGACTTGGATCTGCCTTTCCTTGATTTACTATGATATCTTGAGCTTTTTCCTCTTTCCATTTTTCTTCCCCTAGACTCTACACTCAAAGCATTACCTAATGTCTCACTCGGGCTTTTCCATCGCATTTCCTCGCTAAGGATAGAACCAAAAACATCATCAAACTTTAAATTACTAGATCCAAAGACAGAGTTACTAATAGTCATAACTAAACCATTCCAGCTTTCTGGCAATGCGCACAGAAATAAAAGAGCCCTAACTTAATCATCAAAGTTTACCCCTACAGAACCTAACTGACTGGTAACTGTATTAAAATCATTTAAATGGTCTGCAACAGATCCACCTTCTGTCATCTTCATATTAAATAAATGTTTCATAAGAAATACCTTGTTTGAGGCTGAGGGTTTTTCATATAATTTCTCCAATGCCTTAATCAAACCCTCTGTTGTTGTTTCCTTAGAAATATTGAAGGCTACCAACACTGTGAGGCACAACCGCACTGTTCCGAGTGCCTTTTTATCGAGAATCTCCCATTCTGCATCTGTGATAGCCGTCGGCTTCTTTATTTTTCTGCTCAATGGTAGGTACAGATCTTTCTGATACAGATAGTCTTCCGTTTGCATCTTCCACAACAGGAAGTTTTGGCCGTTAAAATTCTCCACTCTAAACTTACCATCTTATACCATTTCTCCCACTCGAACCAGAAACCCTTCTTTCCTACGAGTTTACCAGCCAAATAGACATTTGGCTTCGATACCAGTTGTTAGAAAATTAAATATTACAGAGCAATGAAAACACATAAAATATGCGGAAAACACGAGCACACAAAACACATAAAACCAAAGAGACACAGATATACGTGGTTCACCTAGCGTGGGCTACGTCCACCCAGAACAACCAATCCTTCCTTTCTATTATCCAGCAAAATGAAGAGACACAACCTACAATAGATCCGCTGTAATATCCTTTGTTCTCTCTCACAGTCTCCCTATCTATTTCTTGCTCCGAGAATACACATACAATACACAGACACAATACAATACCCTCATATAAGCAAGGGGTTTCCTTCTAGGGCAAAAAACCCTAAACAAAACATATATTCTACCGTCAGATCATCTGCCTAATGAACGACACAAATTGACTAGAAATTACTATACTTTTACAAGGCAATTTTACATCTGTTTTTAGCTTCGGGGGCGCTATCCCCGAAACCCCCCACCAGGGGGGGGGGCTCCATAAAGTCGCAACCTCCCCCCTATGGACCCCCCAAGAAGCGTTTAAATTTAGGTGGCGTTGCCGCCCCATTAAGGTACAGGGGTCCAATGTTGTGATACAAAGTAAACAAGATAAACAGGCTCCACACCCAACAGAGTAGGTAGCACTCTATTGTATAATCCTCCTTCTTTCCTTGGAAGACAATTAGTGTGGGAATTTTCTTGCAGCAAGGTAATTGGCTATATTTTCATACCATGGTGAGTGAGTAGATATGGAAAAAATATACTCATTTGGAAAAGAATCCTCAGTAGAAGTGAAATCATCACTTATAGTTAATCTAGAAACGAAATAAACAACTACATTATCTTTTGTGATTTTATATAAAATAGTAATATCAAATTATTGTAACAGCAATAACCATCGTGTAACTCTACCATTAGTAATAGGATTGTTCATTAAAAATCGAATTGCAACATGGTCAGTGTGTACAAATACTTGGTACCCAGTGATGTAGTGCTAGAATTTGTTGATAGCATGCACTACTGCTAGGAATTCCTTCTCAGTAACAGTGTAGTTGAGTTCTGTTGGAGTTAAGTTCTTATTCATGTAATAAATGGCATAAGGTTTCTTATGCTCCAGCTGCCCCAAAATAGCACCCACAGCCATTTCAGATGCGTCTGTAGCAATATGAAACGACAATTCCCAGTTTGGTCCTCGCAAAACAGGTGTTGTTGTTACACAGTTCTTCAACTTTAAAAAGGCCTGCTCACACTTCCTTGTCCACAAAAATTACGCATATTTCATAAGAAATGAAAATAGAGGAGATGCAATATTTGAAAAAATCTCTATAAACCTCCTATAGTATCCTGCATGTCCCAAAAAACTACGTACCTCTTTCGGAGTCTTAGGGGTCAGGATTTTTGAGATTACCTCAATTTTTGCAGGATGTACCTTGATTCCATGTGCTGAAATGAAATGTCCCAACACAATTCACTCGGTCATCATCATGTGACATTTTTCCATGCTCAGAGCAACATTAGTTTGTTCACAATGTTCCAACACTTTTTCCAAGTTAGCTAATGCTGTCTCAAAGGCATCCCCATAGGGTGTAAAATCATCCATAAATATTTCAAGACAATCATTCAAAAGATCAAAAAAAATACCTAATATTTCCATTTGAAAGGTTGATGGTGCATTGCAGAGATCAAAGGGAAGGACTTTGTATGCAAAAGTACCCCACGGACAAGTAAAGGTTTTCTTGTCTTAGTCTTCTAGAGAAATCTGTATTTGATTATAGCCACTAAACCCATCTAGAAATGAAAATAATTGTTTTCCAGAAAGAGTATCCAAGACCTGATCAATGAATGGTAAAGGAAAATGGTCCTTTTGAGTGGCCTTGTTAAGTTCTCTATAATCAACACAGTCTCTCCATTTGTCATTTTTCTTTGGAACTATGACAAGTGGAGACACTCACTGACTGTCGAAAATGGGGTAGATGAAATTAGCATTAAGGAGTTTCTACAATTCTTCTTTCACTATCTCCTTAAGTGCGAGGTTCATTCAGCATTGAGGTTGTCTAACTGGTTTGCAATCCTCTTTAAGGTAAATGCGGTGAGTGCATAGGCCAGGATGGATTCCTTTCATATCAGTATAGTCCCATGCAAATGCCTTTTTGTATTTCCGTAATAGTTGTAAAAGCAATTTGTTTTGTTCAACAGTCAGGTTAGGATTGATGTTTAAACATTTTCCATGTTCGATTTCAACAGGACTGTTGATAGTAAGTGGATTTGTTTTCAAATGTTCAATAATTACATCATCTTCCTCACCTTCATCTCCCAAATCTCTAATAGAAGCAACAAGGAGTGAATTACTAATAAAAACATTAATGATATCGTCGTTTGTTTCATTCTTAAAGTATTGTGCTTTTCCAAGCATGAGAAGAGGTAGGGAAATATCAGATTCAAGTGCAAATTCATCCCACCAAGGACTACTCGAATCCATATGAGGTGTTGCTGGGGGATAAAGGTTCAGGTTGTAATATCCCCAAATTGGGATTGCTAGCAAGGCATGCCTGAAAAACACATTTTTTTCAGGAATGTATGCTTCATAAAAAAATATTAGCCTTTGTATCCCTTAGATCTGAGTATATAAGTCCTAAATCCAAAAGGAAATCAGAAACCAAGCAAACTAGGTGAGATAAACAAGCCTCTCACACCTAGAATGGTTGGAAAATGCTCAATAATGGGATTGCAACAATATGTAAACACAATGCTGGAGCTGAAGAAAGATATTCAACCATGGAATTTGTTAAGAAACACTTCATCATCAATTTTATGTACATCAGCAAGAAGTATGATCTATTCTACCCACAAAAGATGGGGAAAAGCAGCAAATTAAGCCCTAAAAAGGTTAATTTCATAGATATGCATAAAAAAGAGGAAAATGACGGTTGGATATCGTGGCTTAGGTCATGTGGGACTCACATACCAAATTTGGGCAAAAAAAGATGAATCTAGCTATGTTAAACAAGTCTCCAACTCCCGATATAGCTTAAAAACACCCAATCCCCATGACTTAAAGTATGCAGAAATTGCAGAAGCTTATGCAACATGATTTTTTGAAGCTATTAGATGAAATAGGTAATAAAAATCAGTAAATCAGGTTTATGATATGGCTCATACACTGTACATGAGAAAAACAGAGGTTTAACATGAATAAACCCTTAAAATAGAGGTGTTGCACAATGTATTAAGACTGAAGAGCTTGACAGTGTAATTTTTAGAGGGATGAAGCAGTTTTTTATTATATCTCAGATTAGAGCAGATATATATGTAAAATAATAGATCTATTTCAGATCTTGATGCCAAAGAGGGTCTTATTTACACTCCCCTTGGGGATCTCAGCAAAAGATGAATATCAATGAATAGATCTGAGATCTAAATCATAGATTTGTAGCAGTATTCAGAAATTAAGAAGTAATTAAAATCATATATAAATCATATCTGAAGGGAATATGGATTGGTTGGCCAATCCGCGGATCACCACAGTGAAAGGAAGGATCCTTTTCACCAGAGATCTCTCCTCCAGGAGAATACCAAAACCCCTTACAACTCTGCTCTACAAAATAAGGCAGTTCTAGGAGAAAAACTATGTTGTACCCTAAATGAATAGTTTTTCCTAATGCCAAGATCAAAATCTGAAGCTTAAACAACAGATGCACTCTTCTAGGAGGTTAAATGACACACTCACTGAGAAGAGCCATCAATACAAGCTAGATCTGAGCAGATCTAGTCTCCACTTGTTGCAGCTCACTAAAACAAGTAAACCCCAACAGGATTTATGTTGTCTAAGGGAGATGGAGCTTGGCCAAATTTTGGATAGTGGAAGAGTAGTACAATGCCCTCCAAGAGTTGCTCAATGGAAGGAGAGAGAATCCCTAAACAAGAAATCCTCACAATTCTCTGCTAAACAGCCAAGAGAATGAGATATGTCTAAGAAAACAATATAATCTGAAAATATAATATCATGAACAACCTTCTCTTGAGCCTTCCCCTTCCTTTTATAAGATGAGAGCTCTGGAAAACCCTAAACCACCTTGAGGAATTATCTCCTTTCACATGAGGGCCTCCTTCTAGAACTGCACTGTCCCTCCATGAGGTGCATTAATTCTAGACTGCGTTGTAGATTTGGTCAAGGTTGACCCAGTCTCATAGCTCAAACCCATTCACACTTGCAAGTGCAATCAATCCATCTCACAAATGTCTGCCTATGTTGATCCTTGTTCACACTGAACTGGTTTTATCGATGATCTCTTCTTCTTCATGCATGCATGTTGACTTAGTCAAACTTGACTATGTCCTCATCCATTTGCCCTTGTTCACACCCATAAGTGTAAAATATAGCTACTAAGATGATCCCATTTTCACATTATAAGGGTATTTTATTGAGACAGCCCTGATTTGCCTCTGTTCACATTGGGCATTGATTTATTTTGATGTTTTTAGGAGTTTACATGTTCTCCTTTACATTTTATTCATAAATTTAGAAAATCAAAACAAAATGTAATTTTCCTATTAGCTTGGGCTAGTTAGGAATATTACAGTCCTCCCCTCCAAAAATGTTGCTTGTCCTCAAGCAACTGCAAGGATATAATTGAAATGGATTTGGAAAACTTCTTTCCCCAAGCAATCATCCATACAAGATAAGTCACCCTCCAACATGGCAACTCATGAAATGTCTTCTCCACCTTAGGTTCCTGCAAAGAAGGTGGGTTGAATAGATGAACATGATAGGCAAGATGGCCTACCCCATGCTGTCTTCCTCTCCACTCATGGCAAGTGTATAGTACATACTGATCTTGGGCTACAAATAGGTTTCCCTCAAGTGGCAAGGAGAAGAATAGATCTCCAAAGATCCTCCCTCCAACGCTGTAAAACCAGTTGGCCCAAAACATTCCACAAGTGATGGATAGAAGAGCATCATCATATGGCATCCCATCACAAATTTGGCCCACCTCCAAGAGAAACAAATATTTGGTTATGGTGGCCACAAATCCTCCCATGTTCCCCTTAGAACATGTACTGCAAAAAATGTGGGAATCCTCTTCCCAAAAGAACACATCGAACAAATGTGTTTCCTCTCCAATCATGCACCTCACAGAAGCAAGATCAATATAAAAAATTGGAACCATGATTAGCATCAAGAAAAAGGAAATACTGAAGGCTTCATATGATGCAGGAAGGTACCAACAGTCTCCCATGAAGTTACAGTGCAGGTTTTCCAACTGTAGCTTCAAAATATTACAAAGCAAGTGGTTGCTGGATACATGGTGGTATATGTATGTTATTTCATTTACTAAATAATAGTAGATGGTTGCATACAACAAATAAACATACATGAAGTAATACAATACTTGCCCATGGCCATATAAGAGATGGATGTCTCCATAATACATTCTGGCCCATTGTTGATCATGGAGCTCAATGAAAAGCTTGCCCTCTTGTAGAGCAATGCACTGCATAGAAATGGTAAGAGTATGTAGATCACTAAATGCAACAACAAGATCCTGACCATGTGATATAGGATCCATGAAAAAATTCTCCATAATGATATGATATACTCTCTTGAAGAGAAACGAATCAGGTGTTGCATGAAGATCCTTCCTCATGTACTTGGAAATCCAAGCCAAGAAGAACATATCACAGCAATAGATGTCTCCATCCATTACTCCATCTTTCTCACCTCCTCCTTGTCCATCAAGTGCACCAAGAGTGGAATGATCCTGGGGACACTCCATCCATATGTTCATGCTCTAGAGTGACAACGCTGTTGGCCTATGCAAATAGGCTCTGGCCAATACATAGCTCCTTTCTTTGACATTCTCATTGTCAAAGACATCTTCCATAATGTTGCTGCAAACAAGAAGTTCCTTCCAGAGTGGAAGTGCTTCCAGATCATCCAAGGCTAAGGGGATAATGATATCTCCCCCTCTTGCAACATCATGCAATGTGTGAGAGAAAATCTGCTCTTGCTCTCCCAAGAAAATCCCAAGCAACAAAATCTTTTGCTGCCTCCTTATACTCCCACCAACCAAATCATGTAGTGAAAACATGGTGATTGACATGAAGAATGTTATGTCAACACAATGTTTCCATACTCTTTGCTGCTCAATGGTGCAAGTATCCTGCCACACATCTTTCCTCTGCATACCCTTAGAAAGAGGATGATGGCCAAACTCTTTCAAAAGTAACCAACGCAGCCAAGCCTCCTGCTGCCTAGTATCATAGATCTGCAAGTAGATTTCCAGCTTCTTGCTCATCACCCACATCCACTCAACCCATTGTGGATGTCTCCTTCCATCCTCTATCTTGGTACTCCTCCCATGAAGGCTACCATCATCCCAAATCAGATTTCTGCTCTTGCATCTCATGGGATGTTGAAATGCAATCTTCTCAAGGATCAATTTGACCCTATAAGGATCCAAATAGGTGGTAGGAAAAAACCTCCCATCATGATGTGGATGGCTCAAAAAGTTTCCAACACACGCATGAGAGATTTTATCCATCCGAAGATGTCCTCCATCATCTATCTGTCCCTCCTTGAATCCATGAAGATCCAAGTGTGAGAAGGAGAGAGCCTCCTCAAACTGTTGAAGAACTTTTCACTCCATGAAATTTTGAAGTGCACCTTTCATGGGATCTCTTGATGAGATCTCCTCCTCATGCATGGTCTTCCAAAACTAGTGAGGCCTTAGAACTGTTGTAGGTAGAAGTTTCTTTTTGAGCTGGGGAGTGCTCATTGAGAAAGTGTCATCTAGAAAGGAGAAAGGGTTTCTCACTTCAAGATGTCTACTATATACCATTTCTTGCTCCTTTGCTTCATGAATAAAGTTTTCATGTGAATTCTCCCATAAGGCATGGGTCCTCTTTTCTTCATCACTGCCTTTGCACGGCACAGTGCAACTCTGTTGCTCTAGATCAGTAGCATGCAAAGATGTAGATCCCTCTTCCTCGAGTTGAATGAACTGAGGTAAAGCTAGAGTCTCCTTGGAGGCTCTATATTTAGCTTTGTATTCACTTAGAATCTCAGATTCCAAGTGTCATCTATGCCTCTTGTCTTCTCCTCTCTGAGAATAGGAAGTGCATGGCTCTTCCTCTCCTTGAAACCCTCTAGGAGTTTCACTGCAACTCTTCATCTGCTTAACCTCCTTGGGGGGGTCCTTCTTGGATCTGAAAATTTATTATATCAAGATCATCCTCTTCATCATTCTGATCTTTCTCCCTCTGATGGCTGGAACTCACAGGCTGGGCCAAGACTATGCTTTGATACCATTGTAATATCCCCAAATTGGGATTGCTAGCAAGGCATGCTTGAAAAACGCATTTTTTAGGAATGTATCCTTCAGAAAAAAATAATAGCCTTTGGATCCCTTAGATCTGAGTATATAAGTCCTAAATACAAAATGAAATCATAAACCAAGCAAACTAGGTGAGATAAACAAACCTCACACACCTAGAATGGTTGGGAAATGCCCAATAATGGGACTGCAGCAATATGTAAATACAATTCTGGAGCTGGAGCAAGATATTAAACCATGGAATGTGTTAAGAAACACTTCAGCATCAATTTTATGTGCAACAGAAAGAATTATGATATATTCTACCCACAAAAGATGGGAAAAAGAAGCAAATTAAGCCCTAAAAAGGTTAATTTCAGATATCTGCATAAAAAAAGAGGAAAATGACGGTTGGATCTCATGGATTAGGTCATGTGGGAATCACATACCAAATTTGGGCAGAAAAAAATGAATCTATCTATGTTAAACAGGTCTCCCACTCCCGATATAGCTTAAAAACACCCAACCCCCATGACTTAAAGTATGTAGAAATTGCAGAAGCTTATGCAGCGTGATTTTCTGAAGCTATTACATGAAATAGGTTATAAAAATCAGTAAATCAGGTTTATGATATGGCTCATACACTGTACATGAGGAAAATAGAGGTTTAACATGAATAAACCCTCAAAATAGAGGTGTTGCACAATGTATTAAGACTGAAGAGCTTGACATCGTAATTTTCAGAGGGCTGAAGCAGTATTTTATTATATCTCAGAACTAGAGCAGATATATATGTAAAGTAATATATCTATTTCAGATCTTGATGCCAAAGAGGGTCTTATTTACACTCTCCTTGGGGATCTCAGCAAAAGATGAATATCAATGAATAGATCTGAGATCTAAATCATAGATTTGCAGCAGTATTCAGAAATTCTATAGTAATTAAAATCATATATAAATCATATCTGAAGGGAACATGGATTTTTTTGCCAATCCATGGATCACCACAGTGAAAGGAAGGATCCTTTTCACCAGAGATTTCTCCTCCAGGAGAATACCAAAACCCCTTACAACTCTGCTTTGCAAAATAAGGCAGTTTTGGAAGAGAAACTATGTTGTACCCTAAAAAAATAGTTTGGCCTGATGCCAAGAACAAAATCTGAAGCTCAAACAACATATGCACTCTTCCAGGAGGTTAAATGACACACTCACTGAGAAGAGCCATCAATACAAGCTAGATCTGAGCAGATCTAGTATCCACTTGTTGTAGCTCACTAAAACAAGTAAACCCCAAGAGGATTTATGTTGTCTAAGGGAGATGGATCTTGGCCAAATGTCGGATAGTGGAAGAGTAGTACAATTCCCTCCAAGAGCTGCTCAATGGAAGGAGAGAGAATCCCTAAACAAGAAATCCTCACAATTCTCTGCTAAACAGCCAAGAGAATGAGATATGTCTAAGCAGACAATATACTCCAAAAATATAATATCATGAACAACCTTCTCTTGAGCCTTCCCCTTCCTTTTATAAGATGAGAGCTTCGGCAAACCCTAAACCACCTTGAGGAATTATCTCCTTTCACATGAGGGCCTCCTTCTAGAAATTCCCTGTCCCTCCATGAGGTGCATTGAATCTAGACTGCGCTGTAGATTTGGTCAAGGTTGACCCAGTCTCATAGCTCAAACCCATTCACACCTGCAAGTATAATCAGTCCAACTCACAAATTTCTGCCTATGCTGATCCTTGTTCACACTGAACTGGTTTTATCGATGAACTCTTCTTCTTCATACATGCATGTTGACTTAGTCAAACTTGACTATGTCCTCATCCATTTGTCCTTGTTCACACCCATAAGTGTAAAATATAGCTACTAAGATGATCCCCTTTTCACATTATAAAGGTATTTTATTGAGACAACCCTGATTTGCCTCTGTTCACATTGGGCATTGATTTATTTTGATGTTTTTAGGAGTTTACATGTTCTCCTTTACATTTTATTCATCAATTTAGAAAATCAAAACAAAATGAAATATTCCTATTAGCTTGGGCTAATTAGGAATATTACACAGGTTCTGGGTGGCCTATCCATCTGAGATCACTATAGATCCAGACTTACATCCGATATATGCATCTGCAGTGGCTAGCCATGGTCTTCCCAAGATTAAAGGATGACCCCCCAGGTTGGATTTGGTTTGTAAAATGAGAAAGTCAGCCAGATAATTCTTGGAAGCCACAGTGAGAACCACATCTTCGATTACTCCCTTGGGCTTGACACGGGACCTATCTGCTAATTCAAGAACTGTAGGTGTAGGTCTAAGTCCATGGAGTCCCAGAGAGATGAAGAGATATTTAGTAATAACATTAATAGCTACCCCTAGATCAATCAAAGTATTGATTATGAGATGATTTTTAATATGGAAATTCACTTTAGGGCTCCCTCGGTCATTATATTTAGTCAAAAAAGGCTGATCAATCATAAGATCAGACAATTTTCCCATGACATGGATAGTAGACAGGTATTTAGGTTTCCTCCTAGGTCTTTTGACGCATATATCCCTCACTTTTTTAGCATAGATAGGAACTTCTTTAAGAGCTTGTAACAGTGGAATACACACATACAAATTTTGCAGCTCCTTGAGGAATTCAGATTCAGGTTGTAAGACTAGCCCAGTTTCAGTTAATCGTTGAGGGTATGGGGGATTGT
The DNA here is from genome assembly GCA_034641835.2 of Pinus albicaulis. Classification (NCBI taxonomy): domain Eukaryota; kingdom Viridiplantae; phylum Streptophyta; class Pinopsida; order Pinales; family Pinaceae; genus Pinus; species Pinus albicaulis. The sequence continues at coordinate 11,932,235 of MU968501.1, read as the reverse complement.
GAATGCTAACAGTTGAGTCAGCTACCACAGATGTACCAGATTTACTCGGATTGGTTGCTGTAATAACATTAGACCCTCCCAAGTTGGTTATTGTAGATGTAACAACTGCCTCAGAATCTTCCATATCCTTCCTAGGTGATTCACTTTCCTCAGTAATAATGGGTGTATGTTCAGATCTGATTATTTTCCCTAATCGAAGCTGAACCTCATTAAGTCCGATAGGAGTAATAAGATAATTCTGGAGGGTAACCGGAGCATCCATGCTCTGGGCCACCTTATTATTTGGATTGGGGTTAGGTTGTACAGATAATTGGGGTCAGAAAGAAGGTGTAGGATTTTGAATAGAAGGTAGTTGTAACTACTATTGTTACATTGGTATTGGAAGGAGTATTGGACCTTGGTCATTGCCTCTTCAGCTCTGACCCGAAGGATTGGATTGCGATGGAGGAAATTGCATTAGTGGAGGAGATGGCCACTAGTTCCATGGTGAAGGAAATTGTGTTGAGAAAGGAGTAGGATACTGCCATGGATATTGCTGACTATTATAAACATTATTCCAAGGATAAAAATAAGACAAATCTAAAGGCATACCTGTAGGTCGTGGCTACCATGGTCTCTTTAATCCGATAAAATAAGAACAATGAACATCCTTGCTTGATTCTTGAAGTACCACCTTCAGTCTGGGAAACTCAGGACACTGATTTGTAGAGTGCGCCAAATCACAGATGTTGCACAGGCTGACACTATTCAGTCCACATTCTCTTTCCAAATTTTTCTTTTTGCATAGGGGACAAAATATTGCTAAGGCTACTTCAGCTTCTAATTGTGCCTTCTTGACTTGTACCATAGTAATCTGGGCAGAGAGAGTGCTAAGGAGGTCTGTTTTAAAATCATCAAATAATTTCTCGATCTCTACTCTTGTTTCTCTTCCACTTGTGCACTTCTGTATCCAAAGTGAAGGGTCCCGAACTGAAACTTTCCCCTTGATTGATCCTCTTGAGCTATGTAAGAATAACTTCATTATCTCATCAAATGTTTCTTGCGATATGTCTTATTTTCCTATTATGTTTAGATGCTCCAGGAAATCATCTCTTAAACCTCTTAAGAATATTGGCTTTAGAATTTCTAGATCTAAGTTACTAAACTTAGACCTCTGTAAATTGTAGTGGAATTGCTCCAGATAGTCTTCCAGGCTTTCCTCCTCCTTCTGTGCAATTCTGGAAATTTTTTCCTTCAAATCCCTAGTTCGACAGTAGTCCTGATACTTAAAGAGGGAGGCCTCTCTCATGTCATTCCATGTTCGAATCATGCCAGCACCCAATCTCATGAACCATCTTAATGCTACTCCTTTCAGAGTAGCAGCGAATAATTTCAACTTTTGGGCATCTAAAGTGTAGTCATAACCTCTACACAACACATTGAATTCAAACATAAAGGTATCAGGATATTCAACATCCATCCCTTGAAAGGATGGTAGGGATGATAAATGGATATTATTCATAGGAATTCAAAAGTAACAGAGCTATCTGTCTTGACATTCTCGTCCCCCGTGGCTGATTCTTCCAGATGGGATGAACTAGCCTTGAAGTGCACTGGAGATTGAAAAATAGAAGGATCAGGCTGCTCCAGGATCAATTGTTTAACAACACTACTAGCATCCAATTGATGATAAAATGATCGGTGTTCCTCAGGTCCCTTATGATCCCCATTATTCTCTTCGTGTCCTTCAATTCTCAGATCTTGATCAATGATTCTCCATTGTTGTTTCAAATCTAGATTTTTGATATCAGGAGTGGATATGTTGTTCGAAGGATGGTGAGGTCCAGACACGGAAGACACCAATGGTCCAGGCCTGGATATGGTAGTTTATTTTTGTGTTCCCGTCTTCCTATTATCTCTGTATGATGTGGATTGTTCCTTTTCTTCCCTTGAAATTAGATTTCCAAAGAATGTTTTCCTTCCCAAATTCACACTCTTCTTTTCCTTCTTACGACCCATCTTTCCTGTAGTCAGTAGAGTGGGGGGAGTTTGTAGATGTTGATGTTGTCCTACCAGCACACATGGGCCCTATGCGTATTATTTCATCCTATAAGTGCTTCAGTTTCTACAGCAGTGAGCCCACCCAAGTTTGGTAGAGCAATGTGCAGGTTCTTACCTCTTGTCTTACCGCCAAACGACTATATAGCTGAAGGCACCCTAAAAAAAAACACCGAAAATTCAATCCCTAAGTGTCTCGGCAAGACATTGGTGAGCCCGCTCAGGTTTATTAGAGGGATGCACAGGTTCTTGCCTCTCGTCTTACCGCCCAGCAATTGTGTCACTGGAGACACTCTAAGAAAAAAACAAATTGCTCAGAAATTCAACCTCCTAAGTGTCCCAGTAAGACATTGGTGAGCCCGCTCAAGTCTGTTAGAGTATTGTGTAGGTTCTTGCCTCTCGTCTTACTGCTCGGAAATTGTGTCACTGGAGACACTCTATGAAAACACACGGAAATTGCACTTCTAAGAGACAACTCGGATTGATTGGAACGTCACTTCGATCCCTGGCAACAACGCCAAAATATTGGGCTATAATAAATCATTTTTAAATGACTGAAAAACACACATTTAGTTATCAATCCAGGGACCTCTATTTATTCCAATGATAATTGTACTGTCTATGTTGATACACCAATCAGAAGAAATTCCAAAGAAAACAAATCGTTGCTGAAGTAAATGCTGGAAATAAATCACTCATGCAGAAATAAAAGGATCTACAAGATTGAAATCACACTTCAATTGATCTATCTAGCTCACCTCACAAGTACCCAACTGTTGTCTCTAGTATCATATGTGTAATAGCATATAATGTATTGAAATCGAAGTAGATATATTCTCAGCTGAACAACAACAACAACACTCTATTGATATATAAACTGAAATACAATTACACACACACAACTACTTTAATCACTGCAATCCCTACTAAGAAGGAGGGCCCTTCCTCCCTAGCAGGGCGTAGGTAGATAAAGAACTTTAACAGAAACTAAATATAATAACGCATGTAACAGCAATAACAGGATAATCTGTATTAATCTGAACACAATTACATAGCCAAAATAATGTTGTTCTCTGCTAACCTCTCCACCTCTAGGGTTTGAGAACTATATAGTGGTTACATCAGAAAATCCAGGGATAGATCAGTCATGAGAATCTTATGATTATCATGTTGAACGAAATAGAACACATATAGTTATAACCACTTCCTAATAAAGTTATGACCAGAAAATAAAAGATTACAATCAAAACCGCCCTTAGGATGTTATCCCAAAAATACAATGCTAAACAACTTCTACAACTATCGTAATGGAATCATAGCTGTAGTGTAACGGCCAGAGGATAGATCAACAACAATTATTGATGAGATCAGTCAACGGTACAACTATATCAGCAGTTTTCCAACGAATCTGTAACAGTAGAGTGTAATAACAGTTTGTTGGCGGGTCTATAACAACAAGGTGTAACATCATTTCTTTGCTGTAACAACACCCTCTTAACTGCTCTTGTGAACTTCATGCTCGGGACCTTTGATGCTATAAATGACATCTGAAAGGAAAACAAAAAGACCATCGATCTTCTCTAAACATTCACCATCAATTAGTCATAAAAAGGTATGATATATCATAATAATTGGTGAATTGGAAAAGTAACAAAAGCAAGGTGAAGCAACACAAGTTAGGGTAAAAAGACAGGAAAAAGGGGTAAAGATACTCCCATTGGATATGGTTATGAGGCAAAATAAGGAAGACAAGTGTAGGAAAAATGTACAAAACTAGCACCCAACACTAGACTTCATCACTTATCACGCATTGAGAATGGGGAGGAACTGACTAGTCTGGAGGAGGGACTACCTAATGCACAACTCTTTTCTTTCAAAGTGGTTGATGAACACTTTGTAGATATCATTTACTTTCTGACTACTGGTAGTGCACCTACTGAATACTCGATGCAAAAAAATAAGGAGTTGGTTTCGTGCGTAGCTGACTTTACATTCATTGCTAGTAAACTATACAGGTTGGGAGTGGATGTAGTGTTACAAAGGTATGTCTTAGAACATGAAAGACAAGACATCTTGGCTGAAGCTCTTGGGGGAGTGGCAAGAGGCCACTATGTAGGGGAAGCCACTGTGCAGAAGGTGCTGCGTGCTGGGTTATGGTGGCCCACGTTGCACAAAAATGCACATGCATATTGTAAATCTTGTGATGCATGCCAAAGAACAAGGAAGCCATTGGATAGAGATGAAATGCCATTTCAGGCACAGATGGCCATGTAGGATTTTGATAAATGGGCCATCGACTTTATTGGACCTATTAATCCTCCTGGGAAAAATACTGGCGCGCACTACCTTATCACTGCAACAAATTATGTAACTAGATGGGCAGAATCTAAGCCATAAAATATTTTAATATAGACACTGCTGCGCAGTTTATTTTTGAAAATTTCTTGACTAGATTTGGGTGCCTGAAGATATTGATGAGTGATCGGGGTACACACTTTGTTAATGAGACCATTGAAGCTATGACAAAGGAATTCCATATACATCACCAGAAGAGTACTCCCTATCACCCTCAAGCAAATGGTGTGGTGGAAGCCTTTAATAAAATCCTGGAAAATGCACTCACAAAGATCTGCAACGCAATCCGAAATGATTGGGATGTGAACATCCCTTCTGTTTTATGGGCTTATAGAACTACATGCAAGAATTTGACTAGTAAAACACCATTCAGGATGGTTTATGGCCAAGAAGTAATCATGCCGATGGAATACATCGTCCCAAGCCTGCGCATCACAAAATTCATTAATATGGTTGTACCAGACATCATGGAGGAACATCTATCAAAATTGGTTGCATTAGAGGAGGATTGGTTTATTGCTAACTTTCATCAGCAAGTACAGAAGGCACGCGAAAAATCCTGGCATGATAGGCACATCCGGCTGAAGGCATTAAAAGAAGAAGATCTGGTTTTTTTTTATGACAGTCAGTTTGCGCACCACCTAGGGAAGTTCAGAAAGAATTGGTTGGCGTCGTATATTGTGAAGGAGATCACTAATGGAGGTGTGATGCACTTGGCCATGTTACGCGGCGAGAGTCTTCTCGGGTACATCAATAGAAGATGATTGAAGCCGTATAGGGATAACCCTGTGCCTACCAAATGACTATATGGTTGTGCAAACAGAATCCACTTATCTACATGCTATGCAGAGGACATACGCAGGCAGGTGTGACATGACCACAAAGGTAGTGCGTGATGGGGAAAACTAGCTGTTGGAACAATAAATCTTGGTGAAAAATTTATTTTACCATTGGATGGAGTGGGTTTTCTTCAATTAATGAGGAGATCTTACGAGATTTTTGACCATTTTTATAGGGATAAGGTGACATTAATGAATTTTTGACCGTTTTTTTACCATGGATCGCCTATAAAAGTAAGGAAGCATGTCGCATTCCATTCCTTTGATGTTTGAGTGAATTACGCCTTGTAATTATCACTATGAACTGTATGTCTAGCAGTGAGACCCCTGCATCTGAAGTGAGCAACCCCAAATTTATCTTCAAGACCATAATGATAGCCACTAACCCTGCTTCTGAGAGTGCGTAGTCTGAGGAGCACTCTGTGCTGCTTATGACATCTCCTGAACCAGGCTCTAAAGACATACATGAAGTTTTCCCTGAAGTGCATGAAGTCGTCTCCACACCTGCCAAAGGAAATGGCATAAATGAAAGCCTAAGGTGGTCCCTTCGCATGTCATCACACTAGTAGGGAAGTGCGAGAAGGGCATAATATTTAACTGGTCACAATTCCTCTGCAGTGAGTTACTAGAGAACGTGCATGAGGCACAGGAAAAAGGAAAAAAATTATTATTCGTGGTTGTTCCTGTTAATTACTCTGGTTGCGTGGGAGATACTAGAGAGCGGATTCCTCCTAGATGTAGAACCTGATGTTTTTGAAGGGGTGCACTACACCAACTTGTGGGACTGAAAATACCCAAAGCGCGTAATGGAGAATAAGATATTTTGGGTCTTATTCAAAGGAGCATTGGCCACATATATCCACTCATGGCCCTAGTTGTCCCTTGCTATGCATGAGAAGTACAAAGCCATTTATGACTTCAAGGTTTCGATGCACAATGTACAGATCCGGAAGCGCAAAGATCAGGTATGGTACAACTTGCCTTACATGGTGACAGAGGCTGAAATTGACCAGGTCATTGTGACTTGTTCCGATGCATGCAAGACTAGGCTAAGCTCTACCTAGCCTGTCACGCCCTCAACATCCAGCAAAGAGACAAAATATGCCGCCAAGGAGAAAGAAGCAGAGAAGGCTATTGAGAAAGAAAAAGAGAAATAAGCTGAGAAGGAAGTTGAGTTGGAGTTGGACGTTGATCTTGGAGGCACAGATGGCCAAGATCGTACTAGAGCCGAGTGCCCCAGAGGTACCAAGCATGGCGCTAAAACCCCCAAGGGTGCGTGCAAGAAGCGAAAGGGATCCAAGACAGGAGGCATGAAGGAAGTCACCCTCACGAAGGATGACTTGGAAAAAATCCTAGATGTGGTTGCATCTGCCTGCAAGGATCGGTGGAATGCGCTCGAGGAGAAGTACACAACTGCAGTGGAGGCACTACATATTGGGTTGCAAGTCCTTCAGTTAAAGGCCAATTAAATTCAAGCGAGTGTGACTTAGGTGAGGCCAGATCAAGCGAGCACAAGCACCAGCATGATTATAAGCACAACAGATAGCCAGATATGGCTATTCCCTCTAGTTGTGGTTACAATGTAACAACCTGCCTTGTGCACACAGGTCTAGACATGTTCAGATGTTGGAATTGACCTGTCTATGCTTCCCAGCAAGAAGTTGCATGCTATACAAATGATTGTCACAGATGAGCTGCAGTTTCGTGAGGCGTTCATGCACTAGTAGCTCACAGAGGTCAAGCAGAAGATTGCAGCGTGGGAAGAAGAATCTCTACAGGCATAGACATCCCAATGAGCAGTGGTGGTACAATGCATAGAATTGGAAAGCTTGATTAATTTCTTGTGTGGTGACCTTCCCAAGGTTTCCATCCCTACCTCTGTTGTGCCCCAGGCTAAGGTCAAAGGATTAGTGGCTGCCATGAAGGCCTCCCGCTCAAAAGTACAAGGGGTTAAAGTAGACTTTGAGTAGTAGATTGCAGAGTTACAAGCAAAGCTCCAATCAGAGACTCCACCAGAAGTGCAAGCACAACGCGCTTCCTTGGTCAATGAAGCATCAACTAGTATTGCAGCAATGGTCACCAAGGGCACTGAACTCCTGGATATAGTGATGGGCTTGTGGAATTCAGTAAAGACCGATTCACTTGTCAAGAAAATATCACAGGAACTGTGCACCGTAGAGCAAACATTCCATGAGCTTCAGGAGGTGCTGCCCACACTTGTGTCTGCTTAGAGAATGGCATGATTACATATGAGCCAGGTGCTACGTGACGAGGTTGAAGAAATGCGGAAAAATAAGAACATCTTGACCACCCACATGAATTCGTGGGTAAATGAAGCAATGAACGTATCACAGGACCTAGATGATCTTGTCAAGAACTTGAGCCAAACATACCAAAGTATCAGTCTTGTAGCAGAGGAGCTTACCTCTCATAGGTTGGTGGACATGGCTTAGATTTTCGTTGATCAAAGAACGGGCATCCTTGCGCCCTTTACCGCTACCATCGAGGAGTGGAAGACAAAAATGAAGACCCTAGTGCCTTTATGACTCGAGACGAGTCACAAGATTGTGTTGGGGGACTATTGTAGCAGGGTCCCTTAGGACCGCAATTTTGGGAGTAAATAATAGTATTTTTTGTACTTTTGAGTCGTGCGTGCTAAGTAATACAAAATGAAGGGGCTTTGGGGTGGGTAAAAGTCCCTTCATGAGTTGTAACGGGTTAAAGGTTAAATCTAGTAGTCTCAAACCACAGTTTGAGGACCTTATTATGAGTGCAGGCTAAGGTATAAGTATAATTCTAGATCAAGTCGGATAAATAATTTTTATGTATGTTTTGATGAATGATTGAGCTCTGAAGCGAATCTGTGTAAGCTTATGTGTCTAAAATGATCTTTCTGCCTGTGTGCGTGGAGACCTTAGTATGCCTATGTGCGGACCCCGCTGGGTGTGTGCACGGGTAGATCTAAAGGATTGTCAGGGTTTTTTGGAATTGTTGATGAATACAGACTTGTTTTGATAACTCTGTGTACCGAAAGCATCTGTGATTTTCTTTATGATCTGTTTCTGTGTATGATTTCTAGTTACTGCATAAGAGTTATATTATATGTGATTGGTTCGGTTTCATACCTATTTTTACTGTTAATGAATGATAATTGTTGCATATTACATTATTAAAATAGTTAAAGGGATTGAAGATATACTACTTGTGTGCACACACAACGTGTGATAATTAACCTAGAGTTTCTGGTGCGCAAGTCAGTCTGTGTAGTAAAACATATATGAAGACACCCACTTCATTTAATTCTCTCTCAGGGTGTGGAAACCTAGTTCTAGCACCCCCCCATACTGCTTCAGGTGAGACTTTGGCCTGCGCAAGCAGGTCATTACCGAAAGGGCTAGTAGTAAGAGAATTTTTTTGGTTATACGCTAACTTTGAACCTGGGTCAGGACCCCTCAAGCCAACAATAAGCATTCACAATCTTGCTGTAAAATTCAGTAGGAACCACAAACGTTAAAACTATGAAACATTTTTGACATCCTTTGCACTCTCCACTTCTTTGATCCCGCCACTAAAATTGTATTTCTTGACTATGTGTTGATCATCCTGAAATTATGTCACAAATAATGTACATGAATCAGTTTATTTGATTTTCAGAAGCGTTCTCATGAGCTTAAAATTTAAATAAATGTGTATAATTTAAATTTTGAAGCAACAAAAGTTTTTACCCTAGAATGTTGTTGGTTTTTAACTTTTATTTTATGTTTATTTATGGAATTTGTTAGCACATATTTGCATCCCCCCATCGTGCCTTATTTTACTTTACTTTCACCTCATCTCCATCATTTTCATTGACCTCGCTTTGTTTCTTAACCATTTTTCCCAAGGGTGCCCAAGTCATCATTGTTCACAAGTGCCAAACCCTAATTTCATGTCCCACTAAGCTAGGGTTTGCTATGGAAACGAGATATTTGAGTAGATGAGCCATAAGGTAGGTCATATCAGTAAGTATGAGGTCCTTTCAAACTCATAAACATCATGTCTCCATCATGTTTTAAGAAGTCTTTCCAAGAGTCAAGTGATTTTCCACTCATAGGGCCAGTTTTGCTTCAAACTATGTTTTTGACTAAAAAAGATGAATTTGGTAAAAGTGAGAGAGGGTTTTTTCCATCATATGTCCAAAAAGAAAAAATCCTTCATGTTTTACACAGGTATCATGGTTTTTGAGAAATGTCACAAATACAGGTGCTACAAGAGGTTTGCTGCATTTCTGGAGTGACCTTGGGAAAATAAAGTTTTATCGTACCTGGAGTGTCCAAATGACTTGATTGATGAGTCAAATGATAACTAGACAGAGATATATTTCCAATGAGATATCCTGAGCTCAATTTGGAGTTGAGGAAGGCCTCCAAAAGTTTCCTGCACCAACACTTTGTATTTCTACACCCTCATTCAACACGTTTTGACCAGTCTTGGGAAAATCAAATTTTGACAAGGAAAATCAACTCCAAACAGAAAACCAAAGGTAGATATGGAAATTAGACAGGATAATATTTCCAATGAGCTATCCTAGGGCCAATTTGGACACAGGGAAGGCCTCCAAATGTGGTCTGCAAAATAGTGTTGCAGGGGCGCTACACGTTTGCCTTGAGGCTGCGCATTTACCTAGCGGCATTGCGCGTTTTCCTAATAACTCCAGACAAAAATACAATGGCACTGCACATTTTAATAGAGTCACTGTGCATTTTTCTTGGCATTTCACATTCCTCCAGAACGTCGCACATTTTCATAGGGATGGTTTTGAATAATTTCACCACCTCGAGCAAGCTAAATCTCCTCACTAATTTCTTCAAGAGGCTTTAAAACAGTAAGTGCACGCTAAATCACTTTGCCTCTAATATATTTGGTGTTCCATTACATATTTGAAGTGTTTTTTGCCTATGAAACCCTAGTTTCCATTTCATTCCCATTTTTCATGCACCATATCCCATTCATATCCCTAAAACACATATCAGTCATAAAAATTGTTAAATCCTAGGGTTTTCATAGACCTAGGTTTTAATTTGCATTCATTCCCTATATTTTCCTAAGCTATTCATTTCATCTCTCATTCCCTTCATCCCATTCCATTTACCCAAGGGTTTCTAAAGCCTTCAAATTTAAAATGTCTGAAGAGGAGGACAGAGGTGTCAGTGAGAAACAACCACTAAAGAGAAGTGACCACAAAGGAGGGAAAATCAACAGATATGAACCAGTAAGCACAAAGGAGCTCATGGCTTCTCCTCTCACTGTGTCATGTTTTAAACATGTTGGTTGTTTTCAGTTTTGTGAGAAAGTGCAGAAGATTCAGTATCATCCTATGTTGACAAGTGTGTTCATCACAAATCTTCATGATAGGCAGGTCACTCTTGCTGGGGTCACTTTTATTATGTCCACCAATGCCATTTCAGCTGCTACAGGGATTCCTAATGTGGGAGAGAAATGGTTTAAACAAGGAAACCTTGATCTAAGCTATTATGAACCATATCTCAAACCTAGATATAAGGATGACAAGAAGACCATTTTCCCTTTCTCTCATATCCTTCACCGATATGTCCCTATGATGAAGATAATCATGAAATACTTCACCTGTGAGGGGAGGTTTTCTCGACTCTATTCATATCATATCTGACTCCTCATGCACTTCACTAGAGTTAGAATGCTTCACATACCTTACTATCTCTTCTGCAGCATTGACAAGATGGCATACATTGTACAAAAGAGGGATTATAATCATCAAATGCAAAGTATTTTTCATCATTCCCTCATCAAGATGATAATCATGCATCATCTTGAGAAAAAGAACATTTCATGGGACACATTCATAGCAAACGAAATCTTCCCTACCCCACCTAGTCAGCATGAGCATAGTATCCCTTCATCATCTCATCCTCCCATATCCACTTCTCCATCTCAGCCTGCTATTGATACATCATCACCTAGTCAGATCCATTCACCTCATGTTGATCCTACTTCTTCACCTTTCCATAACATTTCACCATCATCACATCATGATATTGAAGCATCAAGTAGTGAGAAGAACATTGAGGCAACTTGGGATAATGTGACTGATATTGAGCCATTTCCCAAGACCTTTTAGAGAGGCCACAAGCATGTGTTTTCTTCACTTTGGAGTGAAAGGGGCCACGCCTTCTTCATCAGCAAAACATGTGGACAAAAGCAAGGAAAAGGATAAAGAGCCAACCATTGAGGAGTAGGAGGATAAACATGAAACAGAGCAGGAATTTTAGTTGATTGACCTTGATGAGGAGGATGACGACAAAATCATCAGTGCAGCAATTAGAGGCAAAGAAGAAAATATTACTGAACTTCAAGCTAATCATGATAGAGCACAATATGAGATTGATTTTCCTGAGCAAGAAAATGACCAGCTGAAAACCAAGCAAATCATTGATGAGGTCAGGACCATCAAATCACAAAGAGAGGTACAAAATGCTAAGGAATTGTTGGAGGAGACCTTGGAAAGATTTGGTGAGATTGATGATGAGGACGATCAACCTCCAAGATAAAGACCAAAGACAATAGGGCTAAAGAGAGCTTTAACTTGGGAAAGAGAGAGAGAAGCTGAGTTGGTAGAGCAGCTCACTCCAAGTGAGCTGCTTGCCCTAGAAATTAGCAAGGATAGAGAGTCATGGCTTGATAGAGCCAATTTTCATTTGGATATTTTTCTAGAGAAGGTGAAAATGGACAATGATATTCAGAGAAAAATGGCAAAGCACTACGCCATGAGGAACAAAATTGCAAGGGCCAAGCTCAAAAGAGCCCATGCAAAAATTCAAGATTTGACCAAGAAAAAGGAGAAGGAGAGGTTAGAAATACCTGCTGAGGTATCTCTTAATGCCTCAAGCCCTTTATTAGCAAGTAACCTTACAATTTTGGCAAGTTTTTGGCACATTTGGCACTTTAGTGCATTTTTGGTTTTTTGAGCAACTTTGGCACACATAAATTTTTCCAAACGCGCAACGCCATGGGCGTACGCTCTTTTTTGGGGCATCCAAATGACAAATGGCCACCACCATCATTTTCAAAATGATGAAGAAATCAAACCTAGCAAGTTTCAGAAACTTTGGAGGAGAAATGGTCCCTCAAAAGTGCAAAAAACCACCAAATTGTCATGTTTCTACCTCCTTTTTTACCTTGGCACTGCACGTTTACCAGTATTGGGTGGTTAACTTTTTGATAGGGAAGATGGGCACCATTTCAGAAATTGGAGGCATATTTGGAAACTAGACTTAGAGAGATTTCCAATGAGCTATCTTGGAGCTTATATGGACACCGGGAAGGCCTCCAAAAGTTTCTTGCAAAAGAGGCTATTTTTCCTTTTATGGCACTACACGTTTGCCAGGAAATGCAATTTTCACAGTCTTCAGTAGTTTTTTGATTTTCACTCCAGTTTGAATTTTTATCTTGGGAAATAAGAAATTAATGATTTAAAAGGTCAAGATAAATTGTAAATGTCATATTTTTATTTTTATCTAGGGTATATACATTAGATAAGTCCTCTGGAGGTCGAATGAATTAGTTTCCTCTCTTTTAGAGGCAAATTGTTGGGTCTTCTTAGTCTTCAGTTTCTTGTTTGGGAGTAGGTGAAACTGATCCCTATATCATGGATTCAAATCCCTGAGGATAGGGAGATTGGTTTTGAGGTCTATATGATTTATTTCCTTTATCATTGTAATGGTTGGATTCACTTGGGTATTTGGCATCTCAAAGGACATATTTTTGTATCAGTTTTGGCCTGGACATTAATCAAATTTGCAGCTATTTTTATGGGATCCATGTGGTATTGTGTTTAGTTTCAGTTTCTTCTTTGTGCTCATATGTTAGAATTTTTTTTTACTTCATCCATAATTTCATTGCTATTGAATGAATGTTTTCAAGTTAGATGAACAAAATCCATAATTTCTATGCTCTGTTTTGGGTAAACATTCATAATTTGTAATTTATTTAGTTTAGAAAGAAATAATGAGTTCACCGTGCTCTTTCTAGCTCCTCACTTGTCTTAAACCATTCCATCATCAAAACCCTAAAGTGGTAAACATTGTACCTACCTTGCCCCATAGAACACCCTACAAATTTTGACCTAATTTCCTTGCCCTAACTGCTTGACTCTTCCTGATCCAGCAAAACCCTACAAAATCAAAATAAAAAACCATGAGCTACTATACCTAGCCTAATATCTTCTTTCCTCAATCATTTTGGTTGTGATCTATATGGATATATCCCTCTCTTGGCCTAGTAGGGCTAGCTACTTGGCTAAGCATGGTTTGAGGTTACCTCGGGATTTCCTTCTTCAGCCTGAGGTTCAATCCGAGTGATAAAAGAATTGACCTAAGATATTATTTCTTATTATTGTTTGAATACTGATTTTGTAGAAATGAAAATTGAACAAGAATTTTCAAAAGCTTATGCTTAAATTTGCATCCCTTATTTCCCGTCATAATGTTGATTGTTATGCTTACACAAGAAGCTAGGTTTTTTTCCTTCCTTTGATATCTTGGCTCTATACGAGAGGTTGAATCCAAATTGTACATTTTATTTAGTTATGGTAATATTAGATATATAACATTACTTATAAAAATGTACATGTACACATGGTTTTCCCTTGGAAGTAATTTGCAAATGTTGAAGTTGGTTTAACAGATCTTGTTTTGCTCGTTGAATTATATACATCATAACCTATGGAATGTATCATAACAAGCACCTATTTACACACCAGGAGACAAAACATAGATGTAATAGACAATGAAAAATCACCTATAAACCTGAATTACTTAAGAAAGTGATTTTTAAGGTGTAAATTGGAATACAACAAAAGTACACAAACTAGGGCTTTTAGACTAGAAAATAATGACACAAGTTACCATCCATTGTTGGCATGAGAACCCTTCTAACTGTTATAACTTATGTCATATCTAGGAACAAAATCTCAAAGACAACCATATCAAGCAACTTTAATGTAGGTATACTGAATCCCATATAACTACATGCAAGAGTCCAAGTCATATACTGATATCTTTAACTAGGTTATTCCTTAGAACTAAAAGAAATATTTGCATGTCTACATTTTGTGAAGATTTGCTACTAACATGGTTAGTTGAAAAACAAACTATCCCTAATTATTTAAATATGTTGTCACTGAGATCAAGATATTATTTTTGAAGGCCCCACAATGCTTGCTACCTATTTTTCATTGGACTTATCCATTATTTCCCATTTGAGATAATTTGCATAAATATATTATGCTGACAATTAGGTGATGCATATGGTAGTAATACATACATTTTCCCAGTGGGATTTAGTTGATGTTGTAGAAATTTGATCCTAACATACTTCATCATGGTATATTTAGAGTTAGGGTCCATGATTCCATGCACATGTTGTTTCCCAAGACGTGATTCCAACAAATTCCACATTCACCTTATGACTAGTTTGGCAATACTTGTGACCATGTTGCTCAACCTTGCCAAGTTCCTTGCACCAAGATGTTGGCATCATGAAAGTTAATTCAATGAATTTTTTAATCACATCAAATATCATCAATTCATAGGATTTCCAAGTTTAATTGAATTCACATCCAACCTCATTATTTGACTGAGAATTCTAGTGGCTAGTTCATTATTCCCTGAGAGTGAACTTTCCCTCAAATCATTGGTGTAATTGTGTGGAATTTCATACCATTTTCATTGGTGGCAATCATCAAAATTTGTATTTAACTCGTTGTTTTGTTGCTTTGTGTAATTCCCTCGCACTTCCAGTGTTTCATTCATTTGTAGTATGTTGTTTATGGTATATTCATCTAGGTAATTTATGTAAACTATATTACAACACTAAAATCATTTGGATGGTTTGATGAATAGTGCATACATAGTTTTAGTGATCTCATATTTATAAATTTTACTAAATATTAAATGTAAAACTCATACATAATCTTGTGGGATTTACTGTTGTGGTAAAATCTTGTGCTCTGTTTCCCAAGCTACTAATCGATTGTGGGAAAATATTGTACTCTGTTTCCCAATTTAATAATCAATTTAATATATTTTCCAAGTTAATAATTAGTGCACCATTGTGTACTTTTGGCATAAAATACCAAGTCATGTGCATGGTAACTCATGAAAAACCATTCATATTTGAATCTATGGAGCTAAATTCGTAAATTATCACATTTCTATGTGTTTTCAAAAAGATTTTGGGAGCTGAAAATTTGTAAACAGAGACCTATTTATCTAGTTGGCATTGTAAGCACTCAAATATTGAACCCAAATTGGAAGGTATATTTCTCATGCAATTGTAATATGGAATTAGAGTGCAATGGTGTTGGTGGTTAGCATTGGTCTTGGCAATCTGGTAAGCTTAGTTATATAAAATTACTTATAAAAATGTTCAGTACACATGGTGTTCCCTTCTTGTACGTAATATTAAAATGGAATTGTTGAAGGTATATGGACCATTTATGATGGTCATCATCCTGTAACTACCCTTGTGTCTATATGAACTGCAGGGGTCAATGGTTTCTGTGGATGACTATTTCCTTTCCCAGAATGTAGTGCTTCCACTGCCAGCATGCCTGCACAATCGAATACATTTATTGTTCATAGGTGCGATACATCCTGACTTTGTCTGAAATTGTATCACTGTGATATGCTACTAGATGACCCTGTTGAGTTAGAACTGCACCAATCACATAGTGGAGGGCTTCTGTCTCAATCTAAAATGGTTGTTGCAGGTGATGAGCACCATCATTAAGGACATTTTAAGTGGTTAATTGTCACCTTTTTAACCTAATTATTATCCATTTCTCATGTTTAATTGCATTATTGTCATATGTTGCATAGTGTAGATGGTGTATTAAGGGTTTTCGTGTTTCGAAGGCCTAATGCGGTTTAAATGCAGGAAAATCAAGATAAGATGCCATTTTTTAGGAAGATTTCACAATCAAGACTTGCAGTAGAAAACAATGAGTGATTGTAGGAGGCTTTACCACCTCCTTAACTCTTAAAGGTGACCAATATATCCTTGAGATTTTCCTCCAACATCTCAAAATCAGAGCCAGCCAAGCAAGTGGGAGATCAAGGGGAGCCAAGCTCCACTTCTCTCAAGCTCCAAGGAGACAAAACACCTACTTTTTAGGGATTTGTTGGTAGCTACCCTTTAGGATAAATAGGGCAGAGCATGATCTCACTAGGATTCGATTTTTGGATGTAGCTAGAGCACTCTTAGCTCTTGTAATAGACATTTCTAACTTTCATATGTTATGAACAAGACTGGTTATGAAATAAAATGAGTATTTGGTTTCTTCTCCACTAAGTTAGTTTCAGGGAGTTGAACTTGTGGGTTAGGGCCCAATCCATTGGCCTCAGTATCTCTTATGTACTCATGTTTACATTCCATGTTATTGTAGTTATTTTCTTTACATTTCATGTTGTTGCAGTTAGTTTATTTATATTTCATGTTCTAGTAGCATATAAGATCTCAAAATTGTATGTTAAAGCCTCCCTCTCTCACCTCTTCCATTGGAGATTGAGGAGGGTAGAGCTTCACCACAGACCCAAAATTGCTTTCATTTTATGATTTCTTGGAAAATTTAGATAGGTTAATTTTATTATCATGGACATGTTGTAGATGCAGAGGTATATTTACGTTTCAAGTACATAGATAGGTTTATTTAAATTCAACTCATCTTTTCCACCATTTTCATGATATATTTGCCAATGATGAATGAATAAATAGGTATTTTTATTGCAGGTTTGAGTAGATCAATAGAGGAAGAATTCCAAAACACCATTAGCTTCAGTCTCCACCCCTCATCAACCAAATTCCAGCCAAGTTGCCTTCAGCCCTATTTTTTGGAAATATCCACCACAACACCGAGAGCCACCTTAAAGGTGCAAAACATGATTTGAGAGAATTTTTGAGATTGACCAAGTGTTTGGCTACCCTTCATCCACCTATATCCACCTTCATTCCACCTCTTTACCCATTTCCTTACCATTTCTGGCCTCAAACTACCCTTGACCTATTTCCTGTAGCATTTTAGGACATCCTGTAGCACTGCAAGAAATATTGTAGAAGATATTTTAGTAGCGCCAACCAGCCACTTCTTCAGCCCAAAACCTCTCTTTCACCTCATCTAGACCTAGCACAACCTCAAGACACCTTCATCTCTGAAACCATGAGTCAAAGACCCTCTTAGGTCACCTCAGTGCCTCCTTCTTTTGCTGCAAAACAGAGTTATTTAAAAGTGTAGTTAGCTCATTGATAGATGCATTGCTAAGCATAACAGTCAAGCATGAGATAGATAGAGTTAAATCAGTCATTTTGTTCAACATGTGTGCCTAGATTAATTTCCCTTTCTGCAAGTTCAATTCAGAAATTTAAATCATGAATGCCACTTACTTTAACTTCCTTTTTTGCATTAGCTTGAGTGTGAATTTATCTTTCTTGCAGATAGCTAGATGAATCATTATGATCTATAATAATTTATTTTCTTCTTGATAGAGTAACGGTCATGAATTATTTTCAGTCTTATCTTTCATTTAGAAGTGTGACAAACTTCCCTTCCTATAAGTAACCCTAGCAGTAGTGCCCCATTGTAGAATTTTCACCTCCAAGTTTGTACGAACCTTGGGCTGATAAAGTAAAGTTGAGTAGCCTCTAGGAGTTGTAGAACTCTTGGTGCAATACCAGGGCTCGCCAATTTTGGCTTCGTTGTTGGGGACATGTCTAAGTAGATGTTTTGGTTATGCTTTAGCATTATTTTCTACTTTTCTTTAACATTGAGTTCCAAAATATTGAAAAATACAAAGACAGTTTGACTTTCATGCCTCGAAGGAGTAGGGATACCGAAGGAACATCCCCACATAGTCACACTTCACTCTTTTTCAGTGACTATGAAGCTGAACACATCATAGGTGAGTCAATTGAAAAACTTTGAAGAACCTATTGGAGAAGAAGAGGAACTTTCTTCACCTAAGGAACCTGCTTCACCAATTCAAGTCATGGATAAAACTAGGACCCAAGGAGTCTTTCCCATTAGGGAAACGAATGGAGAAAATAGAATGAAGAACATCAGTCCCTCAACCCTTACACATTTCCATGGCCTTACTTCCAAGGATCCTAACACCTTCATGTTTGATTTTGATGTTGTCTGCAGGACCTATGACTATGCCTTAAATGACCAAAAGCTAAAAATATTCCCATCCACCCTCAAGGATGCATCCTTGTGCTGGTTCATGGGTTTTCCTAGGAACAAAATCACTAACTAGGAAGAGATGCAAGAGTCCTTAAACAAAAAATATAGGTGTTGTTATCACTGCAAAATTTCCAAGGGTTGTTATGTGTGTTTAAAGAAATATTAGAGGTAACTATCAACCTACTTTTGAGATCAGGATCTAGCCTTCCTAATGCTCAGAGAGGGCTCTCTCTTTATGATTTAAATTTGTTGTTTTAATTGATTTTAGGCTAGTTATGTAAGATTGATAGGGTTTGATTTTTGATTTGTTTGGTGGAATTATTGATTTACATGGATAATTGTATGTCTATTTTCCATTGGGCTATGGAGTCAATGTATCAAGAAAACAAGACAGAATCAAGTTCTAAAGGAAGTGTTCACAGGGCAAGGTAGCTGAGAAAAATCATATCTTTTAGGCTGAATGGTGAAGTGGTTTTCAATCGGGATCAAGGAGGAGTTAAGGATTCCTTAAACCAGATAATGAAGGAAGGTGAAAGAGGCCAATCGGGATGGGAGATAAATTAATGATTCTCAGATCTAGATATCAAAAGAAAACATTAGAATAAATAAAAATTCATAACAGAGTGTACTTAAACAAATTCTGCAATAGTATTCCTGTTATAACATTTAAATTTGGAAAAAATGCAAGTTTGTGGAATACTTAAGGAAAAACATGAACAATTGAAATATATGTCACTGAAGTGGCTCAACACATGAATCCTAAAATGTAATTCCTTTATTACTTGTCTTGTATGTTGACTTGAAAATGGTACAGTAAACCCTCAGGTATTTAGATCAATTACAACTATAGAAATGTTCAGGAATCCACACTCAATACTTCGAATTCTGAAGTATTTATAAAAAATTTAATACAAAATATCCTATAACTGATTTAGGATTTATTCAAGGAAAATAAAATATCTTCATGCAAGAAGATAGAGACACCTATGTAACTAAATGCAAGTTGTCCCTGTTTATTGGATTTGTTGTTTGCTTCTTTGATATCTTGTTTTCACGTTGGCTACCTTTTCTTTGTTGAGTGTCTTTTATGCTGCTTGTTTTCATTGTCTTCCTCTTTAAACTCTATCTTTGCTGTCACTGTGAATTCTTCTTTTACTTTACTTCTTTGTCTGACTGCTCTGTTTACACCTTTGACCTTGTCTCTCTTTTACCTGCTTTTACTTTTACCTTTCATAGTAATTCATACAATTTTTCCCAAGCCTCTTCATCTGGAAGTTTAATTTTTACCATTCTCCTATAAATATCACCTGCTTCAGTGTATTTAGTAAATGTGGGCTTGTTTATAAAGATATGATTTACCTCATGCTGGAGGTAAAAGAGATTTTCAAATGTTCGATAGAGTACTTTTCCTCTAGGAACTCCTTTCATAGAGGAATTGTTGGAATGTTCTTTAGCCACTTCTCCGATCTTCTTGTCATAATATTCATGCCTCATTAGTCTGTCATTTATTACTAATGGATTAGGCATACCTTTCTGACTCAAAAATCAAATTTTATCATGAATCTATTCACTGCTAGCTCCATAGTTTAACACTTATCTTCAAGCTGTGTCTTCAGGTTCCTCTTGGAAATTACTTTTTTTACCTCTAAGATTGATTTTGTTATGTCAATTATCCCAATTTCTTATAATTCTTGCTTGTTCTTAGAATTGAGAAACTTAATTATCTCAATGGCCTCCTTTGGCTTCTTTCCAAGTTCTTCTTTGACTTTCTAAATAGCTTCACTTGCTTCTTTTATCAAATCTTTCTGCTCAAATATGACTTGGATAGAAGGCAAAATATCATTAATAGAGTTAATGATATTAGCCCACAGTTTTTTATTTTCTTGGGCTAGTGGTTCTTTCAATGTCAATTCGTTTTCTAACTTTTGTATTCTGTTAGTCAATCTGTTTGACTTCTGTGTTTCTGATTTATGAATTATTTGTACCAACTTATTTTCATCTTATAGACTTTTTATTTGTTCTTTAAGTCTATTAATATCATTTGTTTGGATTGACATGTCTTGCATAGCTTTAATTAATTTACTTGCCTCATCATTGAGATGGGTTGCTACTGTAGCTAGTGTAGTAGCTGGTGTTGCTGAAACTTTTGTTGTTACTGGAATTGTTGTAGTAGTTGGGACTGTTGTAGCCACTAGAACTATTGTGGGCAATGAAGCTGATGTGGAAGCTATAGGAATGGATGTAACAGGAACTTCTTCCATGCTGGACTTCTTTTCTTGCACCAATTTATCCATTTCATTCTCCATCTCTTTCAGTTGAACTGGAAAATGAATGATGGGATTCATCATTTCATCTTTCTAACTTTCTTTCTCCAAAACTTCTTTATTTTGTGGATGTTCAATGTGAGATAATTTCAGCTGCTTTTTCAATGCAGCAATGTCTGCATTCTTCTTCTTGATAAGTTCTTTAGCTGCTTTGATGTTCTTTAGATCATATCCAACCTCCATGACCGATCCTTCAAGTGATTTAATTATATTATCCTTGGCCTGTGAGGAAGCTTTCTCTAGTTTTAATTGTGCTTTGATGTTTTCTATAGAATTGTAGTTTTTATGACACTCATAGCTTTGTTGGTCATAGTGGAATAGATCATTTCTCCTGCTTGCTTATGAAATTCAATCTGATCTATAGGATCTACATCTTTATAAATAACTTCAAAGTTTGTTTTCTTGTAGTTTGCTGATGATTTTGGAGTTTGCATTGTTGGCTGCAAAAAGCCACTTGCATCTTCCTGGTTTTATAATCAAAGGCTGAAAGTAACCTATTTTGGTCACTAGGAGTCTGTTTCCAATATTGGGCATATGTTACAGCTTTCAATGCCTCATTCCTCAATTTAATTTCTTTATACTTCTCCATTATATTATGTTCTTTATCTACTAGTTTGCTTGATGAAGATACCTTTGCACTATGTTCCTTCCGAATGATCTGAGCACTATAGGTTGATGGCAGTTGTGTTTCTTCTGACACTGTAGGAGGTGCATTATCCCTAGAAATTATATTTGTATCAATAATCTCAACAGTGTCAACTATCTCTTCTTGCTCAATTACTGGATTCAACTTGGGCTTCTTCCTGTACATTAGTTTGAATTTTGTATCAGTAGTGGTTTCAACAGAATATGAACCTTCTTCTCTTGCTCTTTTTGAGTTCCTATCTTGTGGGGCTGGAGTATGCAAAATGGAACTAGTATCACCTTGCTTCTATACCTCTTCCAAAGTATTTTCCAACCACTCTGACTGGTTGGAATAATTTTCAATCTTTGGTTTTGACTCATGAACAAAAGGAGTCAATTTGAATTTGAATCTTAGTTTACTAATGACTCCCAAAGGATCATACTGCCATTTGAAACTATTACTAAACTTGAACTCTTGTAAATACTTGTCTACTTGTTGACCAACATTCATGTTATTACAAATGAAAGTACCAAGCTGGTTCTTAATCTTAAATTGAGTTTTCTTCTTTGCTGATAGGAAATTAACTTCATCTGATTTTAGGATCTTCCTGATGTATTATAATTCAAATAACCTCATTGGGAGGTATTTGGGTAGCTTTTATGGAGTGATTTGACTTCCATACACCCTAATTTCAGTATGGTTATGGTATACATACCCATATCCTGTTCTACTTTGTTCTGAAAACTATAAGACCTTTATTTCTTCACTGGCCCTAGGTTGACTGCTACTACTTAGCATGTTGACAACTGGATGAACAAATGAATCAATGAAGTCCTAATAGCTGAATTCTATGGAATCCTTTCTGATCAAGGATGTCCAGAAGACTACAGATTTGGAGTTACCCCCTGTGTCCAGTTTTTGAAGGCTAACTGAAAACCTTTCAGATTGGAAATACATGAACAAATGAAACAAAACTGATGAATGTTTAAACACTCCTTCCTCTGTTAATTTAACTAGTTGCTCATGGATGGCGTCTGACAGGTACTGGGCAAAGTTAAATGTGGAAGCTAGAGGATGTCCTAGGCAGAATATGGACAGAAAACCTAAGATAGAAGAATCTACATATTCACCTGTGAAGTACCCTAAAATGCATGAAAACATTGTGACAATATGTCTGGTTCTCTCTGAAAAAATTGAAGCTGAGTATGGAGGGTTACTCTTTGGGGTTTCTACTGATGGAGGAAGAAATTTTTGGAATATTTGAAACCTCTTGGGAAAGTCCAGCTTCAGATATAGTTTCGTGAGGATTTCAATTGATAAAGGGGCTTGATTAGGCTTAGGTTGGACCTACAACATCTGATTTATGGATTCTACAGTGATTGTGAAAAATCTCTTTGCTTGAGGTTACTAGGGCTCTTTCATTAGGTAAATAATTAATTTGAAAAAGTCTAATAATCTATGGGAACTGAAAGGTCTGTGGGAAGATGTACCTGGGTAGGTTTGAGTCCCAAAGGTGGATATCATCTTCCTGGTCTATGAATTTATCATGGCTCCAGCAGTGGAGATCAAGGAGGTTGAAATCAGTGACTGTATCACTGATTTTGAAGTCTTTGTCTACTAGGGGAGTGTGTTCAACATAAAATACAGGTGGTTGCAGAGGCTTTACACTTATAATACTATGGGGGGCCATTTTAACTTGTTCAAATATCAGTTTATTACTTTATTTCTTAAGTAATGGTCTTAGGTGCTTAGGATTACTTGTGAAATGGTGTAATTCAGGCTGCAGAAGGGCTTCTGGTCGCAACATAGGCTTTCTTGGTCTTATAAAGCTTTAAATCTGAGTTGGCAATGGTTGTGGTAGCAAAAGGCTTGAATTATGTTCTAAATTGGCTTCAAAATATTTTGAAAATGGTTCTTTTGCACAAACTTCAACATAAATGGTGAAAAAATATTTAAGAGCGGGCTTTATTGGTTTTAACTAGAGGTGGTTAAACTCATTGGCATGGGGTTGAAATTTCAAACAAGGGTGGTATCATCGCAATGGGCGAGATCAAATTAGTGGTTATCACACAATGAAAGGTAGGTCGGCGGTTTTCGGCTGGGGGTTGCTTGTGGGACTGACGCGTGGCAAGGGAGCGGGGGGTGCGAAACCACCCATTTCACACCCCCGATTGGTTTTAAACATCGAGCAATTGAAAGTGAATTTTTTTTCAGAAATGGTTAGATCATAGGTAGCACCAATCGGACGGTTGACGGGTGTCGAGGGATGAGTTGATAGGTGGGACCGGGAATAAGTTATGCGGAGGGGTATGTAATGTTATCGGGGAAGGGATTATATTAGTTGGGGTTTTTAAAACAAAGTGGGACCCAAGATATATAATAAGCAGGGAATTGATATAATAATGTGGATTATATAGTGGAAGGGTTGAATGCATATTAAATGGGGGTTAATATGAATGGGGGAATATATATATATATATATATGCTAAATCTTAATGATGTATGGGATTGAGGAGTAATATATGAAATGGGTCGGGTCAAAATAATATCAAGGAAGGCTTTTACAGTGGGGCCGATATATTTTAAATATTCAAAACTTAGGATAAGTGGATTTTGGTGTGTTTTAAATGAAAAAAGGGGATTAGTAAAGGGAAGTGACTTTTTGAAAGGAAAATGTGTTTTTTAACTAGGGAAAGGGATTTTAGGAAGGGTAAAGGGGTGAAATAAGGGGAAAATGTTAGAATGAAGGAAAAGGGGTATTTTATAAGGGAAAATATATTCTAAGAATTACAAATATGATTTTAAGCAAGGAGAAGGGAATTTAGGGGAATATTAGTGATATGAGATGAACCAATTGATTCTTTCTATGGCTTGTAAAAGTGCTTCTGCCTACCCTTTATTTACCCTAACATATTTTACTTCATCTATTGGGTACATTTGAACTTGTTGACCCTTTTTATTTTCTTTTAATAAGCAAACTAATCTACTTCTATCTTTATAACTTCCAATAGCTCAAATTAAATTTGAGCTCATTTTTATTCTCTACCTTACTACTGATTTACCAAGATTAAATGGTTTGGCTAGATCTTTATTCACAAAATATCATTACTTGAAATTTAAAAGCATGAATAATCAAGATTAAACTGTTTGAACATCATGAATTGTGGCATTTTGGACAAGTTGCACACAAATTTTATTTGCAAAAGTAACTAAAAGTAGTGGCATTTGAATGTGCAACACTTTCAGGATCTTTTTTTATCTCTTTTTTGTGGGGTTCATACTTTATATTCATTTTTTTATCTTTTTCTCTTTTATTCCTTTGATTTTTCTTTTAGGATTTACCCTCTTTACATTTTTTAATATGGGAAAACATTTGCATAAAGTAAAGTATGTACAATATTACAAGACTCTGACATAGTCAATTCAAAATTATGATCCCTATTATTATAGGACCCTAACAGGTACTATTGTAGATCCAAAGAAACCAAAGAGGAGATATTTAGGATGACTCTAGGACCTGATGAATCCCTAGAGGATTGTGAAGAAATATTCCAACTAAACGATAAAAGAGCCAACTGTACCCTTGATCCTAGATCACTTAAATTGGTACTTCTCTGATGGATTAGGGAAGAGGTGCTAGAAACTCTTAAT
Source organism: Pinus albicaulis (assembly GCA_034641835.2). Taxonomy (NCBI): domain Eukaryota; kingdom Viridiplantae; phylum Streptophyta; class Pinopsida; order Pinales; family Pinaceae; genus Pinus; species Pinus albicaulis. The sequence continues at coordinate 11,907,152 of MU968501.1, read as the reverse complement.
ATGTTGTCTAGAGGAAATATCTACCAATTTCCTTATGAGGACATCAAAATTTTATTTAGAAACCAATCTAGGGTAGCTAGGAAGAAAGGTATAGCTAGCCAAAGGATGACCACCACCCCTTCCTCTTCCACCTCCATCAAGCATGAGATTGGAAATATGTTGGAGGAATTCAAAAGTGATATGTTGCACACCTTTGATTTGAAAATGGACACAATTCATATGAAGAGGAAGAAATAGGAATTAGAGAGGGCATTCACTATCTTCTTACCTAAATGTACTAGAAAACACCCTCGAAATGAATGTCCCCTAAATGTCATAGAGGTTTGCTTAGTCTGTGAAGAGAAATATGTCACAAATAAGTGTCCCTCCTTACCTGGGCTCAAAGTTGTATATCAAGGTGGTGAATGAGGACCCTAGCAACTCTATTTCATAAATCAGAGGGGGCCTCAAGGGCTTTGATCATATCAGTAGTGCATGAAAGGTGCACCTTACTCCCACTATCATACAAACCAGAATGCACCTATGGAGTCTTGGTAAAAATCCACTCCTCCATCATGTCCTACACCTCCTACTTGGCCTTATACCCCTCCATATAACCCTCAACATGTGAAGCAACCATTCCAGCAATATGTTCCTCAACCACCTCAGTGGAGTAATCCATAACAAGGGTTGAGGCCCCAACACAATAAACCACCTTATTTACTGCCTTCACCCCAACCTCAACATCATCTCACCCACTTTATTCCACCTAAGTTACCTCATGTAGAAATTTAATACAAAATATTTATTTCCTGGATTCTCCTGATCTAACAATAATCTGCTACTGTTAAATATAGAATTGCTTCTACAAAATCTTTGCGGAATTTGAACAACAATCACCAATCACAATATCATGAAGAAAGATCAATCACACATAACACAGATAATTTTACTGGGAAAGCATAAAGCTAAAAACCCCACCAATTTCTATTATGTATATATCATGGATCAAAAAAAAATTACATACAAAGCTCCAATCCAAGAACTCTCAGTACAATAGCTAACTGTCTCACACTGTCATACAAAAATTGGCAAGTTCCTTAGCCAATTTACTGCCTCCAGACAGTCTACCTCTACTGCACAATCCCAGATGATAGAAATCCCTAAAAGAATGGAATCCTGCTTGCCTTGATTGCACAATCCTCATGGGCACATCCAATGTGTGTGTGGTCTCATGTGTGCAACCACTAATGTCACAACTGATAGTCAATCTGTCCCTTTCACCTACATCTCAACTGGGTCTCCACTGGATCTAACATGCATGTAGTTAAAAATAGTAAATCCTTAATTGCATGTGATATCAATGCTTGTGAATTAATTAATAATTAATTCACTTGATGTCTCACTAGTGTATCTTCAGTTACAACTAGCACAAATGAGTTTAACTCACTTAACTGAGTTAAAATACTATACAACTTTCATGACTACACTTCCAACCCTGTTAGAACTTCGAATCACTCAGTTACAACTAAGTCCACTTGTATGTCCCACCAACCAACCTCTTAACTCGAAATTCCTATAGCTAACTAATTTTCCACTTCAGTTAACTATTTGCAAGTGCTCATTGAGAATATATTATTGTTTATTGTCCAACTATTACTAAGGTATAATAATAGTCGACGTGCATATATAAATAGACATGAAATCTATAAATAGAACTTGCACATACATCTATACATAGACCTCATCTATAAATAGAATTTTCTCTTGCATCTATAAATAGACATCCACCTAAAAATAGCCTGAGGCTCCATCCTAGTGTAGGTGCTTAATTTTCACTAGGATCTTTCTTGTTGAATCTCAACACTCCCTATCAACAAGAAAGGGATTATCCTTCACCCTAATATTGTCTCTATGGTATTCAAATTTTCTCCTGGTGAGCGCCTTCGTCAGAATGTCTGCATCTTGATATTTCGTAGGAATGTATTGAAGCATCATGATTCTCCTCTGCAGAAAATATCTGAGATGATGGTATCGGATATCTATATGCTTAGATCTATCATGAAACACATGATTAATCAAGAGTTTAATGCAACTTTGATTATCAAAATGAATCACTATTGAATCTAAATGAGAACCAAACAAAACAACCAAGATATTTCTCATCCAGATAGCCTCACATGCAACTTGACTCGCTGCCATGTATCTACTTCCACTAAACTGAGTGCCACGGATCTCTACTTCCTAGTGTACCAAAAAATGGTTGTAGATCCAATGCTAAAGATCCCTCATGATGTTCTCTTTCTATCCATTCGGCTACATGCCCTATCTGCATCTGTGAAGCCATGAAACTTCACCTCATCCGTCTGTCTGTACCATAAGCCATACTATGATATGCCCCTTAGTTAAAAAAGAGCTTGGTAGGCTTAACCATAACTTAACTCAGCTATTTAATTGCATAACAAATGTCTGGTCTCTTTTTCACTAGATACATTAGTGAACCCAATAAATGTCGATAGACAGTAGCATCCACTACCTCTCCAGAAGTAGCATCCTCTTTCCTCCAATTTCCTGGAAGAGGAGTATACATGGCTTTGCAGCCCTCCATGTGAAACTTACACAATATCTCCCTTGCATACTTGCCTTGAGACAAAAAATCTTCACCATCTTGCTACCATATTTCCAATCCAAGGAAATAATGAAGGAGGCCCATATCCTTCATCTCGAACTCCCTTGCAAGGTCCTCCTTGCATGAGTGTATCAACTACTCATCACCAGTCAATATTAAATCATCAACATAAAGAAAAATTATTAAAATCTTACCCTGCACCACAATTTGGTATAGGTTTGCATCTGCTTCACTTTTGGCGAAACCCAGTCCAGTGAAATAATTGTCTATTAGAGTGTACCAAGCATGGAGTGCCTGCTTCAGCCCATACAACGCTATTTTGAGTTGAAAAACATGCTAATCACAGTTAAAGATCTCAAATACTTTAGTTTTCTCTATGTACACCTCTTCCTAAATGATCCCATTGAGAATTGCAGTCTTCACATCCATCTGATGAATGCACCAGCCCATCTATGATGAGAGAGAAAGGATGGTCCTTATGGAAGATTACCCTACGACATGTTCAAAGGTTTCTTCATAATATATCCCCTCAATCTGTGAGAATCCTTGAGCCACAAATCTGGCCATGTATTTCTCAACACTCCCATCAGTAGGTTTCTTTGCCTTGTAGATCCATCTCGAACCTACCATTGACTGATCAACCGACCTTGGAACAATTTCCCAAGCACTGTTTTTTACAATGGAGTCATACTCCTCCACCATTGTATCTACCCATGTGGGCTCCTGCACTACTTCCTGGAAGGAATATGGTTCATTCACAATACATTTTCTGATGAGAGCCATGTATCCAGTAAATCAGTTAGGAGATTGTATTTGTCTGTGCTGTGAAGTAGGGGCTCCTACATTCTGTGCAACATCAAATCTTAGCCTATCATCTTCTGTGGTATGCCTTCTACCAGTTTTGATGGTTGGATCTGCATGACTGGACTCCTCCACTCCATGAACCTCCTCATGTGGCTGAGCCACATCTTGAGAATAATATTTGAGTACCAACAGTTCCTCCTCCGCATACAAGTCTAGCTCCCTCTCAAGCGACAACCACATGGCTTTCCCCTCATTGAATTTTATATCTCGTCGCACCAAAATCATTTGACTGTTTGGAAAATACACATGATAATTATGGGGTGTTTCTATGTACCCCACAAAAATCATAACTGCAGCAGTTGGCTCTAGCTTCTTCCTAGCATCCTTGGTCACATGCACATAAACAAATGAGCCAAAAATATTAAAGTGTGAAACATACGGTTTCTTACCAGTGAAAGCTTCTTCGGGTGTACTCATTCCAAGTACTCTACAAGGACAAAAATTTTGCACATAAACCACAATGTTGCATGCTTTTGCCCACAAATGCAATCGTAGGCCCTAATCATGCAACATTTCTCATGCTGTACCCACGATCATTTTGTTCTTCCTCTCGACGACCCCATTTTGCTGTGGGTTATGAGGCGCTATGAGTTCTCTTCGAATTCCTTCTTTGCTACAGAAGTTCTTGAATTCGTTAGAGATGTATTCTCCACCATTATCGCTCCTAAGAGCCTTCACTTGCTTCTCCGACTCTTTCTCCACCAATGACTTAATATCATAGAACTTTGAGAATGTTTGATCTTTCTTCTGCATGAAAAAGATCCAACATTTATGAGAAACGTCATCAACAAAAATAACATAGTACTAATTTTTTGCTATTGAAGCAACCAAGAACGGTCCACACACATTTGTGTGAACTCTCTCAAGGATCTCGAAGCACATTTATCCTTCTCATGAAAGGTGGAATTTACATACTTCCACATCGTGCAACCCTTGCATTGATCTAACTGAGCAAGTCTTCCCATTGGAAGTCCAGTAGATATTTGCTGCATGACTTTCAAGGATCCATGATGAAGATGGCTCAATCGCCTGTGCCATAATTCTCCCTCATCCCGGCTCACCAGTTTTTCTGACTTACCCATCATGGCAGCACAGCCATCTACCTCCAGATTTTAGAGATTCTTAACTAGAATCCTATCCTCTTGGCTTGATCTGTTGTTTTATGTCGCAGGAAAGCTTTTCCATCGCTAAAAACAACGTCATAACATATGTCCTCCAACATTGCAATTGATACCAAGTTTTTCTTCAGACCTGGAACATGCATAACATATTTCAATTGAAATGGTTTACCTAGATCCCTCTGAAAGGTAATTGTACCAATGCCAGTCGCACTGTATTATCCATCGTTTCCCATTTATATATGCATTTGGAGATATTTCTCCTCCAAGTCATTGAAAATCTCCTTATCTCCCATCATATGGAAGGAAGCACCACTATAAAAATACCACACCGATCCCAATGCACTTGACACCATGCATGCGATCAAAGAGAAGTCAAGCTAAAATTGCAAGGCAAGAGCCTCACTAGCTGAAGCTCCAACAACCTTCTTGTTCTTCTTCTCTTGCGGACAATTAGTAGTAAGATGCCCATTATCATGACAGTGAAAACACTTCACCATGGAAAAATCTAGATTCTTTCGTTTAGACTCAGGTTTAGAATGGAATTTATTCCCCTTCCCCTTCCTTTCCTAATTGTTAGCTAAAGCACAATCCTCTTCATCATCATGCTTTGATGAAGAGGCATCTCTAGTGTTCCACCTGAACTCCTCCTACACCAGATCCAACCACAGTCATTCCCAACCTGGAAATTTTCCCTGTCCATTGACAAAGTCTTCATAACTGTGCCAACTCTTAGGAAGTCATAAGAGAGCCAAGCTCACCAAATCATCACCAGCAACATTTATTTTCCCACACTCCCCAGTTCATCTCGACATTGGAAAAACTTTGTGAGATACTTTGGAATGGTGTCGTATTTTTCCATCTTGATCTTTCTGAGTTTATCTTTGAGCGCCAATTTCCTATGGTCGTCACTGCTTTGGAAAAGATCCGTCAAATCCTTCCACATAGCATATGGTGTGGCTTTCCCATGAAGGCTTGAGACAATGTGGTCTCATACTCCTGCCAATAGAATCCTCCTCACCTTTGCCACTTTCTTTTGACATGCATTAAGTAATGCAACATTTATCGACGCAGGCTTAAGAACAATATTATTTTCAATGAATTTCTTCAAGCCATTTTCTTCGAGTACCGCTTCCACCCTGTCCTTCCAAGAAATTTAGTTTGAGATGCCCTCGAGTGCATACTATAGCTGCAAGCCATTTAAATCCATTTTGATGTTAAATCAGCTGTTGAACCAAGAAAGTCTTTTTGCAAATTCGAATTCTTTCCACCAACAAACTCAACTCCTGCTTCAAAATTGTGATTTTATGTGCTCTTATACCATGTAGAAATTTAATACAAAATATGTATTTCCTGGATTCTCCTGATATAACAATAATGTGCTACTGTTAAATACATGATCGCTTCTACAAAATATTTTCGGAATTTGAACAACAATTTCCAATCACAATACCATGAAGAAAGATCAATCAAACATAACATAGATAATTTTACTGGGGAAGCATAAAGCTAAAAACCCCACTATATTCTATTATGTATATATCATGGATCATGAAACAATTACATAAAAAGCTCCAATCCAAGAGCTCTCAGTACAATATCTAACTTTCTCATACTGTCATACAATAATTGGCAAGTTCCTTAGCCAATTTACTGCCTCCAGACAGCCTGCCTCTACTATGCAATCCTAGCTAATAACAATCCCTAAGAGATTGGAATCTTGCTTGCCTTGTTTGTGCAATCCTCATGGGCACATCCAATGTGTGTGTGGTCACATGTGTGCAACCACTAATGTCACAATTGATAGTCAATCTGTCCCTTTCACCTACATCTCAACTGGATCTCCACTGGATCTGACATGCATGTAGTTAACAATAGTAAATCTTCAGTTGCATGTGAGACCACTGATTGTGACTTAATTAATAATTATTTCACTTGATCTCTCACTAGTGTATCTTCAGTTACAACTAACAAAACTGAGTTAAACTCACTTAACTAAGTTAAACTACTTTACAACTTTCATAACTACAGGTCAAAATCTGTTACAAATTCGAATCACTTAGTTACAACTAATTCCACTTGCTTGTCCCACCAACCAACCTCTTAACTCGAAATTCCTATAGCTAACTGATTTTCCACTTGAGTTAACTATTTCCAAGTGCTCATTGAGAATAGATTATTGTTTATTGCCCAACTATGATTAAGGGATAATAATAGTCGACATGCATGTATAAATATAACTTGCACATACATCTATAAATAAAACTCATCTATAAATATAATTTTATCATGCATCTATAAATAGATATCCACCTAAAAATAGTTTGAGGCTCCATCCTAGTGTAGGTGCTTAATTTTCACTAGGATTTTTCTTGTTTAATATCAACACCTTAGATGCCTGCCCAACCCATTCCAAACCTGAACAACAAGTAGGCGTAATAGGTTTACAATGGGGAAACATCTTATCCATCTTATGTTGTGGAGATGCATGAGATCAACCTCAGGTTTGGAAGAGTACTCCTAGACAATAATCCTCCATCTCCACCCACATAACTTGAGGAGGGAAAGGAAGAGAGCAATAATAAGATCAATCAACCTCCTTTCCCTGAGCGTATGATCCACTCTAGTAAACACACCCCAAAGGAGACTAAACTTTTGGGAGAACTGGAAAATTTTTGTGTGCAAATACCCCTTGTCCAGGCCATTAAGGATGTTATTATTTAAAATAGGCTCATAAAATAAAAGTTCTTTAAGAAACATGGGAGAATGAATAAATACACCCCCATAATCAATGTTGTAGGACAGTGGTCCGACTTAATGTTGGGAAGGGTGATCTTCCTGAAGTAATTGGACCCTGGAATTCTAATAGTAGATGTACACATCGATAGTGTCATATTCATCCATACTATAATTGATCTCGGGGTTGCCATAAATGCGATGACCAAGGAAGCTATGCTTAAAATCAACCTCCAATGAGCTTTGAGAAAGACCACCAATGTTCTGCAACTTGCATATAGGTACATAGTAGCTCCAGAAGGAATTGTTGAGGACATTATGGTCTCAATCAAATCTTGGAAGTACCCTACATATTTCCTAGTCCTCCAGCCAAAAACCAAGTTTAATGGATATCCTCTCATTTTAGGAAGACCTTGGTTATCCATTGTTGATGCTTATATCAGCTGCAGGGTCAGAAACATGGCTATAAAGAATGGGCCCTTGTCTAAATAGCTGGTATTATATCCTCTTGCCCAGCCTTCCATTGAACATGACCTACCTTTGTGGTTGGAGGAAGAAGAAGAAGAATATGAACTATACAGTACCACACACTACCCCATTTGTACTATAGATATTGTTCTTAGAGGGGGGCAACCTGATGAGGATGATCTCATCGACCACATTATTCAAAACTAGGGTCGCAATGCCATTCCACTCAATGACATAATCAAATAATCTGAAATCCACCCTTGGATTGATATGCACTCAGTTGATTTAACCTCTGAAGCCACCAAGGTTGTGGAATTTGGCCCATCAAAATATCTGAAGATTAACTCATTCCTCTCAGCCAAAGAAAAAGAGAAATTATGCCATATCTTGAAGGAAAATCTTCATGACTTTTCTTGGGACTAAAAAGCAATGAAAGGGGTGCATCCCTTAGTGTGCACACATCATATTTATATTAAAGAAGGATGGAAGCATGTTCACCAACCCCAAAGGAGGATGAACCCAAATCTAAAAGACATAGTGAAGGAGGAAATACAAAAGTTGTTGGATGTAGGTTTCATATATCCCATATCAAATAGTGAGTGGGTGTCTCCTCTTGTTCTAGTCCCAAATAAGAATGGAAAGTGGAGAATTTGTGTTGACTATTAGGAACTAAAAAAAGCCACTAAGAAGGACCATTTCCCCTTTCCCTTCATAGATCAAGTCCTGTATGGCCTTGCAAGGAAGAAGTTTTTCTCTTTCCTAAATGGGTTCAATGGGTATAACCATATACTAATTAGCCCTGAGGACCAAGACAATACCACTTTCACATGTCCCTAGGGAAATTTCCCTTACAGAGTCCTTCCCTTTGGGTTGTGCAATGCCCCTACTACTTCCCAAAGAGTAGTCTTGAGCATTTTTTCTAAACTAGTCCATGACTCTGTAGAAATCTACATGGATGATTTCACACCTTATGGGTATGATTTCCTAGAGGCTCTCTCCAATGTAGGCAAAGTACTAAGAAAATGCATTGAAATCCATCTCTCCCCAATTCCAAAAAAGTGTGAATTTTTAAAAGGAGCAAGGATAGTCCTAGGCCACTCAATATTAGAAGTGGTAATACAGGTAGACACAAACAAAATATTCATCATAAAAAGGAGATGTCAAAAGTTTCCTTGGTTTGGTTGGCTACTATAGGAGGTTCATCAAGGACTTCAACAAAGTGGCTTCACCATTATTGAGATTGTTGGCCAAATATTCTGAGTTTTTATGGTCTATTCTCTGTCAAGAGGCTTTTGAGCTCATGAAGGAAAAGCTAACCACTGCCCCCATTCTTCGAGGTCTGAATTGGGCTTCGCCTTTCCACATCCACATAGATACATTAGATAAAGATATGGGGGAAACCTTGGGGAAAGTAGTATACAAATTACCCTATTCCATCTATTTCATTATCAAGAATCGGTCCAAAGTTGAACTTAACTATATTGTTAGAGAAAAGGAGTTCTTAGGCATTATCCATTCCTTAAAAAAAAGTTAGACATTATATTACTGGTTATCAGACCTTTGTACATACTGACCATGCAACCATCAAGTACTTAATTAATAAACTGGATGTTAATGGTAGAATCATTATATGGTTTTTGTTATTACAATAGTTTTATTTAACAATTGTTGATAAACTAGGAAAGGAAAATGTTGTTGCATATTTCTTATCTAGGCTAACTCTACCTGCAGATGAGGAAGGAATGGTGGATGATCAGCTTCTGGATGAAAATATATTTTTTATCTCAGCACTCTCTCCTTGTTTTGGTGACATATCTAATTACTTGGTTGCAGAAAGGCTTCCTCCAAATAAAAGAGAAATATTATTAGGAAAATAACCCCTTTCACTTGGATTGGTGGCAATCTCTCCAAATTAGTTCCTGATCAAATTCCTAGAATGTGTGTGAGCAAAGAATAGTTCTTCGACATCCTATCAGCATGTCATGATGGTCCTTTTGGGGCCACTCTTTTGCTAAGAAGACGGCCTTCATATCTTTGCAAGAAGGCTATTATTGTCCAACCCTACACCAAGATTCCAAGAGATACAACAGTAGACACGATCAGTGCAGCCAAATGATGGGGAGACCCACACCGAGGGATGAAATTCCCTTGAAACCTGTTGTGACCAGCAACAACCCCCCTTTTATTTAATATTAGTAATAATACTAAATAAATGGGGACCCTTAGTTAAAAAATCCAAAAAATCAATTAGGATTTGTTTTCCTTTTCAAATAAAACTTTCTATCATAAACTTAGAGAAATCCCTTAGAAAGAACATTAAGAAACACTTAATTTTATGATAGATTACAATAAAATTGTTCTTTAAACAAAATAGCGCATCCATCGCAAAATGGTATATATCTTTTATAAAACTGAAAATGCGATTTTGCGCTTTTGTGATAATGCGATCCCAAAAAGCCTATACAATAAACATATTGGTCACAGATCGCATAGCGCAGAAAACAGAAATGTTAAACGAATACCTTTTGCGCTATTTACAATTTTGCGCTTTTGCGAGATTTGCGATGTGCACTTTTGCGCTATTTCACAATTTGCGCTTTGGCGTTATTTATAAAATTGCGATGGTTTCATTTTACGATATTGTGATATTGTGACATTGTGATATTGCGCAGCAAATCGCAGATCGCAATGTCGCAGATTCATAAAGGCGCGTTGTTCAAAGACAATCTTCCCATATATCAATATTTGTTATGCGCTTTAATTATTGGATTAGATGATTGGATTGACAATTAATGGTAAATGAGATTTTGTTTTGATTGAAAGTCATTTCACGTTAAAATAATATATTTCATCCGCCTTTGCATTTAAAACAGTCTCATCACCTTTCTCATGCCATTACTCTCATTTAACTCGTAAAACGCAGGCACGAAGGAGCAAACGTCTATACAAAGCTTTCACTAAACATTATGGGTAAGAAGGAGAAGAGCTCGAATTCTGAAAACAGAGAAATGGCTTCACTATATGCAGACACCGCTTGCAATAATGATGCCGGTATATCCACTTGGGAAGGAATGTATAATTTGTTGGAAGAAGAAAATCCTATGGTATTAAAAGTTACGGCTACAGCAAGTTCTAGTAATACATCTGAAGCAACCCTCAAAGAACTGGCTTGTTCATTTTTGCATAGGATAGCGGCAAGGCCAAGGATTCTCCCATATATGGACATGGTGAAATGGGTGCTGGACAACACCGATATTTCAGGCACACAATTCAGAACTCCAGCTCAAGAGCTAATCGGGTCATTCACCACGAAAGATTTGAGACTAATGTATAAGTTGCCAGAACCTCAGGTGACTTACAATAAACAATTCATGGAAGATTTTGCCAGAGAACATGCAAATTTGTCAGAATGCACAAAGGAGTGGACCAAAAGAAGTGAACCATTGAAGAAAAACAAACAAGGTATGTACAGCACGGGTTCACTTACCTCTCCTTATTGTTTCACTGCTACCATGTTATGCAGGCTTTTTGGAAAGCCTGACATAAATATGAACTTGCCTGAATGGCTCCCTTTGTTACATGCTGTCGTTAATTCTACAATTGTAGACTGGGCCAAAATCTTATCTGATAATTTGACCACTACCATTTTTCACTACCAATCCAAACGAAATGTTTCTCAGCGGGTTTATCCACCTTTTTATTTATCTGCTTATGTCATGGATGCTATCTGTTATGTCTCTAAATTCCCTGTGATGGGTTGGAAATGGACTATCCACGATCCTTTGCCTATTCATGTGTACCATAAAGAATTATGGGAGTCTAAGTTTGTCCCCCATTTTTACCAAATTTGTCATGGAATAATGTTGCCATTGTACAGAACATTGCATAATAAGGATGCCCCAAGGTTATCCCCAGAAACAGAGGTTGACGTTCTCCCCGTCGCGAGATGGTTTGGAGAAGAATTGTTCACTTATATTAGGGTTTTTGGGAGTTCTGCTTCCCCACATGTTTTACCCCTATATGTTCCAGATAGACTTGTAGCTCGGGAAATTGCTTATCAGACCTGTGGCCAAGGGGGTTTAACAAAGGAATTAAAAGAGAAGAAAAAAGGCATTTGGCCACAATTTCCCATAAAATGTGGAACATTTTCACTGTTCGATATTGGTCATGCATTCCAAGAGATAGGCAACATTACATGCCTACAACTGTTAAAATTTTCGAGAAGGTTATTTGACCCAAATGATATTGTTAAGAATTTTACCATTGCAATCAGAGTAAGGGAATTTTCCGGGGAACTGGATCTTTTTGATGATATGTTCCAAACAAGAAGTTCATTTAAAGAAGTTTTGAATTCAGCTGAAATGCAGTTATCTCCAGAAGAATTCCAGGAATTCAAGCTTTACAGAGAGAGAATACTAACTCCTATTCCTTTGGAAAATCTACGCTTAGAACTCGCAAGGGAGCAAACTCCTAGTGTTAGTCTCAACGGAAGTTCGAGTACATATAAATCTAAGTCCAAATCTGACAGAGAGACTTCTGAATATTCCAATAATTCTGATGAAAAGGAAGATAAAATTGAAGAATCAGTGAAAGATTTTGCGCAATCAAAAGAACTTACTCAACAGACAAATCCTCCTCCAACCAATGTACAGCAACAACCAGTCACCATTGAGTTAGACAAAGAATGGGAAACCTTTAACCAATTGATTAATGTAGAGGGACAGAATGTACAGACCCCTATACAAACAACCAAAGTTTTGAACACAGGAACAACCAGCACAGTCATAGTGACAGAGCACATACCAATCACACCCTCCTCTGAAATTGTACTTAATGTGGAGGACATTCCTCCTCTAGATGTATTCTACAGCCCAAAATACAAAGCAGTAGTGAAGAAACAGAGGAAAAAGAGAAAGTTAGAAAGTACAATTGCTACTGAAGCAGAACAACTAGATGTTTTGTGGAAAGATCCTGCCACAGAACCTACTGATAATCTCGCTAAATTATCTCAAATGACAGGGGCTTATGCTTCTGCAACAATTTACAAAGCATTTGAGATAAAACTACTTTTGAATGAAAAAGAAGAACAGATAAAAGTTCTACAACAGCAATTGCAACAGGTACAGGCCAATAATGAAGCATAATTGAAACTTGAAGAGATACAACAACAACTTCAAGAAATGCAAATAGGACATCAAATAAGCTTGGCTAATAAAGTAAAGAAAATACAAATTATCCAAGATCAACACAAAGATGATCCTAAGCTTCCAAAATTTATTTCAGAAACTATCTCTTTAAACAATCAACTACTGCAACAAGAGGAAGTTTTCTGCCAAAAAATCTTGCAATGGAATTCTTTTTGCCAAGAGAGCGATAAAATCACAAATCATGTCGTAGATTTACGAAATGATTATGATTTGATTAATGAAAAGATCAATGATTATCTGGCATGGCAAAAGACAGAAGAAGGCAGAAAATCTGGTGCACCCATTGTTAATGAAAACCATAAAGAAATATTGTTCAATAACTGGGATGCACAAATCAGAAGGGCAGAAAAGGCAGTAGAGGAGGCGGCTACAACGGCAAACACTCTTACTGATTGTGTAAATGATAATTTACACAAAGCTAATTTTATTTCAGAAACTGTTCCAGGATATCTCCCACATGCACATCAACTGCAAACAAAATGGAGGCAAAAGGCAGAAGAAAGAGCAAAATCAATCCAAGGGCTAACAAGATTAAATTGGGACTCTTACTGGACATACTTAGTGAAGCCACACAGTCAGCACAGTGCGCTTAATTGTATCATCAATGCTACAGAGAAGATTGTGCCTACACTTGCCGACTCTGTCTTTTCAGGACAGTTGAATTCTAAAGTCGGTCAGCCACATCTTCTCAAAACTATGCTAGATGCCTGCAAGTTTAAAGACCAAGTTCATAGATAGTTAGTTAATAAGCTTTATTTTCTTAGATCTAGTTTTAATTTTACTGTATTTTAGCCTAGGAAAAGGACGGTCATTAAACCGAATCCTTAATTTTTGTAATAGACTATTTTTAGATTTAGCTAAGTAGTATTTAAACCCTTCTCATGCATTTAGAGAAGTCCTGGATCTTAATATTTTTGACTTGGAGATTATATTTCTGTACTCCACTATCTTATATATTTTTAAAAAGGGATCACATCTGGTGATTTTTATGCGGAATTATCTTTGAAGTGTTGCATTTCTGTACCTTGGAATTTGATTTTGCATCAGAGTTACTGGATTAGAGTATCAGATTTCATTTGAAAGTCTTCAGGATGAATGAGGTATTTCTATCTGTTCACTGTTGATTTCTTTTATCTTATGATATTCGCTTTAAAATTTGCTATCATTTATATATATTTGTTTTCACAACGCTTCTTTTTATATATCATTTCTGAGTATAATTGAAACGTTATCTTTCATAAGTATATATAGATGGTATACAATGATGAATGCAATATGCTAATACAACTCTGTTTAATTTCTTAAACAGAGTTATCTTTATTTGTTTCTGCATATTTCAATTTAAATGATAATACATTTTCATGGTTATTGTTAAATTGGAACAATATTAAGTTGTATTCACATATAAATACTCAGGTTAGTGTTAGAATTTCTTTATCAGTATTTAGTTTAAATTAGATAGTTTTATTTCAGTCAATTTAGTCCCATTTTCACCCATCCAAATCAACTCATCACCAACCCATTGAGTTATAAGGAAACTGGTCCTTTAAATCCAGTCGGAGCCACCATACCAAACGAAAAAGGAGCTGTCCTAAGGTCCCGACCGGGTGGTTTTCCCCAATGTTTAAAGCATAGATTTTCAAGGCTTCAACATTTTTGGCGCTAGAAGGAGGGCTTGAGCCATGAATGGCAATTAAATCTTTATCCACAAGCCATTTTGAGAGCAAAACACCTTCATCAACTTCTTCAATTTCTTCTGAAATACAAAATCCTATAGAAGAAATTGCGAAGAATATTCATACACCCACTACCAAAATCTCAAAACATTCAGACAATCAAAATCCTGAGTCTCCTGAAGTTCAAGACTTAATTCATAAATTGAAAGGATTCTCATTATCTCTAGAAGAGTCTGAAATATCTGAAGGTAGTGTAACTTCAAAATTTGTTTCTTCGAAACCTCTTACTAGGCTTCAAAGTGAAAAAATTGGTATTTCTCCTAAAGAATTCCCTTTACCTAGTAGAGTCAAGACAAGAAAAACTCAATCGGAATCAATAAGTGATATAAGTTCAACATCTAATATTCAAATACCTGTTTCCGAAATCCCAACTCAACAAAGTACAGTTGTTTCCACATCATCTCCTCAATCATCATCTCCTCAATCATCATATGCTCAATCATCATCAATCTCAACATCATCTATTCCAACAACTTCTATTAAAAAACCACCAGTTTCTACTACTCCTCCAATAGTTGTTCCAATAATGGCTAGACCATGGGCTACTCCAGGGGTAGTCAACATGGCTGCACCTTTACATGATTTACCAGACAATCCTGGAAAATGGCTTCCAAAATTTAGTCCAGATCTTAGCATTCAAGCTGAAGAACATATCAATAACTTTATGCTGGCTATAAATTTGAATGGAGTCACACATGAAGATGTTGTAGTCATACTATTCCCTTATACTCTTCAAGGAGCAGCAGGATCATGGTACTTTTCACTACCTTCGGGATCCATAACAAGTTGGGCCATTTTTGCAGATCATTTTTTAACCAAATTTGGAGATGACAGATCAATACCTACTTTAATCAACGATCTCTCAAATTTGAAAGAAGAACCCAAGGAACCCATTAAAGAATTCAACGCTAGATTCAACAAACTCTTGAACAAAATTCACACAGATTCAAGGCCTAGTGAACAAGTCAGAAGTGAATGGTACATAACTGCCTTACCCTAAAACATAGCAATTTTTGTAGATAGAGCTGCAAAACCTACATTAGCCGAGAATATGAAAGAGGCTATTGCAGTGGAAAAACGAATTATTTCTCTAGAAAAGAAAAATGCTATTGAGGAAAGGAAATCAAAGAAAGTCAGCTTCAAAGATGATTCAAACAAAAAGACCAAAGACCCATACGACATGGAAGGTTTACAGAAATTTCTTAAAACCATGTCAAATGAAATGGTTGAAATTAAAAAACAAGTAGCTGAAACTTCTACTAAAAAACCATTCCGAAATTTCAGAAGAAACCAAGTTGAATCTAAACCTCCTAATGCAATCTCTAATGCAGAATCAGAAGAAGAGGAAGAAGAAGAAGATACATATTTAGTATCAGATGAGGAAGATGAGAATGAAGAAATAGCTGAATTGCATGGAATGTGGGATTTTATTCTCCCTAATTCTGATAATGAAGAAGTTATGCTTGTAAGTACTAGGAGTAAATCTATATCAAAGCCTGTACAAACAGCTCCTAAAAAGAAAATTACAACTCCAAGTACTAAAGACAAATCCCCTGCAAAGAAAACTTCTCCATTACCTACTCAAAATCAGGCATCTTCTTCTAATCCTCCTACATCAACAACAAAGACTTTAGTGGTGTCATATCCTATGGAATACAACATTGTCGAAGACATGAAAAAGATCAAAGCCAACATTTCCTTACATGAAATCAGCAAACTAAAACACCAGCAAAAGTTGCTATTGAAATAATTAAACGCTACACCAATTGCTCCTTTACCAAGTGGTGTAGTTGCAAAAGCAGCTAGGGGAGCTGGTAAGCCACCAGACAAGGTAGATGCTACTGATACTGTGCTCATTGGAGAAAAGTCAAATTCTCAAACTCCTCCTTTTCTTTTGACTTATGAAATGTACAATAAGAATCTGCATAATTGTTTGATTGATTCTGGAGCCTCCTCCAATATAATGCCTACTTCTGTCTGTGCCAAATTGAATATCGAACCACAGAAATCAGCAATTCATATCGTTCAATTGGATCGCTCTAAAGTTCAAGTTGTAGGAGAAATCAATTCAGTTACTATCAGATTAGCTTCTGATCCTAGGATTGTCCAAAGAATTGATATTTTGATTGCTGATATTCCTGAATTCTATGGATTAATCTTAAGCAGGGAATGGTCTGCGAAACTTAATGGTTATATCTCAACTGATTATTCACATATGTGGCTTCCCTACAAAGAGAAACCAAATCAAATCAAGATTGAAAGAGAAAAACATATGACGCACACTGTCACTGAATTCGAACAACCTAATGAGCCTGTGGCATTCAACAACAATATTCTTGGAGGTTATTCTGCTGAATCATTTCTTGGAAACTTCGAAGCACCTCAATCACCTTTTTCTGTAAATACCTTTGTTTCTCAAATAGAAAATTTTCACAATCTGATTCTTCCAGAATTGTAAATATTTCTGATGTAATTGTAGATAAGTCATTAGATAAGTCTTTATTTTGGTCGTTATATTTTGATGGATCAAAGTCTAGTGATGGAGCTGGAGCTGGATGCATATTAATTGATCCAAATGGAGAGAAAACCATGCTTTCATGTAGGTTAGAATTCGAGTGTACAAACAATACCGCAGAATATGAAGCCTTGGTTTAAGGACTTTATAAAGCTATAGGGTTAGATGTTAAATACTTGAAAGTCTTTGGTGATTCCGAAATTGTCATAAAACAAGTTAGGAATACTATTCATTGCCTTTCGGGACATCTTAAACACTATCAAACCCTAGTACAAGATCTCACCACTCATTTTTTAGCATTCAATATTTCTCCTATTCCTAGGAATCAGAATACATAAGCTGACTTGTTAACTAATGTTGCATCTAAATTCCTACCTGCTGAAGATTGCAGTCCTGATAGATTTTCTGTAGAATTAATTTTTCGTCCATCTGTCCCAGACAATGTTACAAACTGGAGAGTATTCTATCATGATCAAGATATTTTAAATTTCATGACTTCAGAGAAATCTTATGATGAGCAAATTATTGACGAAGATGATCATGATTTTCAAATTGCCTCAAAAGGTAATGAAAATCCCATTCCGAAATATGTTGTTAAATTAGAGGATTTATATGAAATTAAAGATAGATTCAAGAAAGTCACTAATGATAAACTTCAAAGTTCCACTTTGAAGTTTGAATTAGTAAATCTTGGTTCTGATTCTAAACCTCAAAACATTAACTTAGGACTCAATTTAACACCAGAGGAAAGGAATGCGTTCATTAAACTTCTGAACAAGTATAAAAACGTTTTTGCTTGGAATTATGATGATTTAAAAACGTATGATAATTCGGTTATTTAACACACAATTCCAATGCTTCCTGATATTAAACCTGTTCAACAGAAGTTGAGAAAGATTCATCCAAATCTCGAAATTCAAATCAAATCAGAACTTAATAAACTTTTAAAAGCCAAAATCATTTTTCCGGTCAGGCACTCCAATTGGGTTTCCAATATGGTACCTGTAAGGAAGAAGAATGGTGATATAAGAATCTGTATTGATTTCAAAAATTTAAACAAGGCATGTTTAAAAGACAATTTCCCATTGCCAACCATGGAACGGATACTTCAAAAGGTAGCTGGTTCTGAACTTATGTCCTTTCTCGATGAATTTTCAGGCTATAATCAAGTTTTAGTTCATCCAGATGACAGATTGAAAACAACTTTCAGAACAAAATGGGGAACTTATGCTTATCAGAAAATGCCTTTTGGTCTAATAAATGCAGGAGCAACTTTTCAAAGAGCCATGGACATAACATTTAAAGGTCTGATCAATAAATCAGTTGTTGTTTATCTTGATGACATAACAGTATTTTCAAAAAAGAGAGCCAATCATCTACATGATCTAAAACAAATATTTGAAAGATGTAGAAGGTTTGGTATTTCCTTAAATCCAAAGAAATCTTTCTTTGCTTTGGATGAAGGAAAACTCTTAGGATTTATTGTGTCAAAATATGGTATATATATTGATCCAGATAGAGTGAAAGAAATTTCTGATATTTCTTTACCTCATAACAAAAAATCCATGCAATCATTTCTTGGACAGATCAATTTTGTTAAAATATTCATTCCTGATTTTTCTTTAATTGTTTTACCTATGCAAAATATGATCAAGAAGAATTCAGTATTCAAATGGGGGAATAAAGAGAAAGAAGCCTTTGAGGAAATAAAACAAGAAATCATTAATGCACCAGCATTGAATACCCCAGATTTTTCTAAAGAGTTTACTTTGTATACTTTGGCCACCGAAACATCTTATGCAGCTGTTTTAACACAGCTCAGTGATCAGAAAATTGAGGCACCAATTTATTTCTTTAGCTCAAATCTGCAAGGAGCTGAGCTTAATTATTCCGATGTTGAAAATCAAGCCTTTGCTGTGTTTAAATCAATCAAACATTTCAGACCTTTTCTCTTGAAAACACATACAAAAATCATTGTCCCATTCTCTGCAGTGAGGCAATTATTAATTCAAAAAGAAGTAGGAGAAAAAAGAGCTAACTGGGTAACAGCCTTGCAAGAATATGATATTGATATTAAACCAGCTAAGATTGTTAGAGGACAAGGTTTTTGCAGATTATTGGCAGGAGCTCATAACATACCAGAAAATCAAGATTCAAATCAAGATATTCAAGTAAGTCAGATAAATGTTACAGATTTCGGATCTCAGTATGTTGATCTTATCTATTACTTGAAAAATGGGTATGCTCCTTCTAATCTCAGCTATAAGAGTAAACGCGCTTTAAGGTTAAAGGCTATTAAATATGAGATCATTGATAATGTGTTATTTAGGAAGAATTATGATTCAATTTTATTAAGATGTCTTGAAAAGACTGAAGCTGAAAAGGTTTTGCAGGAGTTGCATGATGGACCAGCAGGAGGTCATTTTGGAGGTGATACCACAGCTCACAAAATAATTCGTGTTGGTTATTACTGGCCTACCCTTTTTAAAGATACCCATGATTACGTAAGGAAGTGCCGAATTTTTCAAACTGCAAGTGGAAGACAAAGGAAACCATCTTTTCCTTTGCAACCAGTGACTATTGAGCAACCATTCGAACAATGGGGGCTTGACATTATTGGTGAGATAGTACCTCATTCTTCCAAACAGCACAAGTACATCCTTACTGCAACTGATTACTTTACAAAGTGGGTAGAGGCAATCCCGTTGAAGGTAGCCAATTCTGATGCAATTATTGATTTCATAGATCAATTCATCATAACCAGGTTTGGTGTACCTCAAGCTCTTGTCTTTGATAATGCATCTTACTTCTCTGGAAATAGTTTAATAGAATTTGCGGTCAAAAGAGGTTTTAAATTAAAATATTCAGCAAATTATTATCCACAAGGTAATGGTTTGGCTGAATCCACTAATAAAAACCTTATCAAAATTATTAAAAGGACCGTTGATCAAAATCAAAAGAATTGGCACAAATCTTTAATCTTTGCATTATGGGCTGATCGTATCACTGAAAAAGCTTCAATAGGGACTTCACCTTTCAATTTAGTTTATGGAAAAGAAGCTGTGATACCATCAAATTTAACTCTTCCATCATTAGCCCTAGTGCAATTTATTGAGGAAAATCCTTCTTCATCCATTCAATTGAGATATGATCAAATCCTTAAACTAGAAGAAGATAGAGATAAAGAAAAAATTATTCATGAAAAACATCAACGGCTTGTAAAATCTTCTTTTGATGCAACTTCTACCAGCTCAAAAATTTTGTCAATTGGTGATCTTGTTCTGAAATGGGATAAAGCACACGAAGAAAAAGGTAAACATACCAAGTTTCAGAAAATGTGGCTTGGACCATTTCAGATCGCTGAAAAGATAGGCTCAAATACATTCATACTCCAAGATCTAACAGGTAAGAGAGAATATCTTCCTGTAAATGGGCTTATCTTGAAGAAATCCTTTTCATAAGGAGGTAACCCCTTCTTAAACTGTACATATTCCTTTCTGCAGAGTTTTTGATTGTTTTTGCAAATAAAGGTTGTTAATAAGTCTACAATTGACTGTTTACTATTTAGGAAAATTTCTTAGGAAAAATATTATAAATATTTATTTTGTGTAAATAAGAATTTTTAAAGTAATGATCACAATTTTTGGATAGTTTAAAATAAGATGTTAAACTTTGAAAGATTATTTCAATCATTTGTATGATCTTTTGAAAACTTGAGAAGAATGTAAATCATTATAAGTTTATTTAGCAGAGAAAGGTTATCTATAAAAGTAAAGATTTTTCAAAGTTTTGGTACTCAAAAAACTCTGAAAATTGTCATCCATTGATTCTTAAGGATAAAACTACTTCACCCCATCCATTTAAGTTGTGATTTTTTAGAATGTAATTCTAAGAAATTATATGAAAATTTAAGAGATAAGAGGTCTCATTATGAGCCGACTTACCATGTTCATAAGAAGTAATAAAACTGACATTATCAATACTGTATACCAAAACAGGGTAATGGCTTATAAACATAAGACAAGGGGTCTCATCGCGAGCCAGCTTGTTCAGTTTAATTATAACTAGTGAATGACATTGTTATTAACTGGCTACCAAACCAGGACAATGGCTCTTAAAATAAAAAATAAGTAAAAGACAAAAACATGAGATAATAGGTCGTATGAATTTATCTTTTAAAAATTCATAATTTTAGTTGGATGGGACAATGAATTGTTGATGGTTCAAAGGTAACCTTGTCGAGACTATGAACGTTTGCTGGCAGCAGAGGCAATACCTATGGCAATAGAGTATATTATAAAACCAAAACTTCGAGAAATCCACTTACTTCATTATTAACACCGATCAAAGCTTTAGATAACCCAAAAATGTATTTATTCTTAAGGAATTAGAAAGAAATTGTGAATGACTTTTATTTCTTTTTCATAGTTAGATTTTATTTGAATTATTTTAAGATAGTTTTCATTATCTTTAAAAATCTTTACTTACTAAAGATATAGTGTTCATTTTTTTTTTTCAGAGATAACTGTTTCTTTCAGTGAATCGCCAATTGTTGTGACCAGCAACAACCCCCCTTTTATTTAATATTAGTAATAATACTAAATAAATGGGGACCCTTAGTTAAAAAATCCAAAAAAATCAATTAGGATTTGTTTTCCTTTTTTCAAATAAAACTTTCTATCATAAACTTAGAGAAATCCCTTAGAAAGAATATTAAGAAACACTTAAGTTTATGATAGATTACAATAAAATTGTTCTTTAAACAAAATAGCGCATCCATCGCAAAATGATATATATCTTTTATAAAACTGAAAATGCGATTTTGTGCTTTTGCGATAATGCGATCCCAAAAAGCCTATACAATAAACATATTGGTCGCAGATCGCATAGCGCAGAAAACAGAAATGTTAAACGAATATCTTTTGCACTATTTACCATTTTGCGCTTTTGCGAGATTTGCGATATGTGCTTTTGCGCTATTGCGCAATTTGCGTTTTTGCGCTATTTCACATAACGGCGATGGCTTCATTTTGCGATATTGCGATATTGCGACATTGCGATATTGCGATATTGCGCAGCAAATCGCAGATCGCAATGTCGCAGATTCATAAAAGCTCGTTGTCCAAAGACAATCTTCCCATATATCAAATCTGTTATGCGCTTTAATGATTAGATTAAATGATTGGATTGACAATTAATGGTAAATGAGATTTTGTTTTGATTGAAAGTCGTTTCACGATTAAAATATTATATTTCATCCACCTTCGCATTTAAAACAGTCTCATCACCTTTCTCATGCCATTACTCTCATTTAACTCGTAAAACGCAGGCACGAAGGAGCAAACGTCTATACAAAGCTTTCACAGGACATTATGGGTAAGAAGGAGAAGAGCTCGAATTATGAAAACAAAGAAAGGGCTTCACTATATGTAGACACCGCTTGCAATAAGGATGCCGGTATATCCACTTGGGAAGGAATGTATAATTTCCTGGAGGAAGAAAATCCTGTGGTATTAAAAGTTACGGCTACAACAGGTTCTAGTAATACGTCTGAAGCAACCCTCAAATAACTGGCTTGTTCATTTTTGCATAGGATAGCGGCAAGGCCAAGGATTCTCCCATATACGGACATGGTGAAATGGGTGCTGGACAGCATCGATATTTCAGACAGACAATTCAGAACTCCAGCTCAAGAGCTAATCGGGTCATTCACCACGGAAGATTTGAGACTAATGTATAAGTTTCCGGAACCTCAGGCGACTTACAATAAACAATTCATGGAAGATTTTGCCAGAGAACATGCAAATTTGTCAGAATGCACAAAGGAGTGGCCCAAAAGAAGTGAACCATTGAAGAAAAACAAACAAGGTACGTACAGCACGGGTTCACTTACCTCTCCTTATTGTTTCACTACTTCCATGTTATGTAGGCTTTTTGGAAAGCCTGACATAAATATGATCTTACCGGAATGGCTCCCTTTGTTGAATGCGGTCGTTAATTCTACAATTGTAGACTGGGCCAAAATCCTATCTGATAATTTGACCACTGCTATTTTTCACTACCGGTCCAAACGAAATGTTTCTCAACGGGTTTATCCGTCTTTTTATTTATCTGCTTATGTCATGGACGCTATCTGTTATGTCTCTAAATTCCCTGTGATGGGTTGGTAATGGACTATCCACGATCCTTTGCCTATTCATGTGTACCATAAAGAACTATGGGAGTCTAATTTTTTCCCCCATTTTTACCGAATTTGTCATGGAATAATGCTGCCATTGTATAGAACATTGCATAATAAGGACGCCCCAAGGTTATCCCCAGAAACAGAGGTTGACATTCTCCCCGTCGCGAGATGGTTTGGAGAAGAATTGTTCACTTATATTAGGGTTTTTAGAATTTATGCTTCCCCCCATGTTTTACCCCTATATGTTCCAGATAGACTTGTAGCTCTGGAAATTGCTTATCAGACCTGTGGCCAAGGAGGTATAACAAAAGATTTAAAAGAGAAGAAAAAAGGCATTTGGCCACAATTTCCCGTAAAATGTGGAACATTTTCACTGTTCGATATTGTTCATGCATTCCAAGAGATAGGCAACATTACATGCCTACAGCTGTTCAAATTTTCGAGAAGGTTATTCGACCCAAATGATATTGTTAAGAATTTTACCAATGCAATCAGAGTAAGGGAATTTTCCGGCGAACAGGATCTTTTTAATGATATGTTCCAAGCAAGAAATTCATTTAAAGAAGTTTTGAATTCAGCTCAAATGTAGTTATCTCCAAAGGAATTCCAGGAATTCAAACTTTACAGAGAAAGAAGACTAACTCCTATTCCATTGGAAAATCTACGCTTACAGCCCGCAAGGGAGAAAACTCCTAGTGTTAGTCTTAGCGGCAGTTCAAGTACAGATAAATATAAATCAAAATCTAACAGAGAGACTTCTGAACATTCCAATAAGTCTAATGAAAAGGAAGATAAAATGGAAGAATCCATGAAAGATTCTGCACAATCAAAAGAACTTAATCAACAAAAAATTTTGACTTCTCAACAAACAAATCCTCCTCCAACCAATGTACAACAACATCCAGTCATCATTGAATTAGACAAAGAATGGGAAACCTTCAACCAATTGATTAATGTAGAAGGACAGAATGTACAGACCCCTGTCCAGACAACCAAAGTTTTTAACACAGGAACAAGCAGCATAGTCACAGTGACAGATCACATACCAATTACACCCTCCTCTGAAATTGTACTTAATGTGGAGGACATTCCTCCTCTAGATGTATTCTACAGCCCAAAATACAAAGTAGTAGTGAAGAAACAGAGAAAAAAGAGAAAGTTAGAAAGTTCAATTGCTACTGAAGCAGAACAACTAGATGTATTATGGAAGGATCCTTCCACAGAGCCTTCTGAGAATCTTACTAAGTTATCTCAAATGACAGGGGCTTATGCGTCTGCAACAATTGACAAAGAATTTGAGATACAACTTTTGTTGAATGAAAAAGAAGAACAGATAAAAGTTCTACAACAACAATTGCAACAGGTGCAGGCCAATAATGAAGCACAGTTGAAACTTGAAGAGATACAACAACAACTTCAAGAAATGCAAATAGGACATCAAAGAAGCTTGGCTGATAAAGAAAAGCAAATACAAATTATCCAAGGCCAGCACAAAGATGATCCTAATCTTCCAGAATTTATTTCAGAAACTATCTCTTTAAACAATCAACTACTGCAACAAGAGGAAGTTTTCTGCCAAAAAATCTTGCAATGGAATTCTTTTTGCCAAGAGAGCGATAAAATCACAAATCATGTCGTAGATTTACGAAATGATTATGATTTGATTAATGAAAATATCAATGATTATCTGGTATGGCAAAAAACAGAAGAAGGCAGAAACGCTGGTGCACCCATTATTAATGAAAACCATAAGGAAATACTGTTCAATAACTGGGATGCACAAATTAGAAGGGCAGAGAAGGCAGCAAAGGAGGCGGCTACAGCGGCAAACACTCTTACTGATTGTGTAAATGATAATTTACACAAAGCTAATTTGATTTCAGAAACTGTTCCAGGATATCTCCCACAGGCACATCAACTGCAAACAGAATGGAGGCAAAAGGCAGAAGAAAGAGCAAAATCAATCCAAGGGCTAACAAGATTAAATTGGGACTCATACTGGACGTACTTGGTGAAGCCACACAGTCAGCACAGTGCGCTTAATTGTATCATCAATTCTACAGAGAAGATTGCGCCTACACTTGCCGACTCTGTCTTTTCAGGACAGTTGAATTCTGAAGTCGGTCAACCACATCTTCTCAAAACTATGCTAGATGCCTACAAGTTTAAAGACCAAGTTCATAAATAGTTAGTTAATAAGCTTTATTTTCTTAGATTTAGTTTTAATTTTACTGTATTTTAGCCTAGGAAAAGGACGGTCATTAAACCGAATCCTTAATTTTTTGTAATAGACTATTTTTAGATTTAGCTAAGTAGTATTTAAACCCTTCTCATGCATTTAGAGAAGGGTCCTGGATCTTAATATTTTTGACTTGGAGATTACATTTCTGTACTCCACTATCTTATATATTTTTAAAAAGGATCACATCTGGTGATTTTTATGCGGAATTATCTTTGAAGTGTTGCATTTCTGTACCTTGGAATTTGATTTTGCATCAGAGTTACTGGATTAGAGTATCAGATTTCATTTGAAAGTCTTCAAGATGAATAAGGTATTTCTATCTGTTCACTATTGATTTCTTTTGTCTTATGATATTCGCTCTAAAAATTGCTATCATTTATATATATTTGTTTTCACAACACTTTCCTTTTATATATCATTTCTGAGTATAATTGAAATGTTATCTTTCATAAGTATATATAGATGGTATACAATGATGAATGCAATATGCTAATACAACTCTGTTTAATTTCTTAAACAGAGTTATCTTTATTTGTTTCTGCACATTTCAATTTAAATAATAATACATTTTCATGATTATTGTTAAATTGGAACAATCTTAAGTTGTATTCACTTATAATTACCCGGGTTAGTGTTAGAATTTCTTTATCAGCATTTAGTTTAATTAGATAGTTTTATTTCAGTCAATTTAGTCCCATTTTCACTCATCCAAATCAACCCATCACCAACCCATTTAGTTATAAGGAAACTGGTCCTTTAAATCCAGTCGGAGCCACCATACCAAACGGAAAAGGAGCTGTCCTAAGGTCCCGACCGGGTGGTTTTCCCAAATGTTTGAAGCAGAGATTTTCAAGGCTTCAACAAAACCTTAGGTGGATTTAGAGCCATTTGACAAGTTGGTAATGGACTTGATTGGACCCATTGATCCACCATTCGGGCAGAAGAGGTATATCATAGTTTGCACTAGTTACTTGACCAAGTGGGCTGAAACAAGAGCTATGAAGGTAGAAATATAAGAGAAGGTAGTTGAGTTTCGGAGAGAGAATGTGTTCTACAAGTTTGGATACCCTATAGAGGTAGTCATTTATCAGTGGGGCTCAATTTACTTCTCATCTCATTGAAAACATCCTCAGGCAGCACAAGATAAAGCACAAGACTTCCATTGGAAGTGACAAATAGAGCATTGGAGAACATCCTCACCAATGTTGTGAGAAGCAGCAAAACATATTGGGCATACATATTGGTGGAAGCCACTTGGGATTACAATACTACCTAGAAGATAACCACAGGGTTTACTCCATATGATCTAGTTATGGGAAGAAAACTTTTCTTTCCATTGAGTTTGAGTATAACACCCTAAGAATGGTAGCTCAGTTGGATTTAGACATCACAAAGGCACACAATTTTTTTTTTTTTGTAGCTAAATGGTTTGGATGAATTCATAATGTAGGCCCTTCTTTACACAGAGGTAATCCAACTGAAAAGGAAGGTTTGGCATGACAAGCACATAAAAGAAAAGGCATTTCAAGAAGGAGATTGGGTGCTTCTTTATGACTCCAGATTCAAGGACTTCAAGGTAAATTAATTACCATGTGGCTAAGGCCTTATCAAGTGGAAAATTTCCATGAAAATGGGGGTTTTCAGATCAGAACCATAGATGACGAGGGAATCCCTATGCTTGTCAATGGCTATAGGCTAAAAATGTGCAAGAAGCCCTTGTCTAAGGCTAAGTTTATCAATTCAATAAATGGGAGGTGAATGATATTGGAAGATCCATAGTTTCTAGCCCCTCACCTTCCTATAGAAATAAAATATAAAAATAAAGAGGCTTGTGTTAAAACCTCTCTGAGGTATCCAAGGCCAACCCCTGGGTTGAAAACCTCCATGAGGCGATCCTGGAGAAAAAAAAATAGAAATAAAAGATCCTTGGGTGAAAACCTCTTTGAGGCACCCAAGGTAGGCTTGTGGATTGAAAACCTTTGATGAGGCAACACACCTATCTTCAAAAAATAAGAAAGAAAAAAAAGGAAAAAGAAAAGGGATGAAACAACACCTATGCACTAACTTGTTTATGCTTTACAGGTTGTTGATCAAGGAAAATTTAAACAAAATGAAGAAACATACTTTCTCTCCTGATCTCTCCTCTACCTATCCACTCCATGACCAATCACAATATGCATCCATCCATCCATTTCTCCCTCCAGGTGAGCAAAAACCCCATGTTTTCTTACTCTCTGCAGTGCTAGAGGATGTCCTAGGCTGCTACAAGATTTCTTGTAGTGCTATAGGAAACCCTATAATGCTACGTGAAATTCATATAAGAAGGAACAAGCTCACCCACAAACACCAAACCCTCAAGAAGACATTAAAACCATTTTGTTACCTATACCTACCACTCCTAACCATCATTCCAGTTCACGCATAAATATTCACTCACTAAACCCTCTCTTTCGCCCCATAAGTTGGTTTAGCTAAACACTTATACAAAGCCTCTCCCCTCATCAATTCACCACTCCATTTACTTCCTAACTCCATACCTAGCATCCATGCACTACTTCTCCTCATTCCTCAGCTAATTGGAGCTCAAAAACATCAGAAACGGAATTTCTACAAGAAGATTATCACTTCCTGTAGCAATCATGTAAACACAACAGCAATTAAAAAAAGGAAAGAGGTAGTTGATGGAGATGGCTCCATATGATCACCAGATGACTCCAAAAGGAAAGCCACACTAGCAGCAACACCTGAGCATCTAACATACAACACCTGAAAAAAGATTCATCAAACAAAAGTAATAAGCAACTCACTCAGAAATAAGTTTTTCACTCAGAAAATAAAAGAATATCAATAAAAAAAACACAGCAAATGAAAATCATTTATGGCCATCGCCATGCTCCAGATCCCTACATCAAAATATCCTGCCACTCCTCAGCAACAGGTAGGCTCAGGTATTATTCCCTCACCCTCTCGCTATGCATCATTGGGCTAAAATGAATTAATGTCGAGAATATAGAGTTTGAAAGGAAAAAAGGTGGCCAGTTAACTTGGCCACCCTTTTAAAGTTAAAGTAAATAGGAAGTGAAGGTTTTCATGCCACATTGGCTGTCACATCAGTTAAGGAAGAGATCACAAGGAGTTGGAGGTGATTCTGAGGAAGATGGAAATGATTGGCTTGAGTGGGACCAGTCGTTCAAATGAGGAAACCCTGTGCCAAATCCATATCACCACTACACTCCAAGTCCACTCAATTTGGAAAAAAAGGTGTAATTTGTCTCATTCTCCCTCATTCCATTGTGCATTTTGAGATCAGTTAGAGTAGGAAAGAGACAAGATCCATCGAGGAATTTTGAACCAAGTTCAAGTTTTCATGCAAGCTCGTGCTACAGGAAGTCTGCAAGAAGATCTCACAGTGATAGAAACTGCCATGAAAGCTACCTTTAGAGTGTATTGACACCCAAAACCACCATATTACAAGCAAAAAAACATCAAAGTGTAGAGGTAAGTGGATGTCACCCCACCAAGTTGTAAATTTTTTCATAAAAAATTATACAATCAAAACCATAATTCAGGAATTTAAGACAATGTTAAGAGAAGTAGGGGATAAGAAAATCTAATTTTGTGTTATATTGAAGCCTTTGGTGTCCCATATCACTAGAATTTTAAGACAAAAGCCAACCAAACATCTCCATAACAAGTCACAATATGGGGGGAGGTTTTAATAGAAGGGAACCCACATATATTAAAATAATTAGACTACACCCTCCTCTGGTTGACATTTTTAGAAATAATTGATGGTTGGGATTCTTTGAGCTCCTCAAGGACTTTGATGATGAAGTAGTTTGGTAATTTGTAGTGGCCTTACACTCCCAAGCAGATGATAGGGCCACCACATTGGTTAGTGGGCTATCCATTACCATAACCCCTGATCTCATTAGCAGATTTACAACCTTTCCTCTAGGAGTCAAGTGGAATAGAGAGGATAGAGTCTCTAGAACTGCCTCTAAGAAGAGTTTATTTTTTCCTAATGAAGATTACATTGAGGATAAGAATGGAGTAAGAAGGGAAATTATTCCCTACCCATGGGATGAGGTAGCATATCACATCATGGAATATATTTCCTATGTGTAATATTCCTACTTAGCCTAAGCTAAGAGGAATATGAAATTTTGTCTCATTTTCTGTTGTAGAAATAAATGAATAAAGGAGGACATGTAAAACTCCTAAAAGAATGAATAAATCAATGCCCATATGAACATGGATAAATCTGGGCCATGTAAAAAAATCACTTGCAGGTGTGAAAGGGGTTTGAGCTATGAGACTGGGTCAACCTTGACCAAATCTACAGTGCCATCTAGATACAATGAACCTCATGAAGGGACAACGCAGTTCTAGAAGGAGGCCCCTCATGTTAAAGGAGCTAACTCATCAAGGTGGTTTAGGGTTTGCAAAGGTTTTCATCTTATAAAAGGAAGAGGAAGGCAGCAAGAGAAGGTTGTTGATTATCTATATTTCTAAGTATCTTGTCTGTTTAGACAAATACCATTCTCTGTTGTTCAGTGGAGAATTGTGCTGCTTAGCACTTGGAGTTCCTATGTAAGGATTTCACCTCTTCCATTAAGGATTCTTGGAGGAATATTGATGATTTCATCCATTATCAAGCATTTGGCCAAGCTCTAGTTCCAACTGCAACACAGATCCAGTGAGGGTTTGGTTGCTTTTGTAGGCTGTAGCAAGTGGAATACTAGATCTGATCAGATCTAGCTTGTATTCGTGGCTCTTCTCAGTGAGTGTGTCATTTAGCCTCCTGGAAGAGTGCATCTGTTGTTTGAGCTTCAGAATTGTATAGTAGCATTAGGCCAACTCTGTTATTCAAGCTACAATGCAGTTTCCCTTGAGGGACTATGTTATTTTCAGTGGAGGTTTTGCAGGGTGTTTTGATCCCACTTTTGATGAGAGATCTCTGGTGTTGGGATTTTCCTTTCACTTTGGTGATCCATGGATTAGCTTTCTGATCCATGTTCTGTATAGATCTGATATGTTTTAATGTAAGGTAATCTTCAAAAATTTCTGAATAATATTGCAGATCTGTCACTTAAAACTCAAATATACTCTTTGTACTATATGATTTGGTCAAAACCCCAAGGGGATCTTGTAATAGAGTCTTTCTAGTGTACAGATATGAAATGGATTTGATCTTTTGTACACAAATCTGCTCTATATCTGAAGTGTAACATTCAGCTACTGCAGCTCTATAAAATAACGTTGTTAAGCCATTTTTGTAGTTTATACATATGTTGCAGCCTTCTTTCTGAAGATTTCCTTCTCTCTTGTCTTCTGTATTCTACTATATAATGTAAGAGCATCATTGTAAATCTGATTTGCTGCTGTATATTCAAAGGTTGATATTATTTGATGGCCTCCTACCCATGCTTTCCAAGACTACATTATTTCTGAAGCAGTTTGTTGTGCATAGCTGCAGCCCCTCTTGTAGGGTGTTTTTCAGCTAGTTTAGGTGGTGGGAGATCTGTTTACCACACCTAGTTTGTTTTTTTTTTCTCCCCTTTTGGATCTAGACTCCAGATCTGCTGATCTAAGGGATCCAAGGGCTGTAAACTCATTTCTGTGCATAAATCTTCCAGAAGTGCGTTATTTCAGTAGGCTTGTTGTGCAATCCCAATTTTGGGATATTACACTATGAGGGGATACTCAATGTGGTTTATCGGTACCACTTCAAATATTTAAATGAGCTTAGATTAAAATGATATTTTCCACTCGAGAAGGGACTAAACATTCCATACTTCCTCCTACATTCAATTAGAGACGTGAGCCAGAGAGTGAGGGAGAGAAATTATCAACACCTAGCTCACCATGGCCTCATTAAAATTATAGTGGTAGATGCTCTCAATAGACTGAACATCCCTATAACTTGGTCCACCTTCATATACATGGATAGAGAAGCATTCATTGGGCCACAAGATGTTTCTCCTAGAAAAAACCCTGCCTCTAGCCTTGGAGAAAGGGGTATGAAAGAAGAAGAGGAAGATATTGAAGTGACAGACGAAGAAGAGGAACAAGATGAAATGGAAATATAAGCAGAACACACAAAAAACCTAGGAACAGATAAAGGAAAAGAGGAGGAGGAAAAGAAATATGAAAAAGGTGAAGAAGATGAAAAGGAGGAGGAAGAAAAAGAAGAATAAAAGAAAGGAAAGAGAGAAAAGGAGGAGATATTATACCCCATGTTGATCTCTCCTGAAAAAAACAACCTGTCACTAGGTACCTCAGAAAAGGAAGTGGTTTCCACCTTAGCCACTCTAAGTATCCTTGCGAAGGAAAAGAGAAAAAGAGAGACCCCCATGTACTTCAGGACTAGGAAGAGTGCCAAGGTGAAACAAGGGAGACCCCAAACAAGTACCAACCCCTACAGACCTTCAAGAGGCAGAAAATGAGGGGTAGCAAGAAAAATAGGGTTTTCTACAGGAAAAATAGAGTTTGCTACAGGAAACTCAGGCAGTGCTACAGGAAAATCCAATTGTGCCACAAAGGGAGAAGAAAGTCATGGGGGAAGAATATAAGAAACTTGTGGAAGGGAAGGAGGCCCAAGGTGATGAAAAAGAGACATAAATTGAGGGGCAGGATGCTAAAGGAAAGAAAGAGGTGTAACAAAAGGAGGGGCCTCCCTCTCCAATAATTCTCCCAAAAGATAGAACAATAGTTCCACATCCTAGCCCATAGCTAAACTTGAGCTCCTATTACACATTCATTGAAGGAGGAAGGATGATCCCTAAAATTCTCGCAGTTCCCATATTTTATGAGCTAGAGAAAGAGAGAGAATGCACAAACCACTAGATGCAGGTTGCCAAAAATAAGAGTGTGCAATATGTAGGGATCATGGAGGAGAGACTCACTAATATAGTGATATATTTGGATGATTTCATACTTAGGTAAGTAGTGTTAAAGTAGTATCTATAAGAGGCACAAGAAAAAAACACAAGATTATAAGGCCAACTACAGTAGAAGGAAATGAATATTTCCACCGTGGTAGACCTATGCATGGAGGAAATACAACATGGGCATCCATCAAACTAATATGTCATCTAGTGGAAGAAACAGTGGCTGCAGTTTTAGATCAAAACACTAGCCTCATATGGGTCATTACCTTTGCATAATTATAGCCAATTTATTTATTTTTGAAACTAATCCAACATAGAGGATAATGCCAAATTGGCATAATTTTATATGCATAATCTTATCTTGAATGATCTAAACATTTGGGACCCTAACTCTAGGTTGTGGGATATGCAACTGATGGCTCTAGCCTCTTCGATGACCAATGAAGAAGCCAAGGTAGGGGAGGTCAGAAAGGTGATGAGAAGGGAAGGAAGAGAACCTCTCCATATCAGGGAAGATGTATTCAGCCATAGAGGGGTCATAAACAATCACCTAATTATAAAAAATGATGCCAACCTTGCAGATAAATACCTTAACACCCAAGCACAAGAAATTTCACACTATGATGACATTTGTAGACTGTTGGGAGAGGAGTGTGTAATGGAAATTCACAAAATATGGAATGGCCTCCCTCTTAGTATAAGAAACATGGAGCATCATACTCCAGAGAGATTCAAAGTTTCCTTAGAAAGGGAACCTTTTTACAAGAGGGCCATATAGATAATGAAGATCCAATGGCTTGGCTTAAAAATCAGTCCACATTTTTTGTTGGGACTGGGCGAAGGGAAAGACCAAGATGAAGAAAAAAAATAATGGGAGGAGGCATAAAAGAATGCAAGATTCTACCCTCCTCAGGGAATTCCTTCAATGATTCCTTGGTACATTAGAGAGGCCACAAGGGCACTAAAAGAATTTAAGAAAGAGGACTAAGTTTCTCATAGGATGAGCAACCATTTGGTAGGGGGGTGATGATGAGCACCATCATTAGGTACATTTTAGGGGGTTAATTGTCACCTTTTTAGCCTAATTATTCTCTCTTTCTCACATTTAATTGCATTATTGTCATATTTTTCTTAGTGTAAATGATGTATTAAGGGTTTTCATGCTTCAAAGGCCTAATGTTGTTTAAATGTAGGAAAATCTAGACAATATTCCATTTTTGATGAATATTTCACAATCAAGGTTCGGAGTAGACATCAAGGAGTGATTGTAGGAGGGTTGGCCACCTCCTTAACTCGTGAAGGAAGCCAATTTATCCTTGATATTATCCTCCAACAACTCAAAATCAGAGGTAGCCAAGCAAGTGCAAGATCAAGGGGAGCCAAGTTCCACTTCTCTTGAGTTCCAAGGAGAAAAACCACCTAATTTTTATGGAGTTGTTGGTAGCTACCCTTTAGGATAAATAGGGCATAGAAAGAGCTCACTAGGATTCAATTTTTTGATGTAGCTAGAGCACTCATAGCTCTTTTAATATACATGTATGATTTTCATATGTTATGCACAAGACTGGTTATGAAATAAATTGAGTATTTTATTTCTTCTCCACTGAGTTAGATTCAAGGAGTTGAGCTTGTGGGTTAGGGCCCAATCCATTGGCCTTAGTCTATATTATGTACTTGTGTTTACATTTCATGTTGTTGTAGTTAGTTTCTTTACATTTCATGTTGTTGTAGTTAGTCTCTTTACATTTCATGTTGCAATAGCATATAAGATCTCAAAACTATGTGTTAAAGCCCCCCTCTCACCTCTTCCACTGGAGCTTGAGGAGGGTAGATATTCACCACAAACCCAAAATTGATTTTAGTTTATGATTTCTTGGAAATTTTATATAGGTTACTTTTCTTATCATGGACATGTTGTAGATGCAGAGGCAGATTTCTCTTTCAAGTACATAGGTAGGTTTATTTAAATATATTTTCCACTATTTTCATGATATATTTGTCAATTATGAACGCATGAAAAAATATTTTTCTTTCAGGTTTGAGTAGATAAATAGAGGAGGACTTACACCCCTCATCGACCAACTTCCAACCAAGTTTCCTTCAACATTGTTTTTTTTTAAATCTCCACCACAACACTGAGAGCCACCTTGGAGGTGCAAGACAGGCTTTGAGATAAGTTCTGAGATTGAACAAGGGGTTGGCTACACTTCATCCACCTAGATCCACCTTCATTCCACCTATCTTACCCCTTTCCTCACCATTCCTGGCTTCAAACTACCCTCGGCCTATTTCCTGTAGCGTTTCAGGACATCCTCTAGCACTACATGAAATCTTGTAGTAGATCCTATAGTAGCACAAACCAATCACTTATTCAGCCCAAAACCTCTATTTCACCTCATCTAGGCCTAGCATAGCCTCCAAGACACCTTCAACTCTGAAACCATGAGTCAAAGACCCTCTTAGGTCACCTCAGTTCCTCCTTTTGCGACAAATATAAGTTATTTAAAAGTGTAGTTAGCTCATTGAGAGATGCATTGTTAAGCATAAGAGTCGAGCATGAGATAGATATATTTCAATCGGTTTGGTTCAGCATGTGTGCCTAAATTAGTTTCCCTTTATGCAAGTTCAATTTAGAAATTTAAATGGGTTGATAAGTAAAGCTGAGTAGCCCTTAGGAGTTGCAACACTCTTGGTGCAATACCAAGGCTCATCAGCTGGTTCACTTTTCCCTTGGATTCTTTATTTATTAAGACTAATTTCAAGAAAGTCCAATACTAGGGCTGCCACAAAAATGTTAAAATGCAAGGATTGTTTTATCATTAAATAACCAACCATCAAAATTTCCACAAAGCATTTCAGGAGTAGCCTTAGTCAGAAGTCTTTCACCTTAATAACCTCATTAAAAATAAAAGTTACATAACCATAATTTGAAATCCATGACAAAAAATATGGATGCAGATATAAAAAAATAATGCTTTCCCAAAGTGACCATCTTACCATTATCCAAGCATATAGTTGAAGCTCCTCTTTTTCATGCAAAGTGAATCACTTGCACTAAGGGTACCACACCCATGAAAACCTTCATATTTCTAAAAGATAGAACTCCAAATCACCTTATTGAAAGGATCTTAAAGCCATTCTCAAAGAGATATGATAATAAGTTTTTGGAAAGACAAAAATGGCCAAGTAAATCATAGTGTAAAATGAACTTAATTCCACAGGGATGGCCCTGCTTCCAGCGGGCATCTATAGCATCGACAGGGATTCCTTTTAACCCAATGAAATACCCATGTCCCATCTATTAGATTTATATTACTCTTGTTTATAAATTAACTTAAGTTCACTATCTTGGCTTGGTAATGAGCTAATGACAGTTCCATTCACAAGAACTAACAAGAATGAACAAGCTGACTCATGATGAGACCTCTTGCCATTGAATTTTAACTTAAATTCATTACCTTGGCTTGGTTACCAGTAGTGGTAATGTAATTCTTCTTAGGACCCATGATCATGGTAGGTTGACTCATAATGATACATCCTATCTCTCAATTAATCCTTTTTAAAATAATCTATGATTAAAATTAACCTTAGATAGGTTACTTAATAGGTGGGGAGGAAAATATGCTTCTTAAGAGAATGGGATGGCATGAAAATTTTTTAATGAATAATATTTACTTATTGGTTGCTACCCTAAAGATTAATTTTAAAGAAATCATCTAAAATAATGACAGAAATATTCCTTGAGTTAATCATGTTAGGGTTCTCATGAGACCTCATTAGTGTTTTAAAGGAGTGGTCCACCATAGGAGGTTTTTCATGAATACCTTCATAGAGAGACTTGAAAGGATTTCTTAAAATAATAGTTTGTTCAAGTGATTACACCAAGTTAGGGTTTTTTACTTATGAATATAAAGTATAATGAAAAATATTTCTAATTTACCCAATGGATGATATCGGCCATGTGATATGGAGAAAACAAAATAATCATCAATAAAATTCACTTTGAAAAATATGAGGCATTAAGAGTGAATTAATTCTAACAAGACTAACACAAGACTACATAATGACATAAATTTCAATAATTGTGCATTAGGAATTTTGAATTTCAAGAGTGTTGTTGTAACAATTTTATTTCAGATGATATTTTCATTTATTTCTATTATACTACCCTACCCTAATTTAGAGAGAGGAATATCTCCTTCAAGTGTAGGAGTACTTCCAATGTAGCCATGTGAGTAACATAATGCTAAATATACTTAAACTTAATTTTAAGAAGCAATCTTCAACGCATATTGGAGTATAAGAAACCAATTGATTTAATTGATATGGTACCATGATCCAGGTGGATATTGGTGGCCACTTGCCTATTCCACCTAGACAGTTTCATCAATTTTTGTATTTACTATTTTAAGAAATTTTCGGGTCCTAAACTTCCAGAGCAATTTTAGCCCCCTAAACGTTGTTTTTTTGAGGTCTAATGTAGTCTTGTAGCCAAAGGAAGGGGACTGCAACAAAACTTTTATTCCTCACAAATATATTTCCAATGAGGTATCATATGCACCAAACAGAGATTATATGACCAAGTGACGACCTGGGAAGTTGGTAGCGCAACTAATCCTAACGGGGCCCATAAACTCTTGGTGTTACATGTCCTCGGGTTAGGGTTTTGGTTGTTTATGGTTTTATCTCATTGTTCAATAATAAAAAGGAAATTGAGCCTCATTGTAACACAGTTAAAAGGCATATAGTAGCCATATCTCTTCTTAGAGATAAGCTACCATCACCAGAGCTAGTTTCTTTCAACTCGGTTTGTAAGCATTGTCAGTGTTTGATATTAATGAAATGAAAAATTATTTCTGTTGCATCTATGTATTTGTGATCATATATGTATTATGTTTCATTCTTTACTAAATTTGGTTTAGTGGTATCAGTGTGGTCTACTCTTTCTCTATTTTTTTCTTTGCATGTCCCCAACGAGGTCAAGGTATAAGGAGTTAGGGCTCAATCTGGATGAACCCTTGCAAGATTTGCATCACAAACCCTGATGACCTCCCATGGTGGCCGAGAAGAAATATGAGGGAGCAGGAGATCCTATAAAAATATTCCTCGAAGAAGCCCTCGAGTGATAGAGGAACGAAATTATAGAAAACTTTGCTCAAATCTTACAGCGAATGCCCATGGGCGACACATCTTCATCCGACAGTCACTCTGAAGGTGCCACTTCCTTCAAGGTACAATTCAACTTCGACATTCCTATATTTGAAGGCCAGATAGATACAAGCTCATAGATATATGGTTGGATTTTCTTGAAGGGTATTTTTCTTTCCATGATTTCTTCGATCGAGAAAATATTACCTTTGTGCTCCTCAAAACCGCCCCCCATGTCAAAGATTGGTGGGAAACCTACTGTGAATAGAGAGATGAGGAAGAACCCTCAATTTTTTCAACCATACCGACTTTGAATTCATTCCGAGACAAAATCAAGGGACAATATTACCTCATGGGGAGATATGAGGACAAGTAGATCCAATGGACCACACTATAACAGCAAATGGATCAAGATGTTCATGAGATGACGAATTTGTTCCATACCCGGTGCACAAAGTTGTGTATTAAATATTCGAAGAAACATTTCGTGCTCAAGTACAGCAATTGTTTACATATATAAATTTAGGAGGAAACATATTTCCTCTACATTACATCGCTTGGCACGGCATATCGATATTCTACCAAGATCAAGCAGAAATTTAAGTAGAAGAAGCGAGACTTTGGATACTTGAATTCAAAGCTAGGGAAAGGCATCCCAAAACTCTAGAACAAAGGGAAAAGCCAAAACAGGGTGACTCAATACAACCTGGCGAAGCAGCAAGCGAAGAACAAAAACACAAAGCCAAAGAAGGACACAGGGAAGTGGTGTGAATTTCATAAAAGCTCCACTCACAACAAAAGTGAGTGTGAGACCAAACAGTCGCTAGTGGTCGAACTGAAGGCATCCAAATCAAATGCATGTTATGATTTTGATTCAGAATCATAGAAGGGGAATGAAAAAGGTAAGCAGTTCATTGATGTAGAACCCAGTGCCATCATTGCCACCACCAAGCTCCAGATGGAGGAGCCCGAGGATCCAGATGAGGGGGAGTTCCTCTTCCATTCCCAGATGTGGGTGAATGGTTCTCTACTACAATTCATTGTCGATAAAGGAAGCCAAAAGAACCTCATTTCAGTAAATGTCATGAAGTGACTCATCCTACCGACCACAATGTCTTCTCCAAGGAAGAGATATCCCTATCAATCAACAGTGTTGCCTTCCCTACAACATCAAGACCTTCGCAGATGAGGTACTATTTGATGTTGATCTTCTTGAAGTTTAGGATGGATTATTAGGCCAACCATACTTGTGGAAGAGACATGTTGTGTATGATTCTAGGCCTCATTCTATTATTATTACTTTTGGAAATAAGTTGTACAGGATACCAGAGGTAGTACTTCCTTCCGCCATCTGTTTGATTACCGAAAAGAAATGCAGTAAGATTATTTTCCAAACTAGGAAATTTGTTTTCATTACGATTCACCCACAGGGCAAGAATAATATTGTGGTCGTGACCTCCAAATAAGGCTCCCTACACGGTAGCAGAAAATGGACAAAGTGGTGGAGGAATGCAAGGACATTTTCTCCTCACCCATAGGGGTTACTTTACACTGTTAGGTCAAGCACTCCATTTATCTAATCCTAGGTGTGCCACAGCCTAATGGGCCAATATATCGATGCTATGTTCTAGATAATAATGAAATCAAGAGGTAGATACAAGATTTTTTTGCAGAAATGGCACATTAGTCCAAGCTCCTCAACCTGTGGGAGCCCGATCGTGTTGTTACAAAAGAAGGATGACACCTGGAGACTCTTTATTGACTATCAGACACTGAAAAAGATCATTTTCTGGAATAGGTATCTAATCCCACAGATTTATGACCTCCTGGACCAGCTTAGAAGCGCTAAATATTTCATAAAAATTGACTTCAATTCTGGTTATCACCAGGTACCAATCGAACCGTATGGTGTATGGAATACTACCTTCAAGTATAAGGAAGGCATCTTCGAATGGTTAGTCATGCCTTTCGGGTTGATGAATGCCCCCACAAGATTCATGAGGTTTATGGATTACATATTGCAACCTTTTACCAACTCATTCATGGTGGTGTGT
The DNA here is from genome assembly GCA_034641835.2 of Pinus albicaulis. Classification (NCBI taxonomy): domain Eukaryota; kingdom Viridiplantae; phylum Streptophyta; class Pinopsida; order Pinales; family Pinaceae; genus Pinus; species Pinus albicaulis. Next base: position 11,867,379 of record MU968501.1, on the reverse strand, counting down.
TTGGACGACATCTTGATCTTTAGTTAGAGTAGGGAGGAACAACTCCACCACATTCGACAGGTCCTCTAAACACTACGAAAACACAAGTAGTGTGCCAATTTGGAAAAATGCACTTTTGGTATGAACCAGGTTCAATACCTGGAGTACATCATGGATGAGAGAGGTGTGCATGTGGATCCAACCAAGATACATGTCATTCAGGATTTGCCATCCCCAACCACTCTAACAAATCTCCCGCTGCTTTCTGGGAGTTTCAAACTTCTATTGCAAGATTGTGTTGCAATTCTCCCATATCACTTGACCCCTGATTCAAGTCACTAAAGGAAGAGCAAAAGAAAAATTCTTTTGGTGTGAATCCCAACATAAGGAATTTTCCAAATTGAAGCATCATCTTTACTCTACACCCTTGCTCACATTACGAGACATGCTAGTGAGCCTTGGTATTGCAGCAAGAGTGATGCAACTCCTAGAGGCTAATCAACTTTACTTTATCAACCATAGGTTCATATAAAATTGGAGGTTACAGTGTTATATGCACAACATATGAATTATATTCATGCCATCCTCTTCTCAGTTCTACGATGAGGCGTTATTGCTAGGGTAACGTCTAGGAAGGGAATTCTATCACACTTCTGAATGAAATCTAAAACTAAACATAAATCATTACCATTACTCTATCAACAAGAAAATAACCTATTCTAGATCATAATGATTCATCTATCCTTCTGCAAGAAAGAGAAAATCACACTTAAGATAATGCAAGAAAATAAGTTAAACTAATTGGAATCCATAAACTTAGAGGTGACAGTGCTATATGCACAGCAGATGGATTCTGCTCATGCCAGCCTAAACTAGGTATTTTGGACAGTAGTACCTCTAATTCATTCCTTCTAATTGATTAAAGTGCAGCTAGCTAATGTAATGCAAGGAATTGCTTCTAATTTAAGACAAATAGAGTATCTATCAAAGTTCTACTTGCAATTGATAGTGAAAGCAAAGCATAAACAATTAACCTAGTTGCAGAAAAAGGAATCTATGTTATTCATTTGGCTATCTATTCATTTGAAGTAAAGAAACTATTCTATCATTACACACTTCATCAAAGAATAAACCAAATCCTATCTATTTTTTCATTCAACTTGTACTTGCATGTAAATTCAGTCTAATTCTAAGATGAAATAAAACAATAATGGCTACTATGTTTTTGGAGCAAGGAAGGAAGGAGATTTGGAGTGTCATGGGGGGTTATTCTGACCAAAAATTCAGAGCTGGGGGTCAAATGTATCATATTCTAGGTTCAACAGGAAAAAAGGATCTGAAATAGAGTGAAGAGGTGACCCATGGTGCTGCTACAGGAAGTTTCTACAGGATGTCCTGAAGTGCTATAGGAAAAAGGTTGAGAGTGTTTTAAGGGTGAAAAAGGTGCAAGGAAGGTGTGGAAGGGAGAGAGAAGGTGGAATGAGGTGAGGGAGAGGTGACCAACACCTACATTCAAAATCAAATCCCTTTGAAGGTTTGATTTTCACTTGGAAGGATGCTCACGGTGATGGTGAACGTGGCTTCACAAAATAGGGTTTTGGTGGAAGATTTGGAGGTTGGAGAGAAGAAGGATGACTATGATGAAAGGGTCTTTTCCCTGTAGTTGTAGAAAACCCTAAAATCTCTACACACATTCATGCATGGATTATTGACAAACTAACATGTTTAAAAGTTGAAAAGATGAGTTGAATAAAAAACCCTACTTAACCTAAACAAAAATATGATCTAAGCACACATCCAACTTCTAACTTGCAGTAAGCATGTTATCGTCATGATAACCACACTATATAACTTTCCAAGAAATAATAAACAAACTATTTTTTATTTGTATTTGGATATCCCTCTTCTGAAGCTCTCATGAGGGAGGTGAGAAAGAGAGGTTATGAGCACATTTTTGATGGATTTTTGCTGTTAATAGAATGCAAAGAGACTAAACAAGATGTTGAAATATAAAGAGAGAATATAAATACACAAGAGGGACTTAGCCAATAAATTGGACACTAACCCAAAAGCATCAGGCCTATGAGACTAAATCAGTTATGGAACAAGAAACTTCTCATTATCATTGCATAAAAAGGTCTAGTACATCATATGACAGTAAAAAATAACACAAAATCAGAGCTCAAGAGCTACCTGTATGAATACAAAGTTCTAATCCTAATGATATCTTGCATATCCTTATTTCTAAAAATGGGTAGCTACCAAAAACTCCATAAAAAGTAGTAATAATTCCTCCTTGATCTCAATAAGAGTGGAGCTTGGATCCTGATAACTCCCACTTTTCTTGGTTGTCTTTTAATTCGAGATATTGGGATAGATATTGGTGTGATATTGAATAATTGAGAGAGTCAAGGAGGTGGAAAAATCTCCTACAATATTTGGTTGTCTAATCTGAGCCCTTAGATGGAAAAGACCTCAGAAATAGCTTTGTTTCTTGCAGTTAATTCATATTAGGAAACAAGACATGACACACATCATACACCCTTATTCATTAATCATGATATGAAAAAAAATGTAAATAGACGTGAGAGAGAGGTAACTTAATAGTTCAAGTATGGAATTTTAACCCTTTAAAATATACCTAATGATGGGCCTCATCATCAACATGCATTCCCCTTTTAGAAAGATCATGTCTAGCAGACTGATCTTTGTCTAACAATTTTGCAGGAATTGTTGCAAGTGCAAGGTCACCGATAGATGTTTGAACTTTTGTTTTTTCAAGGGATTAATAATACAACAACTGATTCGCTTCCATGAGGACATGTAAGATGATCAACATGGAGGAGATGTCTGACCCAAAATTTTTTGTATTTAATACATTTTATTTCCCATGATATCTTTTTTCACTCCCTTATTTTACCAATTTTGGAACCATTATTTAGCACTATCACCTCCTTTTTGACACAATCATATTAAATTGAAAAATAATTGAGAAGTTTCCAGGTCCTTATTATTTCTAGTAAAATTTCCTCATTTGTATTTTTTTTATAAGGATTATGATCATCTAAAAAAACCACTAATCAAAGTTATGTAGTTCCTACACTCTGTGGAGACCCTGCACTCAAGTCAAGGAAAGCATGGACCACTTCATTAAAATTTTCCAATAAGGTTGATTGTTACCTAGAATTACAAGCCATGTTTGATATTTTCATGGAGCCAGTTGTTAATCAAAGCATGCTTCTCTCTCACTGACAGTTCCAAACCGAGAAAATGAGGTAATTTGTAAAAAATGTCTCTTCAGTACCAGACTCAGTCTCCTTCTTTGAATCATGGTTTTATTAGTTCTGTATTGATGAAATATCATTTTTATTTTCCTTTTCATCTTGTTGTAATGGATTGGCTCGATATATCCCTAATGTATTGCAAAAAATCATATAAAATGATGCCAATGCTTTGATTCAGGTTAGAAATAATATTGGAAGGTAACTTTGTCTAGTATCGCGTTGCTAGATCATGTGTTGAGGGGGTTCTCCCCCCCATTTTCCTTTCTTCAACTGGTACTGGATTTACTTCCTCATGTAAAATACTGCTTCAATTGATAGAAAGGCTTTAATGCTAGGTTTAATCTCTTGCCTGGTCCACTTTTTATGTTAAGATTTTAGATAAGGGTCTGAGTTGGTCTGGTAGGGCCCACTTGCCCAGCTCATCATCCCCTCATTGTGTTACCTATAGATGTGTTTCTGGTGTGTTTTATTGAATAGTTATTGTGTGTTCTAGCATAGATGTTGTAGTGGATTGACATAATCACACACTCTTTCCTCATTGTTTTGGTTATTTTTCATAATTGATATATATGTCATGCTTTTATGAGTGAATCTATTGATTTTATCTAGAGAACTTGGAGAAATAGTGAAAGGTTTGATTGAGATATTTGGTTTGTTCTCAGTGGTGCAACCTAGGTATTATCGTACCACATTGGTGCATATTTCATCATAGATCGAGTAGATTTTTCTTTATTAAAGGCATGTTTCCTTCAAATGTGGCGAGATATGACCCTATGTGGTTGTTTTTGAATATTTTTTAGGCCTTTGTTTATTTATTCCATAGAAATGAACCAGATCTACCTTTTCAATCTTTTCATATGCTAATGTGGACTAGATATGTACCATTTTTTTGTTTACACATTTGGATATAGATCGTGTACGAGTTTGAAAGGAAGACCATGTTTTGGGTTGCCTCAATTAAAAATATCCTCAAAATAGTTTTTAACCGAGGTGACACAAAAAACTTCTAAAAATAGTAATTTGTCTGGAAGTTTAGTACCGAGAAAACTGCTAAAAATAGTAAATGTTGTTATAATCAAGGAAAATGATGATACTGAATGGAGCTCTAGGTAGAATAGATGGGTGGCCACCAATATACACCTGGATCAATCCTCCCCCCTTAGGAAGAAATGGCACCCATTAAGTGCGGAGCCTCCATGAGGTGAGAAACTTTCTGTTGAACCTGGTCCCTGGTGAGCCACTTACTTTGGTAAAGGAGTTGGGCTACTTTGACAACTCGATATAGCTGGATCCTTTGTTGGAGATGTTAAGGATTTGGTAGGGCATATATTAATTCAGATTATTTTCTTCATAACTACTTGTGAAATTACTTCTTTTACTTATGTCTTCTCTTCTTAGCTTATTATGTCTTTCATCAAGTCAATTACCAAAAATACAAGAGACACAAATTTAGGCTCTTCGAGCCAAGGCCAAAACCACTCCATCTTGGAGAGAAAAAACCCACAAGAAATTCTTCTTATATACTTTCTGATGACAAGTACCATGACCATGACATAGACCCTTGATGGTTGTATGCCTCCAATACCTTGTCACAACTTCTTCATTGACTCCTTGAACTGATCCTTCTTTCCTGCACCATTCTGCACCAAGACTAGAGAACGCGGTCTGTACTTGTATTCTTTATTCTCTAACTATTTGATATCCTTGCTTATTATATCAATAGTGTGTCTATACTATAGTGGTGAGCAGTACACACTATAATCTAGTGATGAGCATCATACACTAATATGTAGTGATTCCCTTACATAATGTTGTAATCATATACCTGTGACTTTGTATTTGTTACAGTCTTGCAACTTCACACTATGATCATAGCCCTTTCCACACACTTTATTACAGACCTTTTTCACACTTTAATCAAAAAATTTCTCTGCACTTTATTACATTCCTCCTTTGAATTTCATCGCAGTCCTATTTCTGCACCTGAACATAGTCATGTATTCAAAGTTATTCCTGCAACGTTGTCTACAAATATTCACATATATATGTCTCCCTTATTTGCACTTTCCTCTTATATATAACCATGTTACATGTGCCTGTAATCTGCAGTCTTTTTTCACCTTAAACCTTATCTAAAAACTTAGAGAAGATCAAGATTTCGTGTTTCCTATTTCTACGCAATGTATCGGGTATATATAGTTGAACTTGGTTGTTATTAAGAAAACCCGTCATATGGTTATAGAACCGGCTTGATTATTATTTTATAGGCCTACAAAGAGGTTTTCTAGAAGAGTATTTCAACACTGATATGGAGCATCATTTTGGCCATGGCTTCAAGCTTGATAGGCAATGTCTTGAAGCATACAAGTGTGATTTGGCTCTTCATAAACATGACTCTTTAATTTGTACATTTATGACTAGAAGAAAAATGCATAATAGACATTAAGAAGTCGTCTATTAACCTATAATAAAAAATTCCTCATGAAACCCATGAAGCAAGCATACCAAAAATATATATATATATTATCTTTGTCTTCTTCATTGCATAAATACATAATTACATAGTTAATATGAAGACTGATCCTAGTTAAAATTTCCAATGCTCCCTCTTAACTAGGGAGGTATTCCTAATGATACATGGTCACTTTCAATCTAAAGAATCTCATAAGAAGAATCAAATTGGTATTCACATCTATATAGCAACATATCAACCAACATTTTCCTAGTGCAAGGACTTGACTAACAACCCCATCTCTCAATGAGATAATGGGCTACAATGCTAGCATGACACGTGACTTATAGACACCATAGTCATTGTATCTCTAAGGTACATGCTCCACCTAGGTGTTCCCATAGTATGACCTTCTTGGACTGTTCTTCTATTGGGTTACCGAGCCTCAAAGAATATCAGTTCCCACCTACTCTTATCTTGAATGCCCTATTTCATTCTTAAATATTATCGGATGCTATATGCTCACCCAACCCTCCATTCTGTATTCCAGGTGAAGACCAGAATGATGTGTCTATCCATTCTCTCCTCATGGCCTAGAGTGTTGAGTCCTTAGTTAAACTGATAGGGGGGGCAGGGGGTGAATCAATTTAACACATACATGAGATTTTTAAAATTTTCATCAAGCTTATTTACAACTGGATTTTATAACCAACTTTAATATGTGAACAATCTTAATATGTAGCAGCAAGTATTAAGTTAATGTGACACCAAGCTTATTATGAGAGCAGAAAACATTAAGAAGATTGAATAGAACATATCAACACAGAGGCAACACACAGAGAGACAATAGATATAAGTGGAAACCTATAAAGGGAGAAAACCACATCTTATTATTTTTGTGATGCAAAGGCAAGCTCCAACTCCCTCTCACCACTTTTTTTCTGCAGGCACCAACCTACAAGAGGCTCCAACCTCATTAATCTACAACTGACATCTATCAAGCTTCAACTTGATAGGGAAGCTCCAACTTCCTCAGTCAATCAAAAGAAAATATTTGTTGATTTACCTCAGATATCAGCTCTGTTCTGTAGCATCTCTTCCTGCTCCTCTTTTTCTTATCTTCTCTGCCTCAAATATTCATACTCTGCATTCTCTATCCTCACTCTCTAACCTCTCTCTGCATATCAAGGTGATATCATTTATGGAGATTTCCTTATGACTGTTTGTATTCCTCGGGGAATTTGAAATGGATAACCATACCTCTTAGCCTTCTGCCTTCTCATTTCTTTTCCAGCTCACTCAGAAAAATATAACTGTATGTACTAATTTTGATATTACAGTGGGATTTTTTTTCTTTCGGAGACTTGCCAATGCATCACAAACAATATAAACTAATAAAAATTTTTACAATTAATTACAATGAGAACTCCATCTCAACTCATTTAGCCTCTTGGATCACTGCGTATTTGTCTTTTTTGTGACCGTGTCTTTCCTTTTCTTATCTGTAGCCTTTTTGTTCATTGCTGTTGCGTAACTCCTGCATATATGTACCTGTGCCTTTTATAAAATGCACTTTAACTCTCGACGTAATCATAAAGGCGTTTTTAACAAATGAACAGCCGTGTTATATAACTCAAATAACATTCAGTGATATAATGATAATATATCATTTTAATACACAAAATGCCCCTTCGGGTCCACTCGCCGAACTTCACTTTTTCTCCGATGCGATGAGTCTTTGCGAAAGTCCCGATGCGATAATCACAATCGTTGCTTTCAATAAAATGTTTCGACATTCTGTTCTCCTCCAATGCAATCTATCACTGTTCACTTGACTGTGCCGATACGATTGGTCGCTCCGATGCGTTGTAACACTGTTCACTTTGATGTGCCGATGCGATGAATCGCTCCGATGCGATGTAACACTGTTCACTTTGATGTGCCGATGCAATGTAACACTGTTCACTTTGATGTCGGAACTTAAACATATATGAATCATCATTTAAAACATATCGGGTCTGGAACTCAATCGCAATCGTAACTTTTGTTAACATGTTCCGCTCCCAAGTTTCTCCGACGCGATTGGTGAGGGTCCCACAAGGTTAATAAATTCTTCATATATAGAGCACTGCACACACTATCAAACCTTACATCTAAGGTTTTCGGTCATTAGTCTCCATATAAAGAATTAGTTTTGTTCAATATAAGACTATGTATTTATACATAGGAGTCTATTAATCCAAAGTCTCCATTCTTAGTTTATTTCATATTTGAGCTCCGATCATTCAACATACTTTCAGCTGGGCCCCAACGCCTTCTCCACTCGTATTACCATATTAACACTTAAATTTTCATTTCCAAAGAAGTATTAAGGTTTCTTCAGCATAAAATATTTCACACAACACTTAACACTTCATATTTGAATAGTATTCATATGCACTTATTAACACATAGTCGGTTGCATATTCATCTTCGATACTTTGGTTAAACCATCGCACTAATATATATATATAGCAGCAGTGACTTTTTGGGCCCACAACCTCATTCAAGGTTTAATTTTGTTTTATGCTCCAATCGTTGGTATACCATAACATAAAAGCCGGACTATACAACACAGCCCGATATGTTAACCCTCGGCCATATCATTATAACATATCCACATTATATAAATTACTATAGGTCCGCACCCTTTGTATCATTTCATTCGAATCATCAATCAACTTATAAGTAAAACCAAAGCGACATTTTAATACACAACCATTCCATGGAGCCCACATGTGTTTGATAAACTCTGCACTTTTAATACGTTCCAATTGACAGAACCTTTTGAACATATATATATATATATATACAAGTTTAAGTCAATCCTTGACCATGGTTTTAACCCTCGGCATAACATAATGTATTAACTTGCATCAAATATATAATCCGCACATAACCATTCTTATATGTGCACTCAAATTTAATATATATCCAATATTGTAATAGATATCAAACCAGATACATATTTTAACACATATACATTCCTAGGGCCCACCTCCATTAACAAACCTCTTCCATCCAACGACGGACAGTTTATGGCATCGACTCCAATGATCCAACGGATGTCATACCATATCGCGTTTTTTATTGAGCCGAGGTTTAACACTTCAAATTTGTGTGAAAAAATTTGTTTTACAAAGCCGCCCGAGGACACGCGTCCTTCAATGACATATATCGCATTCATTTTGGCAATACTACTTACCACTTCAACCAACGCGTGAACCCACTGGTTTTGTGGCCCTCCAGTTTTACTATTCATGTTCAGGGATCCGCTTCAATAAAAAACTTCGCGCCTTTGTTATATATATATATATACTTTGTTCAAAGGTTTCATTTCTTATTTCTTCAACGCTTTAATATATGAACCCTATTTCATTGTTATGTTAATTCAATGCTACCATAAGGTTTAATACCCAACTTCATTAGGTTTTTATTGCTAAACACTTGGTTCCATTACCCTCGGGGTTCCATCTCTGCTTGATCATTTCATTGTTATTAACGGCTCTGCCTCTGTATTCTCTGTCTCCGCCTCTGCTACTCAACTGTTTCATCTCTGCCTTTGTATTCTTTGTCTCCGCCTCTGCTGCTCTGCCTCCTCTAGTTCTACCTCTCTTTCTGTAGCCTCTGTTATTCTCTTCTGCTCGATCGTTTCATTTCAACAGTCTTCTTCTACCTGTCTCCTTTTCCATCTATGCTATCTCCTTCATGCTGCTTTGCTTCTCTTTTTGCTGCCCTGTCTCTGTAAGTAAACTCTCCCTCTGTTCTTCTCATTCTCCCTGTAAATGTTACTATACAATGCACCAAAAACATGTTGTCTTCTCTTTTGCTTCTGCTGCTGTCCTTTGCCATCAATGACAACACTTATAATAGTCTCCCCCTTTGGCATTGATGGCAATAGGCTTCCTCTGCTAGTCTTTTAGGACCCTTTCTTCTGTTGCTTTCTCTTCCTCCCCTGTTGACATCAATGGCAAGGGGTTTCTCATTTCTCAGTGTGCTTTTAACTCTCGCTCATGTTGCACTGATCTTGAGGACCTGTTTCATGCTTTCCTTGCTAACTGATCTCCCCCTGGAATGATATTTTCATTTATGTTTTCCCCCTGAAACGATGCTTTCTCTTCATATCAAAGAGTAACATCTACAGATACTACCCCTATTCTATCTCTCAAATACTCAAATGGTTCTCTAGCAAGAGGTTTGGTAAATATATCTGCTATCTATTCTTTTGTTGGCACATATTCCAACTTCACTACCTTCTGAGCTACTTGTTCTTTGAGAAAATGATACTTGATTGGGATATGTTTAGATTTTGAATGAAGCACATGATTTTTTGATATGCTTATAGCACTTGTATTATCACATTTGATAGAGATAGGTTCATCAATGCTTACCTTCATGCCTTGGAGGGTTTGCTTCATCCACATGACTTGTGTGCAGCATGTTGATGCTGCTACGTATTCTACTTCTGATGTAGATAGAGAAATAGATGTTTGTTTCTTGCTTATCCATGCCACCAAAATTTCTCCTAGATAGAATACATCTCCACTTGTGCTTTTCCTGTCATCCACACAATTGGCCCAATCTGCATCTGTGTATGCTGTCAAAGTGAAGCTTTTTCCTTTTGGATACCAAAGTCCATGCTGTGCAGTTCCTTGTAGATATCTAAATATTCTTTTGACTGCTAGAAGGTGATTTTGTTTAGGTGCTGCTTGATATCTAGCCACAAGTCCTACTGCCAACATAATGTCTGGTCTTGGTGCTGTTAGGTACAACAAACTTCCTATCATGGATTTGTAAAGTCTTTGATCTATATCAGCAGATTCATCATTAGCACATCACTTGCATCCAGTGATCATGGGAGTTGACACAGGTTTGCAGTCTTCCATTTTGAACATTTTCAACATCTCTTTTAAGTATTTTTCCTGTGAGATGAATGTACCTATGCTCTTTTGTTTAATTTGAAGTCCTAAGTAGAAACTGAGCTCTCCAATCATAGACATCTCAAACTCTAACTTCATCTCTTCAGCAAATCCTTTTGCTAGCTCATCTTTGTTGCTTCCAAACATAATGTCATCAACATATACTACAACAATCAGGAGTTCATTTTCATTGGCTTTTATGTTAGATTGATGTCTACTCCTCCTCTCTTAAAGCATTTTTTTTGCAAGTACTTATCCAGCCTTGAGTACCAAGCATGAGGGGCCTGTTTCAGTCCATATAGAGCCTTCTTTAGTCTGCACACATGGTTTTCCTTGTCTGTTAGTGAGAAACCTTCTGGTTGTTCCATGTAGACTTCTTCTTCTAGATGTCCATTTAGAAATGCAGATTTCACATCCATTTGATATACCTTGAAGTCTTGGTAGCATGCAAAGGCCAGAAACATTCTGATAGCTTCCATTCTGGTTATAGGGGCAAATTTTTCATCGTAATCAAGTCCTTCGATTTGTGAATATCCTTTGCAAACAAGTCTGGCTTTATTCCTGATTACCTGTACTTGCTCATTCATTTTATTCTTGAATACCCATTTTGAGCCTATGACATTTTTCTCAGTGGGTCTAGGAACTAATTCCCAGGTATTGTTCTTCTCAATTTGGTCCAATTCTTCATTCATAGCATTCACCCAATGCTTGTCTTTGCTGGCTTCTTCAAACCTTTTGGGCTCTATTTGTGATAACATGGCTATGTGTACCTCTTCTGTCTGTTCAGTTAGCTGCCTTCTTTTCTGGACTCCTACACTCTTGTCTCCGATAATCTGATCCTCTGGACGGTTCTTTTGAGTGTATATTGAGGGGGCTTTTGAGCTCAATTCAACATCTTCTGTTGTCTTGCTTGTTTCATCATCATCTTGGTTTTCTTATTCCTGATTGTCTGAAGGACTGTTGTTGTTTGTACTTCTTGTTTTGTTTGGAAGTTCTTCATCAAATATTACGTCAATGCTTTCTACAATTTTTTGAAGAGTCTTGTTATAGCACCTATACCCTTTACTCTTGGATGCATATCCTAGAAATATCCCTTCATCTGCTCTTGCATCAAACTTCCCCAAATTTTCATCATTATTATTTATGTAACACTTGCTTCCAAAGACTTTAAAGTGCTTGATTGAAGCTGGTTTACCATGCCATAGTTCATAGGGAGTCTTGTCACTGCTTGGCCTTAAATGAGCTTTGTTAAGGATATGCATGGCTATGTGTACTACTTCTTCCCAGAAGGTTTGAGGAATATTACTCTCTTGCATCATGGCTCTGGCAATTTTTTGTACAGACCTGTTTTGTCTCTCTACTACTCCATTCTATTGAGGTGTCCCTGTAATAGTAAATTGTTGCTTTATCCCATGTTCATTGCATAGGTCTACAAAGTCATAATCTGTGAATTCACCTCCTCTGTCTGATCTGATGCATTTTAGCTTGCATCCTGTTTGATTTTCTGCTAATGCTTTGAATATTTTGAATTTCTCCAGTGCTTCTGATTTATTCTTGAGAAATTCAACCCATGTCATTATGGAGAAATAATCTATTATTAGCATGAAGTAGGATTCTCCACTTGGTGTTTTAGTTCTTGCAGGCCCACACAGGTCCATGTGCACAAGCTGGAGTGGTCTTCTTGTTGATAGCTCATCTTTGGCCTTAAAGGATGTGCAGGTATGTTTTCCCAATTGACAAGATTTGCATATGGTATTTGAAGGCCTTTTTATTTCTGGCATATCACTGACGGCTTTCTTCTTGCTCATTCTGATGATATGGTCGAAGCTGAGATATCCAAATCTCCTATGCCATAACCATGACTCCTCAATTTTGCTAAGATGGCATGCTTCATCCTCCTCTTTCACTATGTAAACATTACTCTCTGTTCGAACACCTTTGAGCAGAGTCTTACCTGTGGTACTTGATTTGACTTCACAATCTTATGCTCTGAAAAGAACTTCACAGCCTTTATCACACATTTGGCTGACACTCAGAAAATTTTCTTTCAGCCCATCTACAAACAGTACATCTTGGGCCTTTCCTCTGCCATTGTCTAGGTTGACTGAGCCTTTTCCTTTGATTTTTCCTGATTTATCATTGCCAAAAATAACATTACCAGATTTCCTTTCATCAAAAGTTATAAACTTGCTTCTGTCTCCAGTCATATGTTTTGAGCAGCCACTGTCCAAATACCATTGGCTTTTCAGGTCTTGAGCAGTTAGAGCCAGGTCACATTTATTCACCTTCTTTTTCCACTGGAAGCATCCTTTTGTTTGGTATCTTTTGTGAGATGATGAACCACATCCTCTTAGAGGACATTTGGAAGGCATATGTCCAATTTTATTGCATGCACATCATTTGATCATAATTTTTGCTGAATTGTGAGTATGAGAAAAATTTCTTTGATCCATCAACCTCCTTGAGGTGTTGAACATCAATATTTGTCCATATTTTCTGCACTCAATGATTTTATGGCCAAATTCCTTACAATAAAAATAGTAACCATAGAAACTATTTGCATACCTGATGTGAGGTTGTCTTCTCCATTTGTTTGCTTGAGATAGTCTCTTCACTGTTTGCATCTTTTGCTGGTTTGAATTACTCCTCCTTGTATGACAGTATGCAGCAATGTGTCCCAGCTTGTGGAAGACATAACAGGTGGAATTTTTCATAGGAGGGAAGAATCTCCTTTGATGGCTTCCAAATTTGACATACCCAGGGGTATATGAGCATTTTTCTGTTGTTTGAGTATTTATTTCATTCTTTTTTATTAGAGGTTTCTTCTGGTTTCTGTCTCCCTCATTACATGTTTCTTCTTTTGTAGGAATTATTTGAGCTGCTTCATTAGCCTTCTTTGCTTTTAAAAAAATAATATTTTTGTTTTATTTTTCTTTGCTTTTACTTGATTCTCCTTCATAGCCTATCCCAGTTTTTATCAAAGGAGATATTTGAGAATCCAGAATTTCGTTCATCTTACCAGAGCTTGTTGTTTGAGAAGAATTTATAGACACTTTCCTTTGAGAATTTTCTAATTTCTTCCTCAGACATACTACTTCTTCTTCCAACTTCTCTTGTTCCTGAGTTTTATCTTTGATTTGCTTGAGTAACATGTCTTCTATCTTCTTGGCTTCTTCAAGATCTACCTTCAGCTGCATGAGGACTTCTGAATTTTTCTCTTCTCTTACATACTTGAGGAGAATGTCCTTTTGTTTTCTGCACTTTAGTTTGAGTCTGTCAATATCCTCCAGGGCACTTCTTAGCTCCCCCTCAAGGTCAACTTCACCTTCTTCTTCATCTTCTAGAAGGATTCCTTCAAATTCTTCTATGGCCATCAATAAAAATTCAGAGGTTCCCTCTTCATTTGAGGGTTCATCTGAGTCTTCAAATGCACTGCTGTCTTGTTGAACATAGTAAGATTTTTAATTGAATTTCTTTCCTTTCTGCCAGTTCTTTGATATAGTTTTCTATGATTCATGATCCTGATTCCTTGCTTTCTTATGAGGACACTTAGCAACATAGTGTCCAACTCTTCCACAGTTAAAGCATTTGAATGGAAGTTTACATTTATATTTACCTGAGCCTCTATCCAGTTTCTTGACAAACTTGGCCTCTTCTTCATCAGAGCAAGAACATATATCTTCCTTTTCTTCTTTCTTCTTTTTTGTTTTAAAAGCTGCCTCCCTCGCACTTGGCTTCTTCTGTGGGAGTCTCATCTCATAGACTATTAGATTTCCAAGTAACTGGTTCATGGTCAAGGTTTCCCAATCAGTTGTTTCTTCTATTGCAGACACCTTGGGATTAAAACTGGGTGGAAGAGATCTTAGAATATTTTGTACAATTACACATTCTAGTATGGTTTCTCCAAAAGCTTTCATATTGTTAACAATTTCTGCAACTCTTAAGAAGAAGCTGCCAACATCCTCATCATCATTCATTTTTAAATTTTCAAACTGAGCTCTATATACTTGAAGTTTGATTGTATTTACCTTTTTATTTCCCTCATGGATTCTTTCAAGAGTATCCCACATATATTTGGCAGTCTTGCTATGCATTTCTTTAATAAATTCAGCCTCACATAGTCCACTTAAGATTGCATTCATGGCCTTTGCTTTTACTACAAATTCTTATTTAGCTTCTCTCTCTGGGTCAGTTGCCTTTGGGGCATATCCAAATTCCACAGCAGCCCAAACCTCTATTCCTAGAGACATTATGTATGCTCTCATTATGATTTTCCAGAAGGCATAATTAGCACCGGTGAAAAAAGCGGCTTTATTGGTTGAGCTTCCTTCTTGACTAGCCATCCTGGGGACCTAGGATCTCCTTTCAATGGTTAAACTGATACTAAAGGAACTGGCTTTGATACCAATTATTGAGTCCTTAGTTAAACTAAGAGGGAGGGGGGGGGAGGGTTGAATCATTTTAACACATACATGAGCTTTTTAAACTTCTCATCAAGCTTATTTACAACTGGATTTTATAACCAACTTTAATGTGTGAACAATCTTAATATGTGGCAGCAAGTATTAAGTTAATGTGACACCAAGATTATTATGAGAGAAACAAACATTAAGAAGATTGAATAGAACATATCAACACAGAGGAAACACACACAGAGACAACAGATATAAGAGGAAACCCATAAAGGGAGAAAACCACATCTTATTATTGTTGTGATGCAAAGGCAAGCTCCAACTCCCTCTCACCACTATTTTTCTACAGGCACCAACCTACAGGAGGCTCCAACCTCAGTCAGCTACAACTGACATCTATCAAGCTTCAACTTGATAGGGAAGCTCCAACTTCCTCATTCAATCAAAAGAAAATATTTGTTGATTTACCTCAAATATCAACTCTGTTCTGTAGCATCTCTTCATGCTCCTCTTTTGCTTATCTTCTCTGCCTCAATTCTTCATACTCTGCATTCTCTATCCTCACTCTCTAACCTCTCTCTGCATATCAAGGTGATATCATTTATAGAGATTTCCTTATGACTGTTTGTATTCCTCAGGGAATTCGAAATGGATAACCATACCTCTTAGCCTTCTGCCTTCTCATTTCTTTTCCAGCTCACTCAGAAAAATATAACTTTGTGTACTAATTTTGATATTATAGTGGGATTTTTTTTTTCTTCCAGAGACTTGCCAATGCATCACAAACAATATAAACTAATTTAAAATTTTACAATTAATTACAATGAGAACTCTAGCTCAACTCATTCAGCCTCTTGGATCACTGCGTATTTGTCATTTCTGTGACTGTGTCTGTCTTTTTCTTCTTTGTAGCCTTTCTATTCATTTCTGTTGTGTAACTCCTGCATATATGTACCTGCACCTTTTATAAAACGCACTTTAACTGTCGGCATAATCATAAAGGCGTTTTTAACATATGAACAATCGTGTTATATAACTCAAATAACATTCGGCGATATAATGATAATAGATCATTTTAATACAAGTGCCCCTTCGGGCCCACTCGCCGAACTTCACTTTTGCTCCGATGCGATGAGCCTTTTCGAAAGTCCCGATGCGATAATCGCAATCACTACTTTAAATAAAATGTTCTGATGTTCTGTTCTCCTTCGATGCGATCAATCACTGTTCACTTCACTGCGCCGATGCGATGGGTCGCTTCGATGCGATGTAACACTGTTCATTTTGATGTGCCGATGCGATGTAACACTGTTCACTTTGATGCTGGAACTCAAACATATATGAATCATTGTTTAAAACATATCGGGTCCGGAACTCAATTGCAATCACAACTTTTGTTAACATGTTCCGCTGCCAAGTTTCTCCGATGCGATTGGTGAGGGTCCCACAAGGTTAATAAATTCTTTGTATATAGAGCGCTGCACACACTGTCAAACCTTACATATAAGGTTTTCGGTCATTAGTCTCCCTATAAAGAATTTGTTTTGTTCAATATAAGACTCTGTATATATACATAGGAGTCTATTAATCCAAAGTCTCCATTCTTAGTTTATTTCATATTTGAGTTCTGATCATTCAACATACTTTCAGCTGGGCCCTAGCGCCTTCTCCACTCGTATTACAATATTAAAACTCACATTTTCATTTCCAAAGAAGTATTAAGGTTTCTCCGGCATAAAATATTTCACACAACACTTAACACTTCATATTTGAACAGTATTCATATGCACTTATTAACACATAGTCGGTTGCATCATCTTCTATACTTTGGTTAAACCATCGCACTAATATATATATAGCAGTAGTGACTTTTTGGGCCCACAACCTCATTCAAGGTTTAACTTTGGTTTATGCTCCAATCGTCGGTATACCATAACATAAAATCCGGACTATACAACACAGCCCGATATGTTAACCCTCGGCCATATCATTATAACATATCCACATTATATAAATTACTATAGGTCTGCACCCTTTGTATCATTTCATTCGAATCATCAATCAACTTATAACTAAACCCAACGCGAAATTTTAATACACAACTATTCCATGGAGCCCACATGTGTTTGATAAACTCTGCACTTTTAATACGTTCCAATTGACAACACCCTTTGAACGTATATATATAAAGGTCTAAGTCAATCCTCGACCATGGTTTTAACCCTCGACATAACATAATGTATTAACTTGCATCAAATATATAATCCACACATAACCCATTCTTATATGTGCACTCAACTTTAATATATATCCAATATTGTAATAGATATCAAACCCGATACATATTTTAACACATATACGTTCCTGGGGCCCACCTTCATTAACATGCCTCTTCCATCCAAAAGTGGACAGTTTATCGCATCGATTCCGATGATCCAATGGATGTCATACCATATCGCTTTTTTTATTGAGCCGAGGTTTAACACTTCAAATTTGCACGAAAAAAGTTGTTTTACAAAACCGCTCGAGGACACGTGTCCTTCAATGACATATCTCGCGTTCATTTTGGAAATACTACTTACCACTTCAACCAACGCATGAACCCACTGGTTTTGTGGCCCTCCGATTTTACTATTCATGTTTGAGGTTCCGCTTCAATAAAAAACTTCATGCCTTTGTTATATATATGTATACATATAAACTCTGTTCAAAGGTTTCATTTCTTATTTCTTCAACACTTTAATATATGACCCCTGTTTCATTGTTATGTTAATTCAACGCTACCATAAGGTTTAATACCTGACTTCATTAGGTTTTTATTGCTAAATGCTTGGTTCCATTACCCTCAGGGTTCCATCTCTGCTTGATCATTTCACTGTTGTTAAGGGCTCTGCCTCTGTATTCTCTGTCTCCGCCTCTGCTGCTCGACCGTTTCATCTCTAACTTTGTATTCTCTGTCTCTTCCTCTGCTGCTTTGCCTCCTCTAGTTCTGCCTCTTTTTCTGCAGCCTCTGTTATTCTCTGCTGCTCGACCGTTTCATTTCAACAGTCTTCTTTCGCCTGTCTCCTTTGCACTTCTTTGCTTCTCTTTTTGCTGCCATGTCTCTGTAAGTAAACTCTCCCTCTGTTCTTCTCATGCTCCTTGTAAATGTTACTATACAATGCACCAAAAACCTGCTATCTTCTCCTTTGCTTCTGCTGTTGTCCTTTGCTCAAACCAGGTATACTTATATATATATATATATATATATATATATATATATATATATATATATATATATATATGTACCTCATTCTTTTCCTTTCGAGTCATCTTGCAACAATTTTACTAGAATGAAGAACTTCATTCCCTTGACTTGATTCATCAATATGTCATCCTATCCTAATCCCAGACTTCTGTAACATATAATTCTCAATAAAAACCTTTTTTTTTTCTTTCTAACCAGTGAATCCATAGAGAATTCCATTATAAAATTTCAGAACATGTTTCTATATTGATTATTGAGTGATGACCCTTGATCTTGATGACTACCTTCCATCAATGTTGTTATCAGTGAGGTTTCCAGGATTTTCTTCTCCAAGTGCCCCTTCCATGCTTATATCGTGATGTTATTAATATACATTTTTTCCTATCATATTATTTTATAACCAAAAAAATCTCTTAAGGAGAATGATTATTGTAATAGAGATCTTTCGTTTTCTTCTTTCTTGGATTTATTTGCATTGGGTTCTTCCCTCTCATCTGTGACATGGGGTTCTTCCTTTTTCCTCTTTTCCTTTCTAGATTTATGAAAATCTCGTTTATAAGTCCCAAATTTATTACATCCAAATCATTGTTTGTTGTCCTTATTTCTTCTTTTATTCTGAGGAATAAATTTATCGAATCTTCTTTTCTTCCCGGACATGGCTGCAAAGGATTGATTCCCTTCACTTGATCCTATATTAGTTTTGGATTTCAATCTTGTTTCTTTTATCTCACATAGATCCTGGACTGGTATTTCTTCTTCTTTTTCATTGAGGGTAGAAGTGAAACTTCCCCATTCTTTAGGTAGATAATTTTGTACCATAGTGAAAAATTTTCCATCAGACATGACTTCTCCCAATTTCTACAGTTGATCTCGTATTGCGAAAATCTCCATCAAATATGGAATTATTACTTCCTTTCTTGACATTCTCAATTTGTATAATTTTTTTCTCAGGGGTATTACTTCCCCTGTAGAACCTTTCGAGAATAAATCCACCAATTTATCATATATATCTTTTGAGGATTCTAGATTTGATACATAAAGAATGTGAGGGTCCTTTATGTATTTTATAAGAATCCTTCGAGCTCTTATGTATCCCTTCATGTATTTGATATATGCTAGAATGTCTTATTTTTAAGGTTGAATTGTAGATCCTTCGATGTAGTCCAAAACTTCATTTTCAATTAGATTAAAATATGTTGTTAACTCCCAAAATAGAAGAAAAGAGAGATCAATGCCTTAGAAATCAGCCACATTGAGGGTAAAACCTCCTTTACATTACATAAATGAAAAAATCTTGGATGATACAAATGAAAAAATATCCTTTCTATATATAGGAGTCCAATGGGTCACAATATAATCCTAGCCGAGATAACAATAACAATGTAAGTGCACAACAATAACAATAATGGGCTTCTATGGGGCACAATAATAAAAATATGGAGGTTACTTGGGAAAAACAATAATAATAAGGGGGTTATACTAACAATAACAGTAAAAGGATACACTAGTATTATAGGTACCTAACATTCCCCTCTCCTTCAAACAAGTGTTGTCCTCAACGCTTGATTATTTCTCGATGCTTCTGTATAAAATTCTCATCCTCCCATGTGGAATCCTCAGCGGGTAAGTTCTTCCACTTGCTGAGATATTCTAAAATTGATCAGTTTGTATTTTTCAAGTTCTCATTTCCGTGAATTCTTCAGAACTTCTTTCACTGTGATGTTGATCTTCCTATTGTTTCATTTGATTCTCCACCAAAGATGGGTTATCCTTTGAGAGTTGGAGAACCTGTTGTTGATGCTCGATGTGATATTCCACTAATTTATCATCCATATTATATTTCATTTGATCCATAAAACCATCGAAATTATCCTCCATGTCTTCTTTTAAACCATCTATGTCATCTTTGGTTTATTTTTGTAAGATTGAAATTTGTTGCACTTGGTACCATAATTTTGATATATCATACTGGAATTATTCCTCTTCATGCATCATAGTAGAGATTTCTCAGGGCTTAATGGGTGTGGAATTATTTTTGGAAGGCATTATATAACTCACTACTAATATATATGCTTCAATATTCCCTTGGAATCACTTCAAGTTGATTTTTTAAACAAAAGTTATGCAAACTTGTTTAAAAAATACACACTTTTTCTTGATTTTTAGGAGGTCTATATTGAACCTGATTTGTATCTGTTATTTAGGATCTTCAAGATCTAAATTTATATCCTATATTATCCCTCTGGGTCCTATTTCCAATTCCATAGTTCAGACCTGATTTGGATTCTTCAAGACAAAGTTATGCCCAATCTCCTACAATGACCTAATTATGGATTGGTTCAATAGAGTGAACTTGTACAATGTTCTGCGTGTCACTGTTTTTTCCATGGGCTCTGAAATTGATACACACGAAACTATAGTCTCTGTAATTTTGGCCACTTTTTACATAATTTCAATCCAATTCTTAGAGAGAGTTATGACGATTTTCCCAAGGTTACCTCTTTGAGATGAAATTCAAGAGCCTACAAATACATTAACTTCCATAGATCATATCTCCAAAAATATTGGGAACCAAGATTTAAATTTTTTACACGAAGTTCCTCAGGATTTCTTCGGAAATGGGTTTCTTTTTAGCTTATGAAACTTTATAGAAAAAAAAGTTATAGCGAAAATTCCACGATGACCTGTTTGAAGCAACGAAACCCTAAAATCCAAAGCTTTGATATCAAATGTTATGGAACCAGCTCCCAAAATAGAAGAAGAGATAAATTCCTTAGAAATCAGCCACTTCGAGGGGGAAACCTCATTTACATTAAATAAATGAACAATTCTTGGATGATACAAATGAAAAAACCTCCTTTCTATATATAGGAGTTCAATGGATCACAATATAATCCTAGCTGACATAACAATTACAATGTAAGGGCACAACAATGACAATAGTGGGCTTTTATGGAGCACAATAATAAAAATATGGGGACTACATGGGAAAAAATATAATAATAAGGGGCTATAATAATAATAAAAATAAGGGGATACACCAGTATTATAGGTACCTAGCATCTGTCCTCTTCTTCCATGCACTAAAGTTTGATGACCCAACCAACTTGTTTCTCTCATTACAATAAGTCATTTTAACATATTTAGATAAGGTTGTAGATACTTACTTGAGTAAGGTGAATTTTTCCTCACAATAGATTCTTAGATGAAGATGAAGTTAGGAACTCCTTCTTCGATTGAATTCTCCAATGTAGATGTCTTCAATGGTGATGATGGAAAATGTCTTCAATATTAATCTTTGATGGCAAAGATTATCTTCTTGATGAGTGAATCCTTGAAAATATTCCTTGAAAACTAAATTGATCTTTCAATGTAGACTTTGTTTCTTGCTTCTTTGAGTGTCTCTTTGTTAAGTAGCCCTTGTCTTCAGCACCTTAGCTCTAATACCATGTTGAGAATTTGGTAGGGCGGAGATTAATTCAAATTCTCTTCTTGATAATTATTTGGGAGATTAATTATTTTACTTATGTCTTCTCTTTTTAGCTTATTATGCGTCTCATCAATTCAATTACCAAAAACACAAGGCACAAATTTAAGCTCTTCGAGCCAGGGCCAAAACCTCTCCCTCTTGGAGAGGAAAAACCCACAAGAAATTCCTCTTATTGACTTTCAGATGACAAGTACCATAACCATGACACAAACCCTTGATGCTTGTATGCCTCCAAGACTTTGTCACGACTTCTTCATTGACTCCTTGAACTGATCCTTATTTCTTTCACCGTCCTGCACCATTCTGCGCCAAGACTAGAGAACTCATTCTCTACTTGTAATATTTCTTCTTCGACTGTATGATATCATTGCTTATTATATCAGCATTGTGTCTATACTGTAGTGGTGAGCAGTACACACTATATTGTAGTGATGAGAAGCACACACTAATCTGCAGTGATGACCTTACATAATCCTGTCGTCATAGACCTGTGACTTTTTATTTGTCACAGTGTTGCAACTTCACACTATGATCATGGCCCTTTCCATGCATTTTATTATAGTCATCCTTTTCACTTCACCACAGTCCTATTTCTGCACCTGGGCACATTCATGTATTGGAATTTATTCTTGCAATGTTTTCCGCAAATCTTCACACGCACACACACACACACACACACACATATAGTTCTCCCTTATTTGCACTTTCTTCTTGTATATAACCCCGTTACATGTGTTTGTAATCCATAGTATTTTATCACCTTAAACCTTATCGAAAAACTCATAGAATATCGAGATTTTGTGTTTCCTTTTTATATGAAGTATATGGGGTATATATAGTTGACCTCGCATGTTATTAAGCCGACCTGTCATATGGTTATAGAGCTAAGTTGATCATTGTTTTATAGGCTAACAAAGAGGCTGTCTAGAAGAGTATTTCAATGTTGATCTGGAGCATCATTGTGGCCATGAATTCAAGCGTGATTGGCAAGGTCATGAAGCAGACAAGTGTGACTTGAATCTTCATAAGCATGACTCTTTAATTTGTACATTTATGACTAGAAGACAAATCCCTAATAGACATAAAGAAGAAGTCTATTGACTTATAATAAAACCTTGCTCATGAAACCCATGAAGCAAGCATACCAAATATATATATATATATATATATATATATATATATATATATATATATATATATATATATATATATATTATCTTTGTCTTCTTCATTACATAAATACCTAATTACATAGTCAATATGAAGATCGATCCTAGTTACACTTTCCAACATGAGATTTTTCTTGATATGTGTGTCCATGATCCTATCAATTGTGACCTATTCAATATAGCTTGGGTTGAGTTATGTTGGTGCAATTGATTAGAAACATCAAATGTGTCCAAAAATGGGGGAAAACATGGTCCCAACTGTTCCACATTTAATACTGGGTGCATGCCAACAAACGATGGAACCCTAAACTAGAAATCATTGTTCCCTATCACCTTAGTGATGGTGTAAGGCTCATATCAGAGTGTGTGAAGCTTGCAGTGGGGTCCAACGAGGCACTCCTTCTAAAGTAACCAAAATTTGTCGCCCACCTAGAACTTCTGTGGCACCCAATGTTGACCATGATGTTGCTTGTACTTTTAATTTTCTCTGTCCAATATGCCATGGACTTACTGGAAATTGTACTGAATACACTCAATGAATTTTTTATCTCTTACAGCTTCAAACTAGATATGAGACGAATATTGCTGAGTAGTTTCAAATGGTATGGCAACATCAATGGGACATAGTGGTTGGAATCCTGTGGGATTGATTGGGTTGGACCTCGGTTCAGACTTTAGTGCACACCAACATGACCCTCAATTAACATCCCTTTCGACAACGATCTACAAAGAATATCAAAGTATCACCCGAGGAAATATTGGGGGATTGTAGAATAAGGTTTTTGCAACCTGAGGGACAATAGGTTGTGGATGAACTTATTTTATTTATACTTAACACTTATTTTGAATTGCACTATAACACTTATCTACTATAATAGTATATTCATAAATCATCAGTGAATATTGTGTGGTATAAGAATCCTTCACTTACTTCGTGATATTCAATACAAAGCATATAAACTATGACAAATACTTAGCAACACAAATAGTGAGCAATTATACATATAAAACATATAATATGCTTCCAAAATTTATTTCTTTATTAAGATGAATATTTTCAATACATTCAACTTCTTGACCTATGCACATAGATGCAGGTGGTATGCGCACTAAGCTACAGACTCATCCAAGGTTTCCACGCACTCAGCTGCGAAGACTTTCCTTAAGGCCCAAAAAACATAATAGAACATAAGATACAATCACTTGTGCTCATCAACTATGACTTCAAATTACATATTGACTTATATTTATACTAATTATATCGACAAGATACCATGGTCCACATACCATGATCTCTCTAAAACAAAAAGCTACAACCTGAAACTTGTTACAAAATGAGGGGCTTTAACCAACCCTGAATCCCCTAGAACACTGCGCGATAAATATAACTTCCCCGTACTATGCACTTTGATCATAAAAATGTGGAGTCTTTAACCAAAATTAGACCAAGTTAGGTCATGCCCAACAAATCCCAATCCCACCTAAAAGGGGATGTGGTTAGTTGATTTGTGGAGAGCCCTTTTGTAGTTGTGTTCGACACAGGGGAGGCTCTCATCCCATGTGCATTGGTGCTTCGAGTTGTACATGCATAGGATGTGGACAATCATCCTATTAAAAAATTTGTTTGGCCATCAGTTTGGGGGTGAAAGTTCATGGGCTTAGTGAGCTTGGTATCCAATAATGACTAGATGCTTGATTAGAATGCACTTAGGAACTGGTTGTCCCGATTTGAGATAATGGACTATGGGATCCCAAAGTGTAACCATACTCATTCAAAGAAGAGTTTAGCAGTGGCTTCTACTGAGATACTCTTCTTGCAGGCCATCAAAGTGGCCATCTTAGAGAATACGTAGAAGACCACTATGAGACACCAAAAACTCAAAAACTGGGGGGCACCACTTTCCCCTACATACACACTGGGGGGCACCACCTGCCCTACATCTAATCACTCTCTGGAGGATCCCGAGCTAATGGCTCTGCTCCCGCAGCTCGTAGATCATGCACAGTCTGACCAACCATCGCCATGTGTCGCATGATACCTCACCATTTCGAGGGTAGCCCAATACATAGCTCTATGTACTGGTCGTCTAAATCCTGCCAACCCCGCTCCGACACACCGGTCAGTAGCCCCTCACATCTACGACGAATGTCCTCCAAAAGAGCGGCCATATCCTTGTTATGGGCCATCCTCGATCCACTAGCACCTGTAGTTTTGGCTGCTACAGGTCGTCCCATATATCTTGCCAGTTTCACTGGAGCTATATCTGCATTCCAAAAAGTATAAGGATCAGTACCATAAATACTATCCACAAAATTTAACATGCACATAATAGATTAGTTACTTGTCACTTACCATCAGGCCCCCATACTCGACCAAGCGGAAGCGGCAAGTCTGGATCTCCCCAATAACTCATCCCACTATAAGGATAGTCGTCTATGTACAATGGCATTTGATCCCAATGGGCGAAGAACTTTGGTCGGAACACCCGTCTGACCACCCCTCCTCCTCCTCTACAGAGTAGTCGTCCCCACCGCTGCATCCGGGGCTCTCTCAGACCCCCATCTGGTAGCTGTACACGAGGTCGTAAGGTCGGGATCTTCTCAAAAAAGAAGGAGCACAATACAGTCCCATAAGCACAATCATGATTCACTTGCCACTTACATAGCGACAGCTGTCGTTTCAACGACACCAACATCATCTGGGCCCACCCATAGTAGGTCCCACTCAACACACTCTCTACAATCATTATCTGGCCTCCAGTGATGTGATGGAACGCCTGGCTGCCCAAGATCCGCAACACTGCTGCTGTCACTTCCTGGGTCTCCAACCTCTCTAGATCCCCAATCAATATCCGAGTCCCTTTGACTCGGACACCTAGTCGACAATGTCACTCAATGAACTCCATGATGTTATGCCCCCGCGGTAACACTGGCTGTGTATTTCCCACCATCCCTAATGGTGGGAGACCAGTCAGGAAATACAGATCCTGGACTGTCAGCTCAATCCTGTGCCCCTGCACTATAAACACCTCATGATATGGATCCTAATAACTAATAATCCATGCCAACAAGGGCTCCCCAACCCTCATCAAAGAGTTCTCCACAAATTTCAAAACCCCAAACCTAGCCAATGCATGACGGACACCCTGATTCGCTTGGATTTCCGTCCGTAATGTACCCAGGTCTCTCTCTCTCCACTTGATCCGTATATCTGCCATATCTGCACAAAACCATCATCTTTGTCAGTCTACAGATAAGAAAAACTGCATTCACTCCCACCAAAACTAGATCTCAGCCCATACCAGCACTGAAACCACCTCCATCTAACAAGTCACACTTTTTGGCCAAATCCTGGGCCAGGTCGCACTTTTCAGGCCCAAACCTACGTCCTAGGTTGCAGTTTTTGCCCCAAAAAGTGTGACCTGGCCGTAATGATGAAGTAGGAGAAGTTACTGAGATTTAAGACCCTAATATGAACTTTGAATCCATCAAAAACAAAGAGTAGGATTAGGCCTCTTACCTGCAACAGACGGATCGCGATTCCAACAGTCGGTTTTTCCACTACGATCGCGGCAAGATTTAGGGCCTTCTCTCCTCTCCACATTCACCACAACTACACAAGAAAATGAATGATTTTGGAGGGAAAATGCCTTATTAGAAGAAAAACCCATGTTTTTTCTTTCACCCGCTGCAACCAAACGGTAGCCTCGTTTAACACACCGTCTACACCGTTGGAAAGCTCTCACTGAGCACTCAAATGGGTATCTGTTAGTTTTTCATACTTCACCAGGACACATTTTGTCCACGAAGGGTCTCTTCATCTCTCCTTCCAATCGATATTCTTCACTTACAACGCTTGTACTTGGGGCACCACTTTACCCCCTTACTTGGCTTTGTTCTTGTTGATTTTCGTCATGAGACACCCTATTGTACTCATGTTTTTTATGGTCCCCCATTGGAACTTTACTATGTGGCAGCACCATCAAGTCTCCCTTGTTTAGAGCATCCAAATTGAGTCATCATCCGTCATGGAGTCTATCTTGAGTCCCTTTGTATCCCGCTATAGTCCTCCATCCTTCATCGCTTGGTCCCTCTCTCGTGTTGCACATTATGGCCTTTAGTACCATTGTCACCTATCCTCCTTAATATTGTGTTAGTTTCTTCCAAGCCATTCATGCCCCTTATGCTCTAACAAGGGAAGTCATCCATCTGCTACTCAGTATCCTTCATTTCATCATCATCATTAGTGTCAGTCTGTCAGTCGCTCTACTATTTTCTCTCACGCCTTAGTTGGGGATCCTTTATTTCCTCCCCTATGGTGGACCTCCTTCTGTCGACATCAGATCATTTACTCTAGAAGCCAGGTCTAGAGGGTGGTGTACCTTGGTTCGAGCTCCTTTCAGCCTGATCGTGATCCATATAATTGATAGGCCAGTGATGCAGCAACAACTATTGGTGATTCCCAGGTGTGTGTGAGATGTCTCAACCCTCATGAGGGGGTGGCCCTACAGGTAGCCCCCCACATGCTCAGATGCCTTCTTCATTTCAGCCCTTGATGCAGCTCCTTACATTTGATGACAACGGCCTTAGCCACTTGCAGCGCCTTTTCGATTTGCATGTATCAGTCAGATCTTGCGAGCCCTTCCCCATGTATAGGGGACATTTGGGTTGTATTTGTATCTCATGTACTAAAATATTATTGTATAAGTCCTGGCTGTTATTCCAGGCACAACATGTACGTGGGATTCATCATTCTATTTTTCTAGCTCGTATTTATGCCAGCATGTACTTTATATTTCGATTCCTTGTTTACTGGACATATTATTCTTTTTAACTTTGTCTCGACAGGCATAGGTATGCCTCCCCCGCTGCCTTTCGCATAGGTACCACTTCATAAACTAGAGAATTGATGCACCTGTAAGTCTCGTCTCCTCAGGGTCTAGTCCTTTAGCACATTATACTACCTTAAATTTCTCTCTCTGACTTCCCTCTTGATGTCTAGTGATTGAGTTCTTACAACGTACTTCGGTCATACGATTTGATCCTAACATTCGTACGTTGGGGGGAAATATGTTACACCATTTTTTGGTCATCTAACCTATTATCATTAGATGAACCCAAGTACACCATGTGAGACCAATTTTACCTTAATTAAAATTGCTTTCACTATGTGAAATAACTTAGTAAAACACCTTTATTAAGTTGTTTATGGTCTACACAAGAAACCCCAAAAGGAAATAATAAACAAATCTATATTTTTTTATATTTATTGGTCATATTTAACCCAAAACAAGGAAATAAATTAAATAAATCCTTATTTATTTGATTATTTCCTAGGAATAAGTTATTTAAATCCTATTTAAATAATATTCCTAGTTAAATTTGACTAAATCATTTATAAATAATTAAATAAATAATTATTTAATTAATTATATTCCCACCATTCCCTTAAAATAGTAAATAAATCATGTATTTATTTATTATTTATAAATAAAGGAATTGACCCAAGTCAAAAATCCTTTTCCCTCCAACAAATATAATAAAATATTCCTAAAGGGTGGTTCTAGAATTTGATTAATAATATTTTATTCATGCACCAAGTTCTAGATCGCCCTAATATTTTGTTATAAATAGAAGGGTTTTCCCCATTCATTAGTCACCTTTGATTTCATTAGATCACTCTAGATCTATACACTTGGTCACATTTTCTCCATTTTTTCCTTGTGAGCTCCCATTGAGTTCTATGTTTGTCTGGGTTTTTCTACTCCAACAAGAGAGAGAAATTTTAGATCTGAAATGTTGAGGACTGTCAAGAACCCATCCCATTGAGGAGAATCGGAAAACACCTTTCGTGTTTTCCTCTCAGGTGCCCCCTTTTAATATAATATAAAAATTCTTTCAAATACATCGTTCTTGTCTTGTCCATTGGATGCATGGAGCCATATTTTATTCTTACTGCTTAATGTCTTTTATTCTTAGATCTGGATTTGTGAAGCATTATTTGGATCAACTAACTACAAAATTAAAGATATTGGTAGCCATAATTGATGTTAGGGCTATTTGTTATGAGTATCTAAAGTGGTCTTTTATGACGAAAGATTCATACTAACAACCACAAAAAAATAGCCGTCACCATGCTTGGTAGAAGGAAGGCCCGACATGTAATGCATGAAGATGGAGTATAAAAGAATTTCTTCTTGATTGTAGGTTTTTAAATGGCATAGAAAATGTAGGGTCTAATGTACTTCCCAACATCCTATCGAATGTTTGGATAGTAAAAATATTTATGTAGTACTACCAGTGTCATTTCTACCCCAAAATGTCCAACGACTGAATTGTAGTGTGCCTCCCAAATCATCCTAGCATGCTTTCTTGAAGGTACACATAGATTTCCCAGGTGGCATAATATCATGTCTTGGACGTGAACGTCTGTAATCTACTTACCTTCTAGGAGAATCTAGTATGTGGTGCTAAATTCTAGATCTCTTTTATAATTATGTAGCCATTATGAAGTGTCGTGTCCACAAGAGTCAAGCACAATGGTCATCTCCATGACCTCCGATCGACTGAGGTAGTCTACAAAATTATTGGTGCTTCCCTTCTAGTACTTAATGTTCAAATGGAACTGTTACAGGTATGTGGATAATTTTTAATGGCAACCGTTCTACAACTTTCCTTGTGTATGTATGAACTGCAGAGGTCGGTGGTCTATGTGGATGACCATTTCCTTCCCCATAATGTAATGCTATCAATGTTGGCAGGCCTGCACAATGGAATAAATATATTTTTCATAGGTGGGATAATTTTCGACTATGTCTAAAAGTATCTCACTGTGATATGTCACTCGATTCCCCTGCGGAGTAAGAACTCCGCCAATATCATAGTTAGGGGAATTTTTCTCAATCTCAAATGGTTGTTGTAGCTCTAGTAATGTGAGCACTGGTGCAGAACAGAGGCAATAACATGGAAAATTTCTTCTGTTTGTATTCAGATCAAAATAAATTTGGATTCACTCTACCCTTGGTGACTTGACTCAAACACCAAGTGTATGAGAGAAACCCAACATGTACCTATAGTAGACATTAGCAAGACCTAGAAATTTGTGGAGATCTATTAGAGTGGTTGGGGCTGGCGAATCCCAAATAACTTGTATCTTGGCTAGGTCCACATGCACGTCCTACTCATTACTTATGTACCCAATATAGTGAACCTGGGTCATAGTAAATTTTCATTTCTCCAAATTGGCACATAATTATTTTTGGCACAGGGTTTGGAGGACCTGTCGAATATGGTCAAGGTGCTCTTCCAAAATATGGTTAAATATTAGAATGTTGTCCAAATACACTACCATGAATGAGTTAGTGAAGGGCCACAATATGTTTTCCATTAGCCTCATGAAGGTCACAGGGGCATTCTTCAACCCAAAAGGAATGACCAACCATTTGAAAAGGCCCTCCTTTGATTTAAAGGCAGTCTTCCACACATCAGAGGGTTCGATTAGTACCTGGTGATAATTGGTCTTCAAGTCAATCTTGCTGAAATATTTTTCCACCTTGATCTGGTTTGAAAGCTCATAAATTTGCGGTATTAGAAACATATTCCAAACAATGATCTTATTCAATGCCTGATATTCAATACATAGTCTCTAGGTCTCATCCTTCTTCTGTACCAACACGATCGAGATCCTAGAGGGTGATGAAATTTGTCTGATGTTCCCTTTCTGCAATAGCTCCTAAATCTTCCTCTTGATTTCATCATTCTCTAGAATAGAGCATCGATATATCAATTTTTTGGGCAACGACAAACCCGCGGTAATATCGATGGAGTGCTTGACCTAACAGTGTAGCGATACCCTTATGGGTGAGGTGAAGATCTCCTTTAACTCCTCCATGACCCTGTCCATTTTTGTTGTCATACATAGGAGCCATATCTAGAGAGTGTAGATGTGGCCACAATAATGTTCTTTCCCGAAGGGCGAATCATAAGGAATACAAATTTCCCGGTTTGGGAAATGATCTTACTACATTGCTTCATAGAGATAAAAGAGATGTGGATAGTCGGTGTTACCTCTGGTACCATGTATAAAATATTTACCAAAGTAATAATAACAATGTGAGGCATAAAATCATACGCAACATGATGCTTCCACAAGTATGGTTGGCCTAAAAATACATCACAAACTTCAATAGGAGTAACATCACACAATACATCATCTGTGAAGGGCTAGATGTTGTAGGGAAGGCGACATTGATGGGAATGCATAGATATATTCCTTGGTGAAGCCACCTAATGGTGTATGACTAAGGGTGTGGTGTGGTCGGTAGGCCCAAATGTTTCATGACCTTTGTTGAAATGAGTTTATTTTGAATTCCACTATTGAAAATGAGCTACAGTGGAGAACCCTTCACCCACTTCTATGAGTGGAAGAGATGCTCCCCCTCCTTTGTATCTTCGGGATCAATATTATAGATCTTGGTGGTGTCAATGGTGGCAGTCCGCTCCACATAATATTCTTCCCTTTTTAATTCCCCTTGTTCGATTCTGACTTAAATTCAGAACATGCATATCATTCGGAAGCCTTCAGATATGCCACTGGTGACTGGTTGGCTTATTCTTCCCTGTTTAATTCCCCTTGTTCAATTCTGACTTAGATTCAGAGCATGCATATGATTCGGAAGCCTTCAGATAGGCCACCGGTGACTAGTTGGCTCGACACTCACTTGTTTTGTGGGTGGGTCTCTTATGGAACTCACAAAATTTTCCTGTGTCCTTTTTTGTCTTCATGTTGTTGTTCTTTTCTTACAGCTTTGACAGGTTGTCCTAGGTCACCCTACCTTTCCTTTTTCCTTTTTTAGGCACTTTGGGGGTGCCTTTCCCTTTATTCAGATTCACAGATCCAAAATATCTCTTCTTCTGTTTAAATTTCTACTCAATATTAAGCGTGTATCAATAGGCAGCGCCAAGAGAGGATATTTCTAGGAACTCCATCTCATCTTGGATGTACTTGTGTAGATAGTTGCGGTAATTGAGTACCAAATTCCGCTTAGAATCCTTGATGCCAATCTTCATGCGAAGGGTATGAAAATTATTTGTGAACTCGGTCATGTCTTGGTCCCTTCCCTTGCAGAGTGTGGTCCACTTCATGTATTTATCTTCATAACTCTCAACAGGGTAATGTTGTTCCTGAATGGTGTCTCAGAAAGAATTATATGAGGGTGCAGCTAAAAATAGTGAAGGCTATCACACGTCATTTTGTTCACAATAGGCTTCCCACCAGTCCTTGACATGGAGGGAGGCTTTGAGGAGTGCAAAAGTAATATTTCCCCGATTGGAAAAGTCAAGAACCAAAAAATATCCTTCCAATAGATTTAACCATATATCTATGACATTTGCACCTATCTGGCCTTCAAATATGGAAATGTCAAAGTTGAATTTTACCTTAAAGGGAGTGGTTCCTCTAGAGTGGCTTCTGGATAAAGATGTGTCACATGTGGGTACCCATCAAAGAATCTAGGAAAAGTCTTCCATCATCGCGTTCCTTCGTCACTCGATGGATTCTTCGAGCAATATTTTGATAGGATATCCTACTCCCTCATATTTATTTTCTTCCGCCATGGGAGGTCATCATGGTTTGTGAGGTTGGTCTTGCAAAAGTTCAACCAATTTGAGCCCTAACTTCTTATACCATGACCTTGTTGGGCACATGCAAAGAAAAACAAAGAAAGAGCATGTCACTTTGATACCACTTATCTAGACTTATGCATAAACATAACATAACGTAGATATAAAAATAAACACTGAAATGTAACAAAAATAAAAATTCATTTCATTAACATCAAAGAACTAAAATATGCTTACATACAGAATGGAAATAAACTAGCTCGGGCAATGGTATCTTATCTCTAAGAAGAGATGTGGTGGCTACATGCCTCTCAACTGTATTACAATTATGCTCAATGGCCTTTTTATTATTGAACAGAAAAGGGAAATAATAAGAAACCAAAACCATAACCCTAATAAATGGAACACGAAGAGTTTGTGGGCCCCGTTGGGGTTTTTTGGGCATCCAACTTCCTGGGGTCGTAACTTGGTCATATGATCTTTGTTTGGTGCATACGATAACTCATTAGAAAAGTCTCTCCAAGTACTATAGGATTTTTGGTATGCCCATGCCTATGGCTATAGTTCTACCGTGGAACTACAAAAAATGTCATTTAGGGGGTCATAACAGCTTTGAAAGTTCAGGACCCGAAAAAGCACTAAAAATAGTAAATGTTGCTATAATCAAGGAAATTGATGAAACCAACTAGAATTATAGGTGGAATAGGAAGTTGGCCACCAATATCCACCTATATCATTTGGACAGTAGGTATACATGAAGAAGACATGCTTTAATAACTATTTACATGAAGATTCACATCATCATATTGCACAAAAGTTAGGTGTATTGAATACCCTTATTGTTCGGTATATGTTATATTCTTTCCAAAGGAGCCTGAGAAGATAAAGTTTGAGCTAGAGGATGAATTAGACTCTACAACAGAATAAGACTCAAAAGAGGAAGAGCCACAAACTCCAGCTGTGAGAAGATCAGTTCGGGAAAGAAGACAACCAGAAATGTATAGTCCATCTGCTTTTTGTTCAAATTTTTCTTTAACTATAACTGATGATGATCCCATAACCGTTAGGGAGGCAGTAGATTCAAAGGATGGAAAACTCTGGAAGGATGCCATGGTTGATGAAATGGCATCCTTGCATAAAAATGAGGCATGGGATCTAGTGGATTTGTCGGCTGGAAGGAAGCCCATAAGGATAAAATGGGTGTTTAATAAGAAGATAAATGTAGAAGGAAAGGTGGGGAAATATAAAGCTCGATTAGTAGCAAAAGGTTATGCCCAAGTGCCAGGAATTGATTTTGTTGATATTTTTTCTCCTGTTGCCAAGGTTACTTCTATTAGACTACTTTTATCTGTTGTTGTTGCATTTGATTTTAAGGTAGAACAGATGGATGTGAAGACAACATTTCTTCACAGGGATCTAGAAGAGGAGATCTACATGAAGCAACCTGATGGATTTAAGGTGAATGGTAAGAAAGAACTGGTATGCAGGTTAAATAATTCTCTGTATGGGTTAAAACAGTCACCAAGGATGTGGTATCAGAAATTTGATACCTATATACAGGGACTTGGCTTCACCAGAAGCAAGGAGGATCACTGTGTTTATTTTAAATTTATTGGTGACCATGTTATTTATTTGGTCTTGTATGTGGATGATATGTTGTTGATTGGAAATGACAAAGAAATTATCTAAGATTTGAAGACCTAACTATTCTCCAAATTTGACATGAAGGATCTTGGTGCTGCAAACTATATTTTGGGCATGGAAATTAAGAGAGATTGGGAAAAGAGGAAGCTCTGTTTAAACCAGAGGAAGTATGTCGAGACTATATTGCAGAGATTCAATATGCAGGATAGTAAACTGGTGAATGTTCTGATTCCTGTAGGTGTAAAGTTGTCTACTGAATAGTGTCCCAAGACACAAGAAGAAGAGGAGGATATGTCTCGTGTTCCATATGCAAGTGCAGTAGGTAGCCTGATGTATGCAATGGTCTTACTAGACCAGACATTGCACATGTAGTGGGAGTATTGACTAGGTTTATGTCAAACCCAGGGAAGGAGCATTGGACAACAGTGAAGCGGGTTTTCAGATATTTGCGTGGCACTAGTGATTATGGATTGTGCTACCAGGGAAGACCAGGATTGGAAAGAGTATTGGACATTCATGGTTTTTTTGATGTGGACTGGGTTTGAGATTTGGACCAAAGAAGTGGGTATTTTTTTAGCCTATTTGGAGGTGCAGTCAGCTAGATGAGTAAAAGATAGTCTGTATTGGCTCTTTCAACTACAGAGGCAGAATACATGGCAGCCACTCATGCAAGCAAGGAAGCAGTTTGGTTGTAGAGATTGTGTTCAAGTATGAGGTTGGTGCAGCAAGCTATAAGGATAGACTGTGGTAGCCAAAGTGAAATTTTCTTGGCTAAGAACCCTGCTTATCATTCAAAGACAAAGCACATTGATGTTCAATATCACTTTGTGAGATATATGGTTGAGGCTAAAAGGGTGTTGCTGGTAAAGGTGGACACTTTGAAGAATGTTGCAGATGCATTGAAAACGCCTGTGAGCACTCAGAAGTTCTCTTGGTGTAGAGAAACAATGGGTGTTTCAAAGCTGGGCTATTGACTCAGCTCTCCTGTGGCCCCTTGCGGAAAGCAAACAATAAGTGGGAGAATGTTGGGTATGTTTTATATTCTTTCCACGACTAGTCACATGTGGGGGGGGGGGGGGGTTACAGGGGGGCGAGAGTAGCCTTTGTACGTTGCACCGGGCACAGCAGGGGGGGTGGTAGCCCCCCTATTCGGGGTTTGGGGGAGCGCCCCGGGAAATTTTTTTGGTCCTTATTTTTCAATGGGCGGACCTACCCATGGTTTTGTGCATGGGTTTGCACATGGTTTTAGGGCATGATGGTTTTCGGCCCCTGGTATTTTTTGGATCTGGTCAAGGGAACTATGGTTATGTTCTAATCCAGGGTTAATGGATTGGGGTTTATGTATGCTTTGGCATGTATATATATGTGTTGTAACACTAAAAGGAATATAATGAAAAATCAAGCTGGTCGTCCCAATTTGGGATCCAGGAGAAAATCTCTGTGTATATATGTTTTATGTTTTATGCTCTTGCTATTGTTTATTTTCAGTTTTTAAGATTCATTTGCAAATAATTTTTGTACAGGGTTAAAACCTACACTTATCACTAGGACCCTAAGAATATCCAACACACATCATGTTAAACAGGAGCTAGACCTCTTGACTAGAGTCATCCAACACATGGGCTACAAAAGTAGGGACGTTAACCATGCCATTAGAAAGGCTATAAAACATAGACTTCCCTCCTCCCCCAACTCACAACCTAACAAAGGGAAGTAATTTCTCCCATATATTCATGGAGGCACTAATTAAATTGCATAATTTCTAAGAAGAAAATAAATTTCTTCCTCTTTCAATCTCCTTGAAACCATAATAAAAAAGACAAGATCTGTAAAATATAAAATTGACCATCTCCAACTCAAGGGTGTTTATAAGGTAATGTGTTCCTGTGGGAGGTGTTATATTAGATAAACATGAATATAATTTATAATTAGGTTGAAATAACAAATAAATTTTATAAAAAATAGTCATACTAAATCCTTTACCCATACTGGCCACTCCTCCAAAACTGGGCACCATATATGCCTTGAGAATACTAAATTCATTGCTAAATAAAACCACCGATACAAAAGAAAATACATGAATCCCAAGAGATAATTAAACATCCCAAGAATCCTAATAGAGATGTAGTTCTATAGATCAATAATAACTAGTTCTCCTTACTCTCTCTTCTCTCCCCATAACCCTTTTTTTCTTATCCATGTTTTTTTCCCTTCCTTTCTCTCCCTTATATGTTTGTCTCTTCTTTCCCTTCCCATCTTTTCTTTATTCCCTATCATACCTTGATCTCCCTTCTTTTATTTTCTTCCCCTTCCTATATGTTTATCTTTTCTCCCTATCAAATTTGTGTCCTTTATGTCTTTTCTTTATTTCACCTAACCTTTTACCTTCTATCTCTTTAATTTCCTTGGTTCTTTCCCCTTTCTTCTTTATTTCAGATTTCTCCCTCCTCTCTTCTAACATCCCCTCCTCTTACATTTCCTCCCATCCCCTTACATTTCCTCCCCTCGCCTTACATTGGTATTTCTCTTTGTTCCCCTTCTCTTCCCTCTCTTTTCTTTCCCTATTGGTTCCCTTCCTTCAAACCTCTCTCATCCCTCCCCCATCCTTTTATATCCTTCCTTTTATCAATCTCCCCTTGCTTCCCTTTTGGCCCTCCATATTTGTTCGCTTGTCTCTCCTTTATTTGTTTTCTTAAGCTAATTATGTAGGCCTACTTTTTGTATTATCTTATAATCCTTTCATAATAATTAATTATACAAGTTTTTAACCTTCTAATTAATATTTTAATTAATATATTATATTAGATTTTTAAATCAATAACATATCAATATTTACAATATATATATATTAATTTTAAAAAAAATTAAAATATTCTATTATAATACATTAATTAAGATACATTAATGATAATATCAATTACGTTATAAGGAATTCCCTTTAATAAAAATCCCCCCCCCCCCCAGTTGCCACTCTAAAACCATATGCACTTCAGATCCATTTTCAGATTATTGAGAGTTCTTCCACCATTATATCTCATTCTTTTAACTCTCAACTAAATCTTGATTTATATAACCATTCAAATTGTTGATCTTTAAAATAATTATAACCCATAAACATATTGTAGTTACTTTGTAGTTTCATTTTTTATTTATTCTTTAGCTCCTCGGCTGAATACGACAAAGATTATCTCCTCCAACTTCCAGAACTTCCAAATTGCTTAAATTTCCTATTCTTCCTCGAAATATTTTAAGTTGGTTAACACAAAAAGTAATACTAACAATGATATTTGGGGATAATATCCCATAGAGGTAGAAAACAAAAAATGAATAAGAATGAATGACCACCTCAAGGATCTGGGAAGAGACCTAGCAGAAGAAGAGCCTCCATATTGTGGGCATTGTATTTTGCGCCAAATTAAATACATTATTAATCAGCACTTACTTATACGTATATTGAAGCTTTAGAGTGAATTTGAAAATAAAGTTTTACTACCAAATTTTGAAAACTGGGTTTCCCTTATGTTGTCAAGATTGTCTGTAAATTTTGAGATTTTAATATAACTTTCTTAAATATCAATTGTGATTTAGGCCCATGGAATTGAAATGTTTCCCAATGTTGAGGCGGGATGGTCTCCACGAGCCTTAAAAAAAAATGGAATTCAAGGGCAGGTTGCAGCTTCTTTCAATTAATTTTATTGTGTATAAAACATATTGAATGTTTCCTAGCCACCACAACTAATAGGGATCCGGTGGATTAAATGTTCATACTCGTCCCTACCTTCATGGATTCCTATGGAAAATTTTAGAGTTTTACTTATAATGGGGACAGTTTGAAACAATCTAGACACACGAATCCCAGGTAATTATGTGATTTTGTTTTTTTGTGTAAACTTTGAATTTTTCTTTTGACCTTTATTATAAAAATTTACTTTCTCTAGCACAATTCACTGAAACAGACATCCAATATCAAGCCCAATTTTAAAATGTGAAATTGCAAGAACTTGTTCAGCTTAAGGAGTTGTATATCTATGCTAATGTTCTCAATATTCCAAAGTCCATTGGGAAGTTGAAAAACCTTGAAGACTTCGCATTGCATGGGCGTATAACTAATTTGATTTGTCTGAAAACTTTTCCAAATGACATTTTTCATCTATAGTCCTTGAAATAGTTGCACTTAATCATTTTTTAGAGATAAAAATTCCCTTGGAAACTTAAGGAGCCTTCAAAATCTTGATTTTTTAGGGTTCTCTCATCTGTAAAGGCTACTAGATTCCCTTGGTAGCATGGCAAGAACTAAAATTCTTAACCTCGCCGACTACTCCTGATGAACCCTTAGCTAAACTGAGATGGGGGGGGGGGGTGAATTAGTTTAGTACATTCATGGACATTTAAAACTCTTTTCATTCAACTTATTTGCACCTTCATTTCATAAGTAGCTTAAATCATAATGAATCAACAAACTTAATGTGTGGACAACGAGTAATTAAGCAGATTAAAGCATCACATCAACACATAATCATCAATCACATAGAAAACAGATATAAGTGGAAACCCATAAGGGAGAAAACCACATATTATTATTGTTGTGATGCAAAGGCAAACCCCAACTCCCTCTCACAACTAATTTTCTGTAGGCTCCAACCTACAAGAGGCTACTACCTCAAATTCTGCAAGCTACAACTTACAAGGAAGCTCCAACTCCCATCTATTTTATGCGGGCTACAACGGACTACAACCCGCAGGAGACTCCTACCTCAACGAGCTACAAGTGGCCATAAATAAATATCCAACTTGAAACAGAAGCACCAACTCCCATGTATTTTCTGTAGGCTACAACCCACAGGAGGCTCCTACCTCAACTAGCTACAACTAGCCATCAATCAAGCTCCAACTTGAAACGGAAGCACAAACTCCCAAGTATTTTCTGCAGGCTACAACCCACAGGAGGGTCCTACCTCAACTAGCTCCAACTGTACATTTATCAAGCTACAAATTGAAAGGAGACTACAATATCCTCACTCAACATGAAAATAAAATGTTGATTTACCTAGATATCAGCTCTGTTATACTCCTTTTTCACTGTTGCCTCTTCAGCGTTCATATTTGCTTCATATCAGCTCTAGATGTGCACATTATTTCTAACATCTCTCTCACATTCTTCAACACTCTTTGATTCTTCCACTATCAGTCCCTTCAGCCTTCATATCTACTTCATATCCATTCTGGATGTGCACAACATCTCTATCTCATTCATCCACTCTCTCTTACCTCTCTCTTCTACGTAACATTTCTATGCACACTGATATTACATGTTTTATACACATAACTACATTATTGTTTGCATTCTACAGGGAATTCGAAGTGAACATGCCTGACCCTATGCCTTCCACCCATTCGATTCCTTACCCTTGAGTTTAGGTTATTACATCAAAAATAATCATTACAACACTCATTGGATTTTTTCTTATGCCTACGGAGACTTGCCTTTGCATCACAAATAATATAAAATTAATCAATGAATTTACATTTACAGTTAAAATAAATATTTCATTCAACCCTTTCAGTTCTTGGCTCACTTTGCATTTTTCCTTTCTACTGTTGTCACTATCTTTTCTATTTCTATTGTCATATTCTAACAATTCTGCACAAATGATTTTTTCCTGACTCTGCCTCTTCTACTCATGCCCGCAACATTCAACCTTCACTTTTGTCTCAACACCCGACTCTATTTGGAGTGTTATCGAGTTCAAATCAACCCATAGTGCTTATCTCATCATAACTGCAATGTTCCTCTTTGCCAATTCACTTACCCGAGCCTTTCTGCTCGCATTCAAACTTTCTTCCATTATCAAGGTGTAACTGCTTTACACCCACACTCGTAGTGTCGGGTCCTATTCTTCACCCGAGTCCTTTTGCCACATTCAACCTTTTCTTCATAAAACGTTGTTAGACTAGACTTGAAACATATTCTATTTACCTCTGAATTGGTATCGCATCTGCTTTCTATCACATTTCGGAATTCCAATCATTCTAAATTATATTCCTTCTTTGCTCTTCGATGCGATTTAACAAAGGGAAAACCCATACTCCCCGACTTGAAATCCTTTAGGCTTTAGCGTTGACCTGCATTGCGTCCGATTCATTATCGCACTTCACACTTCGACATTTTAGCATGATTCTTGAGCGCTTATCCTCCTGAGCTTACGAATAGTGATTTGCGAATGGGTCCCATGCCAGACTTTAATAAACATATAAATCTCTGATAGCGATATGTGATCGCATCTCATCGAAAACTCCACTTCTTATCGCATTGCAACCTCTACACATTATCACAACTTCGCAAGTTTAACCTGTTAGGGTGCCGTGATTTGGCAGATTGGCAGACCAAATGACGGAGTAACATCAAACCAATATTTGGAGTCATAGGACCTAGCCTTCCTGGACTCAGAGAGGGCTCTCTCTAATGAAGTGAAGGATGTGAGCTTGTTCACTTAGTTTGTTTAGATTTTAGGCTAGTTGTTAAGTGTGTTTGCTTGTTTTTTTTTAGTGGTGTGGAGGAAAAATTGATCAAGTGGATCAAATTAGAACAAGAAAATGAGATCAACTGGGCTATGGGGTCAAAAGCAAGGCAAGGATGTCAAGACAATGGGTAGGGTGTACTGCAGGGCCGATTTAGTATAGCGAATGGATATTTCAGGTGGTTTATGGAGTGAGATGAACATCAAGTTTGTGCAAGACAAAGGGATCTTAAGCATAAATAGTTTAAACAACAAGTATTCATGTGGTAGGGCTAACCATTAATCACTATGAATCAAACTCAAACTGATAGATGCATAAAATAAACATTCATGTGATGCATAGAAGTATAAGACCCTCTAATTGTGGGAAAATCACCTTCAGTGGTTGAGAACACATGTAAGACAAACCAACAGCTCAAAATGTGGAAAGGAAACTCCTAAGAAACACATTCAAACTGATAAGAACCTTGAAATAAGTCTGCAAGTATAGGCAGAGGGCAAGATTGAAAAAAGACCTCTCTGATTTAACCTAGACAGTCAATACTTCAAAGGAGATTTATTTAATGAGGTTTAAATAGCTATAAGTAAGCAGGGAATACCATGAATCAAACAAGATAGCATGTCATATTAATCATTAAGGAAATAAATAACAAGTTCTTAGTGGACCAAAGGGTAGTTAAGAATCCTTTGACATGACTAAGAAAGATGAAAACATAGAAGCTGTAGTGAATTGGGAAATTTGATGAGCCTCCATGGGCATAACTCAAACTATTCTTTACTGACCTACATCAAGCAAGAAGCATGGATACATATGTGAAAAACTAAGAAAAAATAACTGAAAAGGAGTAAAATACCATTTACCAAGCCATGGAATCTTGCACATAAATCCTCTCCATCAGCAAGGAAAGCAAGTCAAGCTATTCACTCCATAAAACAAGTTTGATCATCAAAACTCATAACATATATTGCTCTAAGCTCAGTCAAGTTCTTAAGCTCTTCAAAGTCCAAATTTTTTATCAACTCTTCAACCAACAATGTTACAATGATTCTTCATGAATTATATAGGAGAA
The DNA here is from genome assembly GCA_034641835.2 of Pinus albicaulis. Taxonomy (NCBI): domain Eukaryota; kingdom Viridiplantae; phylum Streptophyta; class Pinopsida; order Pinales; family Pinaceae; genus Pinus; species Pinus albicaulis. The sequence continues at coordinate 11,825,535 of MU968501.1, read as the reverse complement.
TGAGAAGATAAGCTTCACAAAACTGACTAGAAGCTCATAGGCTAAAAACAAATATTTGATTTTGTCCTTGAGGCTTTGCAAAGCCCAAGGCACAAAATATCTTCTAAATATATATAAAATGATAAAAAAGGAAAAAGTATTGAATTTTAATTACTGACAATAGCTAAAAATGGCCTAGCGCACATTTGGATAAGCCACTTCAAAAAACTGTTTTTTTGACAAAATGTTATAGGAACGTAGAAGTAGAAAATTCCCTGTTTTACAAACAACTTTTAAGGGACCTCCCAATGTTGAAACGAGGTCCATGATGGCTCGTTGGAAATCCCTGGATGTATATCTTCTGAAAATACTTGATTTTCCACAAACTGATCACTATAAGTATGTGACAAACTGACCTGAGTGGAAAAAACCAGAAATTAGCCCTTTTGCTGATATGAGAGGCAAAAAGTCAAAAAATCATTGTTTTTCACCTCTTTGGGGGATCAAAACACATCCTTTGGATCTGAAATTTTCTGAGTAGATGCCCTTGATTTTAATTCATCCAATGATACCACTCTCAACCTCTGAGGATGCTCCAAAAAAAAATGGCAACGCCCATGAATTTCTGCAATTAGGCCCAAAAATGTCAAAAAACAAAATCTTGTCAAAAATTTCTCAATTTTGGCGAGCAAGCCCTTCATGGGTTTTTAGAAACCTGTAGGGAAGCGGAGGCCAAGATTTCAAGCTTTGATGTGCCTTTCTCCACTTTTTCTACCGGGCACCTCTTTCGGGCAGCCTTGAGTTTTTCTTGTGCAACCTTCAATCTCCTTTGAGCAAATTGATTTAGCTTTTTGTAGTGCTTGGTCATTTTCTTTTGCAAGCTCAAGTCTCTGTTATCTCTTTCTAACTTATCCTCCAAATTTTTATTTTCCCTGTCAAGCCATGATTCTCTATTATTTTCTATTTCTTGAGCGAGCAAAGAAGTAAGAGGATAAGATCAGACAAGGGCCGCCTCTTCTTCTTTGTTTTTCTCCAAAGCTCTCTTGAGACCCATAGTCCTAGGCCTCTTCCTCTTTGGCTATTCTTCTTCTTCAGTATCATTGAATTTTCCCATAAGCTCTTCAAGCTTGGTTTGTGCTTTGGAGGCCTCCCTTTGATATTTGAAAGCCCGGACCTCCAAAACTGCCATTTGACCACTCATTTGTTTGTTTTGCATCTGTAGAACATGTATGAAGTCTTTTGATCTTTCTAGATCAGCTTGTAGGTCATGAATTTGGTCTTCTCTATTTCGCAAGAGAGCCTCAAGGATTCTAGCTTCATTGTCACTATCATCATTGTTTATCTGTATGATATCAAACTCCCTTTCCTTCTCATGACTACTCTCCTCTTTCTCTTTCCCCTTGCCTTGGATAGACTTCTTGGTCCTCCTCTTCTTTGGTAATTCAACAATGCTCTTTTTAGGTAGTTTGCCTCTACTTCTTAGTGCTCTTGTGACATTGCTAGTCACTACTGGAGTAGTCTTTTTCTTTGTTGATCTAGTGTTTCTAGGCTTTGTCACTTTTGGAGGAAGAGTCATGGCCCCTTGCCTAGGAGAGGCAGCTATCACATGCTCTTGGCTATGTGAAGGAGAAAAAGGAGGAATTTTATCTATTTTCACTTGCTCAACTTGGTATTTTACCTTGTTTCTTCCATCATCATCTTTTTCACTGCTATGCTCATGGTTACTGATTTGATCCTTTTGTTCTATGCTGCCCTCTTTGGAATGCTCACTATTTGGTGTTTGATTGTCACAATCATTGCTTGTTTGAGGGTTGTCTTGTTTTTCATCATAAGTGTCCTTTTGAGGACTTTCATGACCCTCATCATAAGTGTTTTGGCTGCCACTTTGTATGTCTTCTTGAAGGCTGCCTTTTTCATCTCTGCCCCTGATTTCTTCATGACTGTTGTGCTCTTCACCCTCACTATTTTGTGCTTTATTACCATCATGCTCAATGCCGTGTGGGCTGCCAACATGTTCCTCTTCATGACTGTTGTGCTTTGCATCAATTTGTTCAAGCTCTTCATCATTTCCTTCTTTATGCTCACTGTCATGCTTAGATTGTTCATTTTTTCCTTCCTCATCACTTGTTTTCCTCTTGTCACTTTGCCCTTATTCGCTACTAGTTTGCATCTTCTCTTCTTCACTCTCAATCATAGGAGATTTTTGTCTTTTAGGAGTGGATTTACTAGAAGAAGGAGAAACATGATGAGCGGATGGTGAGGAAGGCGCATGAGATGAAGATGCAATGGAAAAATCGGGATGGGAGATGAAAGAGTCCCAAGAAACTCCCTTTTTCTCAAGTTGATGGAGGATGATGATCTTGATAAGCGAATGATGAAATAGAAAAGCTTGTTGTTGAGCAGAGGGCTTCTTTTGGACAGTAGAGGCCATCTTGTCAATTATTTTATAGAGGAAAAAAGGTAGGTTTAGCAATTGAGTTCTTGTGAAATGCATAAGAAGCCTGATATGACAAGCATAAATCCGGGAAAACCTCCCTTCACATGTGAAATACTTCATGATGATTTTCATGAGAGGGGCATAGCTGGTAAACAAGTGGGAAAAAGGGAAAATAGCTTGGCAAGCATCCCAATGTTCTAGTTTTAGGAAGGGTTTGTAGTGATTCAGATCTAGGTATGTTTGCTTGAACCATTTTTCTCCAATCATAGGGAATTTTGGTAGCTTTGGAGATAGCCCTAGGAGAGAGTTTGAAATCTAAACCTGCTAGATGAACATGCTTCCCTTGCAGCCTTAAAGCAAACAAATGTGTCAAAGGAAGGTGAATTTTTACTTCTTGGACCTTCTGGAAAATTTCCAAGCACCCTACTTCATGAAAATTAAAGAGTATTGAAGGAGATTCAGTCACTTCCTGAGTTGAAAAAGGCTCATACCTATTGTGATAACCACTCTTGCTATCTTTCTTTGGAGGCACTTTTGCTTTTGATATTATTCACTGAATCACCAACGCAAACTTGTTTAGATGATTACTGAAAAAGGCCCTCAATCAAAACACTTTTTACTCTTTGAAAAACTAAGTTTTTCCTTAGTTAGCCAACAAGTTTGTTTAAGTGAAACCAGCTCTCTTTGATTTTGACAATAAGAACTCTCTCCCTCAATTCACTGTTTTCTGTGGTTATTTGAAGCAAGAAAGAGGTTTCTTTGAAATATTTGTTTCTTTTGATATCACTATTTTAAGGGACTGACTTGGAACAAAGAATGCACTCTTAGAAAAACAATGTGCTCTCCCTTGGAATAAACTATCCTTCTTTGATGATTATTGTTTCTCTAAAACAAAAGGCAGTCTCCTTGTCACTGAGTAATAAACCTTCAAAAAAAACTCTGTCTCCCCTTAATGATCATTGTTTTTATGAAATCACTGTTAATCTGTGATTTTAATGAAAGGGACAGTTTACTCTTGAAAACAAAAATTTTTCCCTTTATCACTCAAATTCTTTCAAACTGATCACAAAACCCTTTCTCCTAATCACTATCTCCTTTGGCAAACATTGCTCTTTTGAAATTAATGTTTATTTGAAGAAAAAGGCGCCTTTTTTAAATTACTATTTTAAAGACTCTTTTAAGCTGATTAGAATAATCAAACTATGCCTTCCTTTTAGGACTGTGTATATTCTTAGCTATTTCACAGCACAAAAACTCTTTCAGTTTGGCACATTAACCCTCCTCCTTTAATCACTTTTCATCTTTGAAATTTGTTATTAAACCCTCCCTCGAACTCAAACTTAGCTAGGAGACAATAAATACCTTTGAAAAACGAGTTTTATATGCATTTTGAGTATTGGTCCAATGGGCAGGAAACAACGTTAAAACTTGGTTGCTGGGCAGGCATTGAACGGAGAATGCGTCGCAAATAGGCTTGTCAGGTTGGCCCTGGGCGTCAGGCACAGGCGTGCCGTGCACATCTACAGGCGCATCGCGCCCTTCACAAAAGCGCACTGAACTTGCCTACAAGCGCACCGCGTGTTTACACAGGTGTGCCGCACTATCCAAAGTTTGCAAATTCTTTGAAAAATGCTCAAACCTTTCTTCTTTTCCTTGACTTGGCCTTGCAAAGTGATGAATGACAAGTGGTCGAGCTTTTTATATTTGAAAATTCAAAGTTTCCTTCATTTTGATTAAAAAACAAACTTCTCCTTTTTTCTTTCAAAGAAACTTTTGAAAAGTGACTTTGTGCACATGTGCTTTGAGGCTACCCTTTAACCACTGTTTCACTTCTTTTAAACTGTGTTTCTCCATAATGATCCTATGGATGCCTCTTTAACCTAAAAGGTAGCCCTGTGGGACCTCTTAGAATTTATCAAGGTTATAATATTTTGAAAATTTTTCACAAAGCAATACAAACAGACCCTTGACAATAAACACCCATATGTCCACTGTTTATGAGGTGAATAGGACCTTTAAAATCTGTTTTGATCTTTTACTTGCTCTGAAAAGAGATCATGTCGTGATAACTACTCAAGCTGTTCATAATCACTGTTAGGCCTTGTGTTTATGATGAAGGGGCTCCTCTCCAGCTATTTCTCTGGGCCTTTACTTTTTGTACCTAGCTTTCAACTTTTAATAATCATAAGGCCTTATCTTCAATTTGTAGGAGGCTTGCTGAGAACTAAGACCTTGTCTTCATCACCTGAAGTAAAATCACATGCACACCACTATTGCAACTTCTTTAAAACCAGAATGCAACCTTCTTGTTGGTGAGTTTAATGAGGTCTTATCAGATTGATCTTCTGCTTGTCATTTTGAATATCCTCAAACAATGTTGGGCCCTCTACTTATTTGTGAAGGAGGGCTATGTTTGAAAAACTACCTAGGTCTCCCAAAACTCTGTCTCTTATCATTTAATGGAGGAGCCTTTTGATTGTGAGTGAAATAGGGCTTCATCACACCTTTTAACCCTTTGGATGAGCTGCGTCATGATGTAAACATTTGGAGAGCTGATCTTTTGTTCTTTTGTTAAAGAAGGCCTATGTGAATGCTTCCTTATACCATTTTACAGACAAGACTAGAACCCGAGCTTTGGTCCATCAATTTCACCATTCATAAGAGGCTTGTTTAATCAAAGTTGTAACCTGCGATTTATCCTTTTAAAGAGGTTGTTATAAGCACAAGATCAAAGTCCTTTAACACCAGCATGCTATCTTTTTGCTTGTGATATGAAATAGGTTTTTCAACCTATGAACTCTCATTGACTCATCACTGATTTTCAACCCTGTCTTTTTTAAATAGAAAAATTACTCAAACACAATTTGAAACTCTGCTGATGCACCTACTGTTCATCTTTGGAGGAGGTGGCCCACACTAGTTTTTGAAGTCACTTAAGAACATGTTGGCCCTCTGCTTTTCTGTGAAGGAGGCCACAACATGTATTTCTAACCATCTGCCTTTTATGAATGAGGTTATCATCACTGTTTCAAACCATCTTATTTTTATGAAGGAGGTTCCACCATACACATGACATTTCATCCATTTCAAGCCTGTGTTATTTCTCTGCAATATGTGTCTCTGCTTGAAGAATACTAATAGGAAGCAAAGTGAATTCTGACATTTGTCATTATGAGGCATGGTCTGAGGTGTATATCCTTTTGTTAAAATATCATTGTGAACACTTAGACCAAAAACCATGTGATTTGTGTTATGGAGAATGCCTACTGCAAAAAATTATTGACTATCCTTCCTTTGACTGTGTCTTCGGGGGTATCTTGAAATTTCCCTTTGACTAATGTTCACATCCCAGGCTTGAGGTAGCATAAGAAGTAGTTGTCTTATTATGCCCTACATGATGATGCCCTTTGGAAAGTTTATGCAATACTGCTTTTGGAAGAGTTACTGAAACACCGCTGATCAAAATTACATCAGTCTTTTGTATTCATGTGACTTGGAGGATGTTCTCTGTTCTTCAGGCAGTTCTTGGATTTAAAACCATACCTATTAGTTACCCTTCACTCGCTGTACTCCATTTGTTTCACTGATGGAAAAATAATTCAACATAAAGGACCTATTTGAACTTGTCCCTTTACTCTCATCTGTATACTGATCAACATTCAATTACACCCCTGCAGAGATGTAAAAACATATGATTTTGAGCCTTGGAGAGCTCCTTTGGTGTTTCAAGGAGATTGAGCTTGAGCGAAGCATACTTCATCAGATAGTGAGTAACCTTATATTTTCTTGATCTGGATCTTTGTGAAATTCTTCTGACATGAGACAAAGTGACCTCTTAGTGGTGTGCAACCTATGGATGGAACAAGACTTGTTTTGTAGAATAGGAAGAAAATCTATGGCTAGTTGGTACTAGACAGAGGATTTTTGGCTTAGGATGTCTTAGCCAAGGAAAAACTTCCTAAACACCACTATCTAACTTAGAGACAATTTTGACAGATTCTGATTGTTTTCTCAGGCATGATCAAATGGTGACATGACAAGATGACCAGGTATAGAAGAGCAGATATTTTGTCAACCTTTGGATATGAAATGGATTGAGAAAACAAGGGCAAATGATAGAAAATAATTTACAGCTATGACAGCTATAGACAGGGTTACCTTGCTGAAACCGGATAGGACTTGTCAACTGGGATCTGTTCTCAACATAGATTGACAGGAAGGGGTAAGAGGACAAAAATTGTTATGGGGTGTTTTCTAGATGACAGATTTGATAGTTTTGAGATCAGCTTCTAGAAAACTAAGCTAAGGAAACTAGTCATCAGCAACAGGTAAAAAATACTGATGACTAACATAACCATACCGCAATAATACCAATTTTTTGATTTTGCAAATCGGTGCGAATACCTTATCGCATGTCGGAAAACCTTGCCCATTGCACTTCAGCTCTTCATTGATTTACCTAATCGACACTTCGCAAATTTAAATATACATAGTTAACTTGTATACCATCTCGCATGCATTATGCAATATGTGCAACGACATCCGCCCTACATGTGTCCACTTCGGTATTTTCACAATTTAATCTATGGTGAGATCTAAACCGTCGATCGTCAAGCTAATCTTTGCAATTTGATTAGAACCGTCCATTCTCTCCTTTGGAAATTTTCTTTGGGGTTTTATGCCTTAATAATTTCATTTGTTTGTTCAACTGTCGTTGCTTTGCAACTCCATCACCTCCACGCTACTCCTTCCTGGGCCTTCTCTTCTCTTATTCTCTTGGATCTATGATTATACGTTGTTGCCACTTTACATAATATTTCAATGTCATATATATAACACCATTTTGTATTAGATCTCGGAATCCAGAATATGGATTTGTTTCTTATTCAACTTGCACACACATCCACTTGCTCCAGAATGGAATCACACTGATATGAACTACACTATTCTTTCTCTTTGTTGCTCCTTTCTTCTCATTTTCCTTAGATAATGATTCTAATTCTACTCCTTTCCTATTTGCTGCACATTTCTTCTCCTTGCTTCTTTTCTACATAATGCTACTCCTCTTTTCTCCTTTGCCTTAGATAATGATTCTACTGCTACTCTTTGCCTCTTTTCTTCTCTTCTTCTTAACTTTTTCCTTCTTTGCCTTATTGCATCTTGATACTCCAGCTGATCCTTTTCTGCTCCTTTGTTCTCAATGATAATTCAGGTACTGCTCTTTTCTATTCCTTTACCATCAATGACAATATTTCCAATAGTCCCCCCTTTGGCATTGATGGCAAAAATTCCTCTAACACTTCCTCCCCCTTTCATTCTGAGAAGTGTATGTCTTCCTCTTCTTGCCTTTCATCCCCCTTTGACATCAATGGCAAAGGGTTACACCATTTTCCAGTGTATTTTCCATCATTGCCTTATTAGAGTTCTGCATAAGCATTCTTCATTCTATCCACATACCTGGTTGGGACTCCTGCTCCATTTGGTGTATAAGAATTGTTGGGAGAACACTTTGGGAATCATTGAAATTTTATGTATATACACAGTAAGATGATACCATCCCAAAACACAAAATCCTTGCACTCGTATAATGTTGAAAGTGATGATAAGGACACTCTATAAAAAAAACTATACCAGACTTGTATAATCAGAAATGCACCATTGGAATAATACTAAAATAATGAGAATGCTCCATATGATATTTAAAGTCAACTCCAAATATACTTTAGTCTATATTATGATCTGCATATGAGATATATTTGTTGAGGAATATTGTAGATGGAATATTTCTTCTTATGCAATACACATCTGCAGTACACATCTTGTTCAAATATGATGATGCCAATATATCTTTTGCAGCCATGGTTCACCTTTACATCCATATTACACAGTGATTTCATTGCAGATTCAAGGATGTGTTTGCACAAAATTTGGTTCACAGGCCAGCCACTCACACTTTCTTTATAAAGGATTCTCAAATTCAACCACATACCACTGTTTCATAAATTTTAGGTGTAAAACATGCTTAAGGAATACTAATGGTTAGAGCTTGATATATCTGATCTCTGCGATATACACTTATGCCAAAAGTGTTTATGCATCCAATGCCACGAGATAATATGATACCCATTTATAATTCATGCGGTAATTTCACTTCAACTCACACAAACATCCATAGTTACGATACCCTTCATACTCTTAATTATTTTCATTAAGCTCTCCACTATTTTCAACAACAATCAACAATATATAGAATCTAATTTTAGCATCATTAACCTTTTGTACTTATGGAGATGAGGGATCAATCAATTGTTTTATCACAATGTGTTTCAAGAAGACCTTTTCAATTTATTTAATCACAGTCCCAAAGACAGATTGTTCACGGTTTTATCTTTAATTTATCTTCTTACCTCCAAAAGAAAAACATGCCCAACTTCAACGCAAGTTCAACACATCAATAATGCTTGCTCCAATAATAATTCTTGTGTGCATCCTAGAGCAGCTCCTCTTTCAGTTCAGTATAAGCATCTTTCATTCAGTTCTTTTGGGAAAACATCTTCAATTTGTCTATTTGAAGTTTCATAGGACAGAATTCAACAAGCTTATGGATGACTTAAGAAAGAGGCCTTGAAAGTATATCAATATTGACTTGAAAATGCACACATTCATATCCAAGACTATGTGATTCTTCAATGCTCAATATACCACATCAACGGACATAAGATAATGATGCTTTGACATTTTACTAACCTTTCCATGCTTTGATAATGCAGCTTGACATTCTACAGAATTTGCAACTAGAAGATACTTTGCACTAATCAGAGTAGCCAAAACTTAATCCACACATATTATAATGCTGATAACACTAGGACTACTTCCTTGATGTATTTCTACCATGTTAGCTCCCTGTAATTTTCTAGATTGATTGAGATACAAATGGACAAGGGTAACATCAAACCAAGCTTTGGAATCCAAGGACCTAGCCTTCCTGGATTCAGAGAGGGATTTCTCTAATAGATGCAAAGATGTGAACTTGTTTGCTGATTAGGGTTGATTTTAGGCTAGATGTTAATTGCAGGGTATTTTGATTGTTTTTTGTTGGGTATGATGCTCAGATGGATTTAGATAGAAAACATGGAAGATTGTTAAGTCATTGGGAAATGGAGTCTAACAAGGTCATGATAATTTCATCAATGGTGTTTAAGAGAATTTGCAGGGCAATTTTAACTTGGCTGGTGGATCTTTGAGGTTGTGAAGGATCATGAGATGGACATTAAGCTTGAGAACAAAAGGCTAATAAAGGGCAGAACAGAATCCTTTATATACTTTTAAACTGAGGGAGTTAGAAGATTTATAAGCATATCAAGAGAATCAAAGGCATAAGAAAAACCTAATCCATTTGATTTCAGACTGAAAGCAGATAATCATCCAAGACAAACATTCAAATGAAATATAGAAAGGCAAGAAACTTATTTAACTTTCATAGATTTCATCATTAAGAGAAAAAAATATTTAGATAATGCACAAATAACTATAACAATAACAATAGAAGGATAGAAAACCCTGAACATCTAAATTTACAGCTATGAAGGTTCCTTGAAACAAATTTAGCTAAGTAAAGGAAAAGAGCATGATTGAAATAGAATTTTTTGATAAACCTAGGCAAAGATGCTTTAAAGAGATGATTCCAAGAACAGAGTATTTAGTGGCAACAAATATGCAGGGCTAGACATGAATCATATTGATAACAACCGATCTAAACCATTAAAGAAAAAGACAACCATAGGAAATCCTTAGAGAGAAAAAAGATGAAATATCTAATATATCCTAGTAGAAGAAAACATTAAGGCAGTGAAGGAAACAAACAGACCTAAGGTGCCATTAGCAAACATGTCTTAGTCTAAATTCTTTGTCCTACTGCAACATAACAAGATGGAAACATAATGAAAACTAGAAAACATGAAAAAAAGAGAAACACATCACCATCAACTAGGCTTATGAATCCTACAAAAAATCCTCCTCCATCAATAAACAAATCAGGTCATGCATGAGCTCCAAGAAATCAAATTCTCATCAAAAAACTCCAAGAGACTATGTATTGCTCTAGAATAAGTCATCAAAATCCAAAAAAATACATAAGAGCTTCATGCTCTATTTATGGAGAAAATGAGGACGTGGAAACCCTAAGAGGCTTCCAGAAGCCCTAATTTAGTCATAAATGTGCTTAATGACCATGCAAGGCCCAAGACACATAATAGATACAGAAATAAATGAAAAACATCAAAACATAACTCCTTAATCAAATCTGCAGTTATTTTCCCAACAAAAATATTAAAAAACCATTTTTCCATTAATCAGTGTCTTTTTTTGACCTTTTGGCCTATGTCAGTCTGTTTGCGTAGCGCCACTTTTGCAGAAAATAGGTTGTTTTGCAACTAGCTTGTGAACCACTTTCCGATGTCAGATTTGGGTCCGTGATAGCTCGTTGGAAATATTGAAGAGTATACTTTCCAAAAATTATTTTGGTTTCCTGATATAGTCCCTATAAACCTATCAAAAATTCAAAAATATCCAACTTTTCATTTGCGCAGCGCCAAGCCTAAAACAAGGGCAGAAAGGTATTTTTTGAGGTGTTGTTTGACCTTTTTTGGGGTCAAAACAACTCCAAATCCTTTGAAATTTTTTGTGGATGATGTGCAGGTCATGAAAAATCCAAAAATTTCAATCTTTCCTTCAGAGGATGCCCCAAAGTTTTGCATAGTGCCGGTGGCGCTGCGCAAAGTAGACCAAAAATTCACAAAAAACAAAATCTTCTCCAAATTCCTTCAAAATTGGTGGGGAACCTCCTTAGATGTTTTTAGATAATTTCTGAGAAGCCTCGTCCAAATTCCAAGGCTTTCATGCTCATTTGGGCTTTTTAGATGTTTTATCTCAAGGAGGGCTTCTTTGAGTTTGGCATTTGCAAGCTCGCTCTTCCTTGCGTAATGTTTGGTCATCTTCTTTTGGAGGGCAAGGCCTCTCTTGATCTTCTTGAAGTACTTGTGCTCATTCTTATAGTTCTGAATGATGCACCATGATCTTTCATAATCTTCCTCCCATTCTTTGATCTGTGCATCTTTTTCTAGGAGCAACATTTTAGTGGTCATCTCCTCATCCTGCTCATCACTATCTAAATCAATGAATTCAGTCCCTTGGGTAGTTTTCTTCAATCTCTTACTCCTCCTTACCTTTTCTTGCTGCTCAATCCTTTCTACTTTTTTCTTTCCTTTGTCTACTCTTTTGATTGCTTGAGAAGAGGTGGCCCCTTGCCTTTTTTAGGCAAAAAACACATCTCTTTGTCCTCTGTAGTAAGTGCATATGTGAGGGGGAATGATGGAAGTTCTGACTATGTATTCATCATTTCTTTAACCCTCACAACTGCCATTAGCCTCATCTTGGCTTTGTTCTTCATTGAGATTCCCTCCTTGTTCATTTTCTGCATTTTTAATTTGAGTTAATTGATTATCTAGAGACTGATTAGTGTTATGACATTCCTGACAGCTGTCAAGACTGTCATGAACATATCCCTGGCTGCCTTGGGTATTATGCTGACTGTCTTTTTTATCTTGCTGTTGATCTGTTTGCCCATCATGCTCACTGCCTTGTGTTTTATTATTGTTTTTCCCATCATTTCCCATATCTTCTACCTTCTTATTCATTTATTTCTATGTTTTCCTCACTGACGTCTTCTCCCTCACCATGATTTCCATGTGATTCTTGACGTCCACTTCTTGCTTCACTTGATGCATCAGGAGAAGGAGATGAAGAGATGTGTGCCTATGGTGAGGGCACTTGTGTAGATGAGGAAGGCAATTTTTTTTGATGAGGATGTTGCGGGTTTGAAAAGAACTCATAGGTTTTGAAGGCATCCCAAGGCACACCCTACTGTCCTAGCTGATGTTCAATCACCATCTTGATCAAGGAATGGTGGAACAAGCTAGACATTTTTTGGGGAAAACTCCTCCTTTGAACAACAAAACACATTTTCATAATACTCTTGTAGAGATAGCAAGGTAGGTCAAGTGACTTAACCCTTGCAAAATTCTTAAGGAATCTAAGATTATAGGTATAGACCCTGGAGTATCTCCCCTCACAAGTGAACTAGCTCATGATAGTCAACATCAAAGGTGCATACCTGTGTTTGAGATGTGAGAAAGGAAAAATAGTGATACTTCCCTGTCTATACCTCCTCTTAAGAAATGGAAAAAACAAATATCTCTCTAGATTACCATTTTTGAACCATTTCTCACCCACTGAAGGGATATCAGTGGCTTCAGATATGAACCTTGCTGAAATCTCAAAATTTATCCCGGCAAGGTTTGAATGTTTGTTTTGAAAATTAAGGATGAGGAGCCTTGTAAGCTTAGGATTGCTCTTCACCTGCTTGACCCTCTCACAGAACTGAAAACACCTTGTGTTTTGAAAGCAAGACAATATCTTGGGAGAGGATGTGATAGCCACTGTATCCTGGGGTTCTAACCTTTTAACTTTTCCTCCCTTGTGCTTTGTTTTCGAAATCGTTTGACTGCCTTGGCTACCACTTCTATTTTCCATCTCTGAAATGATGATGGGAAATACTAGTTTGAAAGTTGAGTTTTAGTGGAAAAACCAGGTGAGGAATGAAACTGATTCCAACCTTTGGCTAGGAGATGAATTTTGAGGTTTTTAGTGGTTCTAGCAGCTTGAGGATTCTAATCATAAATGTAGCAACCAGCCTTAATTTCCTCCCCCCACACTTTCTGATATTAAATTTATTTTCAAAGTGCCACTATTTTCTTTGTCTTTGACCTAGGGTTTCACCATCCTAGGTTTTTACCTTAACTATTAAAACAAAATGTTTTTTTTTTTTAATTGTAAACTTGATTTGGGGAATCAGAAAGGAAGATCACTTACCACTTTCCTCACTTTTCTTCAATATTGGAAAAATCTACGCATTTGGGGTCTTTATACCCTATTTGGCACCTCCCTGAACTTTGTGTAGTGCCGGTGTCCTGTGCAGGTCGGGCGCCTTTTTGTGCAGCATCGGCGAGGCTAAACACCTTTTTGCGCAGCGCTGGGTGGTTTGGGCGCCTGTTTGCGCAGCGCCCAGAAGAAATGGGTGGCCTCTGCACGCTGTACTGGGCGGGTCGGGCACCTATTTGCGCAGCGCCCAGAAGAAAAAGAGCGGACCCTGCACATTGTCCAAGCAGGTTGGGCATCTATTTGCACAGCGCCTGGAAGAAAATAGGCGGAAAGATTTGGAGTCTTGGGCAAACAGGTGCAGCTGCCGGTCGTCGGGTGAGTTGGGCCTTTGTTTGCACAACGCCCGAACTTTGCGCAACGTAGAAGAAATATTTGCGTAGCGCCATGTAAAAATAGATGGGGAGAAGGGTAGTTTGTGTAGCACTAGTTCTTCTTTTGCGCAGTGCCTAGATTTTGCGCAGCGTTTTGACGAATTTTACCAGAAATGGCCCAGAAACCCTGTTTTCTCTTCTTGGAGTTTTTCTTTCCTTGCAAAGTGCGGGAATGATTGAATTAAGGAATTCAAAATCCTTTATGCCTTTGAGAAAAATATAAATCAAAATATGAAACCCACTTGTAATGTTTAGGTCCCTTTTCGTTTGTGTCATACCTTTTATCCTTAGGGGATTTTTTTTTTAGAGACTTTCTTAAGGCCCCTTTTCTTCTTCTTGATGTTGATTTGTTGATGCCCTTTTTACATTCTTCATACTAATAACTTGGGTATTTAAGCAACTTTGTCATGAAAATGACTTTGTTGAACTGAAAAACACTTGCTTTAACCTTCCTGTATGTTTTGACTGCTGGTGACTCAAAGCTTGTTCTTCATCTTTTCCTCTATTTTAAGGTAGTAATAGTTTTATTTACCTACATCAAACAAATCATATTGTGATATGGATTTGACTTGGATGTTTTCAGAGTTCCAACCCTATGCTTGTCTTCTTTTGTTTTACCTTGAAGACCCTTTTTTTACATTTGGGAAATTAGCCTTGTAAAACTGACCTTCTTTGCCATTTCCCTTTAGTGCTGGTGAAATGGTGTTTGTGTGAGTGCTTGTTTTACCAGCTCAAAAGATTGTTTTGCTTCCATATTCCACTTCACTCCTACTTCCTTTTTCAACATTTTTATGATATTCCTTATTAGCTCAGCAAGGTTTGGGATGAATCTTCTTAGGAAGTTAATCTTTCCAATGAAAGATTGCAATTCTTTAATGTTTCTAGGATGGCTGATTTGTAAGATGCCTTCTATCCTTTTGGGATCTATTTTTATTCCTTCTTCAGAGATCATGTGGCCTAAGATTTTTCCTTCCTGAAGGCCAAACAGAGTTTTCTTAGGATTCAGAGATAGGCCATACTTTCTACATTTTTCAAATACTTTTCTCAAGTGGACTAAGTGTTCTTCATCAATTTTAGAGTAGACAGTGATGTCATCAAGGTATATGACTATGAAGTAACCTATGTCTTCCGAAAAAGATATGTACATTGCCCTTTGGAAATTATCCCCTACATTCATTAAACCAAATGGCATTTTAACATACATGAATGTACCCTAAGGTGTAGTGAAAGCAGTTTTGAGTTGGTCACTTGGAAAGACTAGAACTTGGTTATAACCTGAGAAGCCATCTAGTAATGAGATTCTTTGTGAGCCAACTAATTTTTGGAGTATGTGATCCATTTTAGGCAAGGGGTAATTGTCTTTTAAAGAGGCCTTGTTCAAATTTCTGAAGTCAATACAAAGCCTAATTTCTCCAGTCTTCTTCCTAACTGACACAAGGTTGGACACCCATTCTGAGTATTGGACAAGGACTATGATCTTGGCATCGTACATATTTTTTATTTCTTTCTCAACTGAAGGTAACAAGAGGGGGTTAATTCTTCTCAATTTTTGTTTAAATGGTTTCTGATTTTCCTTGAGAGGAATCTTATGTTGAATGATTTTAGTGTC
Source organism: Pinus albicaulis (assembly GCA_034641835.2). Taxonomy (NCBI): domain Eukaryota; kingdom Viridiplantae; phylum Streptophyta; class Pinopsida; order Pinales; family Pinaceae; genus Pinus; species Pinus albicaulis. The sequence goes on along the minus strand of MU968501.1, from coordinate 11,810,141 downwards.
ATAGGATTTCTAGTCTTCATACCCTCACACAAACACATCTTTAAATTATTTAAAAAGCTCAATGTATTTCTTTTTTGTGTGAGGAGGGAGAGTTTTGGATGGCTTGACTATTTTGGGTTCTTTCATCCCTCCAATGTTACATTCTTCCACATTTTTTTCAGTGGATTCCATCTTGGGTTTTTTAGCTACATCATTAAAATCAAACAGCTCTTCTAGTGGTGTAAGGCCTCTTGGAAAGGTGTCATCTTTGCATTGCAAAACCTCAAGTTATCTTTGGTTTGATTTATCAAACATTCTTGCAAAACAAGGTTTTGAAGGTGGTTTACATCATCATCAAAGCACAACTCTGTTTTGGGAGTTTCATTTTCAGCAAAATTATTTCTTTCAAATCTTAAAATCTATTTTGTGCTTGCAAATTCATTTCTGGATTGGAGAAAATCATCTATTTTCTCATCACTGTCAAATAATTGCCAATGGTTCAAATTGTCTGGTACAGTAGGCCTATTTTTTACTTTAATGAGGCATTGTTTATTTTCATAGGGTGAAGAGTAATTTTTGGCAGCAAAAGCAAGCTCATCGGCAAGGCAGTTTTGGGCCCTAGGGATGAAAGTGAGCTCATACTTCTCAAGTTTTGAGAATATATAGGGTAGCATTCTTATATTCTCCCTTTATTTTTCTGATGATCAATTCTGAATCTCCTTGAACCAAGAATTTCTTAGCTTTGAGGTCTTTAAGTAAGTGTAAACCAATAATGAGAGCCTCATTTTCTGCAATGTTATTGGTGCATTGGAAATCTAGCCTATAGGAATGGCCTTCATTTGTGTTGTGGAACCAAACCCTAGCTCTTGAACCAGCCTTACCATAAGAGCCATCAAAGCTCATATGCCAAGGGTGTCAATTTCATATTTGTCTCTGTTTTTCACTTCGGGGTTGCTAGAGTTTTGGGTGTCATTTTCTTGATTAGAGAGCTGGTTTGATTGTTCTCGGGGGCTTATTTCTCCCTCATTGTCATTTACTTGTTCACTTATGTCATTTTAATTGCACAAGATGAATGAGTAAGGTCTAAGTGAATGGAATAAACCGATGTGTTATTTGGCCTATCTATGTTACTCACCATATACTTCATGTGGGATTCCTGGTACAACCTCCTTGTTTGATTGAAGACTGGGATGGTGGCATAAGTCATGTCCATTTGAAGGATACCCTAAAGTTTGGCACCCCATGATGTAGATAAAAGAATTCCATACTTTGGGGGGATGTCAACAACAACTATATCCATGACTAGACTTTTAGCGGGGATTTGTGCCATATTGACACACAGATCCTTGATTAGGCCTAGGCACTTAACCCTACTTGAATCAAAAGAGTATAAGTCTTTGTAGGGCTTTGTGATTTCTAGGCCCAATATTTCCATCACCACCTTTGGCATGAGGTTGTGTGAGGCACCGGAGTCCAGCATAGCATTATGCATAATTTTTTCATGTATGTTCAGACTGACATAGAAAGGAGGGATAGCTCCTTCTTGATATTTTCCCTCTACTTTAGGACCAAACAACAACTCTGGTTTATCATCAATTAAGTTTAAAGTGTCGGTATCATTCCATATGTTTAACACTTTGAAAATCTGGGATCGATATACCTCTTGGGTCACCAATTCAGTGAGGGGTATGGTTATCTTGATTTTGGAAATCTCCCCTTCAAAGCTGAAAGGCGTAGGTGTTTTTATTGCATTTACATCAGTTTTATCAGCCATAAACTTTTCTACATTCTTGATTTGCTGATTTTGATTTGATGGTTTGGACAATAATGTTTTTTTAGGGCCATAAGTTGAATTACTATGGCAGCTTGAATCATTATTAGGCGAGCTAGTTTTTGGTTTGTTTAGATCAGTTTTCCTAGCCATAGTGTTCATGTTTTCTGTTGTCTTTTTTGAAATAGGTTCAGAGGTTTTTCTAATAGCAGTGTTTGGCTGATTTGTTTTAGGAATATCTTAACTCCTTTTGCTCCTAAGGTCATACTGCCTATGGACTTCCATTATGGCATTCTCAAATCCTATTTTATAGTCTTCGGAATCTTCATATGATTGTTCATTTGGTTTGGAAGAAAACATCCTTTGTTCTTCTTCGGTAAGGAAGGTGTTATCCTCATCATCAGAACCTATGAAATTTACATGGTCTTCTTCCAACTACTCAAACTCTCTTTCTTCTTCATCTACATAGTTGTCTTGGAAAGGGGGTCTAATTTGTTGGTCATTCTCTCTTTGTCTGATTTGAGGAGGGTCTCTTCTAAAATTTTGATTCCTATTCCTATTTTGAAGATTGGCTTGATTTTCCCTAGGAGGTGTTCACTCATTCAAAATAATTTTTTCCATCATCCTCTCCATTATTCTAACTATGGATTCAAGTTTGGTGTCAGAAGAGGAGGGTGTAGGTGTTGTGTCATCTTTATAAGTCACCCTTTTTTCTGATCTCACCCTAGCCCTTTTATCAATTAAATTGGCGTCTACACTCACAACCCCTTTTTGCATATCTTCTAGAGTTAGGTAATCTCTCTCCCTTAGTTGATAGGCCATATCAACATCAAAGCCTTCGGGATATTTTACTAAGGCTAAGCCTTGGGGAGTTTTATGTGAGGTGGGAGGGAATTGTAAACATTTTTAAACCTAGTGGAGTAGTCATGCGCACTTTCTCTTGGATTCCTTTCAAGATTGCTATACTCAGAAAGAATTTGAAGGGGGTTCTTCTTGATTTCCCATTTGTATACAAAAGTTTGGTAGAGGGAAGGGAGATCATGTATGCTGTTTGGAGGTAAGTTTTTGAACCATTTCTTGGGTTATCCTCCCAGGCTCTGGGCAAAAATCCTCATTTTCATGGTTTCTTCTTCTATTTCCATGTAGTCAAAAGCATCATTAATTCTATCTACATGCTTCTAGGCAGTGATGGATTCAGTCCCTGAAAAATGGGGAATTTTGGATTGATAATCATTTAGCAATGGTAATAGTGGTTGTTGTAGAGCCAGTGGAGCATACCAGGCTGCCATGATGGGAGGAAATGGAAACAAAGGATGATTTACAAGGGGAGGGTTTGTGAGAGGCAGAGTAGGATGGGATGAGGTGGTTTTCACAGTGGTGGTATGAATGGGTGTAGTTGAGGTACTTGGACCGGAGAATTGATTTTAAGTAGATTTGAAGTAAAAAGGGCTGAAGTGATGGAGAAGCTGAAAGTCAGGTGGAGTGGAAGGAGAATATTCTCTACTGGAGCTTTGCTGAAAATCTATGGGCTCAAGGTCAGCTTGGTTCACCCTACTTTGTGACCTGGTCTTGAATAGGTTCTTGGTATGGTGCAAGTCAAACTGAGGATCTTGTGAATTTGTGAGATGTTCTAGTGCAAATATTTCTCTATGAATATTCCTAGCAGTGGTCGAGTCTCCAACTTTAGAAGTTTTCCACAAAATTGTTTCTGGGTCATCAACTATGATAGGAGGATTTGGGTCCGGGTGAGATCTAGTATTGATCCTTTGTGAAGCCGGATCTCTTTCTCAAAAATTAGAGAGGCTGAAATGCTTGGGATTGTTTTTGGAATTCTGACCTCTCTTAGTGTTTATTTTACTTACATAAGGTATTAATTAGGCCCTAAAACTGATTTGGATTGATTTGACACAATCCTAGAAAAGCCTATGGGACTAGTGAGATGAAAAAGGCCTACTGGAGGCTAGTGGAGTCGCCAAGTGGATGTTTTTGTAGTTTTGAGGGTATGTATATGATGGTCCACCACCAAATTTTGATAAAAAAATCAATCTAGGGAATATTTTGGGTTTTCTGAGTTTCCTTATGCAGCCCTAAGGTTTCAATGAGTATCCTCTAGCTGAGTCATCACCTTTCTAGGATGGTGAGGTGATTAGTTTTTACTCTTTGGCTATTAGCTGATTTTCTAAGTTTAACTGAGATTTTGAGAATTTCCTAAGGGACACCTAGGATGTTTCTTACTCAAGGTCCCACCGTGATTTCCATTATGTTAGTGTGGCTACGAGGTGGCCAATTCACTGGATATTCTTTTGACAAGGACTTCTGAATTCCTAAGGGATACTTAGATTGTCATTAACTTATAAATTCCCATCGTGATCGCCATTACTTTAGCTCCTCGTAATTTGCTAGATTGATTGAGATACAAATGGACAAGGGTAACATCAAACCAAGCTTTGGAATCCAAGGACCTAGCCTTCCTAGATTCAGAGAGGGATCTCTCTAGTAGATGCAAAGATGTGAACATGTTTGCTGATTAGGGTTGATTTTAGGCTAGATGTTAAGTGCAGGGTATTTTGATTTTTTTTGGTTGGGTATGATGCTCAGATGGATTTAGATAGAAAACATGTAAGATTGTTAAGTCATTGGGAAATGGAGTCTACCAAGGTCATGATAAGTTCATCAATGATGTTTAAGAGCATTTTTAGGGCAATTTTAACTTGGTTGGTGGATCTTTGAGGTTGTGAAGGATCATGAGATGGACATTAAGCTTGAGAAAAAAAAGCTAATAAAGGGCAGAACAGAATCCTTTATATACTTTTAAACTAAGGGAGTTAGAATATTTATAAGCATAGCAAGAGAATCAAAGGCATAAGAAAAACCTAATCCATTTGATTTCAAACTGAAATCAGATAATCATCTAAGACAAACATTCAAACGAAATATAGAAAGGCAAGAAACTTATTTAACTTTCATAGATTTCATCATCAAGAGTAGAAAATATTTAAGATGCACAAATAATTATAATAATAGAAGGAGAGAAAACCCTAAAAATATAAAGTTACAGCTATGAATGTTTCTTGAAACAAATTTAGCTAAGTAAAGGCAAAGAGCATGATTGAAACAGACTTCTTTGATCAACCTAGGAAAAGATGCTTTAAAGAGATGATTCCAAGAACAGAGTATTTAGTGGCAAAAAATATGCAGGGCTAGCCATGAATCATATTGATAACAACTGATCTAAACCATTAAAGAAAAATACAAGCATAGGAAATCCTTAGAGAGAAAAAAGATGAATTCTTTAATATATCCTAGCAGAAGAAAACATTAAGGCAGTGAATGAAACAAATAGACCTAAGGTGCCATTAGCAAACATGTCTTAGTCTAAATTCTTTTTCCTACTGCAACATAGCAAGATGGAAACATAATGAAAACTAGAAAACATGAAAAAAAGAGAAACACATCACCATCAACCAAGCTTATGGATCCTGCAAACAGTCCTCCTCCATCAATAAACAAATCAGGTCATGCATGAGCTCCAAGACATCAAATTCTCATCAAAAAACTCCAAGAGACTATGTATTGCTCCAGAATAAGTCATCAAAATCCAACCAAATACATAAGAGCCTCATGCTCTATTTATGGAGCAAATGAGGAGGTGGAAACCCTAAGAGGCTTCCAGAAACCCTAATTTAGTCATAAATGTCATAAATGTGCTTAATGACCATGCAAGGCCCAAGACACATAATAGATAAGGAAATAAATGAAAAAAATCAAAACATAACTCCTCAATCAAATCTAGAGTTATTTTCCCGAAAAAAATATTAGAAAACCATTTTTCCATTAATCAGTGTCTTTTGTTGACTTTTTGGCCTATGTCAATCTATTTGCGTAGCGCCACTTTTGCAGAAAATAGGTTTTTTTGCAACTAGCTTTTGAACCACTTCTCGTTGTCGAATTTGGCTCTGTGATAGCTCATTGGAAAGCTTAAGAGTCTAATTTCCAAAAATTCTTGTGGTTTCCTGATACATTCCCCGTAACCCTGTCAAAAATTCAAAAATATCCAACCTATCGTTTGCGTAATGCCAAGCCTAAAACATGGGTAGAAAGGTGTTTTTTGACCTTTTGGGGGGTCAAAAGAGCTCCAAATCCTCTGAATTTTTTTTTGGATGATGTGCAGGTCATGAAAAATGTAAAAATGTCAAGCTTGCCTTCAGAGGATGCCCCAAAGTTTTGCATATGACCGGTGGCGCTGCACAAAGTAGACCAAAAATTCAAAAAAAAAAAATCTTCTCCAAATTCCTTCAAAATTAGCGGGGACCCTCCTTAGATGTTTTTAGATAATTGTTGAGAAGCCTCAGCCAAAATTCTAGGGCTGTCATTCTCATTTTGGCTTTTTAGATGTTTTATCTCAAGGAGGGCTTCTTTGATTTTGGCATTTGCAAGCCTCCTCTTCCTTGCGTAATGTTTGGTCATCTTCTTTTGGAGGGAAAGGCCTCTCTTGATCTTTTTGAAGTACTTGTGCTCATTCTTATAGTACTGAATGATGCACTGTGCTCTTTCATAATCTTCCTCCCATTATTTTTCCTTTGCATCTTTTTCTAGGAGCAACATTTCAATGGTCATCTCCTCATCCTGCTCATCACTGTCTAAATCAATGAATTCAGGCCCTTGGGTAGTTTTCTTCAGTCTCTTACTCCTCCTTACATTTTCTTGCTGCTCAATCCTTTCTAATTTTTTCTTGCCTTTGTTTACTCTTTTGATGGCTTGAGAAGAGGTGGCCCCTTGCCTTTTTGAGGCAGCAAACACATCTCTTTGTCCTTTGTAGTAAGTGCATATGTGAGGGGGGATGATGGAAGTTTTGACTATTTCTTCATCATTGCTTTGACCCTCACTACTGCGATCAGCCTCATCTTGGATTTGTTCTTCATTGAGATTCCCTCCTTGTTCATTTTCTGCATTTTTAATTTGAGTTTCTTGATCATCTAAAGACTTATTAGTGTTATGACAGTCTTGAAAACTGTCAAGATTGTCATGAACATATCCCTGGATGCCTTGGGTATTATGTTGACTGTCTTCTTTATCCTTCTGTTGATCTGTTTGCCCATCATTCTCACTATCTTGTGTTTTATTATTTTTTCCCCATCATTTCCCATATCTTCTACCTCTTCTTCATTTATTTTTGTGTTTTTCTCACTAACTTCTTCTCTCTCACCCTGATTTCCATGTGATTCTTGATGTCCACTTCCTGCTTCACTTGATGAATCAAGAGAAGGAGAGGAAGAGATGTGTGCCTGTAGTGAGAGCACTTGTGCAGATGAGGAAGGCATATTTGTTTGATGAGGATGTTGTGGGTTTGAAAAGAACTCATTGGTTATGAAGGCATACCAAGGCACACCCTGTTGTCCTAGCTGATGTTCAATCACCATCTTGATTAGGGAATGGTGGAACAAGCTAGACATTTTTTGGGGAAAACTCCTCCTTTGAACAAAATAACACATTTTCATAATACTCCTATAGAGATAGTAGGTTATTTCAAGTGACTTAACCCCTGTAAAATTCTTAAGGAGTCTAAGATGATAGGTATAGACCCTTGAGTATCTCCCCTCACAAGTGAAATAGCTCATGATAGTCAACATCAAAGGTGCATACCTGTGTTTGAGATGTGAGAAAGGAAAAATAGTGATACGTCCCTGTCTATACCTCCTCTTAATAAATGGAAAAAACAAATCTCTCTCTAGCTTACCATTTTTGAACCATTTCTTACCCACTGAAGGGATACCGGTGGCTTCAGATATGGACCTTGCTGAAATCTCAAATTTTATCTCGGCAAGGTTTGAATGTTTGTTTTGCAAATTAAGGATGAGGAGCCTTGTAAGCTCAGGATCACTCTTCACCTGCTTGAACCTCTCACAGAACTGAAAACACCTTGTGTTTTGAAAGCAAGACAAGATCCTAGGAGAGGATGTGTTAGCCACTGTATCTTGGGGTTCTAACCTCTTCACTTTTCCTCCCTTGTGCTTTGTTTTTGAAATCGTTTGAATGCCTTGGCTACCACTGTTGTTTTCCATCTCTGACATGATGATGGGAAATACTAGTTTGAAAGTTGAGTTTTAGTGGAAAAACCAAGTGAGGAATGAAACTGATTCCAACCTTTAGCTAGGAGATGAATTTTAAGGTTTTTAGTGGTTCTAGCAGCTTGAGGATTCTAATCATAAATGTAGCAACCAGCCTTAATTTCCTCCCCCCACACTTTCTACTCTTAAATTTAGTTTCAAAGTGCCACTGTTTTCTTTGTCTTTGACCTAGGGTTTCACCCTCCTAGGTTTTTACCTTAACCATTAAAACAAAATGTTTTTTTTTTTTTTTGTAAACTTGACTTGGGGAATCAAAAAGGAAGATCACTTACCACTTTCCTCACTTTTCTTCAATATTGGAGGCATCTTTGAAAGACAAATTTGCGCATTTGGGGTCTTTCTACCTTGTTTGGAACCTCCCTAAGCTTTGCGCAGCGTCAGTTTCCTGGGCGGGTCGGGCACCTGTTTGCGCAGCATCAGTGAGGCTGAACATCTTTTTGCGTAGCGCCGGGTGGTTCAGGCGCCTATTTGCACAGTGCCCGGAAGAAATGGCCTGCCTTTGAACGTTGTTCCGGGAGGGTTGGGCGCCTACTTGCATAGTGCCCAGAAGAAAAAGGGCGGTCCCTGCACGCTGTTCGGGTGGGTCAGGCACCTATTTACGCAGCACTTGGAAGAAAATAGGCAGAAATATTTGGAGTCTCGGGCAAACAGGTGCAGTTGTCAGTTGTCGTGTGAGCTGGGCCCTTGTTTACGCAGTGCCCAAACTTTGCGCAGTGTAGAAGAAATATTTGCATAGCACCATGTAAAAATACATGGGGAGAAGGGAATTTTGTGCAGCGCCGGTTCTTATTTTGGGCAGCGGCTGGATTTTTCTCAGCGTTGTGACGAATTTTCCCAGAAATGGCCCATAAACCCTGTTTTCTCTTCTTGGATTTTTTCTCTCCTTGTAAAGTGCGGGAATGATTGAATTAAGGAGTTCAAAATCCTTTATGCCTTTAAGAAAAAGATAAATCAAAATATGAAACCCACTTTTGTAATGTTTAGGTCCCTTTTCATTTGTCTCATATCTTTTATCCTTAGGGGATTTTTTTTGAGAGACTTTCTTAAGGCCCCTTTTCTTCTTCTTGATGTTGATTTGTTGATGCCATTTTTACCTTATTCATACTGATAACTTGGGTATTTAAGCAACTTTGTCATGAACATGCCTTTGTTGAACTGAAAAACACTTGCTTTAACCTTCCTGTATGTTTTGACTGCTAGTGACTCAAAGGTTGTTCTTCATCTTTTCCTCTGTTTTAAGGTAGTAACATTTTTATTTACCTACATCAAACAAATCATATTTTGATATGGATTTGACTTGGGTGTTTTTAGAGTTCCAACCCTATGCTTGTCTTCTTTTGTTTTACCTTGAAGACCTTTTTTTTACATTTGGGAAATTAGCCTTGTAAAAATGACCTTCTTTGCCATTTCCCTTTAGTGCTGGTGAAACGGTGTTTGTTCTTGATAAACCCTAAAGAGGTGACCTGGTAATCTCTAGTGGCCATCTACTATAATGAAGGAGGCTCTACCATCCTCTGATCATTGTATCATTACCTCCCAAATTTCTGGGTTTGAGGGCTACTTAAGAAGAGATAAACAGTGTTATCTTCTAAGTTCTAAGAAACCTATCAAAAAACAAACTCTTTTATGGTGTTCATTGTGCATTGAAGGAGTTATGAGAATCTTGACCTTTGCAACCTTAGCATTTATTCTTTGTTTTACCTAACAACATTTGCTGACCCTGATCTTTTAAAAAATATGCTTGTTGCTGTCTCTTTTCCACTGATGGTCTTTGTGTGATGATTTTTTTCCCTCTTTTACCTTACCTCTTCTTATTTCTGGCGGCCACCTTGGTTATTCATTGTAAAAAAGTGCACAAGGGAAGTTGTCCCTTGTATTATTTGTGCTCTAACCCAAGGAGGATTTTCTTGAATGACTTTGGATAAAAAATTTTGATTTTATTTCTCTTTGAATGCAATCTCTTCATTCAGGAAGGCATAACTTGTTGGGCACCAAATCCATCCTATGACTCAGTGAAACCTTAGGTGACCTAATGGGGGCTTTCTTGGACTTGGAATTTGGACTGAGACTTAGACTTAGGGATCACCAAGTATAAGATAGGATCTATGATAAGCTTAGTGGATTTGAAGATTCAAAAATTAATCATACTTGACTATCAAAGGGTCTACAGAGACAATTTGAGACCATTAGTGTTTGGAAGTATCATGGGTGACACAAAAAAACCGTTTTATTGGTAGGTTTAGGTGGTAGTGGGGATTTTTAGGCCAAACAAAAACAGAGGATTTGGGCCAAGGTGACAATTTAGGGTTAAAATAAATGGCTCGAGCCCATGATGGGTCTTCTGGGAGTAGTGGGACAGTCATGACTAGATAGGATGATAAAATACTGAAAATTTTATCTTAAGGATAATGAAGGCAATGAGATTTCTAGAACTCACCATGTTCTATAAATTTTGTTTCTAGAAATCTGGGAATAGTCATTTAGTCATCATCAAGGCAAAAAATTATTGATGACTAACATACCATACCACCACCATGATGCATACCATAATATTCTGATCTTGAGGACCTGTATCATACCACTTCTCTAATAATAACACTTGGGATGGATATTTGTAATGATATAATGACAATAACATTTTTCTTATTCATCCTTCTTAAAATAATTTTGTTTCATTATCAACACTTTCAATGAGACACATAGTGTAATCATCCTCTTAGTTTCCAAGTTCATGACTGATGTTCCCTTTACCACCACGGCTACTTGTTTCTTTCTCTTCTTCCATCAACCATTGACTATTGAATGCTTCAAGTGTCCTTCTTCCTCTATAATTCTATGCCAGAGGAATTGTACTTTCCCTTCCTGAACTTTTAGTTGTTCTTATTCCAAGAAACTCTTCTTTGACAACTCTTATGGGTACTTTTTATGAACTGCTCTCCCCTGGGGATGTTGCTTCTTGTCTATCATTGACTGGATATCTGTGTTGCTTCCTAGAGTAGCTCCCCCTGAGACTATGATGGATTCATTATGTTATTGAAGTAACATGCTCCCCTTTTTTCTTCTTCTTCCATACTTTGTTAGGGTTCCTCATAATATTTTCCTTTCCTTTTGATTCACTATTTGGTTTGATTTGATTTTGTTCCATCATCTATCTAGAGTCCTTTAATGTATATGGAAGCCTATAGTCATTTTCTTTTTGTCCAAGCTTGTGGCATACATAGCATCTTATTTTACCTAGGTATGTTTGAGTTGATGTATAACATTTTGTGCTCCTTTTTTAACATAGTTTACATTCAACATATTTATGTCCAAATTCATTGCATGAATAATGGTAGACTTGGAAATGATTTATGTACCTGGTGAAAGGTTTTCCTTTCCATTTGTTTGCTTGAGGTAGTCTTCTCATTTGCTGCATATTTTTCTGGTTAAACTTGATTTTCTTTGTCTTACATTGAGCTGCTACATGCCCAAAGTCATTGCATGAATAACAATAGCCACAAAAATGATTTGTCTACTTGGTGAAAGATTGTATTTTCCATTTTCTTGCTTGAGGGGGTCTTCTCATTTGCTTCATATTTTGCTGGTTAAAGTTGATATGCCATGTCTTAAAATGTGCTGCAATATGTCATGGTTTATGACAAGAGAAAAATGTGACATTTTTCATAGGAGGAAAGAGCCTCCTTTGAGATATTTTGAACTTATTCAATTGATCTTCAGGAACAACTGAGCTTTTTGAAATTTCTTTCCTCTTATTCTCATTCTTTGTCTCTTGATGTTGCTCCTTGTTTCTGTTTGTTTCATTACACATCAAGTTCTTGCTGGCTTCTACTTCTGTGGATCCTTTTTGAGCTGCTTCATCATCCCTTTCAATGTATGCCTTCTTTGAGTTCTCCATGGAGGCAATCTCATCTTCGAGATCCTTACACAAACTGCTTCTTTCTTCTATCAGTCTTCAAGGTGAAATAATCTCAGATTGATGAGAGTTATCATTTTCCTTAATTACAACTTTCACAAAAGTGATATCCTTGTTACCCTCTACCTTGGAATTATTGGTTTCTCCTTTATAGCCTATCCAAGCCTTTGTAAGAGGAGATCTTTAAAAATTTAGTATATTTTCCAACTATCCAAAGCTGTTCATTTGAGGAATATTCATAGTTAATTCAACTTGGGCCTTCTCTAATTTCTTCCTCAGGCTTACCACTTCTTCTTCCAGCTCTTCATGCTCCTGATTTTTCTCCTTTATTTCCCTTTTCAGAATATCCTCTATTTTCCTTGATTCTTCTAGTTAAAATTTCAATTTAATAAGGTCTTCTGAATTTGGTTCTGTCTTTTCATATTTCAGAAGAATCTCTTTTTGTTTCTTTCTCTTAAGTTTAAGCCTTTCAATTTCCTTTAAGGAACTTACCAACTCCCCTTCAAGGTCTACCTCACCTTCCTCTTCAAATTCCAGGAAATATTCCTCAAGCTCTTCCTTGGCCATCAAAATGAATTCTAATGTTCCTTCTTCATTGGGGGGTTCATATGAACTCTCAGATGCACTACTATCTTGTTGAGCATAGAATGTTCTTCTATTAAATCTGTTCCCCTTTTGCCTATTGTTGAAATTTCTTTTCTCTTCCCCTTTTGACTGATTCTCTATTTTCTTATGAGGTAATTTTGAAGCATAGTGCCCCACTCTTCCACAATTAAAGCACTTGAATGAAATTTTACCTTTATACTTACCTATGCCCTTTTCCGGTCTTCTGACAAATTTGGCTTCTTCTTCATCAGATCATGAGCATGTACCTTCCTTCTCTTCTATGCATTTTTCTGCCTTGAAGGCTACCTCCATCACATTTGACTTCCCCTTTGGAAGCCTCATCTCATAAGCTATTAGGTTGCCAAGTAATTGGTTCCTAGTCAAGGTTCCCAATTTGTTGTTTCTTCTATGGTAGAAACCTCAGGATTAAACCTGGGTGGTAGAGATCTCAATACTTTTTGTACTACAACATTTTCTTTATTTTTTTCTCCCAGACCTATCATGATATTCACAACTTATGCAACTCTTAAGAAGAGCAGCTATATCTTCATCTTCATTCATTTTTAAGTTTTTAAAATGAGTTCTATGTGCTTGTATTTTGGCCATCTTCACCTTTGTATCTCCATCATGAATATTTTCTAATGTATCCCAGATTTCTTTTGCAGTCTTACTGTGCATTACTTTGATAAATTCTGACTCACTTAGACTGCTCAAGAGTGCATTCATTGCTTTTGCGTTAGCTATGTGTTGACGAGAGAAAACATCGAGCCAACAGTAAGGGATCTCCCTGGTAAAATGTCTCGATTAGACTCTAAACCATTTTTAGTAGGGATCCCATCCGGGGTGTGGGTTCGGCTATCGCTGAATACTCCTTTTCTCGAACACAAATGAGCCCTGCAGAATTATGAACACACAATTATCGCATGATAAAAGACAAATTATCGACGATCCTTAATGAGCATAAAACACTACAAATAGCAAGATGAGTTAAAACACGCAGCCAAAGGAAATGCTATTAGCAGCACATCATTAGGGTCGTGCTTGTAAAAAAAAGTTGTTCAAACCATAGAAGAAATAGTTCTGCATGGTAATAACACCCTTCACTTCCTTAAGTGGTTTCACAGATAAGATAGATGTCAGTAATAAAGTTGCTAACATCTCCTAAGTAAACAACCTACCATCATTAACACATTTAGTGAGCTGAAATGCATAAATGATATAAGCAAAAAAAACAGATCAGTTAATCATAAGATATTAGAAATATAGGAGAAAATATTCATAGTGTTAACACATTAATTCTCATCAGATCCAAAAGTGGATTTAAAACAAATTCTTGTATTCATTCACATAAAGGTCTATTCAATGCTTTACAACTCCCTTATCTCCTTTGGAGTCCAAAAAAAAGATCATTTACAAGGTCCCTGAGGGAGTATTTATAGGACCAAATTGACCCTTGGGTGCCCTAACTTTTCATCTTCTTGAGTGTTGACATACTTCGTGACAGAAAGGGAAATTGTAACTTGTGACGCTATGCTTGGTTGCGACCTGCGACTGCTCACTACTGACGTAACTTGAGACTCCTCTTGTAGGATGTGACCTACGACTTGATTATGGGAGCATTTGATTTATTGTGAGGTCAGGAACATCTTCCTGTTGCTCTTTGAAGAAATTTCATCATGCTCAATAATCCGCAGCAACCGGGGAGACCTGAGGAGTATCTTCTCTTAACTTGTGCAGGCATTCGAGAGTGTTTGGGATCAAAGTTTCCCTTTTGATCGTGATTTGGTTAGAAAGGGAAGCCAGCTTGGTATAAATCTGGACTGGCGTCATGATGAATTGAACCAGGTTCTCCTGTGATGCCAGAAGGTCTAGAGAAGTGGCGGCCTGCCTGATAGGTTGCAGTAATGCCTGAATGTCTTGGTCCAGTTGTTCCCATTTTTTTTCTTCGCCCAATGTACCTAGAGAAGGAATGTGGTGCAGTTCAGCCATTGAGTCAATGCCACTAATCAGATGTTCAGAAGCGGCCATTACCTTCTCTAGGTCTTTGAATAGCTTCTCCTTGGATTGCACCTTCATGCGTATTTGAACCTTGTCATTTTGGGTGCGAATCCAATATTTTCTAGGCAAAGTATCTAGAGCCTGCGGATTCCTATTTACCCATTCTAGAATTATGTCCAAGGTTGTGGAAGATTGTTTTAGTTGCTAGTTCCTCTTCTTGGTTTCTGCTTGAGCTCTTAGCAGAGGTGCAACTTTCTGCCTTATTGTAAACAATTCTTCATATAATTGCCTGATGGTGGCTTCCAAAGTTACCAGCTCTCTTTGAATGGTGGGTGGCACTTCATTAGTAGGGGTGTTCCTAAGCTGAAGTTGTTGAACTTCTTCTTCTAGTGCCCTTTTCTTTTGCTCCGATCTAGCTATCTTTTGTTCGGAGGCCTGTAATCTATTATGTAGGGATAGAATTTCTCTACTCATTCTACTCACATTTTCTTCCATGGCTATGGTGAAAGCAGTGCTAGCTGATGCTATCATAACTGGATTTGTCCTGGTATCCAAGACTATATCATTTTCTGTTGTGGCCATGAGGGGTGAAGCAGGATTCCATGCTAAGCATCTTCTCTTCTCCTGCCTGATTTTTTGTGTGAACTGATCATAGGTGAGTCCTGTCAGATCAAAGAATTTTTCCTCTTGCTCCATGGAGGTGCCTAGTTCTGAGAGCGAAAAATGCATATTGGTTGTAGGATTTTTCTAAGGAACTTTGATAGCTGGCATCTTCGTCTGTATCCCTGTCATAGGATGAGGTGTCTTACTGCCTTCGGCTTCTTTGGAGGAATTTTCCTTCCACTTTTGACTTTATTCTTCCCTCCTCTTTTGATGTGCTTCCTCCTTCAGCTGTCACTCTACTTCTACCCTATCTTGTTCTTCTTTTAGTTGGCGCTTAACTTCTACCTTATCTAGCACTATTTTTAGCTGGTGCTCATCTTCTACTTTTTCTTCCTCCTCTTCCTTTTCCTTGTGGGTTTCCTCCGCCTGCTTCTTTCTTTGTTCTGCCTTCAGTTGTTTCTTGCATTTATCCTTCTCTTATTTTTCTCCCTCCTCAGCTTCCCGTTGAGCTTTCGCTTCCCTTTATTTTTGCTGGGTCGAAGAGTTATGGCCTGTGCCGGTCCTTGGCTTTTTGGCTTGAGAAGATGAGGCTCCTCCTAGCCTGTGGATTCTTTCTTCTAAAGTTTGATCGTCTTGATCTACCTGATCGGTTAACTTCTCTGGAGCAATCTCCATGTCTTTTTTGTACCCATTTTTTACTCCATCTTCAGCTGGGCATTTAGTATGTTGGTAACTCCATTTAAATTTGGCCCATTTCCAATGGGCAGGGATAATTCTCTCATGATCATATGTTCGGTGGGCCAAGGGAGGCAGACAGAATCCCCCGATTTTCTTAGCCTCCTCCTCTACTTCTCTGAAATCCTTGACTATATAAGAGCCGATAGTGAGTGGCAGAGTGGGCCATGGCTTCTTCTTGCCCTTAGTGAGAACCCTTGAAAATCCGCTTGACATTTGGAAACACGTTTCCTAGAGTAGTAGTTTTTCTGTGATAAATCGGGGCAGTGGATGGGGAGCCTTGAGAAAACCAAAGACTCGGATGAAAGTGACTTCTACAAAAGGAAACTAGTGTGCTACCTTAGTTATTGTTTCCATGGCCTACCAGGACATGCATTGGGCATCTTTGCCAAATAGTTTTTCATAAAGTCCAGGGATGAAACTCTGTGAGATCGGTTCCATATTCTGCTTATATTTGGAGTCCCAGAACACCTCCAACTCCTTTTGAATCAGATGGTCGTGCTCCTGATCCCAGTTGTGTTCACACCCCTCAAAATGACACCTCACACATATTGCATCCAAAAGATAGGAGGCCATGCAAAATTTTGATGCATACCCTTCCTTGGGTGCTACTGCTGAAGATATGTTCGATTTGAGAGTTGCCATTATTAAGTTGGCCCAATTGAAGTGGGTGCCATATACGGTGACAAAGTACATAACAGATACCCAAGAGCTGTTGAAAGTGGTGGCATCGGGACGACCATACATCCTACACAGCATAGCTACCATGAGCTTGTAGACCTTCTTAAGACCTGCTACCTGATACTCCTGGTCCTTCTTGATCTTGAACTTTTCTGGTTCTTCCCACCATCCTCTCAAGGTTTCGGATATGGGAACTGCATGAGTAGTGGACCATTCCTCGGTGAATGTCTACTCTCGGGGGGGAAGTGCATAATAGAATTCTGCATCCTATCCCCCCAAATTTGCAAATGCTTTCCCTTCATGATCCCGAATCACCCAGAACCTAGGGTCGACCTTTTGGAGGATCCATTCAATTAGCTCTTCACATGGAAATATAGGTGGATGGGCCCTTGCATAGTGAAGCTTTGATCTCTTCACTTGAACATATACCTATCGGTCTGGGAGGTTTTCTGGAAATTTAGGTTTCACAAATTCTTAGTACATCTGATATCAACTCATGCTCTCTCCTTTGTTGAATATGCAAGTGGTATCTCCATAAGTAGGGGGAGGAGACATAGGTATTTCATCCTCTGAGATTTCTATCTCCGGACTCTTATTCTTTCTACGACTGACAGAGGCCCCATATTACTCGAGGCTGAGGAGATGGAAACGCACTCTAGCTATGCTTCGAGGTTCCCTGGAATGTTCATAAAACAATCCCATGATAATATAGATGCCATAGTTATAAATATTTAGACTGCTTCTACCTCTTCTCAACTAAGGTCAAGGAAAAGGGTGAACCTGCGACCTAGCGACTTGTCCTCTAGGTCGTTGAGTCACTGAGTCACGTTGGTTTAAAACATCAGAGAAAACTGACCTCGTGACTTGGTGACTTGCGACTAGGTCATGAGGTCACTGAGTCGCATCAAGTTAGATCTCTATGGGAACGTGACCTGGCAACTTGGAGACTCATGACTGGGTCGCCAGGTCGCTGAGTTGTGAAGTCATGGCACTTCAAATTTTCACATATATGCAACTTGGCGACTTCGCGACTAGGGACCGAGGTCGTAAGGTCATGGGGTCGCAAGTTTGTGGGGTCGCAGGTCACTTTAGGGCTGGGCAGATGACTTTACATGGAAACAAAGTCTTTTATCCTTCTTTCAATTAGAGAGAGAGAGGGAAAAAGGGAGGAAAGGTAACACATCAAGAGGTAAACAATCATGAGGAAAAGGATGATGGGGGAGTCTGGGTAGCCTGACTTCTAGAGGAAGTACACAGAGGGAAGATGTTATAGGGTGGTGCAAGCTACAACAATAGGGTCCTAAACAATAGGTAGGCTATGGTTTTAATAAGCTAAGGTGGGGGAGCTGAGGGCAGCAATTAGTCAAAAAGGAAACAACAGGAGGATTAGGAAACATACCCGAGAAAAATGCGCTCCAGCTAGCTTGTTAGAGGCATTTTCATTCTTCGTTGTGCAGATCGAATGCGACCTATGCAACCCTTCTATATATAAATAGGTCACACGTGTGGGCAATAAATGAGGGTCTCAAGGTCACAGAGGGGCCGTGTTGATGAGATGTTCGACCTAGCGACCCTGTGACCTTGAAACCTAGTGGTCGTGGGGTCGCAGGGTCGTAGGGTCGCGATTGTTTAGTTTCGTGTGTGACACGTGACTTCGTGACTTAGCTACCTGATGGGTCACAAGGTCGCAAGGTCGCACCTTGGGTGAGTTAACCTATTCTGTGACTTAGTGACTTAAGGATTTTGAAGGATCAAAATTCAGGTTTGACTCCATTTTTCCATGTTTAGGGGCTCAAAAATTTGAAAGGGTGAAATTTTGGAGGGTGTTGTAGCGGCTACAACAAATAGCGATTCACTAGTAGGGTATAGAATCTCTGCCAATGCTTCATCTTGAGGGGGGTGGGAGGGTGTAGCATCCTATTCCTTTCACCTCGTGGGTCCCACTACTTTCTTCTTCGAGCCTCGCGCGTTTTCTCATCCTATCTGCCTACCCCTGGGTGTTGGTTTACCATGTTTTAATTCTTGGAGACTGGATGGAAATGTTCAGAGTAACCTGGGGGATTTCCAAGATCTAGTATATTTTATTTTGTGCTCATTGTGTTGCTCGAGTACCAGCGAGCCTGGCCAGTACCCCGGCAGAGTTTTCGTATCGCCTCTCTGCACAGGAAGCCTTTCTCAATCCTTTACCTTTTATTCATATGATAAGTGCACTTATTTAAATGTGCTGAAGGCACTTATTTTTTGTGCTCAAGGCACTTATTTAATGTGGAAATTATTGCCTGGGTGGATGAGGGATCCCGACTTATTTTGCTTGTGAGAGAGGTTGCTCCTGGTCTATATGAGGACTTTGGGTTTTCCTGGATATCCATTCGTCACTTGAGGCTAGCTCCTTCCCTTTTCTATCTAGTAACTGATTCAACCAAAAACTTTCCTTTTTCACAGCAGTCCCTTGAGCTAGCATACAAGGTAAGCTACTGCATTTTGGTTCGAGGGACTTAGTCATGTTCTCGCCATTGGGTGCCCATCAAAGGTAAGCTTGTGCCACTTTTGCGTTATGGGGTGAGATTCTACACCAACATATATTCTGGCGTAGTATGCCACTTGAGTAACTTCTAAATCCCCAATCCACCTCCCCAATTCAAGATGCCAAAGATGAGAAAAAAGGTTAATGAGAGCCTGCATGAAACAAGCAATTTATTGAAAACATAAATGGTAAAGAACAACATAAAACAAGATAAACTATGGTACAGGGTGTGTTGACAGCCCATAGGGGCTGTCAGGTTAAATAGTGCTTAAGGTTGTGCCCATTCACAGGGAAGACTTCAATCCTCCCCTCAAGGGTTTGTAACCTGTAAGTGTGAGAGCTGACCTTTTCTTTGATCTAGAAAGGGCCTGTCCATAATGCCTGGACTTGGAGTGTTTCCCTTTATCTTCATGAGCTTTATCCCATTTGAGGACAAGTTCACATACTTCAAAAACCTTGTTTTCACCTGACTTCTTGTCTAACCATCGTTTTATCCAACTCTAGTAGATGGCGAAGTTTTCTCGGGTTTTTTTCCTTTCCTCCTCAAGTTTCAATAATGTGTTTATTGGGGCCTATAAAGCAGGGCAAGGAGTGCCATGAGTCTCCTGAGATAATTGAGGGGCCAGGAGAGACAAGTTGGGAGGAAGGATAGCCTCTTTTCCATATACAAGGAAGAATGTGGAGGTGCCCAAGGAAGTTTGGGTGTGACTTGATCAACCCAAAGGGCATTGTGGAGTGCCTTATGCAAATTTCATTGTTGGGACAACAGAGTATTTTTGATGATGTGGATTAGGTTCTTGTTGGTTGACTCGACTAACCCGTTTCCTTGAGGGTAATAATTGGAAGAGTGTTTAAGCACAATACCATTTTCTAGAGCAAAATCATATAATTTCAAGGATGATAAATATGTTGCATTATCAAAAACAAGGGAGGTTGGAACGCCAAACCTAATCATAATGCATTGGGTGAAGAAGGCTATTACCTCTTGATCATTGACTTGACGCAATGGTATCGCTTCAACCCACCTTGTGAAGTAGTCTATGGTAGTGAGGATGTATCTATGTTGCTTGGAATAGTGCTGAAATATTTCCCCAATCACATCCAGCCCCCATTGTTGAAATCTTTCTTCCACTGTGATAGACTGTAATGGGGCTGAAGGACATATATCTCTATTTGTGAACTTTTGGCATTGTTGGCATTTCCGAACATAGGCGTGTACATCTTTGAACAGAGTAGGCCAATAGAAACTAACACGCATGATGTTGTGAGCAGTCATATCCCCTGCATAGTGTTCACTTGCGGGACAATCGTGGAGTTACACCAACACTTTCTGTGCCTCATCATACTCCAAACAGTGTAGCATGACACCGCTGTGGTGCTTGAGAAATAGTTTACGTTGCACCAGATGGTAGGATACATATTTCAACCTCAACACACATTTCTGCTGAGTGGTTAAAGTGGGACACATGGTGCCGTGTTTCAGATATTCTTATAGATCTACGTACCATGAGGAGGTATCCTGTCGGGTTGCTATCATCCTGATACATGTCAGTCTCGTGTTCCCAATTCTCTTCTTCACTGCTCCGTGAGTTTACTGCCTCTGCGGCCATCCGACATAATCCTTAGCCCTTTATAGTGTGTGCTGGCTTGAATTCCAGGTCATATTCTTCGAGGCATGTCATTCAATTGCCTCGTCTCTCACCCAACTCCTACTATACTAATAGTGAGCGAACAACTGGGTGAGGCACGAAGACTGTGACATGATTCTTCAAAATATATGGCCTGAAGTGTTTGACCGCCTTTTATACTACACAAGCTTTTTTTTCAATATCTGGGTAATTCAGCTCGGCGCCTTGTAACCTAGTGCTCATAAATGATATAGATCGCTCATCGTTGTTGTCATCTTTCTGAGTGAGGACGATGGCCAAAGATGAAACTTAGGCAAAGGTATATAAGTTTAAATCTATGTTGAAATCCAGACTATGAAGAGTGGGTGCTTCCATGATGGCTCGTTTGATGTTATCGAATGCTTCTTTCTCAGGAGGATTCCATTTAAAGTTGGAATTTTTCTTAATCATGCCTTGCAATGGTTTCACGATTTGGGTGAAATCTGATATAAACTTTCGGACAAAGTTGATTTTTCCGAGGAAAGACTGCATAGCTTTCTTACCACTTAGGGGTGGTATTTGAGCGACGAATTTTTCACATTTTGGGTCCACTACTATGCCGTCTCGAGTTATTATGTTCCCTAACAAGTTTCCTTCAGCAACGGCAAAAATTCTTTTCTTTGGGTTCAGTGAGATTTCATATTTTCGACACCTTTCAAAACTTTGCTTGAGGTGGTGTAGGTGGTCAGATCTACACTTTGAAAACATGGAAATGTCATCAAGGTACAATACCACACTTTTTCCAATGAGTCCTCTGAAGGCGATGTCCATAGCTCTTTGGAAGGTGGCGCCGGCATTAATCAGGCCAAAGGGCATGCGTCTGAAGGCGAACATTCCCCATTTAGTTTTGAATGTGGTTTTGAGCCGATTGGGCTCATCCACTAGTACTTGATTATACCCTGAAAACCCATCCAATAGAGAGAAAATTTCTGACCCTCATACAACTTGAAGGATTTGCTCCATAGGAGGGACCAGATAGTTTTCCTTTTCGGAGGCTCTGTTTAAATTCCTGAAGTCTACACACAAATGGATTTCATTGTATTTCTTGTGAACAGGGACCAAGTTTGATACCCGGGTCGAACGTCTAACTTTGAAAATTTTCCACGCATCCAAGAGCTTCTTTAGTTCCTTTTGGATCATCGGTTCTAAAGCGGGCTGTACTTTTCTCAGTTTTCGTTGGGATGACTTCACTCCTTCCTTCATGGGTATGACATGCTGGATGATATGTGTATCATAATTTCAAAGGTAATCATATGTCCAGGAAAGCACATCTTAGTATTTCTTAAATAATCCGGTGAATGCTTGTTTCTCCTGGGCGGTGCACTCATTACCCAGATTGACAAGCTTGGGATCCTTGTCTGTCCTGAGGTTAATTTTTTGGTGCGCTAACGTGGAACTATGCACGTTCGTATTTGTGGGCCCTCAGAAATGGTTCTATAGGTTGAACAAATTTTCAAGTGACATGACCCCTTTGGGTATGGGATTTTCTATCTGATCTCATATTTCCTCCTGTAAAGATTGATCATGATCCTCTTCTTTTATAAATGTGTCTCTGAATACGTCTGTATTGAGAATGAAATCCAGTACCTGTTGGTCATCATTGAAAACACGCAAATTAGTAACATTATCTGGTACTCATGTCTTGTAAACAACTTCAATAGAAAATCCATCTCTAAGTGGGGTGAACCTAGCAGCAGCATTGGCAAGTGTATTGGCTACTACATTATGCATTCGAAATACAGATTTAATACTGAAGGCATCGAAAGAAGAAATTAAACGCCATACCTCTTGCTGGTAACCTTTTAGATGTGGAGACAAGCAATGGATGGTGTTACATACCTGACGAGTGATAATCTTAGAATCGTAAATTACTTTTAAATGCGGAACTTTTAGATCTATGGCCTTTTGGAGTTCGAGTAACAATGCCTCATACTTGGCTGTATTATTTGTGCACTGGAACTCTAACCGACAGGAAATTAGAAACTTGTTTATCTGAGGTTCCAGCAAGATACAGCCTGTGCCAGCCCCATCTTGGGTTTTGGAACCGTCATAGTACAAGGTCCATGTTTCATTTTCTGGTTTGACGAGGTTACCCGAGCACATTGAGGATGTACTTGGGGCAGTAGTTTCTAATGGATATTTAGTTGATACGGAGGAGTTTTCAGTAACCAGAAGCAACTCAGACTGAACATCTTTAGTGACCAGAGATTGGGGAGTTTGATAGCACCCAAAGATGGACTCTAAGAGACACATATCGAGATCTTCTTATGCGAAACTGACTGGTTTGTTAGTTGCATCCAGGCCAGTCACAGTATATTTCATATACGGCTCACTTGGGACCCGAATTTGATTATTCTTTCCCTTGTACGAGAGCCAAAGGTGGGACCAATCAGTGGCAAAGTATCCCTGCAGCTTTCTAGACCAGTCTTTGCTCAACAGAAGGCCATAGGCCTCGAAGATATCCATGATTACTATGTCGATGCACTGATGCACTCTAGAATCGGAGGATAGGCAGATAATGACGTTGTTTAATTCGCCTACTACAGGGACTTGAGATCTATCTAGTTGGATGATCCTGGTGTCATTTTTCTCAGGGCAGATGTTTAACTTCTTCCACACGGATAAGGGCATAACATTCGTGGATGCACCAGAATCGACGAGGCAATTATGGACATTGAGGTTGAAGATCTCGAAAGAGAGGAGGAAAGGTGTTGTGGATCCCCTGGAGTTGGCGTTTATGGCATTAATGATGGATTGGGACTAGAAGAAGTTTGGGCAGACGAGATGCTGATGGGTTTGGTTGCTGGTAGATTGGAAAAGGCCTTAAGGATAAGATCTCGTTGGTTAGCAATGCGAGCGAGCTCATAGAGAGAAATATTGGCCCGGGTCTTCTTCATATCCTCGATAATGTTATAACCAGAATCTATGTGGGAGGAAATTTTGGTGGTGGTTTTAGGGAAACCGATGAAGCTTTACCCTTGGGGTCTTCTCCAAGGTTAATTGGAATAAATTTTTCAGGAGTCTTTCTTTGGTGTTCTGCATTTGGTGGAAAGATTTTCCTTAAGAAAGCTTTTCTTTTTTCTTCAAAATACTGCTTAGGGATCGGGCCTTTGCTCCTCAATCCATAGCTTTGAGGGGGTTTAGATTCAGGTTCGTTAGCCAAGTTTATCTCAGACGTGGAAGGGAGAGACCCTCTGTGGATGACCTCAAAAGAGAGGATAGTGGAGACCATATCGTCATCTAGGGGGGAGGCCTCTTCATTGTCTGAAATGGCCTCCTCTTCCAAATCTCTAGGGGTTTGGTCTTCCAAAAGTTGATTCACCACGACGGTCATGCTATTAATCCACTGGGGGAAAGTTTTCTCTAAGCGAGAGGCTTGATGAAAAGAACAAAAGTTGTCCTTGCCTATTTCTTCAACGTTGAGACCTGCACTCGAGTTTGACGAGGGCCGGTTCATGGCAGGATTATTATTTTAGAAGAAAGGTTTGTGTGTTTTAGCAGATGGGAAAAAATCATTGTTCTGCCTCTTCGGATCAGACACTTCGTTGGTCAGCAACTTGAGGGATTTTGTGATACTTTCTAAATCAAAGGGGTCCTTATCTTTGTCCCTAGATTTATGATTTGAGGATTGGGCTCTCTTCATGGTTTGTTTTTGATCATCTTGACCTTTGTGGTCAATGTCACCTATGGAAAACATGTCCTTTTCGACAAAAAGGGTGGTGGTGTAATTTGCTACCAGGGTAGCTCTGGCGTCGCGCTTCAAAAACACGGAAATATCCCGTGGGAGGGCTCTTGTGTAGTAGTCAATGGTAATCGAATCATCTAAGTCCATGTTTGGAGGGAATTTGTTCAATATAGTGGCGAAAAATTGATTAAATTCCTTGAACTTTTCCTTCTTCTGACATTTCAATGTACTGAGCTCTGTGAGGAGCATCGAGGGGGTTTTATTTTCTGAGAATTTTTGTAGGAAGGTACTACAGAGGTGTTCCCATGAAGCGATGGGAGCAACAGGGAGAGACCGATACCACGTTGCTACTTTATTTCTAGAGTATGAGAAAAATGTTGGCATGCTACGTCGTCATACTACATCATCATCATTTATAAACACAAGTAGAAGTTGCTAATGTGGTCTTTGGCTAAAGTACCTTTCTCGAGGTCGAACTTAGGGAGATGCTTTTCAAGGTGTCGGGGCATGTCATGGAGGGGGCCTTGGATACCTAAGGGGGACTGGGCCATCCAAGCCAAGGTTGTACACGTCTGGCCCATTCGTGGCATGGTATGTATACATGTCCCCTCTCACTTTCCGATTCGCTACCCATGCCAGACCCGGAGGCCTCACCCTAATGGTGGGATTGCATGTCTTGGTTTTCTCCACAGTTTCCGACATTTATGATGTTTCTCCAGTTGTAAATAAAAGGAAATCTGTTATGGTTTTGGTGGTGCTAGTGGCAGTCGACATTTCGGCCTTGTCCATGGCCTCTGTCCCCCTTGCCTCTGTTACCCTGGCCCCTCCTAGCTCCTCCCCTAGGTGGGTTGTTGGCTTGAGTGTTATCATTCAAATTATGGTCTGTTTGGGGGCCGGCGTTGAGTTGAGGTTGAGTGGTTTCAGGGCCGCCCTGTTCCGCCTCCCGTGGGTTTTTCGGGGGTTTCTTCAGAATTTCGCTCAACCGCGTCTACATAATCTTCGATCATAAGACCCAAAAGCTAGGGAAGGGAGTTGATGAGGGTTCCTTGGCGAGGATGGTTAGCTGCGGGAGTTCTAGGATTAGCCAAGGAACTAGTGATCGGGGCTCGCTTTAAACCCCTGACAAGGTTGCGGGCGATAGGGCGCAGGGCCCTTAGCTAATCTAAAGTAACCTCATAGTAAGGGGCTTCCTCCTCCTGGGAATTTTCCAAGGCTGGAGGACCGATATTTTCATACATGATCTCCCCTTGGGTAGTTTGTAATGGGATGTTACTAGTGTGCTGGGAGCTTGCCATTTAGGCCCTCCTTCTAGTCCCAAGTCTTTTGATGGCAGAAAATGACCAGCCAACAGTAAGGGATCTCCCCGGCAAAAAGTCGTGATTAAACTCTAAACCGTTTGTGATAGGGATCCCGTCTTGGGTGTGGGTCCTGTTGGGGTTCCCATGTTTTGGCCAGGTTGAAAAAGACCAAAAGATGAGACAACATAGAACCACTTTCAGACCTTAGGATCTAGCCCTCCTAGGTCCAAAGAGGGATCTCTCTATGATTATCAAAGGATATATGTCTTTCCAGTAAAAAGTCTCGATTAGACTCTAAACCGTTTGTGGTAGGGATCCTATCCAGGGTGTGGGTTCGGCTACCACTGAATACTCCTTTTCTCGGACACAAATCAACCCTACAGAATTATGAACACACAATTATCAAATGATACAAGAAAAATTATCGACGATCCTCAATGAGCATAAAACACTACGAATAGAAAGATGAGTTAAAACAGGCAGCTGAAGGAAATGCTGTTAGCAGCACATCATTAGGGTCATGCTTGTAAAATCTATTCAAACCATAGAAGAAACAGTTCTACCTGGTAAGAACACCCTTCACTTCCTTAAGTGGGTTCACATATAAGATAGATGTCAGTAATGAAATTACAAACATCTCCTAAATAAACAACCTACCATCATTAACACATTTAGTGAGCTGAAATGCATAAATAATATAAGCAGGAAACGCAGATCAGTTAATCATAAGATGCCAGACATATAAGAGAAAATATTCATAGTGTTAACACATTAATTCTCATAAGATCCAAAAGTGGATTTAAGACAAATGCTTGTATTCATTCACATAAAGGTCTATTCAATTCTTTACAACTCTTCTATCTCCTTTGGAGTCCCAAAAAAAATATCTTTTACAAGTCCTCGAAGGGAGTATTTATAGGACAAATTTGACCCTTGGGTGCCCTAACTTTTTTCCTTCCTAACTGTTGGCATGATTTGTGACCCGAAGGGAATAACCGACTTGCGGCCCTGTTCTTGGCTGCGACCTGCATCCTGATCATTATTGATGCACTGCGACTCCTCCTGTAGGCTGCGACTTGCGACCTGATCATGGGAGCATGTGAGTGATTTTGAGGTCGGGAAAATCTACCTGTTGCTCTTTGAGAAAATTTTGCCATGCTCGATAATCTACAGCAACCGAGGAGATCGGAGGAGTATCTTCTCTTAACCTGTGCAAGCATTCGAGAGCATTTGGGATCAAAGTTTCTATTTTGGTCATGATTTGGTTAGACAAGGAAGCCAGCTTGGTATAAACCTAGACTAGTGTTACGATGAATTGAACCAGACTTTCCTGTGATGCCGGAAGGTCTAGAGAAGCGGTGACTTGCCTGGTAGGTTGCAGAAATGCCTGAATGTCTTGGTCCACCTGTTCCCACATTTTTTCTTCTCCCAATGTACCTAGAGAAGGAATGTGGTGAAGTTCAACCATTGAATCAATGTCGCTAATCAGATGTTCGTAAGCGGACATTACCTTCGCTAGTTCTTTGAATAGCTTCTCCTTGGATTGCACCTTCATGCATATTTGAACCTTGTCGTTTTGGGTGCGAATCCAATCTTTTCTAGGAAAAGTATATGGAGCGTGCGGATACTTGTTTACCCATTCTAGCATTCTATCCAAGGCTGTGGCGGCTTCTTTTAGTTGCTCGTTCCTCTTCTTGGTTTCTACTTGAGCTCTCTGTAGAGGTGCAACTGTCTGCTTTATTGTAAAAAATTCTTCGTATACTTGCCTCATGGTGGCTTCCAGAGTTACTAGATCTCTTCGATTGGTGGGTGGAACTTCATTAGTAAGGGTTGTTCTAACCTAAAGCTGTTGAACTTCTTCTTCTAGTGCCCTTTTATCTTGCTCCGATCTAGCTATCTTTTTTTCGGAGGCCTGCAATATATTTAGTGGGGATAGAATTTCCCTACTCATTCTGCTCACGTTTTCTTCTATGGCTGTGGTGAAGCAGTTCCAGCTGATGCTATCATAATTGGATTGGTCCTGGTAGCCAGGACTATATCCTTTTCTGTTGTGGCCATGAGGGGTGCAGCAGGATTTCGTGCTAAGCATCTTCTCTTATCCTACCATATTTTGTGTGTGAACTGGTCATAGGTGAGTCTTGTTAGATCAAACACTTCTTCCTCTTGATCCTCGGTTGTTGGCGAAAAGTCAGCTCTCGCGGGCAAGACCCAGGTTCAAGGGTTGTGGCCAACAAGGGGTCTGGTGTAGTCTAGGAACACGCCGGCATTTTCACCCTGCTCTTGGAGAGCAGTGCGTCTCACCCGAGGCGTGCCGCGACCACATGCATAAGGGGATGAGATCACTGGTAAGGAATAAACCCGCAACCAAAGAAAGAAGGTGCATCCATTACATATACCAAATTACACATGCAAGATCACTAAGTATTCAAACAGTCGCAAATTAAAATTTTTAAATCAGTGTAAACTCATTACAACGCATGAACAACATCTTGAGACAGCAATCCTTCCTTATATTATTCTTCTGGCCGAATACATGATTACATAGCTTTCTTCTCTGATAACTCACGAGCCAGATACAGATGGGTTTGAGAACAGAAAGGAAGAACATAGAAAGTAAGAACCCATAGGAAGAACAGGCATGATTCTTCCGTAGCTGCTCTGCGCATCCTTCCTCAGGTCTTGATCCTCGCGATTCCTCTCGCATCCATTAAATCTTCAACAACAACAACCAACCTCCTTCTTCAGCCGGGTGATCGCCTTTTATTCACCCGCTCGTCGCGACTGACAACTTCTCTGTGTCTTCACTCTGGCTTTTCCCAGCGTCTCTTATGATGTCTGCGTGTTCTACCTTATGTTTTCTGTTGTATTTCTTTCATCTGCACTTATCTCTGTTCGATCTCTAGCTATAAAGTGCTTCCGCGCCACCTTGGTAGCTCCGCAACTCCTGGTTGCTGCGGCGCGGTCGCGGTTGCTATGTGCATTTATTCCGCGACTCAAAAAGAGTCAAAGTTCAAAATGTCTTGGCCAAAAGTTCAAAACTTAAACAAAACAAGGGCCCCAACAGGCCCTGACCACAATTCTTTGACTCGTCCACGAGTCAATCGCAAATGACAGTTTCTACTTCCATTCCCCCGCTGGCTTCCGCGCCCTGCTCTGCTGTTCCTTCTTCCGCTACCCTTCCCTGCTGTACTCCGCCATCCGGTTGGCCAAACAAGGGCCCCAACTCCGGGACCCAGCGAAGTGCTGAATCTCGAAGCTCTATGAAGGTCACCACTGCTTGCTGCCATTCCTGCATAAGCAAGTCGGCGTCTTGAGAGATTCGGTTAGCGGCGGCTTCGTCTATGGGCGTCGGGGCAGCCCCGAACAGCGTGGCGAGCTGGGACTCGGCCTTGGCATCCAACTGGTGCATCGCGTCAGCATGGGTGCGAAGGGGCGGCCGCATCTCCCGGACGACGTGCTTAGCCACTGCTGATTCGGCCTCAGTCATCTGCATGTGAAATTCCAGCTCGTCCGACTGGGCGTAGAGCTGATCCAACCTTGCAGGGTCTGTGGTCGCCTGAATGTCCCGGGAAAGCTGTTGCAGCTGGGCAGCAATGGGCTGCGTCTTGATAGTTAACGCGAGTGAGTGTTTGGTCAATTTAGTGTGTCCTAAATTGCTGCATTTAATTTGTCAATCCGGGAATCGTAAGCTGATGAAGTGCGGCGCACCATATGTGCAAGATAACCTATTTCTTAACTTTTTGTCGTTTTTGGTTTTCTAAGGTGAAATGGAAATTCTAAGATGAAAACAAGTTTGGTTATGTTTGTTCAAGGAAGTGATATCCCCTATAATGATTTACCAACTTGAAACTTCAAAAAGCAAATTGAAATTTACAATGACAAGAAGGAAAATGAAAATGTACTGTTGAAATGAAAAGGTGCTGCTAATCTAATAAATCAAAACAGTAAACTAGTGAGCATGAAAACCAAATTATTCTTGCTGCCAACTAAACACAAAAGAAACTATGCTTAAGGAAATTCAAAATTGCAACAAAATAAATCTAAATCAGATTACATCAATTTATCTTCTAACCCTTCATCATTAGTCCAGCTATGATTTTCTAAGTAATCATAAACAACTTGAGTAACTCGATATTTAATTTGCGCAAGTAAACTAATACTAAACCATACACTCATGATTCAATCCTCACCATCACCCAAATTCGTGGCTTTCGGAGGCAACTGAAGATGTCATACATGATTTAATATATCTAAATTTGCAGAAAAGAAACTAATACTAAACTACACATTTCATAACGCAGTCCCTCACCATCAGTCCAGCTGTGGCTTTCGGAGGCAACTGAAGACGCTATGAGCAGCTTAATATATCTAAATTTGCAGAAAAGAAACTAATACTAAACTACACATTTCATAATGCACCACCATCACCCAAATTGTGGTTTTCGAGGCAATCAAGATGCTATGAGCAAAATTTTAATATATCTAAATTTGCGTAAAAGAAACTAATACTAAACTACACATTTCATAATGCAATCCCTCACCATCAGTCCAGTTGTGGCTTTCGGAGGCAACTGAAGATGCTATGAGCAGATTAGTATATCTAAATTTTAACTACTGAAGTAGATAAACAAAACTGAAATGTACAAAGCAATACTGAAATTAAACAAAAGCTATGAAAAGAAAACTAGCAACAGAACAATGTTAGTTCCATGTCATTAGTCAAAAAGCTATGAAAATGCCCGGTCTGCCTATCTAAAACCTGAAACATAAACACTGATCAGTGGTTAACAATCATAAAACATGAAAAACAGAAATGAAATGGAAATTATAGAAGTTTATAAATAGAAATGAAACAATTGCAAAGTATGAACATATGAATGGATTATGATACAAT
Source organism: Pinus albicaulis (assembly GCA_034641835.2). Classification (NCBI taxonomy): domain Eukaryota; kingdom Viridiplantae; phylum Streptophyta; class Pinopsida; order Pinales; family Pinaceae; genus Pinus; species Pinus albicaulis. The sequence goes on along the minus strand of MU968501.1, from coordinate 11,779,659 downwards.
GATTTCTAAAGAAACGAAATGAGAAATATACACTAATACACAAAACCTTAGCTGAGCAGGGCCCCTCTACACAGCCTTGGCAACGGTCCTCAAATACGAATTAAGTTGAAAAACAGAGTCTTCTCATATTAAAAAGCAGTCATTACAGAATGGTAATGTTAATACATATGTGTCGTAAGCACTACAAGTATTAATTAATAAAAGATAACAGAGACTACATTCACTAATATCATTGACTAACTTCTATGCGTATGCAAACGCAATATATATAACAACAGACTATAACTGTTTCCTAAAGTTCACGCTGGTAGAGAGCATGTAGACCACTATGTCCACGGATATAGGAACATGGCCGTGTTGGAAAGTAAATCTACGAAAGGTGGATGCTTGAATTCGACCCCAGAACCCTGTACAGATGTCGATTTAACCCCCGCAGGCTTAGAAACGGCCGTTTGAACCTTTATGTGACACGAAACAGAGTCCGGCCGACATGAAACTCCATGGTTGACTTCCATGTGGACGCCTTTGACCGCGGCTTCTTTGAATGAGTTTGCTTGACCCAATAGTACACGAACCATGTCCACGTCATCCCTGAACTGCCCATGTGGCTCGTTTCCCTTGTAGACACCTGTAGCATATAGTTTCACAAAATAGCTGCGGAAAGTTGCAGTAGCTGCGGAAAGTGGCAAGATTCCGCAGCTGAATGAACAAAATCTAGATCAAATAGAAAACACAAAAATATAATTAAAAGCCATGTTAGATACTCTTTTGCACATGATATTGACATTTTGGGAGGGTTAGGTGAGTGAAAAAGGTATGGAAAAATGTATGGAAAAGATGCAAATTTGGGACTCAACATACCCCCACTGTGAAGGTGTTGCATGTCCTCATGCAACCAAAATTTTGATACTCTTTGTTCAGTTCATGTGCCTTGATACTTCAGCCAGCACATCCAATCCTCTTCTCTTCTTCTTTGGTACTGCCATCATTCTGGGTTTCTTCATTAAGCACCTAAATTTGATATTTGCAAGTGCTCTGCTCAATTTCTGGCATTTCCTTTTCAATTTCTTATTCTTCTTTTGCCATATTCCCAAATGTAACATAGTATTATCATGGATGATCTTGTCCAGCTTGCCTTGTTCTTTCAATGTTTCATTTTCATTTTTGATGTGCCTATTTAAAAGCTCCAGCTCAAAAATTTCCTGTTTTAATGATTGAACTAAATCATCCTGCAATGTATGTGGCTGAATGGAAGAAGTACTTGGACCTGTGGCTGCCTTTTCCAAGGATTGTATATAGTTATATACTTCCTGTTGCTTGGGATCTATTTCAGGTGTCGCTTTTACTGGGTTGTTCCCATAATGCTGTGAAGGAGAGGTATATTCAAAATCTGGCCAAGGAGGGTTTACATCAATATTTTGCTGAGAATAAGATGGAGTATGCTCATTGTCTGATTGGGAATGAAATGAACCAGGTTCACTAACTGACTGAGATGGACTATGGTCAGTTGGGGACTGTTCAGATGTCTCCTCACCCAAATCAATGAAATGAGGACCTTTAATTTGCGTTTTTCTCAATTTCCCTTTAAGTCTGCTGCTTCTCCTCACACGCTGTGGTACACTATCCTTTTGTTTTTGTTTTCCTTTCTCTGCTGTCTTGGGCATGGATGACTGTTTTTGAAGATAAACTAATCTTTCTGATAGCACTTGGTGATCTTCTTCTTCAGAAGAAGGAGTTTTATGTACAGCCTCAATAGTTTCTTTCTCTTTTGGTGTTTTTGGCTTCTTACCTTTAATTTCCTTCTTCTTCCTTTTTACCAATCTCTCTTCCCCATCAGTTCTTTCCATAGTAGTAGTAGGAGTGTTTTGGATTTCCTCAATTTTTCTTTTCCTCCTACTTCTTCTTGCTGTGCTGGCTGCAGGAATTTCCTGAGTTGGAGTAATTTGGGTTTCAACATTTATTTTCTTTCTTCTACTCCTTCTTGTTGAACTACCTTCAGGAATTTCCTGAGGTTCCTCAAAGAAATTTCTAACTAGAAATTGTTCCCATGTGTCTTTTCTTTCCTTTAACTCTTTTTCAATCAGAATTTTTATAAGGCCGTGGTGATATAGATGGGGCTCTACATCTCCTAATTGTTTTTGAACAGTCACAACCATTTTCTTCAAGCTATTGAATAGAAAATATGGGAGATTGAGAGTTTGGTTTTCTAGAAAATTCATTAATAGCCTGGTATGGTACATGTACATGGACCCAAAACGGCCTTCACATGTAATGAATTTCTGAACAATTAGCAGTAAAGTGGCCCATTCTTCTTTTAATGCATGCACAGGAATTCCTCTCTTAAAAGCAGTTATGTCCATACCTTGGTTTCGTAAGATTGTTCTCCATGCCTCATCACTGATGCTTTTATTTTTGAACCAATGCTCTCCCTCCTGAAGAAGTTCTGTGGCTGTTGCTATTGATGCTTCATTGACCGAAAACTTGAGGTCTCCAATTTCTTCTTCCGAGCCATCAAATGACCTTGCAAATGCTTTCGTAACTTCTCTGTGATAACCTCTGAATTTCTGAATAAAACGCAGCCATTTTGCTTTCTTCAATATCTCCTTTGCTTGCAGATATCCCTCTATAAACTTCGGTCCTTCCGGCTCTGCTCTTAACAACTTTCCCATTTCACTTCTCTGTTTTTCACAAATTTGCCTTCGTGAGGGTTTCAAATGGAAGTAGAATGGTTGAATGCTCAGGAACGAGTACAATGGCTATGGGAATGTATCATAAAATGAGAATGAGCACCATAAACGGAATGGAGTGAGACTGTGGGTAGATATACGGGAGTGAGAATGAGCAAAAGGAACGAAATGGAGTAAAACAGAACAGAGTGGGGTTTCGAAAACATAACAAAGATAGGACTGAGTAGATTGATAGAATGTAACACATTCGGCCGCATTTTGAATTTTGGTGGCTACGAAATAAATGTGAACACGTTTCAATCAACGGTTGTGACTTAATGCGGCTGTAAGAGTCCTTGGTCAAATCAAATACGCTTCATTATCACCGGTGGGATATTGGATCATGAGTGAAAATCAGGGTTTAATGATGAAACCGTTTGTGAATAAATGCAAGAGGATAATATGGAGATCGTGCAAGGTTACGGAACTGTCAATATAATCATTGCGTGTAATGGATAGAGCTCATGGTTCAAAACTATATAAAAATGTGTTTTTCAATACTATTTGAAATAAATTTTATTCATACATTTGGAATCTTTGCCTTTGCCCTTGGTCTTCAACTGACTGATCTCCATTGGTGTCTTGAATGCTCCATTGATCCTCTCACCTGCATTTTATTTCATAATTATGGAAATAAAATCTAACTGTACATTCTCTTTGAAAAACAAAGTAGTAGCTGCAGAATCTGCTTCTAGCTGCGGAAACTGGAATCAGCTGCGAAAACAGATGTCAGCTGCGGAAACTGACACAGCTATTACTTGGCTGAATAGATATGATCAAATGACAAATGACCAAATGGAAATGGTCATGAAAAAGATTTTTATTGATGGAATGGAATGAAATGAAGTGAATGAAGTGGAATGAGATGAAATGAAATGGAATGAAGTGGAATGAAGTGGAATGAAGTGGAGTGGGTGGTGACAAAGCTTGTGAAATGAAGAGATTTTTTTTTGGAAAATATAGAGTGTCAGGTTTCCCTGATTTTCACCCTATATTTTCTGTATAAAACTGCCAATCAATGATTGGTTTTCAGGCTTATACCATTTTTTTATTTTTTTTATTTTTTGAAAAACAGAAACTAGGTTGGTAGAGAAGAAGAATTCTTCTGTACCAGCCTGATTGCAGAACTTTCTTGAAACAGCTTGACAAAGTCCTCTTTTGAGAGTGGCTTATGATAAACTTTCAATCTATGGCCATTCACGATAAGAGGAGTTTGAAACTCATCAATGGTCTTGATTCTTACAGCTCCATTGCTAAAGATCTTGTCAATCTCATATGGCCCAAGCCAATGAGTCTGAAATTTCCCTTGAAAGTCTTTAAACTTGGAGTCAAATAGCAATGCCCAATCTCCTTCTTGAAACTTCTTCTCTTTGATATATTTGTCATGCCATTTAGTTATTTGATATTGAACTAGATCAGTTCTTAGAATTGCTTCTTGTCTGATCTCATCTAGCTCATTCAACTGCTCCATTCTATGCTTTTGGGCTTCTGATAAGTCCATCCCCAACTGGACTGCTATCTTGAAGGTCTTGACTTGGAACTCAATGGGGAGCAAGACTTCTTTCCCATAAACAAGTTCATAGGGAGAATGTCCTGTTGTATTCCTCCATATAGTTCTGTAGGCCCACAAGGCTTCTGGAAGCCTTTCTGCCCAATCTCTTCTATGTAGATGAACAGTTTTGGTGATGATACTTTCAAGAACTTTGTTTGTGGACTCCACTTGACCATTTTCTTGTGGATGGTAAGGAATAGATCTTCTGTGCTTGATTTTGTATTCTTCCATCAACTTTTCCACCAAATTGGATGTGAATTGGCTCCCCTGATCTGTCACAATTTCTCTTGGAACACCAAAGCGAGTAAAAATATCCTCATAAAGAAAATGAACAACTGAATTTTCAGTAGCAGATACTAATGCTTTAGCTTCTACCCATTTAATAACATAATCAGTACAAACCAATATATACTTCTTTTTCTTAGAGGGTGGATTAATAGGTCCAATGAAGTCTAAAGCCCATTTTTCAAAGGGTTCAATGAGTACCTGTGTTTGCAATGGCATTTCATTTGAAAGGGTAGGTTTCCCTACTCTTTGGCAGCTATCACACCTTTTGACATATTGTTTTGCATCTTTGAAGAGGGAAGGCCAATAATATCCCAAGGAAAGGATTTTATAGGCCATCCTTTTGTCCGCAAAGTGTCCGCCGCATGGTTCATCATGGCATGCCTTAAGAATATCAGGCATTTCATCTTCCCTGACACATCTTCTGATCACAAGATCTGGCCCTGTTTTAAACAATTCGTTAGAAATCCATGAATATTTTGAACTCTCATGAATAATTTTTCGTTTTTCACTTGGAAATAAATGTGAAGGTAGTTTCACTGTAACCAAATAGTTAGCAATATCTGCATACCAAGGAGTTTTAATAGTTACTGCAAACAAGTATTCATCAGGAAACTTATCCTCTACAGGAGAATCTTCTTTAGTATTCTGAATCCTAGACAAGAAATCAGCTACTGTATTTTGTTTTCCTAGTCTATCCAACACAGTAATATTGAATTCTTGCAAAAGTAAGAGCCATCTTGTCACTCTGCCATTAGTAACAAGTTTGTTCATTAAATATCTAATTGCAGAATGGTCAGTATGAATAAAAGTTTCATAGCCTGTTATGTAATGTCTAAACTTATTAATTGCATGAACAACGGCTAAAAACTCTTTTTCAGTCACAGTATAATTCAACTCTGTGGGAGTCAAATTTTTACTGGTATAATAAATGGCATAAGGAACTAAATCTTTTTGACCCAACACGGCTCCTAGAGCTGTATCTGAAGCATCCGTAGAAATATGGAAAGGGAGTTTCCAATTTGGTCCTCTCAAGATAGGTGCTTCAGATATTCTTGTTTTCAAACTTTCAAAGGCTGATTGACAATCAGGATCCCATTTAAATTCACAGTCTTTTGTAAGCAATTTGAAGAGTGGAGATGCTATTTTAGTGAAGTTTTCTATAAATCTTCTGTAGTAACCAGTAAATCCTAGAAAACTTCTAACATCTCTTTGACAATTTGGAATAGGTAACTTGGAGATGACTTCAACTTTTGATCTATCAACCTTAATCCCATCTCCTGAAATATGATGTCCTAAAACAATCCCTTCAGTAAACATCATAAAGCATTTTTCATGGCTTAATGAAAGGTTTGTTTCTTTACATCTTATGAGAACTTTTTCCAAATTTTCTAATGCCTCTTCAAATGAATTACCATAAACTGTAAAATCAACCATATAAACTTCTACACAATCATGGATTAGATCAGAAAAAATTCCTAGTACTACTCTTTGGAATGTTGCTGGTGCATTACATAACCCAAAAGGAAGCACTCGGTAGGCAAAAGTTCCCCATGGACAAGTAAATGTGGTCTTATCTTGATCTTCGGGTGCTACCTGAATTTGATTATAGCCACTAAAACCATCCAAAAATGAAAAGTACTTTTTACCTGCTAATGTGTCTAATACCTGATCGATAAAAGGCAAAGGAAAGTGATCCTTCAAAGTTGCTTTGTTCAATTCCCTGTAATCAATGCATACCCTCCATTTACCATTATTTTTAGGCACTATAACCAAAGGAGAAACCCATCGGCTATCTGAAATTGGATAAATGAAGTTTATATTGAGAAGTTTTTGGAGCTCTTCTTTCACTATCTCCCTAAGATTTGGATTCATCCTTCTTTGAGGTTGTCTGATTGGTCTACTGTTTTCCTCAATATAGATATGATGTATGCAAGTCTTAGGATCAATACCCTTCATGTCGGTATACTCCCATGCAAATGCAGTAGAATGTTTTTGCAAGATTCTAGTTAATTCTTCTTGTTGTGACTTCTCCAAATGTTTGTTGATATTCAATGTCTTTCCTGGAAAAATTTCAATAGCAGAATTACCAAACTCTTCCATAGAGTAAAGAGACATTTGTCTAGATGATAAATATTCTATGTCAGATTCCAACTGAAATTGTGTGGGGTCATATTCTGAAGATATCTCAAAATTTTCTAATGTATTCAGAATTTGACTATCCTCACTGATTTCAGAAATGGTAAAGACAGGTTGTATAGTGTTCTCATCATCGACCCATTCATTGTCTCATATTTCTGTGATTGCTCTTGCTGGAGAATACAAATTGAATTTCTTTGTCAAATTACCATTATAAATGTACATGTCTCCAGATCTACAACTAATAAAAGCATCAGCTGTGGCTAGCCAAGGTCTTTCTAAGATAAGTGGATGTCCTCCTAGATTATTCTTGGGAGTCAAAATCATAAAATCTACTGGATATTCCCAAGAATCTAAGGAGACTGAAATATCTTCTAATACACCATCTGGTTTAATAACTGATCGATCTGCAAGTTGCAGTAAAGTAGGTGTAAAAAGAAGGTTAGGAAGTTTTAGCTGTTCCATAGTCTGTTTACTCATAATGTTGATAGCAGCCCCTAAGTCAATCAATGTGTTTGGAATTTCTATCCCATTTATATGTGTCTTGACAATTGGACTTCCTGGATCTACATATTTTTGCATGGTAATTTTTCCCATCATAATATCTGCAATCTTTCCTACCAGGTGGATTCTTCTTGTGTCTTTTAGTTTCCTTCCTGGTCTTTTGAAACTCAACTCCTTTATGGTTTTTGCTAGAATAGGAATTTCTCGAATGGCTTGTAGCAAGGGAATCTTGATACAAACATTCTTCAATTCATCTAAAAAGTCATATTTAGGCAACAAGATTTGTTTTTCCACCCCCTTATCAATTTGTAGTCTTTCCGGAAAAGGAGGTGTAGATGAAGATGCAGGTTGCTCAACTATAGGAGTTGTGGAGGTTAACTTTTCTTTTTCTTTTTGCATGCTTGAATTTTGAAGAGATTCTTCCTCAGAACCCTTATTGACTTGAAGAGAGTCCTCCTCAGAGGTATCTTGCTCTTGAATATCTATAGAAGGTTTTTCTAAAACTCTACCAGATCTGAGTTGTACATCGTTGAGAGGAACAATCATATAGGTAGGAAATTGTTGTCCTTCTATCATATAAGTAGTCTGAGGATTCTTATTGTTAGGATTTGGCAATGGCTGAGCTGGAAGTTGATTTGTTTTCTGTTGGTATGGGAGCATGAGTTGAGGATTTGTATTTTGTTGAGAAGGTTGTTGTTGTGGAAATGGCAATGAAAGTTGTGGATTTGGACTTGGAAGTTGTGGAATTTGTTGACTTTGAAAAGATGGAGGATATTGATAAAATTGAGAAAATCTCCCATAAGGATTTTGCACCCCTTGTACCCATGGCTGATATGAATTTTGATGTTGGGGCCAAGGTTGTTGCCAAGGATTCCAATTTGGTTGGGTTTGAAGATTCATAGGGTTGTTAAACCCTTGAGATTGTTGTCCCTGCCAAGGTCTCCTTGCGACAAAACAGAGAGATTCTACTGAATTTGGGTCTTCTTGAAAAACAGCTTTGAGTCCAGGAATTGAAGGACAATCCTTGATCTCATGATTCTCTGAGCAAATCATACATGTTTCTACAACTTTTGCATCCAAGGGACATTCCCTTAAAGCATTTTTCTTCCTACATTTCGGACAAAAGATGGCTAAAGCATATGTTTCTGCTTTCTGCTTGTTTTGGATTTTAAGGGTGTCTAGTTGTTCACTAAGGCTCCCTAAAATATCAGTTTTAAACTCATCAAGCATGTTACCAATCTCTACCCTACTTACTGATCCAGTTGCAGATTTGTTAGCTCTAATAAGAGAAGAATCCCTAGGCCCTTTTCCTGTTTTAGATTTTCCCCTTGAGAGATGGATACATAGTTCTGTTATATCACGAAGCGGAAGTTGAGAAATGTCTCCTTTCCCCATCATGTTTAAAATGTCTATCCATTCATCTCTAATGGCTTTTAATATGAGGGCTTTTAAGGTTTCATCATCTAAGTTGCTCATCTTTGCTCTTTTCAAGTTGTATTGAAATCTTTCAAGTAAATCTTCCAAATTTTCATCTTCTTTTTGCATCATTTTGAATACCTCATCCTTCTGATTGGTGGGCATACAATAGTCCAGGTATCTATCCAAAAATGTTTGTTTCATATCATTCCAAGTCCTAATAGATTGAGTGGCTAATCCCATGAACCATTTCAAAGCAGATCCCTTCAATGTTGAAGGAAACAGTTTGAGTTTTTAAGAGTCTTCCATATAGTCATAAGTTCGGCATACAACTTCAAACTCAAACAGAAATGTTTCAGGATCCTCACTTCGAAATCCATAAAATTTAGGGAGAACAGATGGTGAGATATTTTTCATTGTTGCATGAGTTTCCTCATCAACTATAGGGAATCCCAACAAATCCCTATTTCTATCATTATTTCCTTCACCATTGTTATCTCCATTGTTTCCTCCTCTTCTACCTCCACCTCTATTGATTACTTCCTCTGCCATGATAGTTTCTTTAGAGTCCTTATAGTCCTCTAGTTCTTCTACCAAGGAAGGATGAGAGAAAGTCTCTTTGTTTTCTAAGTGGGTTTTAGTAGGTGGTATAGGAGAATCCTCTAATTCAGCTGTTCTTTGACTTCCAAAAATCTTAAGGCTAGGGGTAGATGGTGGTGAATTTGGTCTATGCCTTGAAGAAGATGGAGTTGTGAAAATCGAACTCTTGGCTTTAGCTATAAACCTTCCCCTAGAATCTCTTGCCCTATGCATGTCATTTTTTATTTTTTTTAAAAAGTTGGGCTAATAATTCTCTTTCTGATCTTCCAGATCACACTAGGTGCAAGAAGAGAGCATACTTAAGAAATTACTAAACCAATAACTCTCTTTTCTGATCCTCCAGATCACACTAGGTGCAAGAGGAGAGCATACTTCAAGAAGTTATCAAGTTTTCCCTTCTTTTATGATTTTATGTGTTTTTTTAAGAAATTGGCTACCTAGTTACACTTCCCCGGCAACGGCGCCAAAATGTTTGGTCAATTTAGTGTGTCCTAAATTGCTGCATTTAATTTGTCAATCGGGGAATCGTAAGCTGATGAAGTGCGGCGCACTATATGTGCAAGATAACCTATTTCTTAACTTTTTGTCGTTTTTGGTTTTTCTAAGGTGAAATGGAAATTCTAAAATGAAAACAAGTTTGGTTATATTTTTTCAAGGAAGTGATATCCCCTATAATGATTTACCAACTTGAAACTTTAAAAGAAAATTGAAAATTACAATGACAAGACTTGAAAGAAAATAAAAATGTACTGCTGAAATGAAAAGGTGCTGCTAATCTAATGAATCAAAACAGTAAACTAGTGAGCATGAAAACCAAACTATTCTTGCTGCCAACTAAACACAAAAGAAACTATGCTTAAGGAAATTCAAAATTGCAACAAAATAAATCTAAATCAGATTACATCAATTTATCTTCTAACCCTTCATCATTAGTCCAGCTATGATTTTCGGAAGTAATCATAAACAACTTGAGTAACTGATATTTAATTTGTAGAAAGTAAACTAATACTAAACCATACACTCATGATTCAATCCCTCACCATCAGTCCAGCTGTGGCTTTCGGAGGCAACTGAAGATGCTATGCATGATTTAATATATCTAAATTTGCAGAAAAGAAACTAATACTAAACTACACATTTCATAATGCAATCCCTCACCATCAGTCCAGCTGTGGCTTTCGGAGGCAACTGAAGATGCTATGAGCAGCTTAATATATCTAAATTTGCATAAAAGAAACTAATACTAAACTACACATTTCATAATGCAATCCCTCACCATCAGTCCAGCTGTGGCTTTCGGAGGCAACTGAAGATGCTATGAGCAGCTTAATATATCTAAATTTGCAGAAAAGAAACTAATAATAAACTACACATTTCACAATGCAATCCCTCACCATCAGTCCAGCTGTGGCTTTCGGAGGCAATTGAAGATGCTATGAGCAGCTTAGTATATTTAAATTTAACTACTGAAGCAAATAAACAAAACTGAAATGAACAAAGCAATACTGAAATTAAACAAAAGCTATGAAAAGCAAACTAGCAGCAGAACAATGTTAGTTCCATGTCATTAGTCAAAAAGCTATGAAAACGCCCGGGCTGCCTACCTAAAACCTGAAAAACATAAACACTGATCATTGATTAACAATCATAAAGCATGAAAGACATAAATGAAATGAAAATTATGGAAGTGTATAAACAGAAATGAAACAACTGCAAAGTATGAACATATGAATGGATTATGATACAATGATTTCTAAAGAAACGAAATGAGAAATATACACTAATACACAAAACCTTAGCTGAGCAGGGGCCCTCTACACAGCCTTGGGAACGGTCCTCAAATACGAATTAAGTTGAAAAACAGAGTCTTCTCATATTAAAAAGCAGTCATTACAGAATGGTAATGTTACGGCACAAGTGCAGCGTAATCACTACAGAGCAGACTAATAAAAAGATAACAGAGACTACATTCACTAATATCATTGACTAACTTCTATGCGTATGCAAACGCAATATATATAACAACAGACTATAACTGTTTCCTAAAGTTCACGCTGGTAGAGAGCACGTAGACCACTACGTCCACGGATATAGGAACATGGCCGTGTTGGAAAGTAAATCTACGAAAGGTGGATGCTTGAATTCGACTCCAGAACCCTGTACAGATGTCGATTTAACCCCCGCATGCTTAGAAACGGCCGTTTGAACCTTTATGTGACACGAAACAGAGTCCGACCGACATGAAACTCCATGGTTGACTTCCATGTGGACGCCTTTGACCGCGGCTTCTTTGAATGAGTTTGCTTGACCCAATAGGACACGAACCATGTCCACGTCATCCCTGACCTGCCCATGTGGCTCGTTTCCCTTGTAGACACCTGTAGCATATAGTTTCACAAAATAGCTGCGGAAAGTTGCAGCAGCTGTGGAAAGTGGCAAGATTCCGCAGCTGAATGAACAAAATCTAGGTCAAATAGCAAACACAAAAATATAATTAAAAACCATGTTAGATAATCTTTTGCACATGATATTGACAGTTTGGGAGGGTTAGGTGAGTGAAAAAGGTATGGAAAAATGTATGGAAAAGATGCAAATTTGGGACTCAACAGTGAGCACTCTTGCAAACTGCGTAGAAGGGCAGAAGCCGCGGCTGTCGTGGAATGGAGAGTTGCTTGTAGATTAACTTCCTGTGCCTGTTTGGCAGTTACCTGTCCTGAATAGTCAGTGGGTGGATCTGGAAGGGTAGGCCGTGTGGCTAACGCCGCTTGTAACTCCTGGTTCTCCCTAAAAATAGTAGTGAAAACTTCCCTGAGCTGGTGAGCCTGTAAAGCTATACTGTCCTCCTCTATGCGAGCAGGGAGTGGGGCATGGTGAGCCCGTGCCTCCGGCCATACGCTGGAGAGCGCCGAAGAACAATGTTGGCCTGCTCCTGGAGGTAGGTCTTCTCCTGCAGCAGCTGATTGCACTGTTTAGTAAGCGCCGTGATCTGATTCCACTGCTCGGTGCACCACCGCTGTAGCTCAGTGTGAATCTACTCGGCCTTGATGGCCGCCCGCTGAATGAGCAGATACAGCTGTGCTGGACTCAGTTGTTCTGCAGCTGTTGTGCTGGGTGTACCCTGTTCTGGCATCTGTTCCTGCGAAGATTGGCCCATGGCCGCTGCTCGGCCTGAAGTCTCTGGAGGGTGGACCGGCGTCTGCTGCTGCACCGAAGTGGCCATATCAAGCTCTGGTCGGTCCTGCTGCGTGGTTTGCTCTGTGGAAGGGGCGGCTGAATCAACCCCAACTGTGGCTGGCTGGACAGATATAGTGGCAAGGGAATCCCGGGATGTGGCCACGGGGTCAACAGGTGGTACCACGGCTGCAGTACTGGAGGTGACCTCCACCCCGTGGTCACCGCCAAGAGTTCCCGGATCAAAGAATCGGACACAGTGGCTGATGAATTGGACAGGTTGGGGGAGGTGGCATGTGGTCGGCTGGTGGAGGGGGAGGTGGATGGAGTGAACGAGGTGGGAGGGAGACGAATGTTGAGGAAATCTGCTGGATCAATCAGCAGTTCCTCCGGAATCAAAGTTGCTGTGGGCGGCGTGGCTGGTGGATCATCCTCCGTAAGGTCCACCACGGGATCTGTGGCCATAGTGCGGGCCCTCTTGGATGGAGGTGGGCCGGCGGAATCGGGTTCGGGGCCCGGTTCACCCATTGTCGTGATGATGGAGGTGGCAGAAGTGAACGGGTTAGTGGGAATGGGGGAAGTGAGGGGGGCGGTGTTGGAGAGACCAAAGGACCGATTAATACGAAATTCAGTAAAAGAAGGAAATATAGGGGCACCACTGGAAACAACCTGAGTTTCCACGTTGAGTCGCTGTGCCTGGTCGTTGAAATGCTCGACGATGGGGACCAGCGATTCAGGCAGGTTCGCTGCGGTCCCCGCTGCATCTGGGGTTGTCTCCGCCGCAACTTGGGAAGATCCCCCGGCGCTGGTCGCGGCAGGCTGTTGTGCGGCCCTCATCCCATCAAAATTGTAGCAGAGGACTCCATCGCTAACGTGCTGGACAACCCCCAGCCATGTAGAAACCTCTCTGTGGAAAGCATTATCATTCAGCTGGAAGCGCAGGGGCACCATATGAAAAGTATGGTGCGGTACACAAGTCGACCGGATGAAAGTGTGGTTGTGGCTGACGCCAAACCACACCTGTTCGCTGTATTCATCCAACAGGTTCCGGGGCACCCGTTGCTTGGAAGCGACCACATCGGTCATCATCCCATACCATTCTCGGAACGCCTCTGCGTTCACCTGCCTGCTGCTGGGGGCCGTGGACACCTGCCAGGGGGAATATCTCATCGCGAGCGGTTGGCTCACAGTGATCTCTGCCGGTGTCCGTATCGGGGGAAGATGCCATTTCCACATGGCGAACGCTAAGAGAAATTACCCATATATGAAACTGGTAGTCCTCCTGTAATTGTCTTCGCAAGCCGCGAAGAGTTCCTTCAACACAAACGAGCTCCAATTCAACCTGGCCCCCTGGACGCAGTGCTCTGCAATGGAAATTGTGTCCAGAGTGCACTCTCCTTTTGTGTAGTGGCGCATGGTCTTGCTAGCGATCAGGTAGCAAGCAAACCGGATTGCTGGTACATTTATCAAATCTATCTTGGCACCTTTGCCGCCCCTGCGAGTGCCATACTTGGTGTAGAGGTCCGCATCAGCCGACTTCCGGGCGTGCTTGGAGGATGTCTGGCCCGCAGTGGAGACATCTGCACCAGTTTGGGATAGCCCCGTAAGTCGACTAATGTCTGCTGCATGTATTGGAATTTCTTCGTTAAGCCATAGGGACCCGTTCTGCACCCGACTAAGGAGGAACCGGGTACATTGCAGAACTGGTCCGGTGGTGCCGAAGACGGGAAGACTCCTCAAATTCATCAAAGTTGACTGCTGTAGGCCCCGGAATTCGTCCCGCATTCGACTGTTAGAGCTGTTACCTAGCGTATAATGGTGCTCCATGAACGTCTACCAATGGAGGTGAGGAAACTCAGCCGGGTCGGACAAATTGGCGTCCATACAGGGTGCATTGTCATACTTGCCGACCAGTGACTCTACTCGGTGAATTCTGCGATCTAGCGCTGGTTCAGGGACTGAGAGAAGAGCTCTCGGCATCTTGGCGCGTCTCTGATAGACTTGGACGGTTCTTCTGTAACTTCCTATGAGGTGCTGAGTGCTCTGATACTGCGAATGCTCCGGAGTCGCTGCAACTTCCAAATTGAATTGGTCCGTCATCCCTGTGCTGGTAGCCTTCATGCAAATTGGGCCATCTGCTGGCACGCGCGGGGTTGATGAGACTCCATAACGGCAATTAATTCTTGCTATCTTTCTTGCCTGCGATAATCGTGCGATCAATCGCAGGCCTGTGTGTAATCTGACAGTTGCTGACGGCGTCATGGGGAGATGGGCGGACCCGACGGCGGAGGGAACTGCGGCTGATGGTAAATGATTACGGTATGATTACTATCCATTAACGGAATTTATGACCAAATCTGAGCTATCCTACAGACTGACAAAAGGACTGACGGATATGACCTGGAGTGACACTAGCACGAGGATGGATCCTCCGTACATGACACGCTGGACTGGAGCGGTGACATGCTGGACTGGCGCTGCGACACGCTGGATTGGCGCTGCGACACGCTGGACTGGCCCGCCCTGACCACAGTCGGTTGCGGTAATGTTCCCGCAACTGACTGGTTATTTGACTGAGTGCCGAAAATTGGAAAAAGACTACCTACATTCATCCCGGTTGCGGGAGAGTTATTCAACTACGCTACTCTACGGGTTCTCTCGGTTGCGAGAGTTATTAGTGAAAAGTGAGAAGTACCTACTCCTGGAAGGGCTTCAGGCGTGCGCCATTTACCCATCCCGGAAGAACTGTGCCGTCCAGTTGTGCCAACCGAACGGCTCCTGAGTCACAGATCTCGATGACAAAGTACGGTCCCAGCCAATGCATCTGGAGCTTGCCTGGAAACTTCTGGAACCGGCTGTCGTATAAGAGAACTTTGCCGCCAACTTGGAAAGCTTTAGTTTTGATGTGGCGGTCATGCCATGCCTTCTGTCGGGCCTTCTCAACCCTCTGGTGGAATTCTGCGAGGAATCGAGCCTCATCCAGCTCCTGTAGCTCCTAGAGGCGTTCCCTAAGGGATGCCTCTTCTGAGAAGTGGAGGGTCGTTGCGATCAAAAGGCTGGGCACGGTGAACTCGGCGGGAATCACCGATTCTCGGCCATACACCAACTGGAAAGGCGTCTGGTTGGTCAAACGTTTTACCGTGGTCCGGTAAGCCCATAATGTCGCTGGTAGCCGCTCATCCCAATCGTCCCGCTGAGCATTGCAAATTTTATTCAAGCCCTTCTCAAGAATCTTGTTGAAGGCTTCCACCGTACCATTGGCCTGCGGGTGGTATGGGCTGCTTTTATGATGCTGAATCATAAATGTGTCCAGTAGCGACTTGACTGTGGCGTTAATGAAATGCATACCCTGATCGCTGGTTAAGCTCCTTGGGCAGCCAAAGCGGCTGATGATGTGTTCAAAGATGAATCGGGCAGCGGTCTCTGCCGAGCAGTCGCGCACCGCTGCCACCTCAGCCCACCGGGTGAGGTAATCCGCTGCGGTGATGATGTACCAAGCTTTGGAATGGCGAGCGATTGGTGCGATGGGCCCTACGAAATCAACAGCCCACTTCTCAAATGGCCGCAACACATGCACCGGGTGTAGCGGAAGCTCGTCCCTGTGCGAAGGCCTTCCCGTCCTCTGACAAATATCAAAACGTTTCACATAGGCCTTACAGTCTGCATGTACCGTCGGCCACCATAGGCCAGCTTGAAGCACCTTCCTTGTGGTGGGTTTAGCGCCCACGTGTCCTCCCGCAACACCGCTGTGACATTCCCACATCACTGCTTCCCGCTCGTGGTCAAGAACACACCTGCGCAACACCTCATCCAGGCCCAGTTTGTACAGATGCCCTGCGATCAATTGATAATCGGCCGCCCGGACAACCAAGTGGCGTTTCTGAAGAGGGGTGTAATCCTCAGGGCACTGTCCCGTGGTCAGATACGTGGCGATGTCAGCCAGGTAATCGGGTACTGCTTCAACTCGGAATAGGTCAGCATCCGGGAGCTGATCGTCCAACGAACCCTCATTCTCTCCCGTCTCCAGCCTGGATAAGTGATCGAGACCAACGTTCAACCTGCCAGGCTTGACAATCACCTCAAACGTGAACTCCTGGAAAAGTAGAAGCCATCGACATATTCTTCCTTCCAACACCGCCTTATTGACCAGATATTTCAATGCCGAATGGTCTGTGAAAAATGTAAATTTTCCGCCCAGAAGGTAGTGGCAGAACTTTTGAAGAGAGTACACCATCGCCAACGCCTCTCGCTCGGTCGTGGTGTAATTCTTCTCCGCATTCGATAATCGTCGGCTGGCAAAGTATACAGGGTGGTCGACTGTCGTTTCCCCGGGTTGCGCCAACACAGCTCCAAGTGAAATACCGGACGCATCAATATGCACATGGAACTGCTTATCCCAGTCAGGGTGAACAAGTATGGGTGTCGTCGCCAACTTCTCCTTCAATGCGTCGAGTGCCTTCCTGCACTCCGCCGTCCACTCAAATGCTTCTGACTTCCGCAACAGTTTCTCCAAAGGGGCAGTGATTTTGGCATAGTTGCGGATAAACCGCCTGTAGTATCCTGTGTGCCCGAGCAGTGCCCGCAACTGTTTCACAGTCTCGGGGGCCTCCATGTGGACGATGACCGCGACCTTGGCAGGATCAACGCAGACCCCTTGCTTACACACCACGTGACCCAAGAGTGTGCCGAATGGTACTGCAAAAATACATTTCTTCAAGTTCAAGGAAATCTGCAGCTGGCGACATCGATCGAACATAACACGCAACAGGGAGGCGTGTTTCTTCAGCAGGCTGTAAACAGTCCAATCGTCCATATAGACTTCTAGGAACTTGTGAATGTACTCCCGGAAAGCAGCAATGACAATCCGGGAAAACACAGCTAGTGCGTTCTTCAGACCAAACGGCATAACGTGGTATGTGAATGATCCCCACTCAGTTGTGAATGTTGTCTTCGCCTTGTCTTCCTCGGCGACGCGCACCTGATGGTAGCCCGAAAACCCATCAGTGAAGGAATAAGCTTCGTTTCCCGCGACATGATCTATAACTTCGTCGCTGAAGGGAGTGGGAAACGGATCGTGAATACAAGAATTATTCAAACTTCGATAATCTACGCAGACACGGATTTCTGCTTTGTCCTTCTTGTTCTGGATGACAATGGGACTTACCCACTCAGCTTCTTCTACTGGAAAGATGAGACCCGCAGCCAGCATCTTGTCGATCTCCATCTTGACCTTCTCTTTGATACGTGGATTCAACCGGTAGGGTCAGTGCTTCACCGGCCTGGCTCCTGGTTTCAGTGTGATGCGCATCTCGCCCAGATCCCCCTTGATCCCCTTCAGGTCCGCAACCGATGACGGAAATAAATCTTCATACTCCCGGAGGAGGCTGAAAATTTCTCTTGTCGTCTCCTCGTCCCAATAATCTCCCACCGTTGCCAGCTTAGGTTTCTCCTCCGTTCCAATGTTCAGCTTCTTTGTCTTTAGGGGCTGCAAATGGACTCCTTCTGTCGTCGGCTCGTCGCAGATGCTGCGCTCGCCTTCCTTTTCGTCAAAATAGAGATGCCTAAGATCCTCCAAACTATCATCTTCCGGATCGCCATCAATTCGTTGGCAAACCAATTCGCGCTTGACCCCGCAGCGTGACGCCACCGGGCCCTCACCAGGCTCAGGATGGCGGAAAAACAGAACCTCCTTGACGGCTTGTAGGGCGTGAGATTCCTGCACTGTCTCCCCTTCGAACGAGAAGCTCTGGACGAAATTTTCCACGACTGCTTGCCAGGAGCGGGTTCCCCGTTTCCGCTCTTCCTCCAGGTACCAGGCCTGGGGAATTGTACCCAGGGAGTGGAAAAAACTGTGGACCCACAACTCCTCAGGGTACCTTGCACTACGCCATTGTTCCTCGCATGCTTGCAAATGTTGTCGCGGGTCGGAAGCTCCATGATGTTTAAATGTAATGCAGGGCCCTTCATCCTCTTTGAAGCGTGCCCGTAGAGCATCCGCCACACGCTCCCATCGCAACAGAGTGTTGCGGTGATTGTTCCACCATCGTCCCGATGTTGACTTCAAGGCCACATCCAAAAGTGGTATCTGGCTTTCCTCTGGGACCCGGTCTTCCACCTTGGAAATAAAAGTATTCACCGCTTGCATGTTGGATAATGTTGGGTATCCGCGGATCTCAGTCCCTACCCACCGAACCTGAGCGATGGAGGCACATCTCCGCGTGGTGGTCTCATACCCCCCTTGCTGCCAGTCTTCCCACGCAAGCTCGGATCCGAGCTCCGAGCTCTGCACACTCCGCCAACTAATAGACCCTGTTGCGGTCGGGTTGATGTAATCGTCCCGCTTCCCTGCAGTCATCTGATAGAGATGATCCATCATCTGAGCATCCTCCCGACTGTCCACCGGTTTTGTATATTGCGGACCCTGATACGGGTCGAGAGGCTAAGTGACCCGTACCTCCCCATCCTCAAAGATCATCAGCTCCTTCTTGAGGTCGATGATCGCGTAATTCTCAAAAGCCCAATCAATGCCAAGTAAATCAGGATAGGGGTCCTTATCGCCCATGATATCAATAACCTCAAAGTCAGTGTATGTCTTCACCCCCGCAACGTCGACCTTGACACCCTCCAGTCGGCTGATTGGCAAAATACAGTACTGGTTCGCCATCCTGAGTTGGATTGGGGAATAGGTGAGCCGTGGCTTTCCAAGAGCCTCCCATGTCTTTCGTGGCAATATATTGACGTCAGACCCCAAGTCCAACATGGTGTCGCTGATTTGGAATCCCGCGACCTGTGTGTTAAGCCGGAATTCTTTGCCTGTTCGTTGCTTGTTCCGCTTGACACGTTGCACGTATTGAGGCCTAACGTCCACTGGATTTCTGGGTTCTGCGCGCCCCTGCAGCGCTCCGTCTAAAACATGCTTGAGCTACTGCCGCAGCCCAGCGTTATCAAAAATCCTGA
This sequence comes from Pinus albicaulis, assembly GCA_034641835.2. Lineage (NCBI taxonomy): Eukaryota > Viridiplantae > Streptophyta > Pinopsida > Pinales > Pinaceae > Pinus > Pinus albicaulis. The sequence continues at coordinate 11,760,309 of MU968501.1, read as the reverse complement.
GGAATAGCCAGAGCCACTCCTCGACCACAGCATCTACGGCGTTCTGCTCACCGGATTCCGGCCGCCAGGGCTCCTCCAGCCCTCCCTCATTTCACAACTGGGCGAATGCCTCAACCGCCTCCTGAAAATACTTCTTCTGGACACCGGGCCTAATCAACTTCTTTGGGGATGCCGGCCGAACCACTCGTGCTGGCTCCTTCTCGTGGGCATCGTCTCCAGTCTTCTTCCCACCCCGGGTTACTATCGCAACATTCTGCATGTCAGGGGTTGCGGTGCTGCACAGTTCAGAGTTTATCAGATTCGCTCCCCTCTGCCTCACCCGTTCTTCCCACTTCTTGATGAGCTCCGGACAGTCTTCTGTAGCATGGGCGTTGGCTCGGCACTGGGAACACCAGGGTCGTCACGGAAGGGGACATTCTCGAGCCACATGACCCTCCTGGTCATAGTTGTAGCACTTTACTGGACCGCGTCCTCCTGTTCGGTCTCCATGCATGCCGCCACCTCTTCCCCTTGTAGCCTCGTTCACCCTGTACGAGGGACGATCCAATCGATCCGCAAGAGCGTCAAGAGCCCTGCACTGCTCGGTGTTGTGAGTCGTAGACACACAGAATTCGCAGTATACATTATTCGGCACCGTGGAGTACTTCTGTAATATCGGGCACATCCGAGGAGGATTCCCCATCGTCCGGAAAATCTCACAGTACTCTGTGGTGGAAGACCCCGGTTGCGGTGGGAACCCCGCAAAGGTCTGTTGCGGCTGGTATACTCCCTGCGGGTTCATCGCCGCGCCACCCCCTGGTGGTGGACCCCCCTGAATTGCTGCAACTGAGGGCCCAACTCCTGCGCCGCGCAACCGAGGACATTCGGTTGTGACGTGTCCCTCGACCAGGCAATGAGTACACCAAACATTCGGTCGCGCTGGTCTCGCTGGCTGAATTTCCTGGAGCTTTTCGGTCAAGCTGGCGATCTGATGTTGCAACCCTATCAAAGAAAGGTCTTGCGGGCCTATCCCCCCCCTGTATTCCTGGGGGTATCCCGCCATGGCTTCAATCTTCATGGCCTGCTCCAAAGCGTCCTGCAGATTATCAATATTCTGCTGTGTGAGTGGGGTTCGTGTCAAGGGGAGCAGAGCCTTGATGAACCAGTCCCTCTGGTGGTTTGGATCGATCGGGTAACTGAGTTTCCCGATCGCGTCTTTGAATCGCCGCATCAACTCCCACGCGGTTTCTCCTTCCTTCTGCTTAATTTCCCACAGCTCTGACAGGCCCTGCTGGTCTGTCTGGGGGAGCTTGAATTCACGGACAAAATCCCGCTTCACGTCCGCGATTACAAGGTTAGGGTGCGCCTCGGACCACTTGATGAACCAACGCAGAGCTCTCTCTCTGAGCGTGGTTTGGAACTCTATTAAGTTCCCTGCATCCGGCGTCTGTCGAGCCCTCCAGATGGCTTCGCACAGATACCAGTGTTGTTCTACGTCGTCATTTCCCCGGCCAGAGAAATCTGGGTACCGGGTGAAAGATCCAGCCATGTATACTTGCGGAGAGTTAACCAGGATAAAACCTCCGGGTCCCGGTTGCGTAACGGTCCCACTAGGGAAAATACTACTACTAGTGACGCTACTGCTACTGGGCGTTACCGACGCCACTGAACTACTATATGACTGACTTAATGCTTGTAACTGAATAAAAATATTTCTCAAAGGTTGATAAAGTACCAGGGGAAGGTCGGGATCCTGGCCATGCGGAAAGCGGGACGTAGGGCTGCCTGGAGGGGTGGGTGCCGTCTGATCCTGGAACATCTGCTGCATCACGCCGTGCCATTCGTCATCGGAGCTTTCTTCGGGCTGCATCTTTCCATTATCTTCGCTAGTCGTTACTTCTCTTTCTCGCGTCGCTGGGCTCCCATGCACCCACTGTACGTCCGCTGTTGTCCCGTCCCCCGTCCGGGTATCCAAATCCATGGTTCTTGTCTTCTGAGGCGCCTCCTTCTGATTTCTCCTCTCGATTTCCCTTCTCTTCAAATCTCTCATTACCCTTCTTCGCCACCTATCGGCGATCTGTGCCCGCCGATGTGCACGTGACTCCCGCAACTTGCATGCGGCTTCAACGTCCATCCCCCGCTCCCCACTCTTACTATCTACACAGCGTCGGTCCCCTCAATCCTTCCCCCAGTACGGGTGGTTTACGCTTCCATACTCGTTTTGTGGAATTCAATCAACCCTTCGTCCACCATCAGGGCCTTGATCCACAGCGGAATCTCCTTCAACAGCTTCCCCCTTAACCCTGAGTGAAAAACAGCCTCAGCCTTCGAGAAGGATTGGTAACACTCAGCAGCAAACTCCACAGCGTATCCTTCCAACGTGGTCCTTACCCAAAAATCCACTGCGCGGGTTAGTTCGATGTCTACCCGATGCAGTGCTACCAGGTCTTCGTGCGCCCACCTGCGGTTTATCTTCCGCGAGCCTTCTTGGGGCATCGTCGCTCGTAACCTTCGCAACCAATTGTAAAGGTTGGTAGGGAACCTTCCCCAGAAAATTTCGTATGTATCACTGGCTGAATCAGAGAAAAGAACGATCTCCTTGATCGCGGCCTCCTTTTTCTTGGTCAGCTCCGCTTGCTGAGTAATGAAATGGTCAAGATGATCATCCCACCATCGCCATATTGCTCCTTCAAAAATCCTCGAGACCATGATCTAGATCCCCTCAGAACATGCAGGTCCCGGCAACGGAACCATTTGTTGGCGAAAAGTCAGGTCTCGCGGGCAAGACCCAGGTCCAAGGGTTGTGGCCAACAAGGGGTCCGGTGTAGTCTAGGAACACGCCGGCATTTTCACCCTGCTCTTGGAGAGCAGTGCGTCTCACCCGAGGCGTGCCGCGACCATATGCGTAAGGGGATGAGATCACTGGTAAGGAATAAACCCGCAACCAAAGAAAGAAAGGGCATCCATTACATATACCAAATTACACATGCAAGATCACTAACTAGGTATTCAGACAGTCGCAACTTAAAATTTTTAAATCAGTGCAAACACATTACAACGCATGAAAAACGCATTGAGACAGCAATCCTTCCTTATATTATTCTTCTGGCCGAATACATGATCACATAGCTTTCTTCTCTGATAACTCACAAGTCAGATACAGATGGGTTTGAGAACAGAAAGGAAGAACATAGAGAGTAAGAACCCATAGGAAGAACAAGCATAATTCTTCCGTAGCTACTATGCGCATCCTTCCTCAGGTCTTGATCCTCGCGACTCCTCTCGCATCCATTCAATCTTCAACAACAACAACCAACCAACCTTCAGCCGGGTGATCGCCTTTTATTCACCCGCTCGTCGCGACTGGCAGCTTCTCTGTGTCTTCACTCTGGCTTTTCCCAGCGTCTCTTCTGATGTCTGCGTGTTCTACCTTCTGTTTTCTGCTGTATTTCTTTCATCTGCACTTATCTCTGTTCGATCTCCAGCTATCAAGTGCTTCTGCGCCATCTTGGTAGCTCCGCAACTCCTGGTTGCTGCGGAGCGGTCGCGGTTGCTATGTGCATTTATTCCGTGACTCAAAAAGAGTCAAAGTTCAAAATGTCTTGGCCAAAAGTTCAAAACTTAAAAAAAACAAGGGCCCCAACATCGGGGGAAACTAGTTTCGAGAGCGCAAAATTCATATTGGTTGCAGGATTTTTTTGTGGCACTTCGATGGCTAGCAACTCCGTCTGTATCCCTGTCACGGGAGGAGGTGTCTTACTGCCTTTGGCTTCTTTGGAGGAATTTTCCTTCGACCTTTGACTTTCTTCCTCCCTTCTCTTTTTCTTTGCTTCTGCCTCCAGCTGCCACTCTACTTCTGCCCTATCTTGTTCTTCTTTTAGTCGGCGTTCAGCTTCTACCTTATCTAGTTCTATTTTTAGCTGGTTCTTAGCTTCTATTTTTGCTTCCTCCTCTTCATTTCTCTTGCGGGTGTCCTTCGCTTGCTTCTTTATTTGTTCTGCCTTCAGTTGTTTCTTGCATTTATCCTCCTCCTCTTTTTCTCTCTCCTCAACTTCCCGTTTAGCTTTTGCTTCCCTTTCTTTTCGTTGGGCAGAAGAGTTATGGCCTGTGCTGGTTCTTGGCTTCTTCGCTTGAGAAGATGAGGCTCCTCCTAGCTCGTGGATTCTTTCTTCTAAAGTTTGATCGTCTTGATCTTCCTGATCGGTTAACTCTTCTGGAGAGATCTCCTTGTCTTTTTTGTACCATTTTTTTACTCCATATTTAGCTAGGCATTCAATATGTTGGTAGCTCCATTTAAATTTAGCCTGTTTGCAATGGGCAGGGATAATCTTCTCAGGATCATACGTTCAATGTGCCAAGGGAGGCAAACATAATCCCCTGATTTTCTTAGCCTCCACCTAATCCAGGTGGATATTGGTGGTCACCTGCCTATTCCACTTGGGGCTCCACCATTGTCTCTTTCAGTTTTTCAATTTCGGCACAGTTTACTATTTTTAGCAGTTTTTCGGGTCCTGAACTTCCGGAGTCGTTTTGAGGCCCTAAATGACGTTTTTTGGGAAAACGAAGAGCAACATGGGTCCATGGATTGATGTTGCTCATTCCAAATTTGTAGTCCTTGGATAGATATTTCTAATGAGGTATGGTACGCGTCAAACGGAGAACGTATGCCAAAGTTACGCCCCTGGGAAGTTGAAACACCAATTTACCCAAACGGGGCCCATAGTTTTGGTGCTTCATCTCCTAGGGTTAGGGTTTTGGCTGTTTACGATTTGCCATTGTTTCTAAATAATAAATAGGCCCTCGAGCCTCATTGTAACTTAGTTCAGAGGCCTGTAGCTGCCACATCTCTTCTCAGAGATAGCTACCAGCGCCCTAGCTAGTTTTATTTCCATTCTGTTTGTAAGCAAATTTTAGTTCTTTGATATTAATGAAATGAAGTGTTATTTCCGCTGCATCTCTGTATTTATGGTTATATGTTTCTTCTGTTGCATTCCTGCATAAATCCGGATCACCGCCTCTACTTCTCTAAAATCCTTGACCGTATAAGCGTCGATAGTGAGTGGAAGAGTGGGTCATGGCTTCTTCTTGCCTTTATTAAGCACCTTTGAAAAGATGGTTGTCATTTGGAAACATGTTTCCTGAAGTAGTAGTCTATCAGTGATGAATCGGGGCAGTGCATGGGGAGCCTTGAGCGAACCGAAGACTCGGATGAAGGTGCCTTCCACAAAAGGAAACCAATGTGCCACCTTGGTTATTGTTTTCATGGCCCGCCAGGATATGCACGGGGTATCTTTACCAAACAGTTTTCCGTAGAGTGCAGGGATGAAACTATGTGAGATCGGCTCCATATCCTGCTTATATTTGGAGTCCCAGAATACCTAAAACTCCTTGTGAATCGGATGGGTGCGCTCCTGATCTTAGTTGTGTGCCCACCCCTCAAAATGGCACCTCGCACATACTTCATCCAACAGATAGGAGGCCATGTAAAATTCTGATGTATACCCTTCCTCGGGCACTAGTGCTAAAGATATGTTCGTTTTGAGGGCTGCTATTAATCAATTTTCCTAATCGAAGTAGGTGCCTTATACAGTGACAAAGTACATAAGAGATACCCAAGACACATTGAAAGTGGTGGCATTGGGACGACCATACATCCTACACAACATAGCTGCCACGAGCTTGTAGACCTTCCTATGACCTGCTACCTAATACTCCTGGTCCTTCTTGACCTTGAACTTTTCTGGTTCTTCCCACCATCCTCTCAAGGTTTCGGATATGGGAAATGCATGAGTAGTGGCCCATTCCTCGGTGGATGTCTTCCCTTGGGTGGGAAGTACGTAATAGAACTCTGCATCTTGTCCCTTCATATTAGAAAATGCTTTCCCTTCATGATCTCGAATCACCCAGAACTTGGGGTCGACCTTTTGCAAGATCCATCTGATTAGCTCTGCTCATGGAAATATAGGTGGATTGGCTCCTGCATAGTGAAGCTTTGATCTCTTGACTTGAACATATACCTGCCGATCTGGGAGGTCTTCTGGAAATTCAGTTTTCGCAAATTCTTGGTACACTTGATACCAACTCATGCTCTCTCCTTTGCTGAATATGCATATGGTATCTCCATAGGTAGGGGGAGGAGACATAGGTATTTCATCCTCCGAGATTTCTATCTTCGAACTCTTATTCTTTCTGCGAACTGATGGAGGCCCCAGATCACTCGAGGCTGAGGAGATGGAAATGCACTCTAGCTCTGCTTCAAGGTTCCCTGGCATGTTCATAAAACAATCCCATGATAATACAGATGCCATATTAATAAATACTTAGACTACTTCTACCTCTGCTCAACTAAGGTCAAGGAAAAGGGTGAACCTACGACCTAGCGACCTCTCCTCTGGGTCGCTGAGTCACTGAGTCGCGTTGGTCTAAAACCTCAAAGAAAAGGGACCTTGTGACTTGGCAACTTGTGACTAGGTCTCGAGGTCGCTGAGTTGCGTCAGGTTAGATTTTATGAGAATGCAACCTGGCGACTTAGCGACTCGCAACTGGGTCGCCAGGTCCCTGAGTCACAAAGTTGCGACACTTCAACTTTTCACCAATATGTGACTTGGTGACTTAGCAACTAGGGACTGGGTCACAAGTCGCGTTAGGGCTGGGCAGAAAAATTTACATGGTGACGCGGTCCTTTGTCCTTCTTTCACTTAGAGTGAGAGAGAGAAAAAGGAGGAAAGGTAACACATCAAGAGGTAAGCAATCATGAGGAAAAGACTGACAGGGGAGTCTGGGTAGCTTGACTTCTAGAGGAGGTACACAGAGTGAAGATGCTAAGGGGTGTGTAAGCTTCAGCAACAGGGTCCTAACAGTGGGTAGGCTATGGTTTTAATAAGCTAAGGTGAGGGAGACGAGGGAAACAATCAGTAAAAAAAGAAACAACAGGAGTATTAGGCAACTTACCAGAGAAAAACATGATCTAGTTGGCTTGTCAGAGGCATTTTCTTTCTCCGTCGCGCAGGTCGAATGCGACCTATGTGACCCTTCTATATATAAAGAGTTCGCGCATGTGGGAAATAAAGGAGGGTCGCAAGGTTGCAGCAGAGCCATATTGATGAGATGTGCGACCTCGCGACCCTGCAACCTTGTGACCTAGGGGTCGCGGGGTCGCAGGGTTGCGATTCTTTAGTTTCATGTGTGATACGCGACTTCACGACTTGGCAGCCTGATGGGTCGCAAGGTCACAAGGTCACACATTGGGTGAGCTGACCTATTCTGCGACTTAGCGACTTAAGGCTTTTGAAGGATCGAACTTCAGGTTTGACTCCATTTTTCAATGTTCAGGGGCTCAAAAATTTGAAAGGGTGAAATTTTGGAGGGTGTTGAAGTGGCTACAACACTATTAATTTTTTTTTTGCTTATTTCTTAGTGTCAGTTTCCTTTGGTGCATATTTTTCTTCCACATCAACCCAGACTTCTATTCCTATACACATTAAGTATGTCCTCATTCTTATTTTCTAGAAAGCATAGTTTGTGGCAGTAAACAGAGGGGCTTTATTTGCAGAGCTTCCTTCTAGGATAGCCATTTTGGGGACCTATGTTAGGTCCCTATATTACTATTTTAGTACCTTATTGTTATTGTTGTACCCTTGTAACCCCAATATTGTTATTATTGTGCCCTCACATTATTATTGTTAGGTCAGCTAGGATTATATTATGGCCCCATGGACTCCTATATATAGAAGGAGGTTTTGGTCATTTGTATCATCCAAGAATTGTTCATTTATGTAATGTATTGGAGGTTTCCCCCTAAAATTGGATGATTTATAAGGCTTTGATCTCTCTTTTCTTCTATTTTTGGAGCTGGTTTCACAACATTTGGTATCAGAGCTTTGGATTCTAGGGTTTCACTGCTCCAAACAGGTCATCCTGGAATTTTCGCTATAACTTTGTTTCTATGAAGGTTCAGATGTTGAATTTTTTATAGCGTGAAGCCGAAATCCTGAGCAACATCTTCGCAAAATTTCAGATCTTGGTTTGCAAAAGTTTCGGAGATATGATCTGTGGAAGTTAGGGCTTTTGTGCAGGCTCCTGAATTTAACCTAAACAGGTCATCGCAACATTTTCACTATAAATATTTTTCTACGAGGTTTCAGAAGCTAAAATTTTCACAGAGTGAAGTTGAAATCTTGAGGAACATTGTGGAAAAATTTCAGTGATTTGTTTCGCATTATTTTGGGAGGTAGGATCTATGGAAGTTACGGCTTTTTTAGGATCCTTAATTTCATCTCAAAGAGGTGATCGTGGGAAAAGTTTCATAACTCTCTCTCTCTAAACATCGGATTGGAATTATGTAAAAAGTGCCAGAAAGTTCATGGACTTTAGTTTCTTGTCTATAAATTTCAAATCCGAAAGAGGAAATAGTGACACATGGAAAGTCGTACAAGTTCACTCTACTAAACTAGTCCATAATTAGGTCATTGTGGGAGATTGGACATAAATTTTCCTTGAAGAATAAAAATTAGGTCAAACCTATGGAATTCAAAAGAGGATTTAGAGGGCTACCTTAGGGCCAAATTTTAGATATTGAAGATCTGAAATCACAGAGATAATTCAGTTTCAATATCAAGCTCCACAAAAGCAAGAAAAAGGTGTGTATTTTTTTCGAATTACATAAGTCTCATTTGAAAAAAATAGTTTCAATTTATTCCAAAAGCATATTGAAGAATAGATATCAGTATTGGGTTCTAAAATGCCTCCTAAAAAGAATTCAACACTCATTAAGCCTTCAAAAGGCTCTACTATGACTCATGAAGATGAAGAAATGCAACATGAGATCTCAAAATTACAAAAGCAAGTGCACCTATTGCAAAGAGAAACAAAAAATGAAATGGAAGTTTTGAAGAAAGGCATGGAAACTAAGATGGATGGTTTGAAGAAAGGCATGGAAGCTAAGATGAATGGTTTGGAAGCTAAGATGGAGGGCATGGAAGTTGGCATCGAAGTTAAGATGGATGACATGGAAGCTAAGATCGATGAAAAAATGGAAAACATGAAGAATGATCTAAAAGTAGACATCGAAGGTTTAGCAAAGTTGATACAAGAAATGTTTCCTAATGGAAAAAATTTAGTAGAGGAAACTCATGATGAGAAAAAAATAAATGTTAATCATGATTTCATAAACTCTAATGTTGGATGGAAGAACCACCATATTCCAAACATGGATATGAGGAATTTTGATGGAAAGGATCCCGTAACATGGATACTATAGATGGAGCAATATTTTGATCTCAATAATGTGAAAAAAACACAAAAGGTACGCATTGCAACTTTACATTTACTACAAAATACATTTGTATGGTATCGATGGCTTTGCTCCCATAAAAAAATTGTCACTTGGTCAATTTTTATGGAGGAAATGATAGCACATTATGAGGATACAAAAAGCAACATCTTCTTTTGCCATTTGATAAATCTCAAACAAAAGGGTTCAATGGTGGAGCACATTGAGGAGTTCCAAAAATTGAATATAAGGGTAACTGATATTCAAGAGGAACACAGGATTGATGTCTTCATAGAGAATTTAAAGGATAACATCCAAAATGAAGTTCGCGTTTGGGAACCTGATTTATTGGAGAAGGCATTTAGGTTGGAAATAAAAATTGAATGTAAAATTATAGCGACAAGGAATCCTACCACTCACATCTATAAAGATGGAAGTATCCCTATTCCTAGACTTCCAAAACCTACAAGGTTGACACCACAACAATTGGAATAAAAAAGAGAAAAAGGGCTTTGCTATAGTTGTGATAACAAATACACTAAAGGCCATAAGTGTGTTGAGAAGAAATTTTTTTACATATATTGTGAAGAGGAAGAAGAAAATGAACAAGAATATTCAAAAGAAGATGATATACACCAGGAACCAACCCTAGAAGAGGAAGAAATGAGTCCGGCCATATTATGTAATGCATTGGTAGGAATTAACACTCCTCAAACTCTCAAGATAGAAGGAAATATCAAGAAGAAAAAGGTAATAGTGTTGATTGATTCGGGTAGTACCCATAATTTTATTCATTGTAAGGTAGCCAAGGAATTGAATTGTTTCCTATACCCAGCACCAGAATGTCAAGTTATGGTTGCAAATGGAGGAACTATAAATTTCTCTAGAAAATGTCATAATATCAAGCTAACAATGGGGGAATATGTATTGAATATTCCAATGGGAGGTGCTGATGTTGTTCTAGGAGTACAATGGTTGCAATCTTTAGGGACGGTTGCTTTTAATTTTCACGAAATTTTCTTGAAATTTCTTTCAGAAGAAAAGGAAGTCGAATTATGGGGTATCGCAGGGAAGCCGGGAAAAATAATAATCTATAATGTCATGACAAAGCTTTTGAAGAAAGAAGAACAAGGTGTAATTGCACAATTATGCTCGCTAGAAGTTCCAACATCAAAATAATCTATTTTTGCAGATCTCCAAAAAGTCTTGGACAATCATTCCGAGGTGTTCGAAACTCCCAAAGGACTCCCACCTATTCATGATCATGATCATGCTATTCATTTGATTCCAGAAGTGTTCCACCAAACATCAGGCCTTATATATATCCTTATTTCCAAAAGAGCGAAATTGAGCGTATGATTGCAAAAATGTTAGAGGCTGGTATAATTCAACCTAGTCAAAGTTCTTTCTCTACTTCAGTAGTATTGGTGCATAAGAAGGATGGATCATGGCATGTGTGTTTGGATTATAGGGAGCTCAATAAGCTCACCATTAAACATAAATTTCCTATTCCTGTGATAGATGAATTATTGGATGAATTACATGGAGAAATTTATTTTACCAAGTTGGATCTTTGTTCAAGATATCATCAAATTAGAATGAAGACTGAAGATATTCGAAAACAACATTTCGAACTCATGAGGGTCATTATGAATTTTTGGTCATGCCTTTTGGCCTTACCAATGCACCTTCTACATTTCAAGGGTTGATGAATTCCATTTTCAAACCCACCCTTAGAAAATTTGTGCTAGTATTTTTTGATGATATACTAATCTACAACAAGTCTTGGAAGGATCATGTTCAACATGTTGATAGCGTGCTCAAACTATTGCACGAGAAAAATTTATATGCAAAAACATCCAAATGTTTCTTTGGAGTACAAGAGGTGGAATATCTGGGTCATATTGTATCTCACGAGGGTGTTAAGGTAGAACCTAACAAAATTAAAGCCATTAAGGAATGGAAATTCCCCACAACCATAAAGCAGTTGTGAGGATTTCTCAGGTTAACAGGGTATTATCACAAGTTTGTTAAGAAGTATGGGAGAATAGCAGCACCTCTAATAACATTATTGAAGAAAGATGCATTTTCATGGACTCCTAAAGCAACTAAGGCCTTTGAACATCTAAAAGAGGCAATGTGTGTAGCACTGATCTTCACTATGCCAGACTTCACAAAAACCCTTATTGTGGAATGTGATGCCTCAGGAAATGGAATTGGTGTTGTCTTAATGCAAGAAAGAAGACCCATTGCTTTTGAAAGTCATCCAATCAAAGGAAAGTATTTACAAAAATCTATTTATGAGAAGGAAATGTTCGCAATACTACAAGAACTAAGGAAATGGCGACCTTACCTAATGGGAAGACACTTCAAGGTAAAAACTGATCATGATAGTCTTAAACACTTTTTGAAACAAAGACTATCTTCAGAAGAGCAACAAAAATGGGTCACAAAGATGTTGGGTTATGACTTAAAAATAATCTACAAAAAAGGGAAGCTAAATGTTGTTGCAGATGCGTTCTCAAGAAATAATGAAGAGGTGGAAGCATTTCTTTGTGCCATTTCTATTATCCAACCAGATTGGATAACTGAAGCAAGGGATGAATGGAAGAAGAACAAAGAAGTGTAGACACTCATTAAAAATTTGCAACAAGTTCCTAGTACATTTGATACATTTAGTTGGAAAAATGATTCCTTATGGTACAAAGATCGCTTATATCTTTGTAAGAATTCCCAACTAAAACAAAATATTCTTTTGGAATTGCACACTTCTCCTTTAGGAGGACACTCAGGATTTTTAAAAACTTACCACAGGGTGAAGAAAGAATTTTTGTGGGATGGCCTAGAATCTGATATTCAAAATTTTGTGGCGGAGTGTTTGGTTTGCCAACAAAATAAAGTTGAGACAATTAAGACCCTGGGTCTTCTACAACCTTTATCCATTCCAAGTCAACGTTGGGAGGATATTTCAATGTATTTTATCACAAGTTTACCTAAGTTCGAAGGAAAGAATGTCATCATGGTGGTAGTTGATAGACTTACCAAGTATGCACACTTTTGTGCATTATCTCATCCATTTAAAGCAAGTATAGATGCTACTACATTTATGGACAAGATTCAAAAGCTACATGGAAACCCAAAGATTATTGTGAGCAACAAAGATCCCATTTTTTCTGGAAATTTTTGGAAAAAGTTATTTTCTTGTTTGGGTACTCAATTAGCTCATAGCTCATCTTATCATCCTCAATTCGATGGTCAAACTGAGATAGTGAATAAATGTTTGGAAGGATATCTTTCTTGTTTTGTATCTGATAAACAAACACAATGGGTCAATTCGTTACCTCTCATTGAATGGTGGTATAACACTTCCTTCCATACTGCAACAAAAATGACCCCATTTATGGCACTTTATGGATATCATCCACCGTCCATCACATCATATTTAAGAGAAAATTCTAAGGTTCGAGCAGTCGAAGATCACATTGAGCATCAAGAAGAAGTTCTCCAACTCTTAAAAGATAACCTAAATTTGGCACAAAATCAAATGAAACAACAGACAGATCAACATCGCAGCAAGAGAAATTTTGATGTAGGAGACTGGGTATTTTTATGGCTACAACCATACAAACAAATTTCCCTTAAGCAAGCTAATAAGGATAATAAATTATCTCCAAAGTACTATGGTCCTTACAAAGTGTTTCAAAATATTGGTACTATGGCATACAAATTGGAGCTTCCCACTTCTTCACGAGTGCATCCAGTTCTCCATGTTTCATGCTTAAAGAAGGTTATAGGTGAAAATCTTCTAGTTCAAACAATATTTCCAGAACTTGATGAGGAAGTAAAAATCATATTGGAACCTGAAGCAGTCACTGAGACAAGAACTTGACAGCTAAGAAATCGATCAATTTCAGAGTATCTCATCAAGTGGAAGAACTTACCCACTGAAGATTCTACATGGGAGGATGAGAATTTTATACAGAAGTACCCAAAGCTATTCAAGCATTGATAACAACACTTTTTTTAAGGAGAGGGGCATGTTAGGTCCCTATATTAATAGTTTAGTCCCTTATTGTTATTAATGTAGCCCCCTTATTGTTATTGTTGTGCCCTTGTAACCCCAATATTGTTATTATTGTGCCCTTACATTATTATTGTTAGGTCAGCTAGGATTATATTGTGGCCCCATGGACTCCTATATATAGAAGAAGGTTTTGGTCATTTGTATCATCCAAAAATCTTTCATTTATGTAATGTATTGGAGGTTTCCCCCTCAAAGTGGCCGATTTATAAGGCGTGTATCTCTCTTTTCTCCTATTTTTGGAGCTGGTTTCACAACAACCTAGGACCTCCTTCCAATTGTTAAAGTGTTACTCAAGGAACCTGCTCTGATACCAATTGATGAACCCTTAGCTAAACTGAGAGGGGGGGGGGGAATCAGTTTAGTACATTCATGGAAATTTAAAACTCTTTTCATTCAATTCATTTACACCTTCATTTCATAAGCATCTTAATACATAATGAACGAACAAGCTTAATGTATGGACATAAAGTAATTAAGCAGATTAAAACATCACATCAACACATAATCATCAAGCACATAGACAACATATATAAGTGGAAACACATAAGGGAGAAAACCACATCTTATTATTGTTGTGATCCAAAGGCAAGCCCCAACTCCCTCTCACAACTAATTTTATGTAGGCTCCAACCTACATGAGTCTACTACCTCAAATTTTGCAAGCTACAACTTGCAAGGAAGCTCCAAATCTCGTCTATTTTTTGCAAGATACAACCCAGAGGAGGCTCCTACCTCAACCAGCTACAACTGGCCATCAATCAAGCTCAAACTTGAAACGGAAGCACCAAATCCCATGTATTTTCTGTAGGCTACAACCCACAGGAGGCTCCAACCTCAACCAGCTACAAGTGGCCATCAATCAAGCTCCAACTTGAAACAAAAGCACCAACTCCCATGTATTTTCTGCAGGCTACAACCCACAGGAGGCTTCTACCTCAACCAGCTCCAGCTGGACATTTATCAAGCTACAAATTGAAAGGAGACTACAATCCCCTCACTCAACATGAAAATAAAATGTTGATTTACCTGGATATCAACTCTGTTATACTCCTTTTTCACTATTTCCTCTTTTGCCTTCATATATGCTTCATATCAGCTCTAGATGTGCACATTATTTCTAGCATCTCTCTCACATTCTTTAGCACTCTCTGTTTCTTCCATTGTTAGTCCCTTCAGCCTTCATATTTGCTTCATATCCATTCTGGATGTGCACAACATCTCTCTCTCATTCATCCACTCTATCTTACCTCTCTCTTATATGTAGCCTTTCTATGTACACTGATATTACATGTTTTATACACATAACTACTTTATTTTTTGCATTCTAAAGGGAATTCAAAGTGAACAGGCCTGACCCTATGCCTTCCACCCATTCAATTCCTTACCCTTCAGTTCAGGTTATTACATCAGAAATAATCATTACAACACTCATTGGAGTTTTTCCTATGCCTGCGAAGACTTGCCTTTGCATCAAAAACAATATAAAATTAATCAATGAATTTACATTTACAGTTACAACAAATATTTCACTCAACCCTTTCAGCTCTTGGCTCACTGTGCATTTGTCCTTTCTGTTGTTATCACTGTCTTTTCTATTTCTATTGTCATATTCTAACAGTTTTGCACAAACGTCTTTTGCCTGACTCTGCCTCTTGTGCTCATGCCCATTGTTACACCATTTTTTGGTCATCTAAACTGTTACTATTAGATGGACCCAAGTACACCATGTAAGACCAATTTTACACTAAGTAAAATTTATTTCACTATGAAAAATAACTTAGTAAACCACATTTATTAAGTTGTTCATGGTCTAAACAGGAAACTCCATGCAGAAATATTAAATAAATCTACATTTTTTTTATTTTCCTCAAGGAATAATTAGTTAAACAACAATTTAAATAATATTCCTGGCCATATTTAACCCAAAACAAGAAAACTAATTAGATAAATTATCATTTTTCTTATTATTTTCTAGGAATAATCATTTAAACCTTATTTAAAGAGTATTCCTTGTTAAATTTGACTAAATCATTCATAAATAATTAAATAAATCATTATTTATTTGATTATTACTCAACAACATCCTTAAAATAATAAATAAATCATTTATTTATTTATTATTTACAAAGAAAGGGATTTGACCCAAGTCAAAGTATTTTTCCCTCCAACAAATATAATACAATATTCCATAAAAGTTGGATCTAGAATTGGTTAATAATATTTTAATTATGCACTAATATCTAGACTAACTCTATATTTTGTTATAAATAGAAGGGTTTTTCCACTCACTCACTACCTTTTGTTGCCTAAAGATCACTCTGGATCTATACTTTTGGTTTGAATTTGATCCACCATCATTGTCATATTTTGCTACCATTTTTCTTGAGAGCTCCCTTTGAGTTCCATTTTTGTCTGGGTTTTCTACACCATCAAGATTGAGGGATTTTAGATCTGAAGTGCTGAGGACTTACAAGAACCCATCCCATTAAGGGGGACCAGCAACATCTTTCTATTTTCCCTTCCCAGGTGTCAAAAAATACAAAAATTCCTTAAACAATCTTGTCTTGTCTATTGGATGCATGGAGCAACTCTTGCTTTTATTTACTGCTTAATGTCTTTTAATGCATAGATCTAGATTTTTGCAGCATTTATATTAATCAAATAATTGCAGATCTAAAGATATTGGTAGCCATATTTGTTGTTAGGGTTGTTTGTTATGCATGGCTAAAGTGAGCCTTTTTCGTATGCTTGCGATTAAGATTCATACTAACAACTGACGACTCCACAAGGGTTTATGATTACGACCTCTATCATTTTTCAGATCCCTACATATCCAGCTACTTCAAACCCTAGGATTTCTCTTCAGCTTCTTTTTTTTCTTTCCTTGATGTTGCTTTTAACCTATAAAACCATAAAACATTGAAAATTATAACTTCTGTGTGTTTTCGGACCTATTGTGTAGGTGACAGGCATCAGCCGTAGTTGAGATGAAATTTTTTTCTGAAACCTACTCCCGAGAGTGTCGAAAGTGTAGGTCACACTTTTTGGGCCAAAACCTATGAGATGAACCTCTAGGGTGCAGAAAAAAATCCAAAACCTCTTACCTCTACAGAAAACAGGTTAGAAAATGCGACTTGGACTTTTTGCAGAAATTTTTCTGAGATTTTTCTGGGTTTGTCTAGGCCTCTGTTCAGGGTTGTCTGACCTCCATCTCTGCCAGTTTTGGACTTGTACTTGTTCTTTTTTACTCATCAAAGTGGGAACCTAGCCCCCTAGGGCTTCAGCACCCTCCACCTTTTGTGGAAGAGTGTTAGCTGTTGCAGGTTGTCTGAAATTTCAGAGTGTTCATCCTTTTTCAGATCTGATCCCTTACCTTCAGATCCACTTCAGATTGGCTATTTATCCATCCAAAACACCTCCTTTTAGTTTTGTTTTGGTTTTCCTCTAGGGTCCCCTCTGCTTCCCTCCAAGTTATAGCCTTTCGCCACCTCATTTACAACAATATTTCCTCTGATTTGTTGTTGTTTTTCTGCACCTTTTTCCAACATATCTGACCTTTAGATCATTGTCCCTCTTGACTTTAGATCTATTGGCTATTTTGATGTGTTTTGACTAGATTTTTACCCACCTACAAACTAGTTGTTGAGAGGCCCACCTCCTTGGATTTATATTAATGCATAATTAGTTGCTTATTTTTTGTAATTTCAATTTCATATATTGTTATTTGCAGGTTTATTTACAGTTATGCAACACACTTTTTCTTTTTCTCTACAAACATCTAGGTTTAAAAATTAAAATTTACACAATTAACACACACACCCTAAGTGAAGAAGAGCTTGGTTAACACTGCCAAGCAAAGAATTTAAAATTGTAATCAATTGATCCTACACCTCTTTGCCCTTGTTTCGACATTGTAATTAGTTGATCCTGAAATTTTTCTCCCTTTTTGGTATCCCTTCCCTTTGTGTCGTGTTTGTGTCTTCACCATTGTGACCCCAAGGCATTTACCCTAGATACTTCTTGGCCTTCAACCTTAGTTTCTGGTTGGAAGACTTACTCCTCTGCATAATATTCGAGTTAGTCCTCCACCAAGTCCACACTCTGACTCCTCTTCTGGTTCTTTGGGTTCCCCTTCTGGTTCCGCCCCCAGTTCTCCCCCTGTCACCTTCACCATGTCTGGTTCAGGACCTAACGCTAGTGGTAGCCCCGGCCCTAATGCTAGAAATACTAGTAGTGGGACCGCAACAGGAACTACCCCAGCTGCTCCCTCGTTCCCCTATATGGCAGGCCTCAGTCTTCCCGATTTTAACCAGTTGATCAATGACCCTATACTCCATGACGCTAGCTGGCCTGCTATGCCCACCAATCTCCCTTCCGACATTCCCAAGTTTGAAGGTCTTGCTGGAGAAGATACTACAAATCATGTTCAATATTTCCACATGTGGTGTTCGTCTGACTCCTTTACCGATGACTTTGTCTGTCTTCAGTTGTTCCAACATATGCTTACTGGTGAAGCTTATAAGTGGTATTTTGATCAAGCCTCATCCTCTCATACCACCTATACGACTCTTGACTGGGATTTTTTGTCTTATTTCCAGCTTCCCCTTTGTTATGACACTGGTACCAAACTTTTGACTTCTTTTCGTCAATCATCTGCGACCCGCTTATCTGATCATGTCCAGGAATGGCGGAGAATAAAGAGCCTATGTCGATCCCCTACCTTTGGATACCATGTCTACATGGACTAGTTCCTTATATCCCTTTTGTCTACTATAGGCAAGGATGTCGCAACGCATTTCCCTCAAATCGAAGAAGCCGCTCTCCAAATTGCATTAAAATATGACCTGATATACACTCAGTCGGGTTATGTTTATACCATTCTACCTGATCTGCCAAGACTCGGTGGTGCCAATGCATCAGGGGAATCTCATGTCGCCAATGGTATCATTGGAGCTCTTTCTCATCCATACATTTAGCCTCCCATGGGCTATGGTTTCCCTTAGGGAGGGGCCAACACCTCCAGCACTTTTCCCCCTCCTGGTAGCATGTATCCAGGATATGGCATGCCTCCTCCTTTTTCCCAACCTATTTACCACAACGTTACTCAACCTAATTATTATCCGTATCCGTAGCCTGGTGCTCTAGCTCCTCAAGCATTAGCACCTCCACCTCCCTTGCCTTCTCAACCCCCGCAACAGTAGCCACTACCCCCTCAGGTGTAGGTGTATGCACAACAAGGCACAACTAATCCTCCTCCTTCCAAAAAGAAGAAGAAAGGCACTCAAAATCAATCTACCCCCAGTAATCCTAGACCTAATCCTCAAAATAATGCATCTAACACTGCTAACCAGCAACAGGGCACTCAGCCCAAGTAGGATAGGCTAGTTCGCATGAATAAGCCTTGTTCTTATTATGGTGTTTGTGGTCATTACACACACGATTGTCCTCTTTTACCACAGATGCGAAAGATGTGGGAGACTCAAGCAACATTATGAGGACAAAAAGGCTCCCCTTCCGTCCCTCCCAATGCTGCACCTAGTTAGCCAGATGTGTTTACTAATCCTTTCCCTCAGCAAGGATTCGTGGCTACCCAACCACCTACAGGTCAGGCGGCCACTCAACCTCCTCCATATGGTACCTCTGATTACCAGATTCTCATAATGAACTCCGATCAACCTATTACCGTAGACCTCAACCTTCAGACTCGGTCCTGTTAGTACAACAAGCCTCTTGCTACGTCTGCCCCCGAGCCCCCTTCTTCAGGTTCTATGGAGCCTCTTTCAACAAAAAATGGTCCTTTGCCGATCCCTCAGCCTAAGGCAAAGGTTCACAATAATATCCCTAAGGGACCATTACACCGAAATGTTGCTTCTGGAAAAGCTACCCATTCATATAGTATAGTAGATGATTTGGTGCAATCTCCTACTGCCATCTCAATGCTAGAACTCCTCCAGTCATGCCCTTCACAATGAAGCTCTACTATCTACCAGGGTTTTTTTAGATCCTTCAGATGATCGCTTGATCATCTTCGATGTTGATCGGTTAGAACATCCTCCTCTTCCTACTTCCTTCACCTTCCAAATCCCAGTCAAGATCCAGAACGCCAACGTTTCCCATTGTATAATTGATGAGGGGGCATCCACCTGTGTGATGTCTGCTTCAGTTTCGAATCAACTCAGATCACCCGAGCTAACCCCTTCCACTATCACTCTTCGAGCATGGGATGGCCATGCTTCCCAGCCCATTGGCATGTTCCGCAATTATCCTATTGCTCTTGCGGGCAAGATTGTTTGCATTGACATAGAATTCATTGATGCCCCCTTAGATTACAACATTCTATTGGGTCGTAGCTACACCTATGCGATGTTTTTTGTACCATCTGCGGTTCACCGCAAGATGTCCTTTCCCCATAATGGAAAGATATTCACCATTTACCAGTTGACATATTATGAACTGAAGTATCAGACCTCCCTTGAGTCCATCATATATTTGGTGGCCAATAAGCAAACCATCGACCCCTTGATGAGTGTCTCACTCAAAGTCTACAAAGACTCCTTTTTGCATGGTACATTCCCTGGTCTTCCTCCTCCTGTCTCTGATCCCAGCTCATCTAATGTTTTCATGATGCAACCATCTCGGGCTTCTCTCAAGCAGCCCACTTCGGCTCGTCAACAGCCCCACCCTCCACAAACTACTCCTAGACCTTTGATTCAGCCTTTTGGATCTCCTCCTCCTGGCCCTACACCTATAGCTAGTATCCATGAGCCTCTGTACCCTCTTGGAATGGTTCCTCCAGGCCTTAACCATCTCAGATCTATCCCGCCTAGCCATTACCCCTTCGGTCAGATACCATTCCTAGCTCCCGATCCTGGAGTGTTCTCGGTACCTGTCATGGCTACCCTATCCCTTCCTAACCTAGCCCTGGGGATTCCTGTTTGGTACATCGATCCCCCAACTTCTACCCCGTATGGTCAACCCAAAACCTATCTTGCTTTGACCACGGTTCAATCGGTCCCTATGACCCCTCCCTCTGCTACAGTGCCTCAGCTACCTTAGCACGAACCGTCTCCTGTTGCGACAACATTGGGTAAAAGGAGAAAATCTCATAAGAAGGCATCAAAAGACAAGGTTGCCTCGACTGACCCTACTCCTCCTCAGCCTCCAAAGCCTTGTGCTTTGTGTGATGCGTCATTCATGCCACCCATACGTGTCCTGAGTTTCCTCGTATCAATCCCATGGTTAATGTTGCGTTCACTGAGTCTACAATCCCTGAAGCCTCTGTTTCTTCCTCGATTGCAGCTAAGAACCCTAAGACTATTCACACCAACCAACCTTACACCCTGTGTGATCTCCATGGCCATTATTCCCACCACTGTCCCTGCCTCATGCATTATCGTGCCTCTTTGGAGGTAGTTCAGGAGTATGAGATTGAACAGAACCAATCCGCCTCTCCCTTCCTTGCGCAGTATGCTTTGGGCCAGCTTGAGGATTTACCCGCTCCCATTGAAATTCCCCCTCTGGATGTCGAAATGACAGTGTCTTCGGCCACTGTCCACTACCTATCATCATCGCTAAGATCCACGGTGGAAGACCCCCCTGGGACTTCCCCTTTTGTTTCGCTTGACCTCCCTTCAACGATCACCTTGGGCTCAACATCGGTGGATCCTTCATCTACTTGTTTTTCTGTCACGCCTTGTGATGATGTGCATGTGAACCTCTCTTCTCATGATGATGAGTCAGGTAGCTTAGCCGCGTCAGCCAATCTTTCTTCCACCAGTCACCCCATCTTCTATTACAATGATGACATTATGGAAGTAATCACCACCCCTAACTTTATCTACCTCCTTTTACATCGAACCCATGCATTCGAACCACATACACCTTGTGGCCATTACATTGATACCCAATGTTTCGGTAAGGGGGCACCCATATTTGAAAAACCAGCAGAAGCAATTTTTCATAACTCTTCTAGTGTACCTGGTCGTGTTGACTCTAGTACCCTTATTCTTCCCCATTTAGAAGAACCTCTAGATCCCATATCACTTTAGATCACTCTAGGGATGACACTCGTCATCATTCCTTAATATTACATCAACAACACATTCCCCTAGACATTATTGTTTACCAACCTGTGGGTTTTCTAGGAGAGCACCAGTTCATTATCTCCAAATATTTTCTTTGGGATAGTGACACCATGTATGCCAACCCAGGAACTTAAGTCCATTTTATTCATATATGCAGTACCCAAAGAGGTTGGTAATCCTCCATTCCCTTTCTCGAACTTCATAACCATAATGAAAAAAATGGTGCACCACATTGTGTTTATATTCCCCTTTTCTAAATACATTTTAGCATGACCATAGCATTCTTAGGGGCACCTATGCCCCTCAACCACAAAAATCCCAACTCTCAGCCAAAAACAGCACTGAAACCCCCTTTCTCTGACAGGTCACACTTTTCAGGTCATTTCCTGGGATAAGTTGCAGTTTTCTGCCCAGTACCTGCTACCTAGGTCACAGAACATACCCCAAAAAGTGTGACCTGGCCTGTTCATGAGCTCTGGGTGCCTAAACTGAAATTTTGATCCCCTTAAATGAAAGAGTAAATTTAGGCCTCTTACCTGCAACTGACGGATCTCGATTCCAACGGTCAGTTTGTTCGCTACACTCACTACAAGATTTAGGGCCTTCTCTCCTCTCTACCTTCACCACAGCTACACTTGCAAATGAGTGAATTTGGAGGGAAAATGCCTTATTAAAAGAGAAACCTAAGATTTTTCTTTCGCCTGCTGCGACCAAACTGTAGCTCAGTTTGAAAAACCATCTGTAACATTGGAAAGCTCTCACCAAGCTCTCAAATGGGTATCTGTTAGTTTTTTCTGATTTAATACTTCACTACGACATATTTTGTCCAAGAAGAGTCACTTCACCACTCCTCAAAATCGAATTTCTTCACTTTCAACACTTGTACTTAGGGCACCACTTCGCCTCCATACTTTTCCATGCTTGTGTCGATTTTCATCATGAGTAACCATCTTGTACTCATGTCTTTATGGTCCCCATTGGACCTTTTCAGTGTGGTAGCATCATCGAGTCTCCCTTGTTTAGAGCATCCGAGTTGAGTCATCATCACATTTATGGAGCCTATCTCGAGTCCCTTTGTATCCCATTATAGTCTCCATCCTTCATTGCTTGGTTCCTCTCTCATGTCACACATCATGGTCTTTAGTCCTACTATCCCCTGTCCCCTTTGATATTGTGTTACTTGCCGCCAGGTCATCCATGCCCTTTATGCTCTAACAAGGGAATTCGTCCATCCGCTACTCAGTACCCCCCATTTCATCATCATCCCTAGTATCAATTTGTCAGTCGCTCTACTATTTTCTCTCATGCCTTAGTTCAGGATCCCTTATTTCCTCACCTATGGCAGACCTCCTTCTGTCGACATCAGATCATTCATTCCAAAAGACAGGTCTAGAGGGCGGTGTACCTTGGTTCCAGCTTCCATTCTTGTTCGGTGCCTTGGATCAAGCAAAGGGACTCCTTATTACCCTTTGAATTGGTTGTTTCTCAATTTCAGCTCTTTACAACATGATTGAGATCTATATACTTGATGGTTCAGTGATGCAGTAGATTGTACCAGTGATTCCCGAGTGTGTGTGAGATGTTTTAGACCTCATGAGGGGGTGGCCCTTCAGGTAGCCCTCCACATGCCCGACTGTCCTCTTCATTATAGCCATTGATGCAGCTCCTTAGATTTGATGATGTCGGCCTCAACCAATTGCCGCACCTTTTAGTTTGCATGTATCAGTCAGATTTTCAGAGCCCTTTCCTATTTACAGGGACACTTTGGTTGTACTTATATCTCATGTACTCAGATATTATTTTATAAGTCCTAGCTATTACCCAGGCCCAATATGTATGTGGGACTCATTATCATGTTTTTAACTGGCTCATGTTTATGCCAGCACAGGTATGCCTCCCCCGCCGCCTATAGCACATGTACTCACTCATAAAAGAGATTTATCGCACCTGTAAGTCTCACCTCCTCAGGGTCTAGTCCTCTAGCACTTTGGTATACCTTATATTTCTCTCTCTCTGACTTCCCCTTCGGTGTCTAGTGATTGAGTTCTTACAACGTACTTTGGTCATACGATTATCTCCTAATGCTCGCACGCTGGGGGGAAATCTGCTACACCATTTTTTGGTCATCTAACCTGTTACTATTAGATGGACCCAAGTACACTATGTAAGACCAATTTTACCCTAAATAAAATTGCTTTCACTATGAAAAATAACCTAGTGAACCACATTTATTAAGTTTTTCATGGTCTAAACAGGAAACCCCATGAGGAAATATTAAATAAATCTACATTTGTTTGATTTTCCTCAAGGAATAATTAGTTAAACAATAGTTTAATTAATATTCCTGGTCATATTTAACCCAAAACAAAAAAATTAATTAGATAAATTATTATTTATCTTATTATTTTCTACGAATAATTATTTAAACCTTATTTAAAGAATATTCCTTGTTAAATTTGACTAAATCATTCATAAATAATTAATAAATCATTATTTATCTGATTATTACTCAAACACATCCTTAAAATAATAAAAAAATCATTTATTTATTTATTATTTATAAATAAAGGGATTTGAACAAAGTCAAATTCTTTTTCCCTCCAACAAATATAATAAAATATTCCATAAAAGTTGGATCTAGAATTGGTTAATAATATTTTAATTATGCACCAATATCTAGACTAACTCAATATTTTGTTATAAATATAAGGGTTTTTCCATTCACTCACTACCTTTTTTTGCCTAAAGATCACTTCGGATCCATACTTTTGGTCTGACTTTGATCCACCATCATTGTCATATTTTGCTATAATTTTTCTTGAGAGCTCCCTTTGAGTTCCATTTCTATCTGGGTTTTCTACACCATCAAGAGGGAGGGATTTTTGGATCTGAAGTGCTGAGATCTAGATTTTTAATACATAGATCTATATTTTTCCAGTGTTTATCTCGGTCAAGTAATTACAGATCTAAAGATATTGGAAGCCATATTTGTTGTTAGGGCTGTTTGTTATGCACGGCTAAAGTAAGCCTTTTTCGTATGCTTGCAATTAAGATTAATACTAACACTCGCAGCATTCATCCTTCACTTTTGTCTCAACACCCAACTCTGCCTGGAGTGTTTATGAGCTCGACTCGTCCCATAGTGCTTATCTCATCATAACTGCAACGTTCTTCTTTCTTTGCCCTTTGCTCTGTGTCAGTTCACTTACCCAATCCTTTCTGCTCGCATTCAGAATTTCTTCCATTATCAAGGTGTAACCGCTTTATACCCATGCTTGTAGTGTCATTTCTTATTCTTCACCCGAGTCCTTATGCCACGTTCGACCTTTTCTTCATAAATTGTTGTTAGTCAAGACTTGAAACATATTCTATTTACCTCTGAATGGTATCGTGTTTGCTTTCTATCGCATTTCGGCATTCCAATCGTTCTACGTTATATGCCTCCTTTGCTCTCTGATGTGATTTAACAAAGGGAAAACCCATACTCCTGGACTTGAAATCCTTTAGGCTTCAACGTTGACCTGCATCGCATCCTCTTCATTATCACACTTCTCACTTTGGCATTTTAACATGATTCTTGAGCGCTTATCCTCCTGAGCTTGTGAATTACGATTTGCGAATGGGTCTCATGCCGAACATTACAAAACATATAAATAGTTGATAGCAATATGCGATCACATCGCATGGCAAACCCCACTTCTTATCTCATCGCAACCTCTGCACATTATCGCAACTTCACAAGTTTAACCATATCACAATAATACTAATTTTTTGATTTTGAAAATCACTGTGAATACAATATCGCATGTCACAAAACCTTGCTCATCGCACTTCGACTCTTCACTAATTTACCTCATTAGAACTTCACAAATTTAAATCTCCATAGTTAATTGTTATACCATCCCGTGTGCACTATGCGATATGCACAAGGACTTCCGCCCAACATGTGTCCACTTTGGCACTTTCATAATTTAAACTTCAATGAGATCTAAACCGTCGATTCTCAAGCTGATCTGTGTGATTTGATCAGAACTGTCCCTTCTCTCCTTTGGAAATTTTCATAGGGGTTTTATTCCTTCATCATTTCACATGTTTGTTCAACTGTTGCTACTTTGCAACTCCATCTCCTCCATGCTACTCCTTCCTAGGCCTTCTCTTCTCTTATTCTCTTGGATCTATGATTATATGTTGTTGCCATTTTACATAATATTTCAATGCCGAAATTAGAACACCATTCTGTATTAGATCTCCGAATCCAAAATAGGGATTTGTTTCTTATTCAACCTGCACACACATCCACTTGCTCCAGATTGGAATCACACCGAACTGAACTGCACTGTTATGCCTCTTTGTTGTTCCTTTCTACTCCTTTGCCTTAGATAATGATTCTAATCCTACTCCTTGCCTCTTTGCTGCACACTGTTTCTCTTTGCCTCTTTTCTGCATAATGCTACTCCTCTCTACTCCTTTGCCTTAGATAATGATTCTACTGCTACTCCTTACCTCTTTGCTGCTCTTCTTCTTAAATTTTTCCTTCTTTACTGTTGGGTGTGGAGCCTAATTATCTTTTTTACTTTGTATCACAGCATTGGACCCCTGTACCTTAAAAGGGGCGGCAACGTCGCCCGTAATTAATCGCTGCCATGTAAAATTTCCTTGTAAAAGTATAGTAATTTCTAGTCAATTTGGGTCGTTCATAGGCGGATGATCTGACGGTAGAAGTTATGTTTAGTTTAGGGTTTTTTTCCCTAGAAGGCAACCCCCTTGTATATATGAGGGTATTGTATTTTGGCTGTGTATGACATGTGTATTCTCAGAGTGAGAAACAGATAGGGAGACTTTAAGAGAGAACAGAGGATATTACAGCGGATCTCATGTAGGTTTTGTCTCTTAAATTTTTGCTGGATAATAGAAAGGAAGGACTGGTTGTTCTGGGTGGACATAGCCCAAACTGGGTGAACCATGTATATCTGTGTCTCTCTGGTTTTATGTGTTTTGTGTGCTTGTATTTTTCTCATATTTTATGTGTTGCATTTCTCCATAATATATAATTTTATAACAACTGGTATCAGAGCCGAAGGTCTATTTGGCTAATAAACTCGCAAGAAAGAAGGGTTCATGGTTTGAGTGGGAAAAATGGCGAAAGATGGTAAATTTAGGGTCGAGAAATTTAATGGCCAAAACTTCCCATTGTGAAAGATGCAGATGGAAGATTATCTGTATCAGAAAGATCTGTACCTACCATTGAGTGGAAAAACAAAGAAGCCGGCGGCCATGACAGACGCAGAATAGAACATTCTCAATAGAAAGGCACTCGGAATAGTACGGTTGTGCCTTGCGGCGTCAGTCACCTTCAATATTTCGAAGGAAACAACAACAGAGGGTTTGATGCAGACGTTGGCGAAACTATATGAAAAACCCTAAGCCTGAAACAAGGTATTTCTTATGAAACGATTATTTAATATGAAGATGTCGGAAGGTGGATCTGTTGAACACCATTTAAATGATTTTAATACAGTTACCAGTCAGTTAAGTTCTGTAGGGGTAAAATTTGATGATGAAGTTAGGGCTCTTTTATTTCTGTGCTCATTGCCAGAAAGCTGGAATGGTTTAGTTATGGCCATTAATAACTCTATCTCTAGATCTAGTACTTTAAAGTTTGATGATGTTGTCGATGCTATCCTTAGCGAGGAAATGCGACGGAAAAGCTCTAGTGAGACATCGGGTAATCCTTTGAGTGCAGAGTCTAAGGGAAGAAGAATGGAAAGAGGAAAGAGCTCGGGTTATTGTAGTAAATCAAGGAAAGGCAGATGTAAGTCCAGATCGTGGATAGTGTGCTGGAAATGCAGAAAGAGAGGACACCTACTAAAAGATTGTAGATCTTGGAAGGGAAAAGAAGGAGATGCATAGTAAGAAAACAATCATGAAGCAAATGTGACAGGTGATGTCTTACAAGATGCTTTGATTCTTTCTTTCAAAAATGTTACTGATTCTTGGGTTGTAGATTGAGGGGCTTCATTCCATGCCACACCTAATAAGAAATATTTTCATGACTATGTTCAAGGAGATTTTGGACAAGTTCATTTGGGTGATGATAAACCCTGTAAAATTGTTGGAATGGGTAAAGTTCTTGTAAAACAACAGAATGGAAACCAATGGCTACTAAAGGAGGTAAGGAATGTTCCAGATCTAAAGAAAAATCCGATTTCAACAGGGCAGTTAGGCAGTGAAGGTTGTGTGACAACTTTCACAGATAAAACTTGGAAGGTCACCAAAGGAGCGCTGGTAATAGAAAAAGGTGAAAAGGTTGGTACATTTCATTTATGCAATGGTATTTCTAACTCTGTTAATGCTTTAACTTCCAAAGGAGCAGATGCAGGATCATGGCATCATAGGCTCGGACACATGAGTGAGAAAGGAATGAAGATTCTTCACTCAAGAAATTTTTTGCCAGGTCTGAAGAATGTTGATTTGGATTTCTGTGAAAATTGCCTTTATGGAAAACAAAAGATGAGTCATATTTCTCAGAGTTGGGAAAGAAAAGAAGAGCGAAAAATTGGAGCTTGTGCATACAAATGTATGGGGACCTGCTCAGGTATCATCTCTCGGTGGCTCTCGTTATTATGTTACTTTTATTGATGATGCAACTATAAAAACATGGATTTATTGTATTCAGAATAAATCTTATGTATTTGATACTTTCAAGAAATGGAAATCTTTGGTTGAGATTGAGACAGGAAAGAAGTTGAAGTGTCTCAGATCAGAAAATGGAGGTGAATATTGCAGCAAAGAGTTTGATAGGTACTGTTCAGAGCATGGAATTCGCATAGAGAAGACAGTTCCAAGAACACCGCAAGAAAATGGTGTGTCAGAAAGAATGAATAGAACAATCATGGAGCGTGTAAGGTGCATGAGATTGCATGCAGGATTGCCTTTACAATTTTGGGCAGATGCTGTAGATACTGCTGTTTATCTAATAAACAGAGGGCCTTCAAGTTCCTTGGATGGTGGTATTCCAGAGGAAGCATGGACAGGTAAAAAGATAAACTACTATTTTTTAAAGCCTTTTGGCTGTGAGGCCTTTCTCCATATTAATAAAGAAAATAGAACAAAGCTTGAGGCAAAATCAAAGAAATGTACCTTTATTGGATATGGTGTTAATGATTTTGGATATTGCTTATATGATTATGAAAATCACAAAATCATTAGGAGCAGAGATGTAATATTCAATGAAAAGGTCTTGTATAAGAATCAATTGCAGGAAAAGAAACAAGAAAAAGAAAGCAAGGAGTACACGGTTCTTTATGAGATAACTGAAAAATTAAAGGTGCCTGAAAATAATAATAATCAACAACCACAGCAGTAACAACCACCACAACAGCAACAGGCACCTCAAACACTTGAAAGTGGTGTTAGAAGATCTACCAAGATAAGTAGACCCCCTGAACGATACTCTCCTTCATTATATTATTTATTGTTGACTGATTCTGGTGAACCCGAATGTTATGAAGAAGCAATGCAGGTTGAAAGCAGGAAGAAGTGGGAGTTATCCATGGAAGAAGAGATGGACTCCTTAATGCATAACCAGACTTGGGACTTAGTCAGGTTTCCTGCAGGTAAAACTACATTGCAGAATAAATGGGTTTACAGGCTGAAGGAAGAAGATGGAGGAAAATAGAGGTACAAATCTAGACTTGTGGTGAAGGGGTTTGCACAAAATAAAGGTATTGATTTTGATGAAATATTTTCTCCTATTGTTAAGATGACTTCAATCAGAACTATTTTAAGTCTTGTAGCAGCAGAAGATTTACATCTTGAACAGTTAGATGTAAAGAAAAAATTTCTCCATGGAGATTTGGAGGAAGAGATCTATATGCAGCAACCAGAAGGATATGAGGTCAAAGGGAAAGAAAAATTAGTGTGCAGGTTAAAGAAGAGCTTGTATGGCTTAAAACAGGCTCCAAGGCAGTGGTATCTAAAATTTGACAAGTTTATGTCTGAACAAAGTTATACTAGATGTCACTCTGATCATTGTGTTTATCTAAAAAGGCAAAATGATGGCAGCTATATTATATTGTTATTGTATGTAGATGATATGCTTGTTGCAGGGTCTAACATGCAGGAAATAAATGTGCTCAAAAGAAAATTGGCAAATTCATTTGCAATGAAGGATTTGGGAGCTGCAAAACAAATCCTTGGTATGAGGATAACTAGAGATAGGAAAAATTGCAAATTAACACTGTCTCAGAATGAGTACATAGAAAAGGTGTTGAAAAGATTTAATATGCAGAATGCAAAACCAGTTAGTACACCTTTTGCTAGCAATTTCAAACTTAGTAAGGAGATGTGCCCAAAGACCCAAGAAGACATGGATTATATGTCTAAAGTTCCATATGCATCAGCAGTTGGAAGCTTAATGTATGCAATGGTCTGCACAAGGCCCGATATTGCACATGCAGTGGGAGTTGTAAGCAGGTACATGAATAATCCAGGAAAAGAACATTGGATGGCAGTAAAATGGATTCTCAGATATTTGAGAGGTACCACAAATCAAGCATTATGCTTTGGTGGTTCAAACATTGCTCTGCAGGGATATGTTGATGCAGATATGGCAGGTGACAGAGATAACAGGAGGAGCACTACAGGATATGTATTTACTGTAGGTGGAACAACTGTCAGTTGGGTTTCAAAAATCCAAAGTGTTGTTGCACTTTCAATAACAGAAGCAGAGTATGTTGCTGCTACAGAGGCTAGTAAAGAAATGATTTGGTTACAAAGGTTTATGGGTGAATTGGGTAAGAAGCATGATATGGGCATGCTATACAGTGATAGCCAAAGTGCCA
This sequence comes from Pinus albicaulis, assembly GCA_034641835.2. NCBI lineage: Eukaryota > Viridiplantae > Streptophyta > Pinopsida > Pinales > Pinaceae > Pinus > Pinus albicaulis. Next base: position 11,730,048 of record MU968501.1, on the reverse strand, counting down.
TTCATCTTGCAAAGAACTTAGCATTTCATTCCAGGACTAAACACATACATCTCAAGTACCATTTCATACGGTCAGTATTGGAAGATGGAGAGTTGAAGTTGGAAAAGATACACACTAGCCAGAATCCTGTAGATATGCTAACAAAAGTTGTAACCAGGGAGAAACTGAGAATGTGCTCAGTTTCAATTGGTCTTCAAGGATGACGATGAAGATGAGGAACAACCAAGTCCAAAGAGGAGTCATTGTCCAGCAAATGAAGCAGCGGTGGAGTTGCTACAATCAGTCTCCAAGTGGGAGATTGTTGGGTGTGGAGCCTGATTATCTTGTTTACTTTGTATCACAGCATTGGACCCCTGTACCTTAAAAGGGGCGGCAACGCCGCCCATAATTAATTGCTGCCATGGGGGATCCAAGGGGGGGTGGCAGCGCTTTTTGGAGCCCCCCCTGGCGGGGGTTTTTGGGGGCCACACCCCCAAAGCTAAAAACAGATGTAAAATTGCCTTGTAAAAGTATAATAATTTCTAGTCAATCTGAGCCGTTCATAGGTGGATGATCTGACGGTAGAAGTTATGCTTAGTTTAGGGTTTTTTGCCCTAGAAGGAAACCCCCTTGTATATATGAGGGTATTGTATTGCGGCTATGTATGACGTGTGTATTCTGAGAGTGAGAAACAGATAGGGAGACTGTGAGAGAGAATAGAGGATATTACAATGGATCTGCTGTAGGTTTTTTCTCTTCAATTTTTGTTGGATAATAGAAAGAAAGGACTGGCTATTCGGGGTGGACGTAGCCCAAACTGGGTGAACCACGTATATTTGTGTCTCTCTGGTTTTATGTGTTTTGTGTGCTTGTATTTTTTGCATATTTTATGTGTTGCATTGCTCCATAATATATAATTTTCTAACAACTGGTATAAGAGCCGAAGGTCTATTTGGCTAATAAACTCACAGGAAAGAAGGGTTCCTGGTTCGAGTGGGAAAAATGGCGAAAGATAGTAAATTTAGGGTCGAGAAATTTAACGGACAAAACTTCCCGTTGTGGAAGATGCAAATGGAAGATTATCTGTACCAAAAAGATCTGTACCTACCATTGAGTGCAAAAACAAAGAATCTGGCGGCCATGACAGATGCGGAATGGAACATTCTCGATAGAAAGGCACTCGGACCAGTACGGTTGTGCCTTGCGGCGTCAGTCGCCTTCAATATTTCTAATGAAACAACAACAGAGGGTTTGATGCAGACGTTTGTGAAACTATATGAAAAACCCTTAGCTTGAAACAAGGTATTTCCTATGAAACGATTATTTAATATGAAGATGTCAGAAGGTGGATCTGTTGCAGACCATTTTAATGATTTTAATACAGTTACCAGTCAGTTAAGTTCTGTAGGGGTAAACTTTGATGATGAAGTTAGGGCTCTTTTATTTCTGTGCTCATTGCTAGAAAGTTGGAATGGTTTAGTTATGGCCATTAGTAACTCTGTCTCTGTATCTAGTACTTTAAAGTTTGATGATGTTGTCGGTGCTATCCTTAGCAAGGAAATGCGACAGAAAATCTCTGGTGAGACATCGGGTAATCCTTTGAGTGCAGAGTCTAAGGGAAGAAGAATGGAAAGAGGAAAGAGCTCGGGTTATCATAGTAAATCAAGAAAAGGTAGATCCAAGTCCAGATCGGGGATAGTGTGCTGGAAATGTGGAAAAAGAGGACACCTAAAGAAATATTGTAGATCTTGGAAGGGAAAAGAAGGAGATGCATAGCAAGAAAACAATCATGAAGCAAATGTGACAGGTGATGTGTTACAAGATGCTTTGATTCTTTCTTTTGAAAATTTTACTGATTCTTGGGTTGTAGATTCAGGGGCTTCATTCCATGCCACACCTGATAAGAAATATTTTCATGACTATGTTCAAGGAGATTTTTGACAAGTTCGTTTGGGTGATGATAAACCCTGTAAAATTGTTGGAATGGGTAAAGTTCTTGTAAAACAACAGAATGGAAACCAATGGATACTAAAGGAGGTAAGGCATGTTCCAGATCTAAAGAAAAATTTGATTTCAACACGGTAGTTAGGCAGTGAAGGTTGTGTGACAACTTTCACAGATAAAACTTGGAAGGTCACCAAAGGAGCACTGGTAATAGCAAAAGGTGAAAAGGTTGGTACATTGTATTTATGCAATGGTATTTCTAACTCTGTTAATGCTTTAACTTCCAAAGGAGAAGATGCAGGATTATGACATCATAGGCTCGGACACATGAGTGAGAAGGGAATGAAGATTCTTCACTCAAGAAATTTGTTGCCAGGTTTGAAGAATGTTGATTTGGATTTCTGTGAAAATTGCATTTATGGAAAACAAAAGAGAGTCATATTTCTCAGAGTTGGGAAAGAAAAGAAGAGCGAAAAATTGGAGCTTGTGCATACAGATGTATGGGGACCTGCTCAGGTATCATCTCTCAGTGGCTCTCGTTATTATGTTACTTTTATTGATGATGAAACTAGAAAAACATGGATTTATTGTATTCAGAATAAATGTGATGTATTTGATACTTTCAAGAAATGGAAAGCTTTGGTTGAGATTGAGACAAGAAAGAAGATGAAGTGTCTCAGATCAGACAATGGAGGTGAATATTACAGCAAAGAGTTCGATAGGTATTGTTCAGAGCATGGAATTCGCAAAGAGAAGACAGTTCCAAGAACACCACAAGAAAATGGTGTGTCAGAAAGAATGAACAGAACAATCATGGAGTGTGCAAGGTGCATGAGATTGCATGTAGGATTTCCTTTAAAATTTTGGGCAGATGCTGTAGATACTGTTGTTTATCTAATAAATAGAGGGCCTTCAAGTTCCTTGGACAATGGTATTCCAGAGGAAGCATGGATAGGTAAAAAGGTAAACTACTCTTTTTTAAAGCCTTTTGGCTGTGAGGCCTTTGTCCATATTAATAAAGAAAATAGAACAAATCTTGAGGCAAAATCAAAGAAATGTACCTTTATTGCATATGGTGTTAATGATTTTGGATATTGCTTATATGATTATGAAAATCACAAAATCATTAGGAGCAGAGATGTAATATTCAATGAAAATATAAGAATCAGTTGCAGGAAAAGAAACAGGAAAAAGAAAGCAAGGAATACACGGTTCTTGATGAGATAATTGAAAAAGTAAAGGTGCCTGAAAATAATAGTAATCAAAAACCACAGCATCAACAACCACCACAACAGTAACAGGCACCTCAAACACCTGAAAGTGGTGTTAGAAGATTGATCTAGATTTTTTTCATTCAGCTGCGGAATCTTGCCACTTTCCGCAGCTGCTGCAACTTTCCGCAGCTATTTTGTGAAACTCTATGCTACAGGTGTCTACGAGGAAAACGAGCCACATGGGCAGGTCAGGAATGACGTGGACATGGTTCGTGTCCTATTGGTTCAAGCAAACTCATCCAAAGAAGCCGCGGTCAAAGGCGTCCACATGGAAGTCAACCATGGAGTTTCATGTCGGCCGGACTCTGTTTCGTGTCACATGAAGATTCATACGGCCGTTTCTAAGCCCGCGGAGGATAAATCGACATCTGTACAAGGTTCCAGAATCGAATTCAAGCATCCACCTCTCGTAGATTTACTTTCCAACACGGTCATGCTCCTATATCCGTGGACGTAGTGGTCTACGTGCTCTCCACTAGCATGAACTTTAGGAGACAGTTATAGTTTGTTGTTATATATAATGCGTTTGCATACACATATGAAGTTAGTCGATATTAGTGAATGTAGTCTCTGTTATCTTTTGATTAGTTTGCTCTGTAGTGATTACGCTGCACTTGTGCCGTAACATTACCATTCTGTAATGACTGCTTTTTAATATGAGAAGACTCTGTTTTTCAACTTAATTCGTATTTGAGGACCTTTGCCAAGGCTGGAGTAGAGGGCCCCTGCTCAGCTAAGGTTTTGTGCATTAGTGTATATTTTTAATTTCATTTCATTGTGTCATAATCCATTCATATGTTCATATATTGCATTTGTTTCATTTCTGTTTATAAACTTCCATAATTTCCATTTCATTTTTGTCTTTTATGTTTTATATTGATAATCACTGATCAGTGTTCTTGTTTCAGGTTATAGATAGGCAGCCCGGGCATTTTCATAGCTTTTTGATTAGTGACATGGAACTAACATTGTTCTGCTGCTAATTTGATTTTCATAGCTTTTTTTTAATTTCAGTATTGCTTATTTGCTTCAGTAGTTAAATTTAGATATACTAATCTGCTCATAGCATCTTCAGTTGCCTCCGAAAGCCACAGCTGGACTGGTGGTGAGGAATTGTATTATGAAATGTGTAGTTTAGTATTAGGTTCTTTTCTGCAAATTTAGATATATTAAGCTGCTCATAGCATCTTCAGTTGCCTCCGAAAGCCACAGCTGGACTGATGGTGAGGGATTGTATTATGAAATGTGTAGTTTAATATTAGTTTCTTTTCTGCAAATTTAGATATATTAAATCATGCATGACATCTTCGGTTGCCTCCGAAAGCCACAGCTGGACTGATGGTGAGGGATTGAATCAAGAGTGTATGGTTTAGTATTAGTTTACTTTCTGCAAATTAAATATCAGTTACTCAAATTGTTTATGATTACTTCCGAAAATCATAGCTGGACTAATGATGAAGGATCAGAAGATAAATTGATGTAATCTGATTTAGATTTATTTTGTTGCAATTTTGAATTTCCTTAAGCATAGTTTCTTTTATGTTTACTTGGCAGCAAGAATAGTTTAGTTTTCATGCTCAATAGTTCATTGTTTTGATTTATTAGATTAGCAGCACCTTTTCATTTCAGCAGCACATTTTCATTTTCTTACAAGTCTTGTCATTGTAAATTTCAAATTGCTTTTTAAAGTTTCAAGTTGATAAATCATTATAGGGGATATCACTTCCTTGAACAAACATAACCAAACTTGTTTTCAACTTAGAATTTCCATTTCACCTTAGAAAACCAAAAACGACAAAAAGTTAAGAAATAGGTTATCTTGCACATATAGTGCGCCGCACTTCATCAGCTTACGATTCCCGGATTGACAAATTAAATGCAGCAATTTAGGATACACTAAATTGACCAAACATTTTGGCGCCGTTGCCGGGGAAGTGTAAATAGGTAGCCAATTTCTTAAAAAAAAAAACACAAAATCATAAAAGAAGGGAAAAATTGATAACTTCTTGAAGTATGCTCTCCTCTTGCACCTAGTGTGATCTGGAGGATCAGAAAAGAGAGTTATTGGTTTAGTAATTTCTTAAGTATGCTCTCTTCTTGCACCTAGTGTGACCTGGAAGATCAGAAAAAGAATTATTAGCCCAACTTTTTAAAAATAAAAAAATGACATGCATAGAGCAAGAGATTCTAGGGGAAGGTTTATAGCTAAAGCCAAGAGTTCGATTTTCACAACTCCATCTTCTTCGAGGCATAGACCAGATTCACCACCATCTACCCCTAGCCTTAAGATTTTTGGAAGTCAAGGAACAGCTGAATTAGAGGATTCTCCTATACCACCTACTAAAATCCACTTAGAAAACAAAGAGACTTTCTCTCATCCTCCCTTGGTAGAAGAACTAGAGGACTATAAGGACTCTAAAGAAACTATCATGGCAGAGGAAGTAATAAATAGAGGTGGAGGTAGAAGAGGAGGAAACAATGGAGATAACAATGGTGAAGGAGATAATGGTAGAAATAGGGAAGGAGACAATTTGTTTGGATTCCCTATAGTTGATGAGGAAACTCATGCAACAATGAAAAATATCTCACCATCTGTTCTCCCTAACTTTTATGGATTGCGAAGTGAGGATCCTGAAACATTTCTGTTTGAGTTTGAAGTTGTATGCCGAACTTATGACTATATGGAAGATTCTCAAAAACTCAAACTGTTTCCTTCAACATTGAAGGGATCTGCTTTGAAATGGTTCATGGGATTAGCCACTCAATCTATTAGGACTTGGAATGAAATAAAACAAAAAATTTTGGATAGATACTTGGACTATTGTATGCCCACCAATCACAAGGATGAGGTATTCAAAATGATGCAAAAAGAAGATGAAAGTTTGGAAGACTTACTTGAAAGATTCCAATACAACTTGAAAAGAGCAAAGATGAGCAACTTAGATAATGAAACCTTGAAAGCCCTCATATTAAAAGCCATTAGAGATGAATGGATAGACATTTTAAACATGATGGGGAAAGGAGACATTTGTCAACTTCCACTTTGTGATATAACATAACTATGTGTCCATCTCTCAAGAGGAAAATCTAAAACTGGAAAAGGGCCTAGGGATCCTTCTCTTATTAGTGCTAACAAATCTGCAACTGGATCAGTAAGTAGGGCAGAGATTGGTAACATGCTTGATGAGTTCAAAACTGATATTTTAGGGAGCCTTAGTGAACAACTAGACACCCTTAAAATCCAAAACAAGCAGAAAGCAGAAACAGATGCTTTAGCCATCTTTTGTCCAAAATGTAGGAAGAAACATGCTTTAAGGGAATGTCCCTTGGATGCAAAAGTTGCAGAAACATGTATGATTTGCTCAGAGAATCATGAGATCAAGGATTGTCCTTCAATTCCTGGACTCAAAGCTGTTTTTCAAGAAGACCCAAATTCAGTAGAATCTCTTTGTTTTGTCGCAAGGAGACCTTGGCAGGGACAACAAACTCAAGGGTTTAACAACCCTATGAATTATCAAACCCAACCAAATTGGAATCCTTGGCAACAACCTTGGCCCCAACATCAAAATTCATATCAGCCATGGGTAAAAGGGATGCAAAATCCTTATGGGAGATTTTCTCAATTTTATCAATATCCTCCATCTTTTCAAAATCAACAAGCTCCACAACTTCCAAGCCCAAATCCACAACTTTCATTGCCATTTCCACAACAACAACCTTCTCAAAAAAATCCAAATCCTCAACTCATGCTTCCATACCAACAGAAGACAAATCAACTTCCAGCTCAGCCATTGCCAAATCCTAACAATAAGAATCCTCAGACTACTTATATGGTAGAAGGACAACAATTTCCTACCTATATGTTTGTTCCTCTCAACGATGTACAACTCAGATCTGGTAGAGTTTTAGAAAAACCTTCTATAGATATTCAAGAGCAAGATACCTCTGAGGAGGACTCTCTTCAAGTTAATAAGGGTTCCGAGGAAGAATCTCTTCAAAATTCAAGCATGCAAAAAGAAAAAGAAAAGTTAACACCCACAACTCCTATAGTTGAGCACCTGCATCTTCATCTACACCTCATTTTCCGGAAAGACTACAAATTGATAAGGGGGTGGAAAAACAAATCTTGTTGCCTAACTATGACTTTCTAGATGAATTGAAGAATGTTTGTATCAAGATTCCATTGCTACAAGCCATTCGAGAAATTCCTATTCTAGCAAAAACCATAAAGGAGTTGAGTTTCAAAAGACCAGGAAGGAAACTAAAAGATACAAGAAGAATCCACCTGGTAGGAAAGATTGCAGACATTATGATGGGAAAAATTACCATGCAAAAGTATGTAGATCCAGGAAGTCCAATTGTCAAGACACATATAAATGGGATAAAAATTCCAAACACATTGATTGACTTAGGGGCTGCTATCAACATTATGAGTAGACAGACTATGGAGCAGTTAAAACTTCCTAACCTTCTTTTTACACCTACTTTATTGCAACTTGCAGATCGATCAATTATTAAACCAGATGGTGTATTAGAAGATATTTCAGTCTCCTTAGATTCTTGGGAATATCCGGTAGATTTTATGATTTTGACTCCCAAGAGTAATCTAGGAGGACACCCACTTATCTTAGGAAGACCTTGGCTAGCCACAGCTGATGCTTTTATTAGTTGTAGATATGGAGACATGTACATTTCTAATGGTAATTCGACAAAGAAATTCAATTTGTATCCTCCAGCAAGAGCAATCACAGAAATAGGAGACAATGAATGGGTCGATGATGAGAACACTATACAACGTGTCTTTACCATTTCTGAAATCAGTGAGGATAGTCAAATTCTGAACACATTAGAAAATTTTGAGATATCTTTAGAATATGACCCCACACAATTTCACTTGGAATCTGACATAGAATATTTATCATCAAGACAAATGTCTCTTTACTCTATGGAAGAGTTCGGTATTTCTGCTATTGAGATTTTTCCAGAAAAAACATTGAATATCAATAAACATTTGGAGAAGTCACAACAAGAAGAACTAACCAGAATCTTGCAAAAACATTCTACTGCATTTGCATGGGAGTATACTGACATGAAGGGTATTGATCCTAAGACTTGCATCCATCATATCTATATTGAGGAAAACAGTAGACCAATGAGACAACCTCAAAGAAGGATGAATCCAAATCTTAGGGAGATAGTGAAAGAAGAGCTCCAAAAACTTCTCAATGTAAACTTCATTTATCCAATTTCAGATAGCCGATGGGTTTCTCCTTTGGTTATAGTACCTAAAAAGAATGGTAAATGGAGGGTATGCATTGATTACAGGGAATTGAACAAAGAAACTTTGAAGGATCACTTTCCTTTGCTTTTTATTGATCAGGTATTAGATACATTAGCAGGTAAAAAGTACTTTTCATTTTTGGATGGTTTTAGTGGCTATAATCAAATTCAGGTAGCACCTGAAGATCAAGATAAGACCACATTTACTTGTCCATGGGGAATTTTTTCCTACCGAGTGCTTCCTTTTGGGTTATGTAATGCACCTGCAACATTCCAAAGAGCAGTACTAGGAATTTTTTCTGATCTAATCCATGATTGTGTAGAGGTTTATATGGATGATTTTACAGTTTATGGTAATTCATTTGAAGAGGCATTAGAAAATTTGGAAAAAGTTCTTATAAGACGTAAAGAAACAAACCTTTCATTAAGCCATGAAAAATGCTTTATGATGTTTACTGAAGGGATTGTTTTAGGACATCATATTTCGGGAGATGGGATTAAGGTTGATAGATCAAAAGTTGAAGTCATCTCCAAGTTACCTATTCCAAATTGTCAAAGAGATGTTAGAAGTTTTATAGGATTTACTGGTTACTATAGAAGATTTATAGAAAACTTCACTAAAATAGCATCTCCACTCTTCAAATTGCTTACAAAAGACTGTGAATTTAAATGGGATCCTGATTGTCAATCGGCTTTTGAAACTTTGAAAACAAGAATATCTGAAGCACCTATCTTGAGGGGACCAAATTGGAAACTCCCTTTTCATATTTCTACGGATGCTTCAGATACAGCTCTTGGAGCTGTGTTGGGTCAAAAAGATTTAATTCCTTATGCCATTTATTACACCGGTAAAAATTTGACTCCCACAGAGTTGAACTATACTGTGACTAAAAAAGAGTTTTTAGCTGTTGTTCATGCAATTAATAAGTTTAGACATTACATAATAGGCTATGAAACTTTTATTCATACTGACCATTCTGCAATTAGATATTTAATGAACAAACCTGTTACTAATGGCAGAGTGACAAGATGGCTTTTACTTTTGCAAGAATTCAATATTACTGTGTTGGATAGACCAAGAAAACAGAATACAGTAGTTGATTTCTTGTCTAGGATTGAGAATACTAAAGAAGATTCTCCTGTAGAAGATAAATTTCCTGATGAATACTTGTTTGCAGTAACTATTAAGACCCCTTGGTATGCAGATATTGCTAACTATTTGGTTACGGGGAAACTACCTTCACATTTATTTCCAAGAGAAAAACGAAGAATTATTCAGGAGAGTTCAAAATATTCATGGATTTCTAACGAATTGTTTAAAACAGGGCCAGATCTTGTGATCAGAAGATGTGTCAGGGAAGATGAAATGCCTGATATTCTTAAGGCATGTCATGATGAACCATGCGGCGGACACTTTGCAGACAAAAGGACGGCTTATAAAATCCTTTCTTTAGGATATTATTGGCCTTCCCTCTTCAAAGATGCAAAACAATATGTCAAAAGGTGTGACAGCTGCCAAAGAGTAGGGAAACCTACCCTTCCAAATGAAATGCCATTGCAAACACGGAGAATTGTGACAGATCGGGGGAGCCAATTCACATCCAACTTGGTGGAAAAGTTGATGGAAGAATACAAAATCAAGCACAGAAGATCTACTCCTTACCATCCGCAAGCAAATGGTCAAGTGGAGTCCACAAATAAAGTTCTTGAAAGTATCATCACCAAAATTGTTCATCTACATAGAAGAGATTGGGTAGAAAGGCTTCCTGAAGCCTTGTGGGCCTACGGAACTACATGGAGAAATACAACAGGACATTCTCCCTATGAACTTGTTTATGGGAAAGAAGTCTTGCTCCCCATTGAGTTCCAAGTCAAGACCTTCAAGATAGCAGTTCAGTTGGGGATGGACTTATCAGAAGCCCAAAGGCATAGAATGGAGCAGTTGAATGAGCTAGATGAGATCAGACAAGAAGCAATTCTAAGAACTGATCTAGTTCAATATCAAAGAACTAAATGGCATGACAAATATATCAAAGAAAAGAAGTTTCAAGAAGGAGATTGGGCATTGTTATTTGACTCCAAGTTTAAAGATTTTCAAGGAAAATTTCGGACTCATTGGCTTGGGCCATATGAGATTGACAAGATCTTTAGCAATGGAGCTGTAAGAATCAAGACCATTGATGAGTTTCAAACTCCTCTTATTGTGAATGGCCATAGATTGAAAGGTTATCACAAGCCACTCTCAAAAGAGGATTTTGTCAAAATGTTTCAAGAAAGTTCTGCAATCAGGCTGGTACAGAAGAATTCTTCTTCTCCACCAACCTAGTTCTTTTGTTCTTTTCAGTTAAACCAAAAAAAAAATAAAAATAATGGTATAAGCCTGAAAACCAATCATCGATTGGCAGTCTTATGCAGAAAATATAGGGTGAAAATCAGGAACACCTGACACTCTATATTTTCCAAAAAAAATCTCTCTCTTTCATTTCATAAGCTTTGTCACCACCCACTCCACTTCATTCCATTTCATTTCACTTCATTCCACTTCATTTCATTCCATTCCATCAATAAAAATCTTTTTCATGACCATTTCCATCTGGTCATTTGTCATTTGATCATTTCCATTCATCCAAGTAATAGCTGTGTCAGTTTCCGCAGCTGACATCTGTTTCCGCAGCTGACTCCAGTTTCCGCAGCCAGAAGCAGATTCCGCAGCTACTACTCTGTTTTCAAACAGAATGTACAGTCAGATGTTATTGCCATAATTAGAAAATAAAATGCAGGTGAGAGGATCAAAAATAAAGACATGGAGCATTCAAGACACCAATGAAGATCAATCAGTTGAAGACCAAGGGCAAAGGCAAAGATTCGAAAGGTATGAATAAAATTTATTTCAAATAGCATTGAAAAACACATTTTTATATAGTTTTGAACCATGAGCTCTATCCATTACGCGCAATGATTATATTGACAGTTCCGTAACCTTTCACAATCTCCATATTATCCTCTTGCATTCATTCACAAACAGTTTTATCATTGAAATTCCGATTTTCACTCATGTTCCAATATCCCACCGGAGATAATGAGACGTATTTGATTTGACCAAGGACTCTTACAGCCGCATAAATTCATAACCGTTGATTGAAACGTGTTCATATTTATTACACAGCCACCAAAATTCAAAACGCTGCCGAATATATTATACTTTGTTAATCTCTTTGTTGTGTCTCTGCCGTGTTTACGAAACCCCACTTTGCTCATTCTCACTCCCGGATATTTACCCACTGTCTCATTCCATTTCGTTCCTTTTGCTCATTCTCACTTCCGGATATCTACCCACAGTCTCACTCCATTCCGTTTATGGTGCTCATTCCCATTTTATGATACATCCCCACAGCCATTGTGCTCATTCCTGTGCATTCAACCATTCTATTTCCATTTGAAACCCTCACGAAGGCAAATTTGTGAAGAACAGAAAAGTGAAATGGGTAAATTACTAAGAGCAGAGCCGGAAGGACCGAAGTTTATAGAGGGATATCCGCAAGAAAAAGAGATATTGAAGAAAGCAAAATGGCTGCGTTTTATTCAGAAATTCAGAGGTTATCACAAAGAAGTAACGAAAGCATTTGCAAGGTCGTTTGATGGCTCGGAAGCAGAGATTGGAGACCTCAAGTTTGCGGTCAATGAAGCAACTATAGCAACAGCCACAGAACTTCTTCAGGAGGGAGAGCATTGGTTCAAAAATAAAAGTATCAATGATGAGGCATGGAGAACAATCTTACGAAACCAAGGTATGGACATAACTGTTTTTAAGAGAGGAATTCCTGTGCATGCATTGAAAGAAGAATGGGCCACTTTACTGCTAATTGTTCAGAAATTCATTACATGTGAAGGCCGTTTTGGGTCCATGTACATGTACCATACCAGGCTATTGATGAATTTTCTAGAAAATCAAACTCTCAATCTCCCATATTTTCTATTCAATAGCTTGAAGAAAATGGCTGTGACTGTTCAAAAACACTTAGGAGATGTAGAGCCCCATCTATATCACCACGGCCTTGTTAAAATTCTGATTGAAAAGGAGTTAAAGGAAAGAAAAGACACATGGGAACAATTTCTAGTTAGAAATTTCTTTGAGGAACCTCAGGAAATTCCTGAAGGTAGTTCAACAAGAAGGAGTAGAAGAAAAAGAATAAATGTTGAAACCCAAATTACTCCTACTCGGGAAATTCCTGCAGCTAGCACAGCAAGAAGAAGTAGGAGGAAAAGAATAATTGATGAAATCCAAAATACTCCTACTACTACTATGGAAAGAACTGATAGGGAAGAGAGACTGGTAAAAAGGAAGAAGAAGGAAATCAAGGGTAAGAAGCCAATAGCACCAAAAGAGAAAGAAACTATTGAGGCTGTACATAAAACTCCTTCTTCTGAAGAAGAAGATCATCAAATGCTATCTGAAAGATTAATCTATCTTCAAAAATAGTCATCTATATCCAAGAAGGCAGAGAAAGGAAAACAAAAACAAAAGGGTAGTGTACCACAGCGTGTGAGGAGAAGCAGCAGACTTAAGGGGAAATTGAGAAAAACGCAAATTAAGGGTCCTCATTTCATTGATTTGGGTGAGGAGACATCTGAACAGTCCCCAACTGACCATAGTCTATCTCAGTCAGTTAGTGAACCTGGTTCATTTCATTCCCAATCAGACAATGAGCATACTCCATCCTATTTTCAGCAAAATATTGATGTAAGCCCTCCTCGGCCAGATTTTGAACATAACTCTCCTTTACAACATTATGGGGACAGCCCAATAAAAATGACACCTGAAATAGACCCCAAGCAGCAGGAGGTATATGACTATATAGAATATTTGGAAAAGGCAGCCACAGGTCCAAGTACTTCTTCCATTCAGACTCATACATTGCAGGATGATTTAGTTCAATCATTAAAACAGGAAATTTTTGAGTTGGAGCTTTTAAATAGGCACATCAAAAATGAAAATGAGACATTGAAAGAACAAGGCAAACTGGACAAGATCATCCATGATAATACTATGTTACATTTGGGAATATGGCAGAAGAAGAATAAGAAATTAAAAAGGAAATGCCAGAAATTGAGCAGAGCACTTGTAAATATCAAATTTAGGTGCTTAATGAAGAAACCCAGAATGTTGGCAGTACCAAGGAAAAAGAGGAGAGGATTGGATGTGCTGGCTGAAGTATCAAGGCACATGAACTGAAGAAAGAGTATCAAAATTTTGGTTGCATGAGGACATGCAACACCTTCACAATGGGGGTATGTTGAGTCCCAAATTTGCATCTTTTCCATACATTTTTCCATACCTTTTTCACTCACCTAAACCTCCCAAATTGTCAATATCATGTGCAAAAGAGCATCTAACATGGTTTTTAATTATATTTTTGTGTTTGCTATTTGATTTAGATTTTTTTCATTCAGCTACGGAATCTTGCCACTTTCCGCAGCTGCTGCAACTTTCCACAGCTATTTTGTGAAACTCTATGCTACAGGTGTCTACAAGGAAAACGAGCCACATGGGCAGGTCAGGAATGATGTGGACATGGTTCGTGTCCTATTGGTTCGAGCAAATTCATCTAAAGAAGCCGCGGTCAAAGGCGTCCACATGGAAGTCAACCATAGAGTCTCATGTTGGCAGGACTCTGTTTCGTGTCACATGAAGATTCATACGGCCGTTTCTAAGCTGCGGAGGATAAATCGACATCTGTACATGGCTCCTTAGTCGAATTCAAGCATCCACTTCTCGTAGATTTACTTTCCAACACGGCCATGATCCTAGATCTGTGGACGTAGTGGTCTACGTGCTCTCCACCAGCATGAACTTTAGGAGACAGTTATAGTTCGTTGTTATATATAATGCGTTTGCATACGCATATAGAGTTAGTCGATGTTAGTGAATGTTAGTCTCTGTTATCTTTTATTAGTCTGCTCTGTAGTGTGATTACGCTGCACTTGTGCCGTAACATCACCATTCTGTAATGACTGCTTTTTAATATAAGAAGACTATGTTTTCCAACTTAATTCGTATTTGAGGACCGTTGCCAAGGCTGGTGTAGAGGGCCCCTGCTCAGCTAAGGTTTTGTGCATTAGTGTATAATTTTAATTTCATTTCATTGTGTCATAATCCATTCATATGTTCATATATTGCATTTGTTTCATTTCTGTCCATAAACTTCCATAATTTCCATTTCATTTCTGTCTTTTATGTTTTATGTTGATAATCACTGATCAGTGTTCTTGTTTCAGGTTATAGATAGGCAGCCCGGGCATTTTCATAGCTTTTTGACTAGTGACATGGAACTAACATTGTTCTGCTGCTAATTTGATTTTCATAGCTTTTGTTTAATTTCAGTATTGCTTATTTGCTTCAGTAGTTAAATTTAGATATACTAATCTGCTCATAGCATCTTCAGTTGCCTCCGAAAGCCACAGCTGGACTGATGGTGAGGAATTGTATTATGAAATGTGTAGTTTAGTATTAGTTTCTTTTCTGCAAATTTAGATATATTAAGCTGCTCATAGCATCTTCAGTTGCCTCCGAAAGCCACAGCTGGACTGATGGTGAGGGATTGCATTATGAAATGTGTAGTTTAGTATTAGTTTCTTTTCTACAAATTTAGATATATTAAATCATGCATGACATCTTCGGTTACCTCCGAAAGCCACAGCTGGACTGATGGTGAGGGATTGAATCATGAGTGTATGGTTTAGTATTAGTTTACTTTCTGCAAATTAAATATCAGTTACTCAAATTGTTTATGATTACTTCCGAAAATCATAGTTGGACTAATGATGAAGGATCAGAAGATAAATTGATGTAATCTGATTTAGATTTATTTTGTTGCAATTTTGAATTTCCTTAAGCATAGTTTCTTTTATGTTTAGTTGGCAGCAAGAATAGTTTAGTTTTCATGCTCAATAGTTCATTGTTTTGATTTCACCTTAGAAAACCAAAAACGACAAAAAGTTAAGAAATAGGTTATCTTGCACATATAGTGCGCCGCACTTCATCAGCTTACGATTCCCGGATTGACAAATTAAATGCAGCAATTTAGGACACACTAAATTGACCAAACAAAGATCTACCAAGATAAGTAGACTCCCTGAACGATACTCTCCTTCATTATATTATTTATTGTTGACTGATTCTAGTGAACCCGAATGTTATGAAGAAGCAATGCAGGTTGAAAGCAGGAAGAAGTGGGAGCTAGCCATGGAAGAAGAGATGGACTCCTTAATGCATAACCAGACTTGGGACTTAGTCAGGTTGCCTGCAGGTAAAACTACATTGCAGAATAAATGGGTTTACAGGGTGAAGGAAGAAGATGGAGGAAAACAGAGGTACAAAGCTAGACTTGTGGTGAAGGGGTTTGCACAGAAGAAAGGTATTGATTTTGATGAAATATTTTCTCCTGTTGTTAAGATGACTTCAATCAGAACTATCTTAAGTCTTGTAGCAGCAAAAGATTTACATCTTGAACAGTTAGATGTAAAGACAACATTTCTCCATGGAGATTTGGAGGAAGAGATATACATGCAGCAACCAGAAGGATATGAGGTAAAAGGGAAAGAAAAATTGGTGTGCAGGTTAAAGAAGAGCTTGTATGGTTTAAAACAGGCTCCAAGGCAGTGGTATCTAAAATTTGACAAGTTCATGTCTAAAAAAGGTTATACTAGATGTCACTCTGATCATTGTGTTTATCTAAAAAGGCAAAATGATGGCAGCTATATTATATTGTTATTGTACGTAGATGACATGCTTGTTGCGGGATCTAACATGCAGGAAATAAATGTGCTCAAAAGAAAATTGGCAAATTCATTTGCAATGAAGGATTTGGGAGCTGCAAAACAAATCCTTGGTATGAGGATAGCTAGAGACAGGAAAAATCGCAAATTAACACTGTCTTAGAATGAGTACATAGAAAAGGTGTTGAAAAGATTTAATATGCAGAATGCAAAACCAGTTAGTACACCTTTTTCTATCCATTTCAAACTTAATAAGGAGATGTGCCCCAAGACCCAAGAAGACATGGATTATATGTCCAAAGTTCCATATGAATCAGCAGTTGGAAGTTTAATGCATGCAATGGTCTGCACAAGGCCTGATATTGCACATGCAGTGGGAATTATAAGCAGGTACATGAATAATCCAGGAAAAGAACATTGGATGGTAGTAAAATGGATTCTCAGATATTTGAGAGGTACCACAAATCAAGCATTATGCTTTGGTGGTTCAAACATTGCTCTACAGGGATATGTTGATGCAGATATGGCAAGTGACAGAGATAACAGGAGGAGCACTACAGGATATGTATTTACTGTAGGTGGAATAGCTGTCAGTTGGGTTTCAAAAATCCAAAGTGTTGTTGCACTTTCAAAAACAGAAGCAGAGTATGTTGCTGCTACAGAGGCTAGTAAAGAAATAATTTGGTTACAAAGGTTTATGGATGAATTGGGTAAGAAGCATGATATGGGCACGTTATACAGTGATAGCGAAAGTGCCATTCATCTTGCAAATAACTCAGCATTTCATTCCAGGACTAAACACATACATCTCAAGTACCATTTCATACGGTCAGTATTGGAAGATGGAGAGTTGAAGCTGGAAAAGATACACACTAGCCAAAATCCTGCAGATATGCTAACAAAAGTTCTAACCAGGGAGAAACTGAGAATGTGCTTAGTTTCAATTGGTCTTCAAGGATGATGATGAAGACAAGGAACAGCTAGGTCCAAAGAGGAGTCATTGTCCAACAAATGAAGTAGCGGTGGAGTTTCTACAATCAGTCACCAAGTGGAAGATTGTTGGGTGTGGAGCCTGATTATCTTATTTACTTTGTATCACAGCATTGGACCCCTGTAACTTAAAAGGGGCGGAAACGCCGCCCGTAATTAATCGCTGCCATGGGGGCTAAAAATAGATGTAAAATTGCCTTGTAAAAGTATAGTAATTTCTAGTCAATCTGGGTCGTTCATAAGCAGATGATCTGACTGTATAAGTTATGTTTAATTTAGGGTTTTTTTCCCTAGAAGGCAACCCCCTTGTATATATGAGGGTATTTTATTGCGGCTGTGTATGACGTGTGTATTCTCAGAGCGAGAAACAGATAGGGAGACTGTGAGAGGGAACAAAGGATATTACAACGAATCTTCTATAGGTTTTGTCTCTTCAATTTTTGCTGGATAATAGAAAGGAAGGATTGGCTGTTCGGGGTGGACATAGCCCAAATTGGGTGAACCACGTATATCTGTGTCTCTCTGGTTTTATGTGTTTTGTGTGCTTGTATTTTTCGCATATTTTATGTGTTGCATTGCTCCATAATATCTAATTTTCTAACATTTACCTTATTTCTCCTTTATACTCTGGCTGATCCTTATCTACTCCTTTTTTCTCAATGATAATTTTGGTACTGTTAGCCCCATATAAATTCCTTGACAAGCAAGCAAGGGGCTAATTTGTTTTATGAGCCTTCAAGGAATGCATTTCTCTTGAAAACACATCAACCTTGAAGCCTCTTCATGCTCTCTGCCCTTTGATTATTTCCCTCTGCTGTTCTTGAGTCAATAAGCCTCACTGATGATGATAAATTGTGCTCCTAAAGGCCTTCATTTGCCCCTTGTACCCCTGCAAACTTATTCATTTCATCCCTTTTCCCTTTTTCAAAGCCTCCTTTTCACCCCAAAATCCCTCCCTTAGTCCTTCTAAATCATCCCAAAAACCCCCTCTAAATCCTACACACACCCCTGGTGTGGTTTAAATTCCCCTTATTTTCCTTATCGTTACCCTTTATTGGCCTTAAAATGCACTAAAAATGGGCCAAAAACCATATTTTCCATATAAGTGGGCTTAGCACCTTTAATCCCTAGCCCCCTCAACCTTTTCTCCACGTGACCTGGGCGCTAGAACCAAGCGCTAGCCCAGAGAGCGCTTATCGCAAATGGATATCAGGCGCATTATTAGCCGTTGATTTGATTAGATCGGACGGTCTTCGCAGATCAGTGCCTTGTCGTGGCCCACCCTGTTCACTCCTCTGATCGCCTGTCCACTTTCGATCTAACCTGCAGATCAACGGTTCGTATTTCACCCGCCCGGTGGTCCCCGCAGCCATGCCCTGTTCGAAAATCGTCAGTTTCCATCGCACCACCTTTGGGAGGTGGGCAATTTTTTTATTATTTTCGGAGTGATTCCACTCACCTCCCGACACATGGCTCCATGCACTGTTTAAAAACCGCCCCCCATCGCGCGTTAAAGTTCGACGTTTTGACCCGGCGCAATATGCACGTATGCTGTCTGATCTAGAGTGGCCCATCTAACGGTCATCACGCCACGGAGCTGCGCGGGAATTAGCCCAAGTAAAAATACACCCATGGCCCACCATCTGTTGCCCTCCTCCATGTCCTTATTCGTCGATCTCCTCCTGAGATCAGGCGGTCCAGATGTAACGCATGCCTCGCCATCGACCGGGTCCCACCACGTCACCATTCCATGTGTTTTTTTCACATTTTCATCGGCTCCCCTGTATATTTTGTTCAAAGGCTAAAGTGTCAAATTTACGCATTCCGCCAACTTTTGCCATGACCAGTTTCCACTGTTCGCTGCATTTTCCGCCATCAACCTGCAACTTTTTTTGACATTTCACCAGTCTGCACGTCCATTCTCATTGACCCCACCACATTCACCATCCCCATGCATGATCTTCTTAACATTTTTCGTGTTTTGCAGGGTTACAGACAGGCGGAAAACCGCCATGGTTCACAGTCACTGTTACAGTGGCAAGGAACGCGAGGAGGACCATGTTCAGAGATCAAAATCATGAAGAGAGGCCTGGGAAGACATTATGATAGGGCTCGCATTAAAACAACAGAGTTTAGACTCTATAAAACCTTCCCCAGAGCCATTAAAGCACATATTTCACTGACAGAGGCAATCATGGAGTGGATAAGAGTATTAGTGGGAAAATAGAGTGTTTAGGGCCTGTCATTGAATATGTTGAGCCTTAATCCAATGATTTGAAAGCAGAGTACCAGATCGAAGACATCACAGATCACACATAAGGTCCAGCGCACAGAAAATGATAGTACCGGGTTTCCACATCAGTAGAATATTCTTTCCACAAAGGATGAGGTGCCCATACTATCTCCATTCTATACTGTGTTCCTGAGGAAATTCTAGCCTTGACAACAGTCCTATGCTATCAGAAGCATTTGTTACACAGTATGGTAGACCCTAGCATCATTATTCTACCATTTTGTTTAATTCACCAGAGTGCTACAGAAAGTACATCAGAGACATACCTGGAGTAAATGGAAGCCTGACGAAGACCACTCTTTCATCCAAAGAGTACCAGAGATAAATGCCCAGAAGTTAAAACAGAATAAGGCATTGGACCTCTTCCTCTTCTGAGTTTAATGCTACATTTAGTTTTCCATCTACCTTCCCTTCTCCACTAAGCTATAAATTTCATGAAGAAATTCATTGTAAAGGTTGTTGTTGATCGGTTATCAGAGAATTGCAAGTTGTTTCTTTTGAGGCATAGTCTCTATGTAAAATTGTAAGATAGGTTGAGGAAGATGTTTTTAGTCTGAGTATTCAAGTTGTTGGCAATGTTGTACATGACTGGTGTTGCTCTTTAATATGACAATCACATTTCTTTGGATCCTGATTTAAAGCAGCAGTGATGTTTTTCTATCTCTGTATTTGTTAACTTGCGGCTCATTTCATTTCATTTCTACTGGCTTGCATCATAAATTTGGCATAGGATTTACCCTTGTTAGGTACCCTATGTTTCTGCTCTCCTTGCCTTCAATGTTTTCTGCTATATGTGTTATCTGAGGATTGTTTTCAGTTAATTTAACCAGTGTAGTGGTCTGATATATTGCTAGTTGATGTATGAATTAATGAAATCTGTTTTTAGACGTTCTTGTTAGGATTTAATTGAATGAATTGGGAACACTGGGAGGTCTAGAAATCTGTCTCTATCCCACTAGGATCCTTTTCAGTCAATTTAATTTTTCCATGTTCCCTTGAGTTGGGAGCCGAAGACTTTACAACTCTATTAGACCCACCTTTTGACCTATACCTACCAAACATACCACCAAGAACTAGGTCATTCAGTGTTCTAGACCAGCCAAACCTTGAGTTTCCCGGTTCACCATCTCTTAGTGGTCAACACATTAGGGACAGAGAAACCCCTCCATATACATCTCCCGATATTCACTTCATTCAAAACTTGGGGCTCTACCACACTAGATCAGTTCAACAGACTTCTTCTGGTCCTAGTATCTCTGTCATCCATATACCAGCTACTCAAGCCAACCCTTTATCTCATCAAAACATCATCATGGTAGCCTGGTATGCACCTCTGGTTTTACCCCAGCCTCTAGTGCCTTTACCCAACGATTATCAATCAAATATCCCACACTTCACTGCAAAGGAATCTACCACAGCTCAGCACCATGTAGATAGGATGGAATATTCTTTGACTACATGGAAATAGATG
This sequence comes from Pinus albicaulis, assembly GCA_034641835.2. Classification (NCBI taxonomy): domain Eukaryota; kingdom Viridiplantae; phylum Streptophyta; class Pinopsida; order Pinales; family Pinaceae; genus Pinus; species Pinus albicaulis. Next base: position 11,709,041 of record MU968501.1, on the reverse strand, counting down.
ATGATACAGTCAAAATGAGAATCTTTTCCCAGAGCTTAGGAGGTGATGTGAAGAAATGGTTCAAAGGCCTGCCTCCTAATAGTATCCAAGATCTTCCTGCTTTATATCAGACCTTCATAAACAAATGGGAAGTTAAGGCCAACCCTCTCCAAATCCTAGCAGAATAAAAAAACCTGAAAAGAAATGTAGGAGAGAGTGTCCATGACTACTCTACAAGGTTTAATAGCATTTATAACGCTCTTCCTCCACACATGAAACCTCCCCAAGGCATGTCTCTAGTGAAATATCCTGAAGGCTTTGATGCTGACATGGCCTACCAGCGTAGGGACAGGGATTACAACACACTGGAAGATATGCAAAGGGGCGCAGTGAGTGTAGAAGCTAACCTGATTGAGAAAAAAGCAAGATTGAGAGCTGAGAAAAGGGTGACATATAGAGATGACAATGTAGCTTCCACATCTAACCCCAATTATGACCGTTTATCTAAAAATATGGAAAGACTACAAAAAATGATGGAAAAAATGGTTGTCACAGTTAGCAATCAAAACAAAAACAAGAATCATAACCAGAACCATAACTTTAGAAGAAACAACACCACTCCCAACAGACAAAGAGAATCATATCAGCAAGTTATTCCCCCATTCCAAGAGAACTTTCTTGATGAAGATGAGGGAATCATAGAAGAGTCTGAGGGGAACACAATAAACATGTTTGAAGTAGAAAACTAAATCCATAGCGGTTCCACAGCAGAACATCAGCCCTCACCCTCATATTGGAATGAGGAAGGGTTGGAATCTGAAGATTACAGACCTGGATTCAAAAATTCCATCATGTATGTCAGAGAATAGTCTGAACTCAGAAGAAAAAAGTGCTTAGACAATTCCAAACCCAAAAATTCTGAGATCACCATCAAGAAAAGGCCTAAGAAAACTTCTAAAGCAGCTGCTGGAAGTGACAAATCAGCAACTGAGAGTTATGGGAAAAACAAAGAGAAATACAACCAAAACACGGAAAAGCAAAGTCAATCAACTAGCAACACTAACACTGCATTTAGTGCTCCTGATAAAACAATCCCTAAACTTGTACATTGTCAGAATCAGCCCACTTATTCTGCCACTAAGGTGGTGGCTAACAAAACAGAGTTGAACATTCCAAAGAGTCAATCCGCTTTCAATTTGGAGAGTGAGATCACGAAAATTAAAATCTCTGTACCACTCTCTGAGCTGGCCGCTCAGGATGTATAGAAAGGCCAAATTTTGAAAGCATTAAATCTAGGTGAGAACAGTGACATGGTCAATTTTAGCGATGATCAACCAATCCTTCTGTTTGGTCCCAAGATAGAAGGGAAGTTTCAAGAAGGGGTAGTACCTCCTTTTTACATCAGTCTCAATATCCATGATAAGATCCTCCACAATGAAATGCATGACTCTGGGACCTCACACAACCTGATGCCTAAGATAGTTATGGAAATATTAGGCCTATAAATAACTCGTCCCTATAAAGACCTATATTCATTTGACTCTAGCAGAGTAAAGTGTCTTGGCCTGATTAAAGATTTATGTGTAAGCCTAACCAAGATTCCAGCTAAATGCATGGTCATGGATGTTGTGGTGGTAGATGTGCCACCTAAGTATGGCATGTTATTATCGAGATCATGGGGAGCCAAGCTACAAGGTACAATGCAGATGGATGGGGCTTATGCCACAAATGAAATTCCTAGTCAGTAGCCCCGAAAAGCCTGAAAATTCACCTTTATAATCTGTACACACAGATCTTGATTCCTTCATCCTTTGTAATGACGAATCCATACAGGGGTCAGAATTCAAAAACAGAGATACAAACCATGAAACAGAGCCCATATACTTTAACATAATGGCTACTCTAGACCCCGAAGAAAATGATACAGAAACCTATGGGTAGTGCACTAAAAACGAAACTCAGAGTGAGCGAGAGATACGATGTAGTCAACTAATTATTCACCCTTCACAAGCTCATACACCACACCAAGAACGAAATGATGATAAGCCTGAGAGACAACCCTTATGGGAAATGAACTTCGATGGGTCATGGACCCAAAGAACTGCAGGAGTAGGAGTGTGGATACATAACATAGAGAGTGACTACACAGAGAGCCATGCTTGTAATCTGCACTTCAAATGTACAAACAATATCGCAGAGTACGAGGCTCTGATCCTAGGCTTAAATCTGTTGAAAAAATTAGGAGCCCGTAGGATAGCCGTGCATGGAGACTTTGAGTTGATCATCAAACAAGTGAATGGTGAATACACAGCGAAACATCCTAGGCTAAGAGCGTACATGAATGATGCTATGGATCTATTTAAAACCTTTGTAGAATACGAAATGGTGTCTGTCCCTAGGAGTCAGAACACAATTGCAAATGGATTGGCCTGCATGGCTAGTTCGTATCACCAGCCTCCCAACGACGAAAAAATCATCATTCAAACCAAATTCAGACCGGCAGTGCCAGACAATGAAAAATATTGACAGGTTTTTGAAGGAGATAAGCAGATTGAAGATTTCTTGGTAGGCAGGAACGAGTTTGAGTTTTCTGATCTAGACTCGAAATTTGATGATAGCCACCTAAATGAAGAGTCCTCGAACGAGGAAAGACCACCCTGTAACATAGAAATAAACACTTTAAATGAACAGATTGGAAATCCAAACGAAAAAGGTGAAAACGCAGACAGTGAGGAAGTAGAGGTGCTGCAGACCAAAGATAAGAACATACCTCGAGGTCTGGCACCTTTAGAGGACCTTTTTGACTTTGATGATGTAGCAAAAAATCCCACTATAGAACATGCAGACTCTGATGTCGAGGAATGAAACATAGGCACTGAAGATAAACCCAAGATGATCAAATTGGCTAAGTCCCTGCCTGTAAACATGAAAAAGAAATACATTGACCTATTCAAGGAATTCATTGATGTGTTTGCCTGGAACTATGAGGACCTAAAGGCCTATGACACAAACATCATACAACACAAAATACCTCTGAAAGAAAATCAGAAGCCCTTCAGACAGAAACTCTGTAGAATAAACCCAAAATAATTGCCTGCAGTTGAAAAAGAAATAAAAAAGATGTATGAGGCAGGAATAATAGTTCCTGTGAGGTTCTCTGATTGGATCTCAAACCTAGTGCCTGTGAGAAAGAAAACAAGGGAAATCAAGCTGTGTATTGATTTCAGGAATCTTCACAGAGCCTCTCTCAAAGACAATTACCCTTTGCCAAAGATGGAACACATTATTCAGAAGGTAGTAGGCTCGAAAAGGATATCCCTGTTAGATGGTTTTTCAGGTTACAACCAAGTTTTAGTAATCCCAGAAGACCAACTCAAGACAGCCTTTACCACTCCACGGGGCACCTTTATGTATGCTAAAATTCCCTTTGGACTAATTTACGCTGGCGCAACCTTCCAACGAGCAATGAACATAGCCTTCTCAGATGAAATAGGGCACTTCATTGTCATCTATCTGGATGACATAACAGTCTACTCCAAGACTAAAGAAGAACACCTAAAACATCTGAGAATAGTGTTTGAAAAATGTAGAAGGTTCAGTCTATCATTGAATCCTAAAAATCCTGTATTTGGGCTGCAAGAAGGTAAGCTTCTTAGCCATATCATATCCGAGAAAGGGATTAGGATAGACCCGCAAAGAGTTGAGGGAATACTACAAATCACACACCCAAGAAACATCAAAGAGTTACAGTCCTTCATCGGGAAAATCAAATTCCTCAGGAGATTTATTCCCAACTTAGCTGAACACCTTAGGAATATGACTAACATGTTAAGGAAAGGTGTAGGAGTTAAGTGGACTGTTGAGGCTAAGAAGTCTTTTGAATCAGTAAACTTGCACTCACCTGGGCTCCTGTCTTAATAACCCCATATTTCTCAAAAGATTTCCTAATTTTTTCGTTTGCCTCCGAGCATACAGTGGCTGCAATTCTACTGCAGAAAAATCCAGAGGGAATGGAAAAGCCCATCTCTTTCTTCAGCAAAGCACTGAGGGATGCACCCTTGAAATACAACATAATGGAAAAACATGCCTATGCTTTGGTTAAGGCCTTGAAAGACTTTATGGTGTACATACTACATTCCCACACCATAGCCTATGTACCAAACATAGTGGTTAAAGACATCTAGTCCCAAGACCCAGATGGGAAAAGGGGCAAATGGATTGTTGTAATCTTAGAATATGACCTTGAGATAAAACCCACAAAACTGATCAAAGGTCAGGGCTTAGCTCAACTAATGGCTGAATCAAATCTGCAAGCCCTTGACATAAACATGGTAGATGCCTTGGATGAGCAGGAGGGATTTCCTGAGCCCACTATTAAGGAGAAATTTCAAAACTCTCCATGGTATTCTGACATTCTCTACGTGCTCACACACCTCAATGCCCCTCCTGAACTGTCAAAGACCAAGGCTAGATTCCTGAATCTTAAAGCCAGAAACTACTGCATAATAGATGAATGCTTATACTGGAAGAGTACAAATTGCCTATTGCTTAAATGTTTGCCTGAGTCTGAAGTAGAAAGGATTAAACAAAGAGTTCCATGTAGGAGAGTGTGGTGGTCACCTGAACTGGAAAGCCATTGCTAACAAAATACTCAGAGCTGGCTACTATTGGCCCACACTCTTCAATGATATCCATAAGATGATAATTGCCTGCCACAAATGCCAGATTTTTTAAGGCAAAATAAATCTCCTCCCGTTACCTCTACAACCCATCACTGTTGAAGGTCCCTTTATGCAATGAGGCCTAGATTTCATAGGAGAAATTCACCTTACTTATTTTGTACAACACAAATGGATCTTAACAACCATATACTACTTCACTAAGTGGATAGAGGCTATACCTACTAGGAATGCCACAAATTCAGTCGTCATTAGGTTCCTAGAAGGCCATATCCTCTCTCGGTTTGGTTGCCCAAGAAAAATAATCGATGATAATGCTGTTGCTTTTAGATCCAAGAAAATGGTTGATTTTTGTCACAGATATCGAATAGCACTTGGTCATTCAACTGCCTATTACCCACAAGGTAATGGATTAGTTGAATCATCAAACAAGAGCCTGGTGACCATCATCAAAAAGCTGCTGGAAGAGAAAAAAAAGTCATGTCTTAACAAGTTAGTGCAGGCCCTGTGGGCTGGCAGGCTTACAACAAAGAAATCCATTGGCATGTCACCATATCAGCTTGTCTATGCAACAAAAGCAGTGTTTCCTACCAGCCTTGGAGTACCAGTGATCAAACTTGTCCAAGAAATCCAAACAAAAGAAGACAGCATGGTGAGAAAGATAAACCAAATAATTCATCTCCAGCAAACAAGGGAAGAGGTTTATAATAGAGCTGTAAAGGTTCAGGAAAATATAAAGAGGTTATTTGACAAAAGAACCAAAGCTTCTGATTTCAAAATTGGAGATAAAGTTCTGAATTGGGACTCAAGGAGAGAGGACAAAGGAAAGCACGGCAAGTTTGACAGTTTGTGGCAGGGTCCATACATCATCCAAGCCACTGTGGGTCCAAATGCATTTTTTCTACAAGAACCAGATGGTACAGATCTATTTGGGGGTCTTGTCAATGGCAGGCTGCTCAAACACTACTTCTACTGATTTCCAATTTCCAGTCTCCATTTCCATTGTATATACCATTTTTATGATATGTTTTCAAGAGAAAGAGAAAATGTTCCAAAAAACAGAGAGAAGGGAGAGGTTCATACATGCTCAAGACATGAACCTCAGAAATGCAAAGGATTGGCTCTAATATGATCAAAACCTAAGCCAAAGAAGTAAAACAGTTGGTTCTAACATGTTCAAAATCTGAACTAGCAACTAAGGAAGAATATCAGCTCTAACCAACCCAAAACCAGAGCTGAATGAAGAAGAGAAAGTGACTCTAACAAGCTCAAAACTTGAGTCACAAAAGAAAGAAGGATACTTCAAAATTTTAGATCTCAAGCCTTCGAGATTTTGTTTCCAATTTTCTGCAAATTTCTGTCCATGTGCAACTGTCTTTATGCCTTGGATCTACAGAAAACTAGACTGTCTAATCCTAGTTTGACTGTTTTTAAATTTCTGTTGTAGAATATAGAGAATAAATCTGCTGGACAGTTTAATCCCAGTAGATATTAGATTAGGTAGAGAAACATGTGAGGCCAATAGTTTAATCTGGTCTCATGGAGTAATAAGGGTAGAAATAGAACAGGTTTATTTCCTTGTTTGTTAAAAAAAAAACAAAAATGATGTAAAGGGTCTGCTAGTTCAAATGCACCCTGGAAGAGAAAATGGTAGGATTGTAGGAATGGGTAGGTAGATTGTTTGGGAGAGTTTTTCTGCTAAATCGATGTCTTCACAATTGTGGCAGCTGAAAATCAAAGAAGAAAGGTGGCTCAAGCAACAGCCATCTGGCCTACACTAAAGATCATTTTCTGAATTCTTGACTCCTTCAAGAAGAAGCCATCCCCATGTGGAGCCACTGTTAGCCCCCTATAAATTCCTTAACAAGCAAGCAACACTAGAAAATTTGGCGGAAATTCCGACGGCCAATTCGTCGCTATTTCAACACATAGTCGTCGCAAGAGCGACAGTTCCAGGGTGGGAAAACGTGGTTTACCATACTGTTGCAGTTCCGACGCAATTAAAAAGTGTCGCACTATCGACACTTTTTCCGTCGCTTCCAAACAAGCATCACTCTTCCGACGTTTCCCAATCCGTCGCACTTCTGACCTTTGTAAACTGTCGCACTTCCGACGAAATGTGGTCCGACATTTTGAACGTCGCTCTTCCAACGTCTGTAAACTGTCACAATTACGATGAAATGTGGTTCGACGTTTTGAACGTCGCTCTTCCGACGTGTTTATACTGTCGCTCTTCCGACGTTTCTAATCTGTCGCAATTCCGACGCTTACAAGGTGTCGGTATAGTTACGGCAGGTTCAATTTTTAAAATAAAAAATGAAACTTTAAAAGAGGAAAAAGTTTTGAATATATTATATGAAGTAAAACAGTCCATGAAGTCATTACATTTTCACATCTGAAGTGGAACCCAAATATCCATCCAGAAAAGTGGAAGTCCCACCCCAGACAATGATAGAAAAATACCCCATGTCACATACAGGGACTTGATATAAAACCCAGTAACGGTCCACATGGAGATTATCGACAATCTGAGAAAGCATCCAAATATGCCAGAGGCATCTATAAGAAAGTGAAATAGCAGTATGTAGAATAGTAAAGCAACAGATAGAGTACCGACGTCCATTGTTCCAAATACAAATTAAAGTGCCCAAAATCCTTGAACAGAGAAAAACGCTAATCATGTGAGGAGTGTGATATGTCCAAAATATAAAAAGACCATCAGACCATATCAATAAACCAACATCGCTAGTTTTGAAGGCAGAGTGATAAACATTAATCATTTTTTTTTCACAAGAGAAAAAACGTTGTTCTGAATATATTATATGAAGTAAAACAGTCCATGAAGTTATTACATTTTCACATCTGAAGATTGGAACCCAAATATCCATCCATAAAAGTGGAAGTCCCACCCCAGACAGTGATAGAAAAATACCCCATGTCACATACGGGGACTTGATATAAAACCCAGTAACGGTCCACATGGAGATTATCGACAAATCTGAGAAAGCATCCAAATATGCCCGAGGCATCTATAAGAAAGTGAAATAGCAGTATGTAGAATAGTAAAACAATAGATAGAGTACCGACGTCCATTGTTCCAAATACAAATTAAAGTACCCAAAATCCTTGAACAGAGAAAAACACTAATCATGTGAGGAGTGTGATATGTCCCAAATATAAAAAGACCATGAGACCATATCAATAAAACCAAATAACATACTCAAAGATCGCTAGTTTTGAAGGCAGAGTGATAAACATTAATCATTTTTCACAAGAGAAAAAAACGTTGTTTTCGAATATATTATATGAAGTAAAATAGTCCATGAAGTCATTAAATTTTCACATCCGAAGATTGGAACCCAACATTCCATCCGTAGTCAGAAGTCCCACCCCGCATAGCTGCTGATAGAAAAATACCTCATGTCACATACAGGGACCTGATATAAAACCCGCACCCGGCCCACATGGAGATTACTCGACAACTGAAAGCATCCAAATATGCCCGAGGAATATATAAGAAAGTGAAATAGCAAAGATGTAGAATAGGTGCCATCAGATAGATACCGACATCCATTGTTCCAAATACAAATTAAAGTACCCAAAATCCTTAAACTAGTAAAAAAATGTGATAATTAAGACCACCGTTTATGTTCAAGCTGAAGAAACATTTAGAATAATAATGATTAAAACCAGACACTTAAGTACTCGATTTACTCCTTTTTCATTACTTATCCGTAAATGAAACACAAACCTGATATAATAAACATATATAAAAACTTAAACACAGGATAGAAATGACTTATTGATCCGTAGTTTGACACATGAATCCTCAGAAAAAGTTCCCAGCATCAATTCATCATCCAAAATAAGCCACAAAGAAATTTCTCCAACAACACTTTATTCCGAAAAAAGTCAATGTTACCGCAAAGTATATGAATCCACACTTACTACTCCAATTGATGGAGTATTTATACAAAATCATACAAAATATCTCATAACAAATTGAGATATTATCTAGGATAACTAATAAGTATTTACAACATGATAGGGAGATTACATAATTATATAATAAAATGATAATTCCATGTTGATGTTTCTGTCACAGAATATATTGAGTGTCTCACATTCCGCTTGCTATTGTCCTCTTCAAAAGAATTTCTATGTCGATTATTTCGTTTCACCGATACTCTTTAACCGGCTCGATACTCTTTGACCTTCGTTCATCCTTTTATCCTTTATCATGATATATTGTGGTAAATAGGCAAAAATTAATGTAAGGATAATTTTTTACAAAAGTCCATCATTTCTTCCCACCATTGAACTTCGGCACTTCCGGTCCTTTGCAACTTTCTTAGTGTTTCATCACCGTATATCTAAAGAAATTAGGCTAATTTGGGAACAAATGATTTACTTCATGCTCAAGATAAAATAAATCATTCAATCATTATGAAGGTTTTTCCCCTCGTAGGCAATGTCAGCTGTTGATGAACTCGTTCAAGAACTAGCTTGATTATCAAGATATTTGTCCGTAATTTTTCAACATAACTATCAAGGTCCATTAGCTTATCTTCTCGCAACTATAGGACTAGGAAATCATTTAACAAAATATTCAATCTTTCCTCGAAGGCAATGATTTCTTCGCATATCCGAGCACCTCTGCTCTAAATTTTGTACCGCAGTTCTTTTAGTAAAAATTTCTTTATTTCTAGAATTGTTCTGATCCCCAATATGACATCAATTTTTGCAAGTTGATTCTTAGTCCGAGTATTCAAAGGTAAATTTATAAGTCTATTGGCCTCTTCTCGGCATATCAACTCTTGTCTTGATCTCCAATCTCATCCAAGAGTCAACTTAACTAAGTTATTATGTTCATCCATTATTTGAATTGAGGACCAAACATCCTAGTGATGATTGAATATTATCCCAAAGAATTTCATTTATTTCTTTTAAAGGCTTCAGCAAAAGAGATCCTTTTCCAATGCTTTGACTCGCTTTTTCTAATTTGTTCACTTTCTATTTTATCTCATTGCAACACTCATTTTTGAAAGATTCATATTTATGTTCTAGAGTGGCCAATTGTTCCTTTTTTTTGTGAAGCTCTATGGCTTGAATGTTCATATCTTCCATTGACTTTGTTAATTCATTAGTGTTCAAATTTGCAGTGTTGTTATGTGACAATTCTGCTGGCTGACCTGTTGTTGTTGTACCTGTCACTACTCCTGTTGTAGATACTAGAATATTTGCCTGATTATCTTTTAATGCATTCTCAAGCTCTTTTTCAGTTTCAGTAAGTTGCTCATTCAATTTTAAGAGCAAATCCATTAGTTCTTCCTCAGAATTTTGTTTGATGATTTCTGCAGTCCGTGGATGTCTTGAGGCCGGTAACTTTAATTGTTTTCTCAGAGCTGCAATATCATCATCTTTTCTCTTGATCAAAGCTTCAATACCTTTCACATATTTAGGATTATGACCCAAAATAATGATTATTTCCTCTAAAATTTTGATTCTATTATCCTTAGCCTGGGAGGAGGTTTTTTCAAGATGCAGCTATGTATTAGTATTATCCAAAGAATCCTGCAACTTATGGGTCATCATTGATTTATCCGTCAGAGTAGAATAAATCATCTCACCTGTTTGCTTGTGTAGCTCAATTTGATCCTAAGGATGGATATCCTGAATATCCTTTGCAAGACTTCAAAATTAGTCCTAGCATCAATCTGCTGCAATTTAATAAATTTCACTGCACGTGGAGGTTCAAATGGCTCATTAACATCTTACTACTGTTGGATGTCATAGCTGACATCAATCTTTCTTGATTTTAAAGCCATCTTGAGTGGTTATTACCTTGAAGTCTAAGTGGATCGTTCCACGACCTTTATATTGATGAATGTTCTTTGATGTCCCGAGGTGGTTTTTTTAAGGTTTGAAGAAGATATTTCTACACTTTGTTGCCTCTTGTATTCCCTGTTTTGAAAATTAGTGGATGTCCCACTACACCTATATCATTTTTTAATTGTCTTATATTCCTTGATTTATCGGGGATTTCTGAAATGATTCATCTTACGGAAGGGAGTTAATTGCCTTTTAACATCTTGCTGTTCAGAAGAGCCACCAATAGGAGTAGTTGTTTCAGCCTCTCTCTTTTTTCCCTTTTCTATATTCAGAGGAGTTTGTAAAATAGAAATTTCTGGCTCACTGATCTGAGTAGGAGGAATTTGTCCTTGACCTTGTTCTTTAGAAGTCTCTGGTTGCACTGTCATTATGAATTTTTCAATTATTTGTATATCAGGCTCCTTTTCTTTTTCTTTAGATTCTACTGCTACTGTACTAATCTCCTGCAAATTTTGTTGTAAAGTCCTGGCTGAAGAAGATCCCTGCACCTGTCCAAAAGATTCTAGGTCAAGTATCTTTTCAAGATATTTCATTACATTTTCAACATTGACCTGCTCACTATCATTTTCAACCAATGTCCCTTCTGTCCATTCATCCATATTAGCATATTGTTCTATTTTTGGGATTCTTTGATGGATGTATGGTGACAGTTTATTTTTCATTCTTCTATCACAGATAAAGTTGTTTGGATCATAAGGCACCCAGTAGAAACTCTTTTGTAGTCTGAGATAGTCTTCTAAAATCCTTTCGACTTCCTTTCCAGCTTCCCTAGGTTACAAATGAAGGGACCTAATTGGCTCTTGATCCTGAGTTGAGCCTTTTTCTTTGCATTGCAAAAATGAATTATATCTTAATTATTCATCTGCCTGAAATATTCTAATGCAAAGAGTCTCATTGGGACATACTTGGGCAGTTTGAATGGGCATAATTCACATCCATATATCTTGATCTCTGTGTAGTTTTGATATAGGTACCAATCACCTATCTTGTAATGCTTTGAGAGCTGAAGGATTTTCTTGATTTCATTTTTAATTCTAGGAGGAGAGACTCCTGTTAACAAGGTAGTTGCAGGATGAACAAAAAGGCCGACAAACTCATTATAGGAATAAGGAGAATCAGAGGAATTGTGAGTAATGGCAGACCAAAAGATGACTGACCTAGGATTCCCTTTGGCATAAAGTTTCTTAACATAAAAAGGGAAATTTTCTGACTGAAAGTAAATCATGAGATGATATATGACAGAAGAATACTTAAATACTCTCTCATTCTCAAATCTCATGAACTGATCATGGATTTTGTCAGCAATATAAGATGCAAAATCGTACTTGACAGCAGGAGGCTGTCGAGGGATAAAAATGGATAACAATACTAGGGTTAAGTGATCAACATACTCACTAGTATTGAAGCCCATTATGGAAGATATCATGTTTAAAATAAGTCTACCCTCATCAGTAAAGAAAGTATAACCATAAGGGGGAGGGTTTTTAGGCTGATGCTCTGCTAACATGAAGGTTTGGCATAGGCGGTTTAACTCTTCATGGGATAAATTAGTATATTTCTCAAGTAATTCAACCATGGACAGGGGAGTGAGATCTTGACCAGGTTGGAATTGTAAAATTTCATTTATGGACTGAGCAGTTATTGGGAAAAGGACATTTTGACTTGGGGATAAAGCTGCTCATTGGTTGGGATCATAATTTGCGTAGCAATAATGGATTAACTCAGGAAAAATATGGACTAAGGGGAGAAGGCACATAGGAAGATTTGATTCCCAAAGTCCAAAGATGTCAGAACCATTCAAATAATTGTCTCTGCAGTGGCAAAATATTCGAAGAGGATTCTCACTGAGACGCAAGTCCTTAATTTGAAAATATATATCGGCTAAAGGCAAATAATCCAAGTCCTTGTGAGGGGCATTGATGGGCATGACATTCAGAGCTACAGGAACTTCCATTTCTGGTTCTTGTGGATTCAGAAATGGAATTTCAGGGTTTTTGTGGAAAAGGGGCACAATTACCAATTTTGGGAATATAATTGCAGTTCTGGGAACGAAAAAGACCAAACTGAACTTCTTTTCAGACCTTAGTGAAGAATTAAAACTAAAACCAGGATTTTTTACAGAGTTTAGCGGGGAATTGGAATAAATACCTGTTTACGGGAAATGAAACGTGTTTAAACAGGCGCTGGTTATGACAGAAGAACCCTGAAATACTCGGCTTCAATTCTCTTCAGCAAGGTAACGGTCAGCAAGCGTTAACAATTGGTTTTTGAATTTTGTTGCATGGAATACTGGCTAGCGCACGGAACAATGAAAATGACGCAGACGCAATTTGTTTTATTTACAAAGTCAAAAGGGTGGCGGGTTTTGATTGATGACGTCAGCATGTACGATGGTTTCGTCACAGAGGGATAGGAGCGGATATTTGTTTGGGCCGCTCGCGCAGTGGAAATCCGGACCCGAAAAAGATTAGGGCGAATTTGATAAGAAATTCGCGTCACAACTCTGCCTCCGTACGCCAGCCAACTTCGGACCCGAAAAAGATTAGGGCAGAATTCATTTGGTTTTCGCGTCACAAAATTGGCCGACGTCAGCAGGCTATTTTGGAACGCGAATTTGGTTTGAATTATGGTTTATCGTCGTTTGAAGTCCGGCGGGCTCAACTTAAGAACAATTTTGTTTGATCCCATCTTATAAAATTTGTGTTGGTTTTCTTTGATAATACACATATTTATAATAAATCATGGGAATACCACACTAGTAAACATGTGGAAAAGTTATATAAATTATTGAGAACAATCATTTTTATGTGAAATATCCAAATGTGCTTTTGGGAAATAAGAATTTGAGTATTTGGTTCATATTGTTTTAAAGGAAGGAGTGAAGTTGGAGCCTCAAAAGATGCAAGCTATTAAAAAATGACCTATTCCTAAGAAAATCAAGGTTCTTAGAAGATTTTTTAGACTTATATGATATTATTGATCATTTGTTAAGAATTATGCATGCATTTCAAGTCCACTCACAATCTCTTGAAGAAAATATCATTTATATGGAATGATGAGGCTACTTTGGCATTCTCTCTTTTAATGGATGCCATGTCTTCTACACCAACATCGGTTGCCCCTACTTTTGGTAAAACATTCATAGTAGAGTGTGAGGCACTAGGACAAGGAATTTACGTAACATTAACACAATAAGGGATATCATTGGCTTTTAAAAGCAAGGAATTCAAAGAAAATATTTGGTGAAATCTACGTATGAAAAATAAATGGAAGCAATATTACATGCAATAAAAAATGGGGATAGTATATCACTGGGAGGTACTTTAAAGTCAATATATACCATGATAGCATAAAGTATTTTTTGAAGCTACGGATTTCATTGGAATATTAACAAAAATGAGGAGAAAAAATGAAAAGTTTTAATTTTGAGATAATCTGCAAAAAGGGTAAGGAAAATTTAGTACATGATGCTCTTTCTAAAATAGAAGAGGCCTCAAATTTATATCCAATTACATTTTCTATTCCTAGGTGGCTTGAAGAAGCTTGCCATAATGGAAAAATGACAATAGTACTAAACAAAAACTAAAATTTATAAAGGATGGGATGAACTCCATGGAGCATTGGGAGTGAAAGAGAGATATACTTTGGTGCAAATGTAGAATATTTTTATGCACGCAAGCATATTTGAATAAAAAAATATTAAAGGAGTCCCATGTCTCTCTGATGGTAGGACGCAGGGTTCCTTAAAACATCTCAAAGGATCAAAAAATATATTTTTGGAAGGAATGAAGAAAGATATTCAAAATTTTGTAAGAGAAGGTTAGGTTTGCATAATAAATAAAAGAGAGATAGTAAAATCTCTAGGGTTACTTCAACCATTCCACATACATATTCAAAGACTAGAATATATATCAATAGACTTTATTACAGGGTTACTGAAATATAAAGGTAAGTATTACATTTTTGTGGTCATTTATATAGACAAATTTGTAGATTTTTTTTGTAGAGCTCAAAGTACATAAACAACAAGCCAAGTGGCAGAAGTGTCCGTGAAAGAAATTCATCATCTTCATGGTTTTCCTAAAGTAATAGTAACAAGAAACTTTTGGAAATAATTATTTAATATGAGTGGAGAAACACTAGCTGCCATGAGTTCTACATATCAAACACAATCAAATGGTCAAACAAAAATATTTAACAAATGTTTTTAAGGTTATCTACAATGTTACTCTTTAGAAAAGAAATCTTAATGGATGAAGTGGGTTCCTCAAGGAAGAATGGTAATATGATACTATCATAATACCTATCACACATCTACTAAAATACCATGATGATGTAAGTTTGGAATTTAACATTTTTACATGTTAAAGACAAATAGTCAAAATCACTGACAACTTAGTATGTAATAATTAATAATCATTCCCTGTTCATTTTTTTTAATAGGTTTATGTCACACGATGATGCAGGGGCATTAGGCACTAGCCAACAATGTAGGAGGTTTTGTCCACATGTTGTGGCTAGGAGGGTTCAAAAACATTTTAGTTGTAACAGCTAGGTGTTAATACCTCAACTGACTGTATTACTTAGACTAGTTAGAGTTGTAGGAGTCGAACAGTTTCAGTTAGTTGAATTATTATAATTAGACCTTTTGACTTCTAGAACGGTCCTCTCAGAGGAACCGAAGAGCCATATGTTATGTATATAAATTGTAATTCCTCGGATGAATAAAAGTAGAGAGGGAAGAGGAGAGTAGAGAGGGGATTTCTGCAATAAACCTCTGTGTGTGAACAATTGTTTCCAGTTAAATGATTTCCAAGCATAGTTGCCATTGAATTATCTCGAACTGCTAATTGTGAATAATTTTTTAACTGTGAGGCGATTGGGTACTGATAATTCCATTCTTCTGTCTTTGAATTCCCGTAAATTGTTGGATAACCCTGTGAACTCACCCCACTCGAAGGCAAGGTCTGTGTAGAGAACCGGGGTCGTGAACATTGTTCAAATATAAAAATCCCGCTTAATAAACAGACAAGATTGTTGTGCTTTCGGAACCTAACCCGAGGATTTGACATGAGTTAACAAACAAAAGGATAGCGGAACCAGACTTGCACCTGTGGTCAAGCCCTGTACCAAAACCACGAGCGGAATCACAAAAGCGGGTTTCCCATATCGCACCACTTTTGCGGAGTAGGCGGTATTTCCTATTCGCGAGCGATTCCATAGGGAATGCGACATGTGGCAAAGTGACCCCCGGAAAACCACCGTTTAACACGCGCCATCGCACGTTAAAGCCCGACATTGGAAGCCGAGCGAAATTGCCAAGAGTCATTGATTTGGAGAAGGGCCATCGGACGGTGGTCGCACGTTGAACTTGCCCGGAGGTTAACTAAGGTGTGCGGAGGATAGCCAGGTATGATACGAGTGTTTGATTGGTTATTTATATATATAGGTGGGGCCGGAGTATAATGAAATTGTTTAATTAAACGATTAGCGGATAATTAGCATAAGTCTGGAGCGTGATTGTTGTAAGGCTGGGTGGTGAAATATAGAGCCGAAAGTTCATTACAAGTTATTTATTTAAAAATAAACGTGGAGTATAAATACAAAGTGTTGAAAGTTAAACATTGGTTATAAGGCTTGGAGATAATATAAAGTCGGGAATATAAATTAAAGTCCAACCATTGTGGATGGTATTTATTTATCAAATTCTATGAATTTGATAAATAAACCCGAAGAAAGAAGAAGTCAATGAAGACCCAGGATGGAGGAAAAGAATGGGGTAAACCAGGGGAAAATGCTGACAGAGCGATTGTTGACACACCAGCTCTCCTTAGGGGTCCAATTTCAGTTTTGTTGCATCACACGATGATCTCTCTTCTCTTGCATTTACTTGTATTGAAGATCACTATTCTAGGAATAAGGAGTTATTTTCTCCAAAAATAACCCTAGCCAAACATTGACAATGCATCAAGGATATCTTTCTATGCTTCATAAGTACATATGTTCTACTTCCAAATCATGTCTTGGAAGTGGTTGTTTTGCTGGAAATTATTCACCAGTTGGTTTCATACCAAAGTCTTTTTCACATTTTTAGCATCCAATACATGAAAAAGATAATGGTTTAAAACTGGGTGAAAAAAGGAAATGGGTGAAAAAACTGAAAGAGAAGACAATTGTCTGTCATAATTATCAAACATTGCACCCAACTTCTACCCCTTTCCATTGTTACCCAATGAGGTAGATGTGGAAATTGTTGTCATACTTCCCAAAGCAGAGGCCATCTTCTCTTATGCTGAATATAGAATTACAAGATCTTCATATTAGTATGAACCTTAAAAAACATGACTCCCATTGCTAAAAGCCACTTTTAAGTTGTAACAGGAAAACTAAACAACTATCGCAACTTTTCGCAACTTCTAGAGCATTAAGAGAGAAACAAACAAAGAGAAATACAACCACAATCCTCATTTTAATGAGACCAGACTATATATTTGCATTAAGATAATAGAAAGAAATCACGACTATATTAAGGCCAGCACAAAACAATCTTTAACCAGTGTCTCTCGCGGCCTTCAGGTTGCCATGCTAGAGGTTGCATTTTTTTAATTTAAATTCTTGACCTCTCGTGCCCATCTATGAATGCATCCAATGGGATATCTACATCAAATGCTCCTTTATATCCCCAAAAACAAATTCCCTACTACAAGAGCACCAGTATTGATGGATCACCCCACACCATCACACCCACTAGAAACGGTGAAAAAGGAAACCCGAGAAAACTTCTGAAATATCTCAAGATGACTATATGGGTGGTTCTTATGAATCAACCAACCATTCAGAACATTCTCATCAATCCAAACCATGATTATTATGTGACAATATTCAAGCAGGCACTGAATTGGATTTCTGAAGCTATGTTAGAGAAACCCTAAACTCTCACTGAAAATAGGTGAAATGTGGCACCACTCAGGGATTGACATGTGCCAATTGGTACAAGTGGTAGACAATTGGCATGATCAAACAACGAGGTGATGCAGGAATGACATGAGGGAGAAAATATCAGAAAAGCCCCAAATCTGGAGAACTAAAGCTCATCACCAACCTGAGATTGACAACTTTACATGATGTAACCTATGAAATCGTAAATGGAGAAATCATAGTAACAATAAAGTAACCTATGTAACAATGAAGTCGGATTCATCCTGGGAGTGGTAATGGGAGAAATCATAGTGAACAACAGGAAACATGCAGAGTTGCTTACAATCAAATAGATGAAAAAACACATACAAAAAACCTAGATAATAATCATGAACAAGCTTAATATTGAATTATAAACTGTAAAGGAACTTACAAAATGTGACATTATGAACCTGGTCAAGCACACAAGCAAAAATATCCTGGACATAACCCTGGTTGACAAGTTGTATTGCTCATGATGCAAGAGGATTTGTACCTGCACTGCCAAGTCAATCAAAATCCATCATTATCTATACAATAAATACAAGTAATTGATGTAGTATTTTTACTCTAAGATGCATTCTTATGATAATGTTAGAACATATGTTGAAAATGTCAAAACATACCCGAATAAGCTCCTCTTCGTTTCAAGAACAATTTATTGGAGTCGCATGAACTTGGAACAAGCCTCCCACGATCTGAAAGAGTAGCAACTAAGTCAACGGTGACTTTTTTGTTGCTACGCTGGATCGAGGGAGGTTTGCTCCAAGATTAAATTGCTCCAATAAATTATTCTCTACTAAACAGGGCCAACCACGTGAAGGTGGAAGCTCTTATGGCCCCTCCCCTCACATCACTCTCAATTCCCCAATACCCAATCTATATTTCATTTTTTACTTTCATGAGCATAAAAAAAAATATTCAATAACTAATAAAAAAAAATTCAACAAAAAGTACGCAAGGAAACATTGCAATTAATGCTTGACATAAAAATAGTATGATAAATGAGTTTTTTATATAACGCAAAAAACGTTCCAAGTATGGTCATTGGTAACGTTTATCTTATAATAATACAATATTTTACATTATCGAAATTTCTTTTTCTTCTTCCTATTTTTAAAGCTCCTAATTACATCATCAATATCATCATGCTCTGCTCCTGTTTCGTGCCTTTCGACCCGCACTGCTGACCTAGTTGCGTAGTCACGATGTCTGGTCTCATCCAGTGATGAGGCATCGCCTACAAAAACAGATAATATTAAATTTTAATTGTCAGTTTTTAAATATCATTGAACTAGTTCGGTAATATTAATAAAAAAAATTGCAATGATATTATTTACCTGGTGCACCAGTTGTCGCCGCTGACCTAGTTGCGTAGTCACGATGTCTGGTCTCATCCAGTGACAGGGCATCACCTACAAAAACAGATAATATTAAATTTTAATTGTCAGTTTTTAAATATCATTGAACTAGTTCGGTAATATTAATAAAAAAAAATTGCAATGAGATTATTTGCAATTTTTGGGTTATCAAGTGACGACTAGTTCGTAGTCAAGATATACGGTCTCTACATCCGTTGGCGGAGAACATCGCCTACAAAAGCAGATAATATTAAATTTTAATTGTCCAATTTTTAAATATCATTGAACTGATTCGATAATATTAATAAAAATTTTAATGAGATTATTTAAATTGCACGGTTATACTTGGCCCGACTTTAGTTTTGTGATCGATGTACAGTCTCAACCGATGTGAGCATAACCTTATCAAAAGCGGATAATATTAAATTTTTGGAATTGTCGGTTTAAATATCAACATACGGATTAGAGGTAATATTAATAAAAAAAAAATTGAGCACTGATACCTTACAGTGCACAGTTTTAGATGTGAGCCTGGTTGTATAGTCATAATTATCTGGTCCATCTAGGTGTTAGAGCATCGCCTACTAAAACAAATAATATTAAATTTTAGTTGTCAGTTTTTAAATATCATTGAACTAGTTCGGTAATATTAATAAAAAAAATTGCAATGAGATTATTTACCTGGTGCACCAGTTGTCGCCGTTGGGACTGTTGCCCTGTCTTCCTCTCTGGTGGTAAGATCCTCAAGGGAAACATTCTCTATCATTTAAACAAAAAACTTTATAAGGACAACCATCGAGGTATAATTAGAAAAAATTATAAGTGGAAATTAATTACTGTCACGACCCTCACTGATAGTAGCATTGTCGGCCTGGTCCCCACTACAATGATCAGGTTGCACGTGAGGATCATCTACATCTGGCTCTAAAACTGGGTTATTTGCCTCGTCGGTAGTGTTTCTCCCCTGATTTAAACAAAGTTGTTAGACATTAAATTTATGGATGAAAACAAACATATTGAAAGGTTAATGTTTTACCTTATCAGGCATTCTGGATCTTGGAACCTGCCCCAAGCTTATGCGACGTTCAACTACGGCTTGATAGCCGAAATGGAAAGTGATATTTTTATCTTCCTCTGTTGTTTGTGTTCCGAAGTCATCACCCTACATTACATATGTCTATGTATTTTTAATCATATTTGATAGGATTACAAAAACGTTGGAAGGCAATACAATTAATTATAAGATGTTTAGCTAATTAATTACAATTCTTGCGGCCAATTTCAAGTAGTCGCCCTGGCCTAGCTTGTGATGGCCCTTTTTTTCAATCCTAGCTTTGGTTGCCTTTGAGGTGTCAGGAAACCTAGCATCAAAAGATTAAAGTCAGATATGACGTGGCACACTTTTATTTTAGACATGAGAAAATTAAAGCTATTGAATTAAAGTTGTAATACCTTGCGGGTCCAGTTGGTATTTTTCCTTCTTTCTTTGCCCTTTTCTCTTTTCCTTCATGGATGAGTGCTCTCCACTCACTCTCTGCAGGCCCCATGAGAGAAGCTCATATCCAAGTTAGTGCAATTGCATCTAGGTGTCCATGGTTCATTTCAAATATTTTCGGCTACAGGAGCCATAGTTGTTCTTGTCAAATATACCGACCCAAAAAGGGTTTCTAGATAATCTAGAAGTTCTTTTTTCAGGTTGGAACTCTGGGAATTCCACCCTGTGCGTATGGTTGGGCCAAAAATTACCAATGCATGGCTCTCCAGATACCTGTAGAACTCATTTTTTCCTACACAGGAAAAAAAAAAGATATTATCATTAATTTAAAAATAAAAATCGTGATAAATATGTTTTAGATAAAGTACATGAAATAGTTAAAATATTAAAATTTACCTGGGAGTTGTACATGCTTTATAGGGACACCTTCATCGTTCACCAACAACGTGCCATTAATGGTCCCTGTGGAGCTGACACGTGTAGCTCCGGGAAACGCAATAATGTGATTGTACCCTTCAGCCTCATGTTGTAACACGTTGTTGATTGTTGAGTGCTATAACTTAGGCAGAGATGTATTCTATTGCTGGCACCTAAAAGTAGAAGGTGTACAAGAGGGTTGGTGGAAATCTCTTGCCCTTGTGTCCCTTACACCAACAAGATTCCTTAAAGTGTGAAAGAAAATGCTTTACAAAATAAATTTTTGTTAGTTTAGTCAATGTAAAATTAAAATCAAACTATCATGAAATTCATCTATCTTAGAACAAAAAAATATCTTTTTAATTTTTATTATTATAAATATATCTTTCATTTGGCAACTCTGGTGTATTTATCCTCTTCTATTTAGGTGTTTGGTAGCGTACATCAGTAAGAAATTAAACCTTGCATCTGATTTTATAACAGACAGAATGGAGATGAAGAAAGCTCTTCCTCAAAGAGGGAATCATCAGGCGTACCATGGCTAGGTGTTTGCATATTTGAACAAAATTAATATTATTTCAATTATGTAAATAACTAAAATACCTGAAGATAGAGCAATGCTGGCACTTTACATGTTCTTCCGCTGGTCTCTTTCCGTGATCATCCTGTCTCTGGGTTGTTCCTGCACTGCTCTCATCAGTCTGCCACATTGCAATAAAATTATAAATGTAAAAAATTGAAAACAATATCTAACTTAAAAACACAAAATGAAAACTGAAATAATTTCTAATAAGACACCGGACGACAGAGTTAGAGTTTCAAATATGCCTTGCATTGAATTCAGTCCTGGAAACATGTCATTGCACATTAAGGCACCCAAACAAGAAACGAGTTGACAATGAAGACCTTATTGAATATATTGTTGGAGCAACTTCTAGTAAACTTGTTGTGAAGACCTTGAGGATATTTTTGGAGCAACATTGTTGAAGCTGATGGTATAGCATTTTTGGAGATGATCTTGAAGGGCCTTGAAGTGAAGCTTTTGGAGCAACTGTTGAAAAATCCTTAGAGCATTTAAGTAAGGCACTTTCTATCTTCCATCACCTTTTTCCTTTCAATATCCTTTAAACGATTTTGTTGATATTTAATGTTTGAAATCACGTTATAATTCCTTGATTATATGTGTTTGGGGACTAGAATAATTTTACACTAAACCATGCAAACTTAAAAGTAACTTAACAGATCCATAAAGTAATAATAATCATAATTCCTAATTTCCTATTGTACGATATGATGCAAATTATTCAAACACGAAGCAATGAAGACATGCAATGTCTGAATTTCAAGATTGATGAACCAATACAAGAAGTTAGAAACTACGACTTTGATTCAATACTCTGTGTCCTAACTCCAGGAAGGAATCTAGTTTGTAGTACAGAACATGCATCGTGTATTATCAATTCTTAATTGACAACAACTAAAGGTCATCTACCTCATCAATTCCTTCCCATTTTGTGTTTTTATTTTATATTCCTTATAAAAGTGTCAAATTTCTCTCAAAGTAAGCAACCACTGAATAAAATAAAAAATAGTTGAGATATGATTGAGAAATGGTCATTTATTTCTTGAAAGGATCTTCACAGTTTCTTTGGTTGTTTTTCATCTCAAGAAACAAGAAATGACCTAAGAAACTATCGTGATGTAATATAAGAAACAACACGGTGCAATGGCCATTTTCAAAGCCAAATGATGTCCATTGAGGACATGGCCTTTATTTGGTTTCTGTTTCATAGGAGTTTCGAGTAGAAATGGAACTTTGTTGTACCATTTCCAGTAGTAAAAAGGGAAAACCTTCTTTTTCCATGGGAAATAATTTACCTTTCCTTTTTCAAGATAATCTAAATCACAAAAAATATGAACTATACTGCACACATTCTTGGATAATGTGAAAGTGAAAAAGGAATACCCTACACAAGTAATGCACACATGTACACTTGAACACTAATATATTTTTGTAGTTGAAATGCAATGCTTGTTTTCATTTAAATGTAGGATTTTTAAAGCAGGGAGAAATAATGGCTGCCAATTTAATAAGCGTTTCTTTGGGAAAAATTTAAATCTTGTATTGGGTGATGAAGATAATAGAGGGTATTGAATCTTGATTCTTGGCATTGTGTTTAACTTGAATAACTCAAATGATTATAAATATTAGTCGATGAGTTCTTTTTTCAAGTATGTCACTCAAAACTCTTATGTCAAAGCATTGTATGATGGCTAGCATTTGCTTGTTTCCCTTTCTTAAGTTCAATGTAAAAAGTATATTAATATATTGGAGCACGAATGATAACTAAAATTCTGAGGGCGAATGCTGTTCTGCAAGAGCTGAGGGCGAATGTTGTTCTGCAAGAGCTGAGGGCGAATGCTGAGGGCGAATGCTGAGGGCGAATGATGTTCTGCAAGAGCGAAGGGCGAATGCGCGTGTGATATCAGACGTTAATGTAGCACACATGTACATTTGAACACTAATATATTTTTGTAGTTGAAATGCAATGCTTGTTTTCATTTAAATGTAGGGTTTTTAAAGCAGGGAGAAATAATGGCTGCCAAATTAATAAGCGTTTCTTTGGGAAAAATTTAAATCTTGTATTGGGTGATGAAGATAATAGAGCGTATTGAATCTTGATTCTTGACATCTAGAGAGAACCCTACAGCCTAACACAATCCAATGGAATTGACCAAAAAAACCCATATAGAGTCAACCCTACTATAGGAGGAAGGGCCTGCAGTAAGAACTTACCATTTTGCAAGAGCTGAGGGTGAATTTTGTTCTGCAAGAGCTGAGGGTGAATGCTGAGGGCGAATGCTGAGGGAAAATTATGTTCTGCAAGAGCTAAGGGCGAATGTTGTTCTACAAGAGCGGAGGGCGGATGCGCGCCTGATATCAGACGTTAATGTAGCTATTGCGACGGATACGAAACATTAAAATCATTTTTATGTAGCGTGCATATAAGTTTCGTATTTTTATTTAGCGCGCATATAAGTGTCGTTATATCGATGGCAGAAAAGGCGTCGCTATTGCAACGAAGGCCTCCAAACGTCGCAATTACGACACTTAGACATTGTGTCGCACTTGCAGTCGTCACAATAGTGACGCATTGGGCCATAGTGTCGCCAGTGTGACGTCTTCCTCCAAACGTCGCAATGGAGACACTTTTCTAAGTGTCGGTATTGCGACACTTTTCTATAAATGTCAGTATAGCGATGGTTTCGGGCGGGATGGAAAAAAATTGGGGAAATTTCCAACATTTGGTCAAAAGCGTCGGAACCAAGTGTCGGAATTTCCGCCAAATGTAGTAGTGATCTCTATGTTTATGTCTATTTTTGTATTTTATTGTGTTCCTACATAAATCTGGATCAGTTGTATCAGAGCGGTCTTCTCTTTCTATTTTTTTCTTTGCATGTCCCCAACGTGGTCAGGGTATAAGGAGTTAGGGCTTGGTCTGGTTGAACCCATGCAATATCAGCCTCACAAACCTCAATGGCATCCCATGGAGGAAGAAAAGAAAGACGAGGGAGCAGGAGATCCTATCAAAATATTTCTCGAGGACGCCCTCGAGAAAAAAAGGAACGCGATGATGGACAACTTTGCTCAGATCCTTCAACGATTGCCCACCTACGGTGCATATGCATCCAACAGCCACTCTGGAGGTGCCACTCCCTTAAAGGTACAGGTAAAAATTGAAATTCCTGTATTTGAAGGCCAGATATATGCAGACACCATAGATAGATGATTAAATTCGCTGGAATGGTATTTCTCGGTCCATGATTTCTCCAACCGAGAAAATATTGTTTTTTCACTCCTCAAAGCCGTTCCCCATGTCAAAGACTGGTGGGAAACCTACTGTGAGCAAGAGGACGAACTGGAACCCTCTCTGTTCTCGGCCACACCCACTTAGAATTCGTTCTGAGATGGCATCAACGAACAATATTACCCCGTGGGGAGCTATGAGGATAAATACATCCAATGGAGCATGCTATGGCAGCAAAGGGATCAAGATGTGCACGAACTGACGAATTTGTTCCATACCCTGCTCAAAAATTTGGGTATTAAAGATTCAGAGAGACATTTGGTGCTCAAGTACCGCAGCTATCTGAACAAACACATTCAGGAGGAAATGGAGTTCCTCCACATTACATTTCTTGGCATGGCATATCGCTATGCTGCCAAGATCGAGCAGAAATTTATGCAGAAGAAGAGAGACTTTGGATCTGCGAATCCAAAGCCAGGGAAAGGTGCCCCCGAACCACAGAAAAAATGGAAAGGCCAAAGCAGGGCGACTCAGAACAACACCAAAAATCTGAAGAAGGACACGGGGAGTGGTGTGATTGTCATAACAGCCCCATTCATAGCACAAATGAGTGTCGGGCCAAACAGCCATTGGTGGCCGAACTAAAGGCACACGAATCAGATGCATTTTTTGATCCTGAGTCAAAACCAGACAAAGGAAATGAAAAAAGGAAGCAAATCATTGATGCGGATCCCACTGCGATTGTTGCCACCACCAAGATCCAAAGGGAGGATCTCAAGGATCCAGAGGAGGGGGAGCGCCTCTTCCATTCGCAGATGCGGGTGAAGGGTTCTCCACTACAATTCCTTGTCGATAGCAGAAGCCAAAAGTATCTCATTTCAGCAGAGGTCATGAAGCGGCTCGACCTACCGACCATAGCACACCCGCAGCCATATACCATCGGGTGGCTTCACCCAGGGAGAGATATCTGCATCCGCCAACAGTGCCGCCTTCCGTACAGCATCAAGCCATTCATGGATGAGGTATTATGTGATGTTGCTCCTCTTGATGTAGCTGATGTATTATTGGGATGTTTGGTTCCAATTGATGATGTCAATCAGAGTTCAATTTAATTGTCAACCCGGGAAGGTAAACTTAGAAGTGCTTATCTAAAATATGTAGATCTAGAAAGATTCCTAATTTGTCCAAGATCTTAAAGTCCCCTTACAAGAACATATTCATTAAGATCTCTTTCAATAACTAATCAAACCTAGATCTAACAATTGTTTGAGATCTATAGCTCTCTTACAAGAACATATTCTACAAGATCTCTTCCAACATTAGAACATCTAATAAGAACTTAAAAGCTGAAATGAAATAAACCTAGATCTAATAATTGTATGAGGTCTTACAATTCTCTTACAAGAACACTTTCAAATAAGACTCTTCCAATATTAGAACATTTAACAAAGCTTAAAAACTGAAATGAAACAAACCTAAATCTAATAATTGTATGAGATCTTATGGTTCTCTTACAAAAACACTTTCAAATAAGATCCTTCCAATATTAGATCATTTAACAAAGCTTAAAAACTGAAATAAAACAAAAACATAAATAAATTATACCTAAATTAAGCAAATAAGCAGCAAGTGAGGCCATGGGGGCCCTCCATAACTCCATAAGCACACCACTTTAGTGGAGACTCAGATGTAGAGGCAAAATCGAAGTATGAATCCTTTATTTGAAAATCTCCATTACAAACCAACTCTAAGCTTCTAAGATTACATACTCCAAAATTCTAAGATTACAAAACTTCAAGATTACAATATTACAAAGACTTCAACATTCCAAATGGAGGAGATTGTACTCCTATTTATACAATGGGATGAGTAACAAACTCATAATGATCATCCACTAATCTCTCTTTTAGTTCCATACATCTCTCAACCATATAGACACATAACCCCTTTTGTCCTTTATCTTCTCCATGAGGTTTATCTTCTCAAATTCGAATTTGATCCTTTAAGGCCACATAAAGGTGTCTTGGAAGCTTCCTTGGAACCTACACATGTCACAAAAACAACCCACTTTCCATATATAATGTAAAATATATTATTTTCTAATATTTAATCAAGAATTTCTCTCAAAAATGCTTAAAAATAAATAATATTTGGAAAATATAAATGAGACCCATTAATGGTGAATAATAGGGAAAATGAAGTGACATGGTGGTGAATAATGGGTGATAAAATGGAAGCATAGGTGAAAAATGTATGGTAATGAGTGACATTTTGAAACCCAAACATACTCCCCAACTGAAGCTCTTGCATGTCCTCATGCAAGCTACTACAATGACTTATTTGATTTAATTCTTAGATGAGCTTCCTTTTACAAGATGTTTGGTTCTTGTGTAACAAACATTTTTCAATCATGGACTTCTTTTTAACTTTGCACATCTTTTGGATAAATTTTTATTTTTGCAAAGCATTTACATCTTTTAATGATTGGTTCTTGTGTTAAAATCATTATTTACTTTGTTGAGATCTATTTTTAATGATTGGTTCTTGTGTTTACAATCATTATTTACTTTGTTAAGATCAATCATTTTAAGAAGTCATTTAATATGCTCATCATATTTAATAAGTCATTTAATATGCTCATCATTTTGTAGTAGTTTTTATTGCAGGAAGACTATGTGGGTTAAGATGTAATATGAATGAGAAAAAAAATGAAGTGTGAAATTCCCCCTCCCCAACTGATGGTTTTTGGCAATTTTTTAATGAGAAAGGGAATAGTGAAATAGTGGAATATTTTCCAAATATCATCATTTTAGCATCTAAAAAGAATTTCAAGATTAAAGGTTAGAAAACATCATACCTTACTTACCTACAGAAGTGGATGAATCATGCATGTTCAGCTGCTACAATTCTGATCTGAAGCTTCTTCTGCAAGTTGTGGATGAAAGATGGATCTGTATTGTCATATCTGTTGCTGGATAGTCTGATGAATCTGATGAGTCTGCTGAATATGGCTAAAAATATATAAGGCTTGGAATGTATACAAAATATATAAGTTACATTTTCCTCCCCCCAACCTTATTTATTGACTTGTCCTCAAGTCATGACAAGCTGAAAAAGAAATGAAAAGAAATCTGCTTCATCTGCTACAAAAATATGGGTCTTCAAGTCTTCAACGCTCGATGGCACAAATCTTACTATGTGAATAAATGTGCTGGTGTCGAACATAGCAAGAAGTTGTTGGCTTAGTGGCCATTAATGAATGCCACTAGTCAACACGAGAGCTCCCACCATTGATTCCAATGGGAGTCAAGATGCCTAACACATCTTTGTAGGTACGAATATGTTTGTTGTGGTCAAGTCACCTACAAGATCCAACGAACAAGGGATATTAATGTACTCCCATTGTTCATTGGCAAGAGTACTTGCCATTAAGGCATGCAAGCCTCTAGGTGTTTTTACAAAGATAATTAGACTCTAGGACTTTGACTCAATGATATACATAGAAGCAGGGTTTTATTGGCAGAAATGAAAAATGGTATGAAAAGGGAAATGGAAATGGAAAATGGATTTTATTGATGAGTTAGGAATAGATGAAAGGAAATGCATGGTGAATGAAGAAGAACTCTTGTTGTGAAAAATGGACATTGAAATGGTATGCTTTATGGTTTGACAATTGGTGGAATTCAAAATCTTTTGCAAAAAACGAGGTGTAAGGTAATGGTTGTGAACATGGATTTTTCATTATAATTTTTCATGAATTTAGTCGTTTGAAGACCAATTGTGCGCACAATGTAATCTCCTTAATGAATACTTGATTATCCTATAACCTGTAAAAAAAACTTGGTAGAAAGAAAACATAAGTGTGCTCTAGAAGAAATGGCCAGTTCCTTCATGATTCTTACGCAAAAATTTCATACCAAATAAAACATGTTAAGGACAATCAAAGGTTTTGAAATTGACTTAATCATGATATTAAAATCAATCCATTCTTTAAAAATAACCATGAAAAGTAATTCTCCCTGTTATGCTTAGCAAAAAGATTGGCATTTGAAAGATATGTTGTGTTCTGCATATTAGTATGTCACATAAAAGCATTCAACAGAAAGATGTTATGAGTTTAATGCCAACTTGAAGCTTATCGAAACAATATAATTATCCTCCAAATGTTTGATAAATCGATCCTCAAAATTTGTTTCCAAGTGTTCCATTATTTATTTTTAGACCTGCATGAATTTTGTGGAAATTTTTTAATTTTCTTTTTTTTTTTAATTTTGCACTTGTACCAACTCTTGCGCTTTCAATCAATTCCTGTAATTCTCATGATTCTCTTAATTTGCATACCACCAATTTTTTTTTTTTATAAAATGCCAATATCCTTCATATGTCAATGTTCACTCTTTAAATCCCTCAAAACAACAAGTGTCACAAAACAAAAAAAAAAAAATTTATATCTTTTATTTTTATTTATTTTTTATTTTTTATTCTTAAACATGATAACAAACATAATATAGCAATAACAATCCTATGTAATATAAAACAATATATCAAACCTAACAAATTACAAAAAAAAAAAAAAAAAAAAATTACAACTATATTACTATAATTATAACAACATATTAATATATTAATATAATTAATATATTAATATATTAATACAATAATAACATATATTAATACAAATCAAACATTAACTATAAGAAGAAATTATAACAAATACAAATCAAACATTAGCTACAAATATATAAATACAAATCAAAACAAATCAGAAATTATAACTAAAAATATATAAATACAAATCAAGCATAAAAAAAAAGTATATATATATACAAATATAAACTAAAACATATCAAACATAAAATAAAAATATACAAACCTAAATCAAAACAAATCAAATATAAACTAAAAATATACAAATCAATAAATACAAAAACTAGAAATGCAAACAAGCTAAAAGAAATGCAAAAAAACGGAAAAGGCAAAATTTGTGAACTAATCGAATTGAAGGCAGATGGAATGGTTTTGTTGGGGAAGCATAGGAGCAACCGCGCTGGTGGTGGAGAAGGCAGATTAGAATTAGTTATTGAGCATCGAAGCATCAGAGCCATTTGTTTGTCAGTTATTTGCTAGTTTTGATGCGTCATTTTCTGTCCCGAAGGTTACTACCTTTTGTGATGCCGCCAACGCATGTGTTTTTGCACAGCTATGCTCTGGTTCATTTCAGAGGAGAGTCCTAAAATGAAACATGAAATGAGTTATTTGTATTTGCAGTTCTTTCTTGCCAGTTAGATTGAGGAGTTCCAATTGATGTATTTCACAGAGACTTGTTCTCCAGAGTGCAAGTGTTGATCGTATGCATGCAACAGGGAGAAGTCTTCGAAGCCAGCGTTGAGAGCCACGAGCCACACGAATTATGTGTAGGTTAGATTTTTGAATGACTCAGAATATTAGCGGGTACCATAAACTTGTGTAGAACCTGTGATATTCATTTGTGTTTGCAGGTATAGTGAATGAATTTGGACGTTGTGTGCGTGAAGAAGGCAGATCTGCTCGCAGCACGCTGATCCTTTAGACTCTTGGATAATTGATTATTGGAGATCAAACGCATAATTGTTGAGAGGGACAGTTGCCTTCTGGGCATTCTCAACCCTCCTTTCCCTTGAATTCATTGTTTCATTAGTCGAATCAATTTTTCAGTTTCCAAATCTAGCCCAAATCATGGATTCTGGGAATCTCTAAAATCGTTTATTCAGCGAACCCAAAAAAAACACTTACACCCCTAAAAAAAAAATCAATTATTTCTCTTGGATTGATTTGCACGCGAATTTTCACATGAGGAAGGGAAAGGCAAATATATTTTTTTTAATGTTGCTTTGGATTCAACTCTTGGTGACTTTTGATGCAGCGTTGATATTCAGTTTGTTTGTTTGAATGCTTTCGGATTTTTTTTTCTTTTTTTTTTAACAATTCGTTTGGTTGTGTTTTATTATTTTATTTTTTATTGCTTTTTTTATATATTTTTTTAATTGTTTTGTTTTTTTTTAATTTTTTTTTTAAATGATATTGAACCTATTTCTTAAAAAAATGGCTACTTTTCAAAAAGTTTTTTATTTTTATTTTTTTTTTTAATTTTTAATTTTTTTTTTTAATTTTTAATTTTTTTTTTAATAATAATAATATATATATGATATATATTATTATTATGTGGAATATTTGTTTTTTAAACTAAAAATAAAATAAAATAAAAACTAATCTTTATCTAAAAAATGTTTAAGATGATTTTTCGCTCATGCAGATCAATTTTCCAGCAAAAATATTTTTACTGGAATAAATCAATAGATTTTCTGATCTTCCTAATCGGACGAAGTGCGCGAAGAGAGCATACTAATCTCTTGATTTTTTTTTATTTATGCAAGTTAGCGTGGATGGATAAAATACAATTAAGATCTGCAATTAAACCTTGCATTGTCTATACTCTTTCTGCAATGTCACGGGGGCATTTAGACTCTCGGAAGATAAAGCTTTCCAATAATCAAGCTCCTGGCTCACCCGTGATACAGAAACAAGACATAGAAATGCAAAGATGAAGCAGCTCTTTTTATTCATGATGATTTAAAATAAGTCTAAAAGAAAATTCTAATGAGAATGATTTCTAATGAGATCTCATTTTTATTTTTCTAATCTATTCTACCTATCTTGCTTGAAATATTTATTTATTTCCTAAGTAAAAGAATGCTTCGAGTGAAGCCATCTACGGGTTAAAAATTCAAAAATGCTCACATCGATATTTAAAAGTTTTACGTTATGTTTTACAAGTATGTGAGTAACTTGTGTTAGAGTTGGCTCAAGGTGATTGTCCTTGCTCTCCAAGAAGTACCTGTTCAACATTGTCAAATTCCTCATCCGTAGATGGATTAGTGAGAAATGGGGGTTTTAAAATAAAAACTGAATTTAAATTAACTATGTGCGAAAATAAAAATGCTCCAAACTTTGAACTCCTTTATGAACCTGCTGTCACGAAGTTCCACAAGTTAGTCCATAAAAACAAATGCATAAAAACAATTACTAAATCCTTCTAGTTGCACTTCTGCGGCAACAACGCCAAAATGTTTGGTTCCAATTGATGATGTCAATTAGAGTTTAATTTAATGTCAACCCGGGAAGGTAAACTTAGAAGTGCTTATCTAAAATATATAGATCTAGAAAGATTCCTAATTTGTCCAAGATCTTAAAGTCCCCTTACAAGAACATATTCATTAAGATCTCTTTCAATAACTAATCAAACCTAGATCTAACAATTGTTTGAGATCTATAGCTCTCTTACAAGAACATATTATACAAGATCTCTTCCAACATTAGAACATCTAATAAGAACTTAAAAGCTGAAATGAAATAAACCTAGATCTAATAATTGTATGAGGTCTTACAGTTCTCTTACAAGAACTCTTTCAAATAAGACTCTTCCAATATTAGAACATTTAACAAAACTTAAAAACTGAAATGAAACAAACCTAAATCTAATAATTGTATGAGATCTTATGGTTCTCTTACAAAAACACTTTCAAATAAGATCCTTCCAATATTAGATCATTTAACAAAGCTTAAAAACTAAAATAAAACAAAAACATAAATAAATTATACCTAAATTAAGCAAATAAGCATGCAAGTGAGGCCATGGGGGCCCTCCATAACTCCACAAGCACACCACTTCAATGGAGACTCAGAAGTAGAAGCAAAATCGAAGTATGATCCTTTATTTCAAATTCTCCATTACAAACCAACTCTAAGGTTACAACTCTAAGCTTCTAAGATTACATACTCCAAAATTCTAAGACTACAAAAACTTCAAGATTCTAATATTACAAAGACTTCAACATTACAAATGGAGGAGATTGTACTCCTATTTATACAATGGGATGAGTAACAAACTCATAATGATCATCCACTAATCTCTCTTTTAGTTCCATACATCTCTCAACCATATAGACACATAACCCCTTTTGTCCTTTATCTTCTCCATGAGGTTTATCTTCTCAAATTCAAATTTGATCCTTTAAGGCCACATAAAGGTGTCTTGGAAGCTTCCTTGGAACCTACACATGTCACAAAAACAACCCTTTCCATATATAATGTAAAATATATTATTTTCTAATATTTAATCAAGAATTTCTCTCAAAAATGCTTAAAAATAAATAATATTTGGAAAATATAAATTATACCCATTAATGGTGAATAATAGGGAAAATGAAGTGACATGGTGGTGAATAATGGGTAATAAAATGGAAGCATAGGTGAAAAAAATGTATGGTAATGAGTGATATCTACATGACATTTTGAAACCCAAACAGATTTTTTATGATTTTTTTCCACAGATGGAGGATAGGTGGTCTCATCACGAGCCAACCTACCATGATCATAAGGAAGAGAAAAGTGGCATTCCCACTATGGCTACCATACTAGGGATATGATCCAATGGATGCAATAAAAAAATCCTTAGAAACAAGAGGTCTCATCACGAGCCAACCTGACCACTTTCGCTACTTCCCAGTGAATGGAAATGTGTTCACCTGGTCACCAAACCAACACATTGGTCTCTACTATGGACATCATAAGATACTTCCCCAATTATACATAGAGGAACATGGTTCCCAAGGGTTAAAAAGAAACTCTGTCGAGGCTATGGATGCTTGTAGGCAGCAGAAGCTCTGCTGATGGTATTGAATATTTATTTTACATTAATAAATATTATAATACCCTCTTCTTATCACCTTTTCTATGGAGAGATTATGGTCCTAACATACCTTGAACCTTTATGCATGGATATATTTTTTGAATCAATCACAATAGTTTAAGTGGAATAATGACACTAAAATTATTATTTCTTGTGTTTCTTGCGCATGATGTTCCTTTTTTCTTTATTATATCACATCACGACAGCTTATCCTTTATTTTTAATTCATAGTACAAGCCTTGATTTCACTCCTCCAATGCCCTTTATGATCTTGTCATTAATGCACAATCCATTACCCCTGTACCTTGCCACCAATGCCTTACCCATTCATTCATTCAGTCGAGGGTGACCTATCAATTTGAAGGGGGGTGGGGACCTCTAGTGTACTTATGAGTGCACTATCGTTCTGTCATTCAATTTTGCAAAATGGTACGACATTTCATGATCACAGAGCATGTGGTATGATAACAGCCTCAATAACGATATTTATATTTATAAAATATCACATAAACATTTGTTGTTCCATTACTCAGCTCTATGCGTCATTGTGTTTTTCCACTACACTTATCATTTGTAGACTTACAGCACTATGGGAGGAAGAGCAATACATAGAGAACCACTAATACTAGTTGTTTCTGATGTAGCTAGGGAAATTTTAGCTCAAGCTGGGTGGATAACATTCTTTATGAGATTTCAACCACCCAATGAGGAAATTTCCATTGATTTCTTATGAAATTTACAGAATGGAAAATCTATGGTAAAGGGAAGGAAAATCACTGTATCAGATGCGGTGATAGCGAAAGCATGCAGGTTACCAGCAGAGGGACCTGTGTGGACTAGTAAGCGGTTGAAGCTACAGGACGCTATCGAGGTTTTCAAAGATGAAGGATGGGAGCTTATAAAAAAAGGCAAGGGAGGTCAGCCATCCTCTCTTGGAGAACCATGGGGAGAGCTAGCAAAAATCTTGCAGAACTACATTACATGCGATGGGCGAAAAGATGTGGTAAGGCCGCGTCAAGTCAAACTTTTAGTAGTTCTAAAACAGAAATGCTCAGTTAATTTACCTGCATTATTAAAATCTTTACTACATGACACCTCTGAGAGGCTAAGACGGTCCCAACACGTAGAAACCGTAGTAAGCCACCAATGTCTGATCACACTAATAGTCATCTATAACCTCACCCAACAGAAATCAAGCTGGGATGATTTAATATTAGCTCCGAAAGGAGGTTTAGCCCCGCCTGCACCTAACCCGGTTCAAAAAAGAAAGCGGACTACCCTTTCAAGAAACATACCTCAAAAGCGCAGACGGTCCGCAAGGTTGAGGTCAATATCATGAGTGGAAAGAAATCCTCAGGGCAGTATCATACCTCAAAATCGCAGACGGTCCGCAAGGTTGAGGTCAAGATCAGGAGTGGCCGAAAATCCTCAAGGCATTACCAGTCAACATATAGAATTATCCAGCCCGGTAAGAGAACAATGCTTGCAGCCAGAGTCACAAGACCAAGATAACCCCAAATCATACCATGAGGAAGAAGTAGAGCAATCAGGGGATTAACAAAGAAATGAATCAGGACTCCCCTCAAAACCAAGCATGGGCCCACAAGGTGATTTGTTTCATGATTTTGAACTTTCCCAGGTCTTGGCCAACATGAGTAATTACATGCAGCCTGAAAGCCCACTCAATATTAATTTAGAAGCAACCCAATATCCCGAGAATGCTAGCAATACCAAATGTCTATCTCCCTTGAATGATGCAAGCCATGAAGTATAATCCGATGTAGAAACCATTCGAGAAGTAGTGCACCAACCCGGTGACACTCTTCGAGTGGAAAATAGCCAAGTAGGCCTAAGTACAGAAAACAGAGGTCAAGGAGAAGAAGTAGAGACAGAGATTCTTCGGGAAGCCGATACTCAATCCGGACACACGATCCTATTAGGATAGAGCTAGGATGAGCAACCAGGCTCTTTATAAGAAAAAACTATTAATTATAATATCAACAGAATAGTCGCTCCTCCGAAAATCTGTAGGGCCGAATTGAAAAATCTTAGGAAAGAACAACAGAAGTTGCCCAAAATAGTAAAAGGGCTCAGAAGAAAAATAAATGAAATCACAGCGGGAAAGGTCCCAGACAAAACCCTAGAGACAGCAAACACAACTCAAACCTAGCCCATACCCACTCAACCAGTCATCATCAAAGAAGAACAGCATCAAATTGAGCCCATACCCACTCAACTAGTCATAATTAAAGAAGAACAGCACGAAATTTTCATAGATACAGCTACTCGGGCAGAGGACATACCCTCTCATAGCATGAGCACTCCGACAATAACACCAGCTAAAGACAACATGACACACAATGACCCTGCTATTCTGATTCTTCTGAAAGAATTAGCACAGGCTTGGCTCGCATTAGAACGTCTTGAACAAGAAATTGTTCCCCAACAAAATTATCAAGCCTTGCAGAGGAAACTTTGAGAAAGGAATGAGACAGAGAACAATACCTTCGACGGGTACAAAAAAGAAGAAGAGAAAATAGAGAAATCAAGCTCAAATTGGATAAGTTCCTAGCTCGGACAGACACCATATGCTCATTATATACAAATGTCTTGGTATACACGGATCCCACCACTAACTACACCTTATTTCTATTATAATGATACTTGATGTTGAAAATTAAAGCCGCGAGAGCTGGAAAACCAATTGAATTAAACACAGTTGAAAATTTTATAAGTTGTTGCAAACAACATGGTGTAAAGGTTCAAAGGTTGCTTTGTGAATTTTACCTGCACAATCTTGTATTAGCAGATGAAGTGGAAAATAACCCCAACTCTTTTGTGGGAGACATTCAGTTCCAAGCCTTTATCTCGTTTGCGGTTAATCAAATTAAATGGTTCAAAGCTCATAACGCCATTCAAAAACAAGAGCATGGGTTGGATCTTTGGGTGAGAGGTGAACCCAAGCACCCTTTGCAAATGCTTTCCAACCAAAAGAGTCTGATGAAAAGGGAAGGGGTGATTCAAGTCTTAGGGCCTATTCATAAAAGGATTATACAAATGGAGTATCGTATTTTCAATCCATTTGAGAAATTTCTATGACTACATCCAAGCTTAGGTGGATGGTCTCTGCTGGTAGTGTGTAGGGTAGGGCACCATATAATTACAAAAATTTTAAAGCAGCTGCAACCCATTTTATCACCCATAGTAACCTCATTTTAAAAGAAGGACCTTATTGGTTAGGATGTCGGTTTTGTGGCCCCATCATTTGGTATCCTCCCAAAGGTTACCGGGCTTCCTATGAATTTCTTGAAGAAGAACAAAGGACCGTGTTTGCACTCTTAGCTCAACATCATGGTTTCAGACCAATTTTTGATGCCCCTTCTCCAGCCTACTCTTTAACTGCACTCCATCAAAATTACTTATTTTCATGAGGACATGAAACAGAGTAAGTAGGGGAGTATGTTGGGTTACGAAATGGGTATGTATTTACTATTAAGTTCATCATCGTTCTCCTTAATTCTTATCTTTTTCATATCTTAATGTGCCAATATATTAAGGAATTATGGTAAGAAATGAGGAATTATTTGAAGTTACAATTTAACTAACTCTTACCCTTCTTTATGTAGGAAAGTGAAAAAAGGAATGATTGTTATTCCCTGCTATTGGCACAGGCGAATCCGATAAGTCAAGGAAGGAACGAGTCAGTGGCGGAAAAGGCTAAGAGCAAATCAGAGGGATCAGCACAGAATAGAAAAGATGTCTTAAAGTTAGAAATCGGTTGCAAATCCCTCAGGATCAGGAGATCCTGAGGGATCACATTTACTATTCAGTCTTTACCCTTTCTAATTATAAAAGGAAATGATTGTAGGAAGAAAGTGGAATCTATGTTATATTCCAAATTGTAAGCTTAATTACCGATTGCGTCGTTGGAGAATGAACTTACATTGTAATGATAGTCAAGTTTGATGATTAATTGAAGTTATCATTTTCATTCGCATTATCTAAAGTAACTTAGCAATGCATGCTCGTGGCTAACGGCCCAGCCTCTGGTGGAGTTAACTGCTTCTTTGTATCTGATGTTTCTAGAGTTTAATTGGTTTGATAAGTTCCTATTTCTATCAATCTATTTTATTGAGTTGTTCATTATTTCCTATTATTGAGATAATACATATTCTTCTTATAATTTGTATTGCTATCATTTGATCACAGCGTGAGTTATCTAGAGAGCGCATTGCATTGATTTAATCATCTCTAAGAGTTTTATTATTTCTATTAGACTCTTAGAAGTGATATCTTTCCTGTATTAATTTCTTTGCAGATATTTAGTATATTTTAGATTGAATCAACTAAGTAGGGGTGAGTTATTATTACTGTGCTCTCAGCTCATGATACCATTATTTTGATTGTTGTAAGATTTGATTTCAATAGAAGATTGAACTTTGATATTTCTTTTAATAATTGCAATTGGAGTTTATTATATGCTTCCATTTATTCTTGTGTCAAGATCTGTACTACAATTTAGGAAGCATTACTCTTTGAATTAATAGCAGCCACATACTATGCACACTCTTGAAATAAGAGGGCTTGCCCGGATTGATGATTAATGTGAGATAATTAGGAGTTTTAAAAGGCACCTTTTATGAGTCAACAACATCATAGAAGGTGTAAATTCAAGTACATTAATAAAAATAGTTAGCATCAACATAAAGATGAATACAGTGGAAAACATGTAGTAGCATTATGGTAAGAGGATGATTGTCTTCATTACTCCAATAAACCATTTCTATCAATATCATGCATCAAAATGCATAAAATGTAACTATAGTCAACATGCTTTTCACCTTTGTCATAGAATAAGGTTCAATTTCATATTCATTTTTTCAACCACTATCAAAGATATCCAACTTAGTTATATGAACTTATAAGCAATCAATATTTTTTAACTTCTATAAAAAGGTACAAGAAAAATTGTGTGCATTTACTATAGGACATAGACAATAAGGAAGCTATAGGAATCCATCCTATAACACATTGTTTTCAATTATTTGAGGAAAATTGATATCTAAGAATCAAAATGGATACAAGGAAATCAATTTCTATAAGATTTAGTAAGTCCCTCTCAAAGGGACTAAATCTTATGAAATTCCATTCTTTGACCTAAAAGAAATAACTCTAAAAAATAATAAATTTTGTGATTCAAAAAACACTTCATAAAGACCATTGAGAAACCAATTTGAATGAATGAAAAGAATCACTAAATCAATGTTTGGTTATTTTTTTTAAATAACCAACCTCAATCCTAGTAATTTAATCATCTTAATTATAATAAAACCACCACATCATCTTGTGGTGGGCTACATATAGAAACTTATGATTGAAGTAATGAGTGAAAAGGGGTGCAATTTTTTTTTTTATGCTCTTACTAAAACAACTAGTGGTAGTGGTTGATTAAGTTATGTCAAAAGTCACGTCAAAAGTCACACCAAATGTATGGAATGTATTATTCAATATGCTTTATCCTTTTGAAATTATGACAATAAAATTATGAGGAAAATATATAGGAAATGAATTCACACTAAAATATCCATAACACCCTTCAAGTTACCAAATGCAACCATATGAAAGTGTAATTTTTTTGTGATCACAAAAAGTTTGCTAGAATAAATTGTGCCCTAAAACATCATGGTTCATAGAGGAGCCATAGACCTTAAGACTATATGGAATCATTCTTAAGTTAAGGTCAAACACAACCAAAAGGACCAAAAATTCTAAGCATATTATATTTATAGCATGAAAGATGTTATGGAAAGCAAGATGTCTTATTAAAAAAAAAATCAATCTATAAAGAGCATTGCAATTCAAAGAGGAATTTTGGGATGATGAAATTACCTCTATTGAGAAGGATGGTTTGTGTAGGAAGAATTTTAAATAATTTTGAAGTGACTTTATGGGAAAGCACATATTATCTGAAGAATATTTAACTTATTTCAAGGAATTCAAAATTCCCTAGGAAGAAAACTTTTGTGTAAGAAGTAATTTAAATAATGTTGAAATGACTATATGGGAAATCACATAATTTTTTAAGCATATTCAACATGTTTGAAAAAAATCAAAACTCATGGGGAAGGGGAACTTTGTGAGGTATTTTCTCTCATATTTGGAGAAAATCCTTTAGGTGAGGAAGGATTATGTGGCATAGTTGGGATGTGACTTTCCCCTAAACAAATAATAAATTTATGGTTTAAGGAATTACAAATATGGCAAGTGGGTAGTGGGTAAGCAACTAAGAATAGGTTCTACATTACCAAAAAAAAACAAAGTAAAGCATTATTTTATTGAAAAATAATAATGCTATGGTTTAGATATATCTCTAATAATATACTAAGGTTAAAAATGGGCTCAATAGCCTAATAAAGCCCTGCTAAGGTGTGCCTTATGTAAATATACTTTTCATGGAATAAAATATGGTTCATTCTTTAAAACTTAATTTGGCAAGATAGAGACATGTAAATAAAGGAGAGATTCAATTTCTATATGCATTCTTGGAACTGGTGTGAAGATATTTTCAAAGGATGTAGTTGATGACAAACCCAATGTGAGGCTCTCCATCCATCTCTTTATCTTTCGATGGATGGCTAGGTTTTCATCAACTATTACAATTTCTATGTTCCTAATATGGTTGGATAAAGCACCTAAGAACATGTTAAGGGGGTATGGCTTAGGTAAGGTGACTTTTCATGGACTAAGGTGTGGCTAAAGCCTAATATTTGGGAATTCCCTTCCAATATTTTAAGATATTTTCAAAATAGGAAGGTAAGGGAAGAACAAGTGAGGTTTTCCATCTCTATCTCTTGCCTTCATGGATAGTTAGGTTTTCATCAATGATTGGAATTTCTTTGTTGCTATATAATTTTTGAAAGAGGGTGATCTTGATCCAATAAGAAGATGCTAGTATCAAGGCTAAACCATCCAAAATGTTAATGTAACGTTGCATAGTTGAAAGAGATTTTAGTTGTAAGCTTACACATTGGATATTTGAAAGATGTTTTCGCTGTAAGCTTGTGTTTAAGATTGTACAATCAATGTAAGAGTTTTTTTAGTTATTAAAAAAGTCTAAAGCTCCCTTGATCTTATCATGAAATTAGATTTAAACATATAATATATTGTTGGTTGCTCATTTAATAAAATTGCAATCTTATTTTTTTCCTTCCTATTAATTATAACACATCAATGAATAACTTAAATATATATATTTCATAATATCCTTAATTCTTTAATCCATTAAACAAGATATTTAAAAAATATTTATAAAACCCTTCACATAGTAAAGATAGGTGTAGGTTTGATTGAGTTTCTCATGCTTAAAATTTCATAAATTTAATGAAAAATTGAGGATTGAAACCAGATTGAGGAAATTATACTATCCTAAAAAAGCTTTATCCCAAAAAAAAGAAGAAGATAAACATCATGTTACGATAACATATAAATATTAACCATAACATATGTATTATGAATAGCTAGTTCTCTCATCGTCCATCCCACGGATGCGAGCTCGCCCACCCACATCTCCAGACGACGTCTTTCCGTCTTGCTTTCAGCGCTATCCAATGCTCCCTTCAAATTCTCCAATGAATCGCTATACAGTCTCAATCGACACAATGAGTGGTTCCTTTTAATTCGTCGGTGCAATTCCTTGACTACTGTACTAGGGCTGTAAAATGAACCTTGGCCAATGATAATATAACTTCCGACGAACCGAGATCTGTTCGGGTTACAACAGCGAAAAATTTTCACGTTATTTTTGTGTTGCAGTGCGCTGAAGTAGTGATCAACAAACTAAAATCTCCTGATGGTTGTGAATGAACAAATATATGGGTGTCCTGCTGGAAGAAACGATATGCAGAGGAAAACCCTAGACGGAACCCTAGGAGAAACTTCACGCTCCAATATTTAAAGCCTAATGAAGCTGCACTTACGGGGGTGTAAAAGTTCCATCGTAATGTGAGAAAAAATGGTTTCGGTGAGGTATGTGATTTTATACATTTTATAGTTAGGAATAATGGGCTTACTTTAAGCCATATCTTTGATCCAACCACTCTCGATCTCAAAGTTATTTATTTTCATTTAAAAAAAGATTTGCAGTTTAAGTTATCAATTTTTTTTTATATAGATATTTTGAGTTAATTAAATATTTATAATTAATTATAATTATAATTACTCATTTTAGGTTTATTATTATTATTTTTTTTTTTAAATATAACTTTACTTATTGAAAATGTTAAACAATCTTGCTCAATAAAATTTAATGTTGATTTATTAAATTATTTGATATTTTGATTGAGTTATCATTTTTGTGACATGGACTAATAATTTTTGGTGGATCATTATGTGTAAGGATGTCATAGTTGACTAAGTTCAAAGTTTTGGTTTAAAGACAAAATTGATTCTCTATAAATAAGTGTGTATATTTTAGAATAGTTATTTTAGAATTTAAATTTGATTATTAATAATCAATTATTAATACTAAATAAAAATTTTGTAATATCTTTGTAATATCTTTTGTATTTAAGTTGAATAATATCCTTTGCATTCAAATTGGTTAATTAAATCAAAAAGTAATATGAATATGTGTTTTGTGGTATTTTAGTCATTTGATATTAGTAGTCTGTTTTCTTATCCCATAGTATTGTAATAAAGTAAAATAAAAATTTCCGATATAAATGAGGTGAATTTCCATGATTAATTTTTTAAATATTTTCTTTATTATACACTTATTTTATATGATTATTTCTATTATATTAATATAAAATAAATTTGAACATATTATACTTATGAGTAATTAGTTATTAATAATAAATGCGAACTTAGTGACATCTTTTGTATTTAAGTTGATTAATTTTTTTTGTATTTAAATTGATTAATTAAATCAAAATGTGATATGAATATGTGTTTTGTGGTATTTTAGGCATTTGATATTAGTAATTCATAGTATTCTCTCATAGTGTTATAATACAGTAGGATAAAAATCTCCAATACAAAATGGGGTGAATTTCCATGTTTAACTTTTTTTTTAAATGTTTTTGTGATTTTTTACTTTTCTATTTTTTATTTTTTTTTTATTTTTTTTTGTATAAATATACACTTCAAGTTATTGGAACAAATCAAGATACTCTTCAAGTTATTGGAACAAATCAAGAAAGAGTCATACATATCCATGCCTTTGAATGGAAATTAGGACTTATGGAGGAAGAAAGAGGTGAATTTCCATGATTAACTCTCTTTTAAATTTTTTTGCAATTATATACTTATTTTATATGATTATTTATATTATATTAATGTGAAAAAAATTTAAGCATATTATATTTCTCATTTTAAATTATTATTAAAACTTCTTAATAATGAAAATAATTTTAATGGTAGTTTCTTCTAAATTCTGGTATTAGATTTAAGAATTGCTAATTTTTGAAAACTTTTGCTGTAGATTTTTCCTATTTAATTTATCCAAAATAAGGAAAGAAAGACAACTCCTTAGTTTTATAGTTATAGATTTCAAATATATATTTTTAATAATTTGTGTATTAACAATTAGGTATGCCATAAATCTGTGTACATAAAAGATACAAATATTAAATGATTAATGGTTATTTTTTGAGGTAATAATTGATTCTGAAATAAATTTAAACTAAAGAAAAATAATGTTAAAAATTTAGACGAATGTAATGTTAATGTAAAAATGTAATTGTTGTTTTTAATAACCAAGTTTTGGAAAATATAAAGTGGATGTTTTGGAAAATATAAAGTGTAAAACATGAAGAATCCTAAGAATGCATTCTAAATATGTCATCCTAAATTCATCTTAATTCTAGATCTACCAAATTAAACCTTTCTTCACTTTAGAATAGGTTTGCCTCTCAAGATGGATCTTGGTTTTATTATTAATTATAATGAGAAATATAATTATTAATTTTATGTCTTTTACCTTGTTTTATTTTTTTATATGTGATTTGGCGAAGTCAAAATATTTTATTAACAATTATATTAATGAATTAATGTATTTTAATTTTTTCTTATTTTTTATTTTACTTTAATTATATAATGACTAAGACAAAATGATTACCAACATTAACACCTCTCTCTTATAATTTATAAAATATTTGTGAGTGTATATTTTATAAGTTTATGGATGAATATTTCATGCAACTTTGAGTTAAAATTCATCAACTCCATGCTATTAGCCCATGGTATTGTAAGAATGCCTATTTACAACTTAATAATATCCATGCTAAAATGATCTGAAGTTAAAAATATTGTTATATTTTAAATTTATTTTAGTTATTGATTTTTTATATATTATAATATTGTAATTTTATTGTAACTATTAATTTTTTATATGATTATTAATTAAATTCATATATGGTTAAAAAATCATTATTTTATAGAACTACATTTATCATATCTTTTTTCTTTTAATTTTATTTCAAAAAAATAATAAAATAAAATAAATGAATTATTTAAAAACATTTATAAAAAGAATTGACATACATTATTCCTATCCCTTACATATATCCCCATTTTGAGATGTAGATAACCCTTGTCACATTTTACTAATGTATACAATGTAAATACTTGATTAAAGGAAAAAATAGGCTAAGTCAAAAGGTATACGAATTCCACATTTGATGGGTTGCTTGCTTAGGATTTAAAAGAGGTTTGATTTGTTTTATGAAAACCATTGAAGGTTGAGTGGTGTGTCTTAAATGGACCCCTTAGGTTAATTAATTGATGTCAAAAGGAAAGACAAGAAGCCATGCTTCTTTGGAAAATTTTACAAGGCAAAATTGACACTAATTTAAAAGGAAATAGTGACATAACTGCAAGATTGTAAGGTATACATGTCACCCACTCCAATAATCTAACCAAAAATATAAAAAAATCTATGGGATATATGTTGGAAATATGTTGTTATTGATGGCGAAGGAAAATGTAAAGGCAATAGAAAAGATTGGAAAATGAAAGCATGAAAATCATTGGCGACAAAGGAAATTTTAAGTAAAAAAGGTTGCAAAGAAAAGCATGGAATTTGAAAACAACTATAAATGGTGTTGTATGTATTGGAAAAATAAAAGGAAAATACAATGGAAAATATGGAAAAGGAAAAGCATGGAAATTGATTAGTCATGAGAGGATAATCATGGATGAGAATGGTGCT
The DNA here is from genome assembly GCA_034641835.2 of Pinus albicaulis. Lineage (NCBI taxonomy): Eukaryota > Viridiplantae > Streptophyta > Pinopsida > Pinales > Pinaceae > Pinus > Pinus albicaulis. The sequence continues at coordinate 11,664,515 of MU968501.1, read as the reverse complement.
CAGAATTTGGAGTCCATTTTGGAGGAGCGAGTCATCTAAGAAGCAGGTAGAACCCACATAGCTTTAAATAGATTAGAAAAATTATTATAGTGATATGTGGAAGATTGAAAATGGCCTAATGGATTGAGGGATCTAGATCCATTAAAAGTTGAATTTTCTCAACTCAAAGTTAGCATAGTCAAAGAGGTGGTTGGAGACACTTTTCCAAGTTTGAAAATGGAGCCAAGACCAACAATAGAGTTAGTGGAGAAACTAAATGGTCGACCAATCATAAGTGGTAGCGAGAGGTGCTTTTATTGGGCATTGGTGGAGCACATCGGGGGAGTTATCCTCACATTATTCAGTGTAGCACAACCCTTTTGGTGTAGAAAAGGAATGGGTTGGGATATTGGTGGAATGGCACAATAACAAAGGGTCATGGAATGCGAAGCAAGTGGAGGAGGCCACTTGACAACCTCACCCAGCGGATGTAGCCCAAAGAGTATGAACCTCGAAGATTTTTTAGGGAACACAAGGTTAAGAACCGAGAGATAGGCATCGTGTGCACATGGAAAGGTTCTTAGAGGCTTACAAATGACAACCTTGTTAGTCCTCTAGGCATCGGGAGGTGGTTTTTGATATTTTTGATCGCGCATATAAATGATGGAGATCCACCTCGAGACCACTCCTCCTAATACCACAAACCATAATGGAGTGGTGTCAAACCTAATTTTGTTTTATAAAATAGTTTTACAAACAAAATGATCGAAAAACAAGGGTCTTGAGGATGCTTTCTCTCTCCTTCGACATGAAAGGTGGTAGTATTTAATTGGTTACACATGACGTAAAATACTGTTACCGACGAAACGGGAAATATTACCTCAAAACTAGTACTTGAGCCCAAAAAGACTCAAGAAACATGAAAAACACCCTAAAAACAAAATGTGTGTATTCCACAACGCATTTGATTTTTTTCTCAAGGTCAAATTTCAAGATTTTATAAAATTATGCTAAAAAAAAATTGTTTCTTGAAAGAATGATTGAAAAAACACCCTCAAAACAAAACAAGTTGATGCTAGAATAACAAGAAAAAACATTGTGTCACACTTTTGACACATTGTAACAATGGAATCAAAGACAACATATTAGGAAATTGAAAAATCGTAAAATTATAAATTTTTTTATAGATGCTGTTAAATATAAACAAAATCCTGTCTGAAGGGCTTATAATTTCGGACAATTTTTATCCATGTTGTTAAACATAAAATATCTTGACTCTAAACAACCCTAAAATTGTAATTATTTTCAACCATAACATTAAAGAGAAAATTTCATAGCGCATAAAAACCTTAACGATAAGTTGTAAATCTCAAGTTTTTAAATATTAAGTTTTCAAGATACTTGAACCAAGAAATTATGGAGAAATTATATGACTTCAATAATTTTTTAAAATGAACAAGTAAATGAAAAATTTATTATTCCAACAATAATTTTAATTTTAAAGGATAAAAATATATCTCTTTTCAAATCTTAGCATAAGACAAATTTAAATCTAATTGCAACCAAAACATAAAAATCAAGCATCGAAACAAAGTGTCCCCTCTAAATCAGCCATATAATTTCTAAAAATTCTAAAAGTATCTTATACCAAATGGTTACAATACATAATATCATGGTAATATCACTGCATAATCTAAAAATCCAACATTAATTTCTATTTTCTTTTTTACTTTTAATCAAAATATCAACATTGGCACATCGAATATAACATAAATTATTTTTGTAATTCATTGTTGCGCTGTGGATATTCTAAAGAGATGAATTATTCATAATTAAAACATATAATCCAACAAACATAGAAATGTGCCATAACTCCATGAAAAATCAAATGGAAGTAAAAAATTTGATTTCAAGTTACCATGCAAACATCAATTACATAAAAGTGTCTTAGACAATTATTGAAAATTAACCATAGGTCCCGCCACACCATCAGAACCTACATCTTTAGATGAATGACTCGATGCAGATGAAGATGATCCATATTCTTCTCTTTCATCAACTAGTGCTCCATCTAAGTCAACATGCATGCCCACCATTTTAGAGTTCAAATTTCTTGTAGATCTCCAACTACTTTCTGCAGAGTCCCATCTCAACAGTAATTGTTCTGGTAGTGATTTCTTCAAAATATGTATGGTCTTCAAACGAAGAGTTCCTGTCTTTGTCAAGATGAAGTCATACAAAAGTATGTTAACATCCTCCAATTTTACGACATCTGTGCGGCGACGATTTATATTTGTGCCCTTTCTTTTTCTCTTTCTACCAATTTTTTTTTCAACTACCATCTCTGACTTGTACACACCATTGAAAGGGTGTGTAATTGTGGCATACCAATGTACACCAATAGCTATAATATCTTCATTTTCATTAATGACCTTTATAACCTTCGCAATCTAGAATGGATAGTCAAGTGGATCTTCATCTGCTAACACTGATATCATGAAACCCTCCTTAACATCTTGCACAAAACCCCTCTAAAGATCTTCCATAGCTTCAAGTTGTGCACGTGATCTTCTAGAACCAATATAGATTTCTCTTTCCTCTACCTGTGGAGAATTAATAATAGCTTGAGACTGTTGTTGTTCAACAATGTCTGTTTCCTGATATTCATTTGGAATATTTTGTGGCAAAACAAAGGGAGTCTTCAAAAGCATATCCACATTTATTGATCTTGAAATCATATCAGTTTGATTACTGAAAAAATACTGCCACCAAACTAAATCAGCAACATCAAAGTACTCATATGTATCTCTAATACATCTTTTAATTTCCTCCAGACATTTAGAATAATTTATGTCTCTCTTATTCCTTCATGCATTATGGAGTTCAGCAACTAACTATAATAACAATATCTTTGATGAAAATATTGGATGCTCTGGAATGAACTTCAAAAATGCTAAACCTAATAATGGCCCCCATTTTGCAACAATTGAATACTTCTTTCCCCATATAAGTGTCATCCCATTAATTTTTTTGATACAAAATTGATGCTGGAAGCTAATGTCGTTAAGTTGTTCAATGCATTTCTCCTCACCATATGATCCCAAAATAAACCTTTGCATTTCAATAGTTTCTTCCAACACATGAAAAATAGGCTCTACAATGTATGATTTCTTAATACATTCAATTAATGATGGCAGGCTCCCATCACGTTTCCTCCTCAATGTTACTGAAAAATGATTGAACATTTGATCAATATGATCATGATTATGCCCAACAAGAAGGAAACCACCCTTTATCCTTTTAAAAATTCCCAATTCAACGAGCATGTTTAGATACCCATAAAGAACTTGATTTTTTCTTTCACGACTTGTGTTGTCTAATTGTAAATACAAAAATTTAGGAAGAATACCAGACCGATGAGTAACCACATCACGGATTATAGTTATGGTAAGATTTGCATCATTGTGAATATTTGGAGTTGTGAAGAAAACTCTTGGAAACATCTTCTCATTAAATACCATAAAACCAACCAAGTGAAACTGAATGAAATTTTCCTCTTGTAATTTTTTTGGCGTGCGGACAAAATGTGGAAGAAGTGTTTTCTTTTGGTCCAGACCATCAATTATCAAACTCATATATTTATTTGGATGATCATAACACTTCTTTCAATGTTTATACAAATTTTTCCTTTCACTTGTTTGCTGATTGCAATGCTCTTGAAGTTCTTTGACAACGGAATTTGTACATAAAATAAAAGAAAGATATGAATAAATATATTTTCATAGTCGATAACTATCCAATTTTAAAAAACAATGTTTTGAAGGCATACCTCTTTCCGCCCCTTGACATTTATCTCTTTTTCTTTCTATTCTGTCCATTTAAAGACGATTTTGAGGAAAAGCTATTTTTTCTATGCTTTTTGCGTTCAAAAACTATTTTTTTAAGGTTCTTAGATTTGAAAACCATAATTTTTTTATATATTTTTAGTGAAGAAAATGGGGGAAAAAAAATAGTTAGGGTTTTAGGACAAAAAATTAGAATTGTTTTTATTTTTTAGGGTTTTTAGGACAAAAATTTAGGATTTTAAAACATGAAAATTTATTTTTAGAAATATGAATAGAGATTTTATTTTTTTTAGAAATATCAATAGATATTTTATTTTTTATTTTTTATTTTAGTCATTTGATATTAGTAGTCTATATTCTTAGCCCATAGTATTGTAATAAACTAAAATAAAAATTTCGGATATAAATGAGGTGAATTTCCATGATTAATTTTTTAAATATTTTCTTTATTATACACTTATTTTATATGATTATTTCTATTATATTAATATAAAATAAATTTGAACATGTTATATTTATGAGTAATTAATTATTAATACTAAATGCAAACTTAGTGACATGTTTTGTATTTAACTTGATTAAAATATTTTGTATTTAAATTGATTAATTAAATCAAAATGTGATATGAATATGTGTTTTGTGGTATTTTAGGCATTTGATATTAGTAATCCATAGTATTTTCTCATAGTATCATAATAGAGTAGGATAACAATCTCCAGTACAAAATGGGGTGAATTTCCATGTTTAACTCTTTTTTTAAATGTTTTTGTGATTTTGTACTTTTCTAGTTTTTATTTTTTTTTGTATAGATATACACTTCAAGTTATTGGAACAAATCCAGATACTCTTCAAGTTATTGGAGCAAATGAAGGAAGATTCATACATATCCTTGAATGGAAATTAGGATCTATTGGGGAAGAAAGAGGTGAATTTCCATGGTTAACTCTCTTTTTAAATGTTTTTGTAATTATATAGTTATTTTATATGGTTATTTATATGATATTAATGTGAAATAAATTCAAGCATATTATATTTCTCATTTTAAATTATTATTAAAACTTCTTCATAATGAAAATAATTTTAATGGTAGTTTCTTCTAAATTGTGGTATTACATTTAAGAATTGCTAATTTTTGAAAACTTTTGCTGTGGATATTTCCTATCTAATTTATCCAAAATAAGGAAAGAAAGACAACTCCTTAGTTTTATGGTTATAGATTTCAAATATATATTTTTAATACTCTGTGTGTTAACAATTAGGTATGCCATAAATGTGTGTACATAAAATTTTAGATACAAGTACTAAATGGTTAATGGTTATTTTTCTAGGTAATAATTGATTCGGAAATAATTTTAAACTAAAGAAAAATAATGTTAAGAATTTAT